>CAXKVI010000002.1:139920668-139953168 GCA_964058755.1 Campiglossa producta
AATAAAATAAAATAAAATAAAATGAAATAAAATAAAATTAAAAATAAAATAAAAAGGAATAAACTAAGGAAAATAACTAGTAAATAACATAATTAAATATACCTCCTTATTTTCTGCAGCAGCCATTAAGTGTTTGAATTGCGAACTGTCAAAATTAGCTGTTTAACGCCTGGGCCTAATTAGATAAGTATGCATGTATGCCTAATCAAAAATTGCGTCGCTAAACCAATTACGGTAAAGTGATGTAGACGTCTTGTCAAGCAACTCCTTTTGCATTTTACCTACCATTTCATAGTTTTATACCCAGCTGTGGAAGCATAATAAGATTATTATTTATGCAACTGTGATTTAGTTGAAGCTCCTCTATCAGATTTGATTGAGGGAAAGAAAAGATAATGTTACCTTGGAAGCAGCAGATCATTGAAACCTTGTCGAATTAAAAAACAAACCGAATCTGTTGCTAAAACTCACAGCTGGGTATACACGCTTCTTGCAAAAACGAGTTGCCACATAACGTAAAATTTATTATGTCACACACAAATACACAGTTAAATGTCAACGTGACAGCGCGTCTGCGCCAAAGTCAAAGTCATTTTCAAAAAGGAAAAAAGCATAAAAATTTACTTAAAATGGTAAGAAGGAAAATGTTGCACGTTCAACGCTTTAACACATACGCCTATGAGTTGTTTTTGTTGTTGTTGTTGTAGTTAGTACGGTATTAGTTGTTAGACGCGTGTTACCTGTGGTAAAGCGCGTGTTTAGCGTAAAGAATTTCCTTCTTCTTGGATTTTTTCTTTCTTGTTGTCCATTTTGGCGTCTTGTCTGCATATTCAGCCAACTAACGGTTTTCGTGTGAAAGAGCAAGCAAACCAGATAGGCCAGACAAGCGTTTGGGTGCAAATAAAGTTAGTAGGTTTTGTGCGAAGCAAATCCGCGAAAAAAAATTCTAACGAAATTGGCATTTGATATGCATTTTGCATTGGGATGTGATAGAACACTGGGAGTTACACTGGGAGAAAATTGCTTAGAAGGAAGAGCTGTAATATAACCACTTTCAGATAATTGAAATTTAGCAATGAGGGATCTATATAAATATTACCTAAGAGATCAGTCTTTATATTCGCATAAAAGCTGTCTTAATTTCCTAACCTTTGCGGACGAGATATTGGGAACCCAATACGAATGCTTCAAATTTCCGACTTCAACTGTTCCGGACGCGTTATAATTCGTAGCAGCCTAGAGAAAGCCCTTTGAGAACACATTATGCCTCTCTTTTAGAATCGCACTCTCACCCTTTTGGTTATCAGCTATTACACTGTTGGCAGTCCATCACCCACATGCTCAATAGTGTCCTTCATTTTTGTTCAGTGCATGTAAAACTCATGTTGTACAAAAATAACCACCAATTACAACAACAAAAATATCAACTAAACAACTTGCCGCAGACACATATTACATGTTCACCGCATTTTTGTGTGAGCTAAACAGCGACAATGCGAAAAATGTGCAGAAAATACTATCTACAACAACGTAGCTAACTTGCATAGCAAGTGCAATGCAACAACAAGAACAAAAAATTTATTGAAGAAAATGCAACAACATATTGCAACTGTCGTCTGCCATGACAAAATCGCATATTTATTTTACATAGAAGTTGGCCGCCTAACCCTAACTGTTTGTTGCTGACACTGACTTGGGCAAAGTTGTAGGAGCAACTAAACAGCAAACAGGCAGCAAGCAACAAACAACTTGCCACTGCCAAATGCACAGCGATTTCAATGCCTTATTTGATAATGTTTAAAAGCTTGCAACAGGTAAATATTTATTTTATTTATTTGCGTAAGCACACAAACAGAAATAACTATTTTAAAACAGTCTGTCACAAAAAGGAGTAAATTGTGTAAATTCTTTTTGGTGGTCATGGTAACCGGAAAACTAAAAAAAAAAATAAAAAAAATTTGTCTGGGCCCACTTTTCCAATTTTTTTTTTAAATTTTCGAAAATTAGAAAAGTTATGAGTTTTTTTCCTTTTCTAAATTTTCTAGAAAAAAATTTTCTATACAATTTTTTTCATTTTTTTTCTTATTAAAAAATTTTATTTTTAAAAAAAATATTAACAAGAAAAACCCGATTTTCAAATATGGCAAAATTTTTGTTGAAATATGAAGAGAAATACCTTTCGTTTGATACCCATATTATCATATGTCATTTAATATGTAAATATTTGACTAGGTGGCAACCCCGTAAAAACTTTCTAGTGGCAACCTCTACATGGGATAGCTTGAATTACATCAAGTTACGTATATTCAAAAGTTTATCCAAAATAGTCAAGTGGCTTTCGAGGTAATGGAGAATATGCTGAAAAATAAAAACGTAAAATAGGTGGCAACCCTAGATGGTAACTCCTCATAGAAATATTTTCGTTGATATATGAAGTAAAATAACTTTTGTTTGATACCCAAATAGCCACGTCTATTAGATACAAAACCGCTTCAAGTGGCAACACTCAATTAGAAAATTTTGGAATAAAGCTTACAAAGGTACTACGGATATACTAAATTTCATCGAAATCGTCTATTAGGTACCCATGATAGTAGTCAATGTATGTATGTGGGATTAGATAAAATGCGTTAAGTTGGCATGCCTAGGTGGCAGCTTTGCTTGAAAATATCTTGCTTGGTATGCGGCAGAGAATACCTTTCGTTTGATACCCATATTGTCATAGCTTACTCAATATTAAAAACAAAATTAAGATAGGTGGCAACCCTGTGTGGCAAGACCCAAGCAGAAAGTCTTAGAATGGGACAAACTAGCTATCGGGCAAAAGGTTCGTAAATAAAATGAGACTAGGTGGCAACGCTGCTGGAAAATATTTTAGGGCGTACTCGACCGACAAAAAAACTTTTATTTGATACCAAAACAAAGATTTTAGGCTCTCATCCCATAAAAACTAACATCTAAAATTATTTAGAAAAAAGGTCTCAACGGGGTCGCCCCACCGCATCGGTTTAACAAACTCTCGGCGTGTATTTCAGCCATAAAAGGCTTCTCAACAAAAATTCATCTGAATTGCAGATACTGTTTGCAGTAGGTCGCGCCAATTTGGTGGACAAAAGTCAAAGCAACACACCACAAATTGGTTAATGATTTTTTTTATTTAAAAGTTTACTTTATGTACGAAAATTTCTGTGGGTAACTGTTGAAAAAAAAAATTACCTATGTTTTTCTGAAATTTTCTCTTTTTTTTCATTTGTTGCACGTGATTTAAGCATGTTGCATTTGTGTACCTGTCGTTAACAACGGCACCGCATTTAGTAGCAACAATTGTTGTTGTTTTACTGTATTTTGAATAATAGCCTGTACAGTTGTTGTAATAATTGTTGTTGCCGCTGTCAATAGTTTGCCTTATCTGTTAGTTAGATAAATATATAAATTTATATTACTGTTACCGGCATTAAGTATAAGTGTTGTTGTAAGTTTTGTTGTAAATTTATGGTTGTTGTAGTTTACTTGTATGCCGTTTGTTGTGCGCAAGCTTTATCGTTATTCAACGCCCTCAACAACAAACGCCTGCTAACCACAACCCATGCACCTGCCTTTTGTGTTGACCGTGTTGGCAGCGATTTTTGTTAGCGCATAAATATTTTTTTATTTTTTTGTTGTTTTTTTTTTCACTATGTTCGACAATAAATGCTCATCGATTTGCGACACATTTTATGCTCTGCTTATGCCATTCATTTTAATCGTTAGCGGTCATCTTTTGAAATTGCTTTTTTGTGTTTCTTTTGTATTTTCAGCGAATTTACATACATTTTGTTGTTGACTGTGTTTTATATGTGTGTTTGCTGTTTTTTCTTTTTAATTTTAGTGCTGCTGTTTAGCAAAATTTATGACCCATTTTGTTAAAATTTACAGCTAATAAATAGTTATGGTTTAGGTTAAAGACTTAACTTTTTTAAGCTATTGCATAGATTTTATCGCAGGCCTTGGCGGTGGGAGTGAAATGAAAAAAAATGATAATGTTAAAAAAGTTCGTAACGGACTTTTTTCAATGTTAAAAGGTTCGGCGTTAGCAACATAACTTGACAAAAATAAATATAAGCGTTGCCTACATTTCGGCGTATGACTTTGTACTGATGTGAGCAGCAGGCCGATTACATAAAATTGGAGCTGTACACTACATAAAATAGGTTGTTGACTATTTTTAGGCTATACTGTTAACAAGTTAAGGCTGTACTGCTCTAAAGTCATAAATATGCTCATAGAGTTTTCATAAATATTATAATAGCATAAGTTGATAAAAAGTGATATGCAATAGCTTTAGCGCGGCAGTCCCCTAGTGCCACACGTCCTTTTTTTTTTAAGTAGAAAGCGGCGAAGTACGGTAGTATTTATGTAAAACCAAGAAATATTTTGTTTATCTCTACATATAATAAAATTGTAACAGGTCGATGTCTGTACATGGCAGATATCAACAAAAAATTGTTTGGGGGAAGCATTATTAAGCGAGTAGAATCCAAATCAATCTATTTTAAAATTTTTGTGACGTCTGTCTGTCTGTCCGTATGTTTGTGGCCGTATCACTCTGAAAGTAATGAATGGATTTGAATGAAACTTTTTCTGTTGGATTGCTCGACGCTCGACGCTCAATTTAAAATTTAAGATATCACTTTTTTCGATATCTCAACCGGTTTTGGAGTTTCCGCCCAATATGTGGACCATGTCTGTCTGTATGTTTGTGGTCATAACACTCGGAAAGTACTGAATGGACTTGAATTGTTGGGTTGCTAGACGCTCAAATTAAAGTTTAAGGTATTATTTTTTGCCATATCTCAACGGGTTTTGGGGTTACCGCCCAATATGTGGACCAGGGGTGACCAAAAATGTCTTAGTACAATATGGGTGTCCTCCGAAAAGTGTCAACGAGTGCTATAATATGCGATGTGATTATTTGAAATATCTGAAATGCTTTGGGAGATATCTTGAAATTTCGATAGCTCGACCGGTTTCGGTGGTATCGACGAATATTTCCACAAAAATATGTTAGTACATTATGGGTATCAAACAAAAGATGTTTATGAATGCTGTCAAAAACCATTTGATTAATTTCAATACCTAAGCTACGCATACGAAGACGTGGGCACCAGCTAGTATCGTACTATAAAAGTTGACATTTTAACAGTTGGGAACTTAAGAATCATTTTTGGAAATAGCTTTTTTCGAGAGATTTTTTAGAAAATCAACTAAATTTAGTTTCATATTCGCACTAGGATTATAAATATGTATCTATATCGACAGCTTTGGGTAGATCACCCTCATTTTCAAAATATTTTGTGTAGATTTTTTTTTACAAAACTCTCTTTAGTTAAAGAATCCTATCAGAATTTCGTTCAACTTGAAATTCTATGATGGATAATGCGAATCATGCCTCAATATAATATAGATCTCATACAACGTTTTTTTTTCTGCTGTAAGGTTTTTCACTATAAGTGATAGAGCCACGGATCTTATGTAAGGATCAAAATAAATATGCGTGCTCATGGTTTGCAGAAATCAGATAGAGTTCTTTGAAAAAAATCACATTAAGTTGAAACTCTATAGGCTAGCACATGGGCCCAACTCATCTGATTCTTCGATTTTTTTTTGTTTTAAATTAGCTATCACTTTGTTTGAGAACCCTATACTCCTAGTGTTTTTCTTTTTAAACACAGAAAATTGAAAAAAAAAAAAAAAATCGGGCAACATAACCGCTTGGAAGGAAAAACTAACACTACATGCTAAATTGCATCGAGGAACCAACAAGTTAAAATAAAATAAAAAAAATGCTTGTCTTACACGTGTAAAAGCGAAAGGGCAGAAAATACAAGTAATAACAAGAAAACAAAAGTAAAAATGTTAATGAAAATCAAAGTTAGGAAAGAAGAAAAACTTACTAAAAAAACATATATATGAAAGGTATGAAGAGAAAACGACGAGGAGCATCAAAACGATATTTTCAACATATCACAACAACAACAACAACAACAACAACAACAACAACAATAACAAATATAACAAGCAAAACAATAGCAGCACAAACTAAAATAACAAAAATAACAACAAATATAAAAACAACAAGAGCAACAACAACAACAACGCGAACTACCAAGTAACCCACTTACTTTTAACTACATACAATGTTGCATGAAGAAAACATTTTTTCTAATTGTGTGTTTTTTTTTGTATTTCTCATCGCGTTGTTACTACTCATCATCAGAAACAGACGTTAGATTGCCTTCAAAACAATCTTTTATCAGTGTTTTAAAGCAGTTTAACGAATCCCTTTATCTGCAGTAAACATTTTTATCGCAATTTCACGCTGATTGCCCAACAGCTTCGATCGTTAATAAACTTTTTTCATATTGTAGTTTGTGTTTTTTGATGATTTTGACATCTTACGAGTTGTAGAAAAAGTAGAAAGAGTGAAAGTTCACGATATTTTGATGGACTATGTTTGAAGATGCATATTTAATTTTGTTCTTATTCTTCAGTTGGATTGCCCAAAAATCTAGGAACAAGAAAAAGTATAGATGCGCTTGCAACCCATTTAATATTTTTCCACCTTTGTTGGATTGTACTTACACTACTTGTAGCAATATTTATTTACATAGTGTGGAACAAAGCTTTTTGTGCCATTATTACCTACTTTGTTACAAAATTGTTTGTCATTTTTTTCTCTTTTTCTTTTGAAATTTGTATATATACCTTTTCATTAAAGTTGCCTCACTTTCTTATATCTTGTAAATTTAAATTAATTTTCACAACCTTACGCCTACGTCACGCATACTATTTATTGTACAATATAAAAAATATGCGTGCGCAAGTGCAATAAGGTCGTGCGAATGATGTCAGCTATCGATTCCAAAAATTTTCTCAAGGTATAAAGTACAAGCTACATATTTCAGCTACGATTATGGGAGAACTTATATCAAGGTTAGGACACTACGAATAAAAAAATATTCAAATAAAAAATTATCCTTCATCTATAAAATTTTGAGTGATGAGTGGCCGGTTGTTTTTTATTAAAAAATAGCAATGCTACCAAAATGATGCCAAAACAGCACCGAAAGGATCGCAAAAATTGTTCAGAAGTGATCCCATAAGATTCCCGAAACTTTCCGGAAACAGTCCCGAAATTATCCCGAAACATTACCTAAATATCCCGAAAGAGTTTCAAAATGATCCCAAAACTGGTACTTTGGTTTTTTTGAATAACCAATAACCGATAACTCATCAGTCCACTTTTTTTGAATAATGAATACAAATTTATTTTTATTTTATCTTCACTCGTAACACCAATTTTTCCAATAATGTCCATCCCTGATTTATATGAATCGCAGTTGGTATATGACGACCCGATTTCGAGATTGACTTCACAAGCACATCAATTTTAAAGTATTTAGGCTAAGGGAAGATTGGGATTGAGTGTCTCTAAGTCTTTAGAGCATAGGCCGGCAATTACCTTCCTGGGAGGAAAAATATAATGCTTTAACAGAGTGGTGAATTACTATATGACACTTGTCAACAAGGTGTCTATTCTCTGGCATTGTCTTTTATGCACGAAAAATGTTGACTATCCCATTTTCTAGCTCAATTGCCTCTACAGCGTGTTGTAAAAAAAACTAAGTGGGTCAATAGAGCTGCTGCCATGGTCAGCTGAAAATCTCTACCGAATACTTATGTAGGTCGAGCTTTAAGCTCTTAAGCAAAATCCTACTTATGTAAGCTTTTTCAGCGTTCATGTCCAGTTGCTCAGGCGTGTCGATAGAAAAATTAGACGCGGGAAATTATCTTCCGAAAATATTTTAGTGGGATTGCACCCAAGAGACATGCTTAGCAGCTCAACGTTGTATATAAGACATTTAAGATAAAGCTTTGAGTTTTTTTTGAAAGCTTTAAGCTTTTTTGAAGTTTCTTACAGGGTGGCTACAGTGGGTCAACGGAGAGCAATAACGAAACTATTGTATGATCACTATATGACACTGTAAACAGGGCGTCTACTCTCTGGCATCGTCTTTAATGTACAAAAAAGTTTGAGTTTAGCTCAACTGCCTCTACAGCATGTTGTAAAAAACAAAGTGGGTCAATAAAGCTATTGACATGGTCAGCTGAAAATCTCTCCCGAGTACTACAGAAGGTCGAGCTTTAAGCTCTTAAGCGCAATCCTACTTATTTAAGCTTTTCGAGCTTTCATGTCCAGGTGCTCTGCCCGTGTCCGAAAGGCGTTTCGATAGAAAAATTAGACGCGAAAGTTTATCTTCAGAATTTTTTTAGTGGGATTGCGTCCCAGAGACTTTCTTAAAAGCTCAACGTTGTATATAAGACATTTAAGATAAAGCTTTGAGTTTTTCTTGAAAGCTTTAAGCTTTTTTGAAACTCTCTACAGAGTCACAGTTGAAATTTCCTACAGGGTGGCTAGAGAGGGCCATAAGAGAGCAATAACGAAAATCTAGTATGACCACTAAGAGTTTTTTGTCTGTAAAACGACAAATCTTCACCTCCTCGGCGCATTTAAGTTTTTAAATCTATTCCTAGAACTAACGTCTAAAAAATTACAAAAACTATATACAAATATGAATAATGAATGGCAATCCATTGAGATTGACGACGTTCATATGTACGCAGGTGCTTTTAGTTGCCCATACATAAGTTATGTTAAATATTATGCATTTATGCGAGAGAGTAAACCGAATGCAACTATTTGTAGAAAACATTCCAATAAATAAAAAAAATGGTTCACAGGCCAATATTTTTTTCTCATTTCCCTTACAAAAGAACTTCACTTCGCCTTGAAATTAACATAAGTAAATTTTATTTTTTTTTTGAGAATGAGAGCATGCATGAATGAATGCAGAAATGAATGAATGAATGCAATGTAGTTAAGGGCCGATTAGGTATATTTACCTACGCCGTCAGTCAGCATGATGACGAATTTGAGACTACATGAAGTGTAACCGCTTGCCATTTTTACTACATACCTACCACGTCATCTTCTACTACTACAACTGACTAGGCTTAAAATGTTTGTCTACTTTGGTGACTGACATTGGTAGCTGACGTTGAATATTTCTACCTATTATGTCAGTCACTAAGTCAATTATGTTGAACTATGCAGAGGAGCAACTGTCTACATAAGTGGCTAGTTTCATACATATCTATAAAAAAAAAATTCATAAGTATAGACAGTTCAAGTTAGGTATGATAGGGCATAAAAAGGTAGTGTCGTCTAAAGTGAATTTCCCTACAAAGTTTATTTGTTTATTTGCTGTATGAAGAATAATAAAAACCTTACCACCTGACTGAGTGACTGAGTGTTTAAGTGACTGAATGCTTGACTAACTTACTAACCGGCTTGTTATGTCGCTAAAAAAAGCTGCGTGAGAACGCATTGTCTGGCTTATTATTCAAAGCACGTTTTTTGCAAATGTCAATGTTCTTTTTTCTAAAGGCGCTATAACGAGATGTTGGTTTTGAAAACTTCCACATGAATGGCGATATCATGTTCTGGGAAGTGGGATTTCTTATTCAAAATATATAGTTAGATGTAGACTAATTATGAGAAAAAACTTCTGAAGCTAAGTTACAGCGAAATTTTTGTAAAAGCTCATAAGCTTAATTTTTCAAAGCTTTCAATTCCCTGCCTTTAGACTTGTTAGGAAAGAGTTTCAAATATTTCGTATTTATGTGACCAAAAGCTTGGGACTGAGTAGAATTCCCAGAAGCTTTAAAATCTTGTCTCTTTAAGAATTTCCAGGAGCTTTCAAATCTTGTCTCTAGGTAATATTTAAGTAGGATTATATTATTTAGAATAGTAATGAAACCTGCAAAGTGTTTGAGAAAACTATCTCCAGTTCCTAAGAGCTTTTGTGGAGCGTATTCCGCAGTAGGGCTAGTTGTGAGCTGGTCGAGGAAGAATGTTTAAATAAAAGCTTGTCTTGAGAAAATATTTTTAGAAAGATTGTGCATAAGAGCTTTCCCTAAAAGCTTCAACTTTTATATGCAGAACGTTGTTTATAAGCTACTGCATACTCTTCGAGCTTTCATTGAAAGCTTTCAAAACCCGATCTTGAATAGGGAAAGTTGGACCTGAAAATTTAAAAGCTTATCTTCTTTATATAAGAGCATAAGAGCTTTGCTTAAAAGTTTATTCAGAACGCTAGAAGCTACTGTATACGCGTGGAGCTTTCATTAAAAGCTTTCAAACCCCCTATCTTGTAATCCCAAGAGCTTCCAGAGGACTTATTCGAATAGCGAAAGTTGAACCTAAAAACGGGAAAAGCTTATCTTCTGAAAATATGTTGATAAAGATTTGCTAAAGAACTTTTCTTAACAGCTTAAAGCTCAAATTAAATACTGTATTATAGATATTATTAGGAAATATTAGAATTGAGAGCTCTTATGAAAGGGTACCTCGTAGACTAAGGATTTAGAAAATTAATGGAACCTACAAAAGTCTCAAGAAAACTATCTTCTGTTCCTAAGAGCTTTTGTGAAACGTATTCTGTAATATGGCTAATTGTGAGCTGGTCGAGGAAAAAGTTTTAAATAAAAGCTTGTCTCGATAAAATATTTTTAGAAAGATTGTGCATAAGAGCTTTCCCTAAAAGCTTCAACTTTTATCTGCAGAACGTTGTTTATAAGCTACTGCATACTCTTCGAGCTTTCATTGAAAGCTTTCAAAACCCGATCTTGAATAGGGAAAGTTGAACCTGAAAATTTAAAAGCTTATCTTCTGAAAATTGTTTGATAAAGATTGGCTAAAGAGCCTTTCTTAACAGCTTAAAGCTTGCACTCCCAAGAGCTTTTGTTGGACGCATTCTAGTAAGAATATTCAGAACGTTGTATATAAGCTATTGCATAAGATTTGAGCTTTCCTTGAAGGATTTTGAAAACCAACCTCGTTTTCCCAGGGAATGATGGATCTGAAAACTTAAAAAGCTTATCTTCTGAAAATATGTTGATAAAGATTTGCTAAAGAGCTTTTCTCAACAGCTTAAAGTTCAAATTAATTATTATATTATAGATAGCTTCAAGCTTTTCTTGAAAGTTTTCAGAAAATGTTCCCGCACTCCCAAAGGCTGCTGGAGGACGCATTCTAGTAAGTAAAATTGTGAGCGAACTATGGAAAAGTTGGATTTGAAAGCTTGAAAATATATTATTCGGATTGTTCTTTAAAGATTTTCTGAGGTGCTTAAAGCTCAACCTATATACGTAGTTTAAATAAAGCCCTACGCTTTTCTTGAATGCTTTCAGGTTTTTTCGAGCACACTGGAAAGCTTTCATCTTTTCTGTAAAAACTTTAGGATTAGGTAAAGATGATTAACAAAAAAATGCTTTGCTTTGAAAATTTTTCAAGTTAATAAGAAAAATATTATTCATTCTGACTTTCGAACGCAATGCAACAAGCCCGTAAATCTATGCAGCGTAAGCTGAAATAGAAAGGGCGACGTACGCAACAGTGACAACAAAAAGTTAATGACTGATTTTACACCAACATAAAAAGAAGGAATAGGAAGAGTAACAAAGTAGCAACTAAAAAAATAACGCTGTCAGCAATCTACTTCCCAGCATGTTGTTGAACTCTACCGTGCCTTTATTTCCTCTTCTTTTTTTTCAAATTTTTTATGCTTTTCAAATTATGCACTTAAGCGCTTAGTGGTAGTTCTAAGCTCCTAAGCTATGTTGTACTCTGTTTGTTATACAAGAAAAAAACCACAATAACAACAAAATCGAAAAACAGTAGCAAATTCTTGGCAATTAATCTCTGCATGCTCACAACGTGTCTACCAGCATTACGCTCATTCTTCATTCTTCACGCTTGAACAAAACAACTTGCATAAGTATCTAAATTTGTATGCATTGTTGGTATGATTACGACATAGCAATATGATGGGTACATTCATCCGCTTGCATACCATAAGCACTTAACAACAGGGGAAATGAAGAAAAAGAGTTTGAAAAAAAAGATGGTAAAAACTTGTAACCGCATGCAGACTTAAGCTTAGTATACCACGCTCAGGAAAAAAGAAAGAAAAAAAAACACAAGAAATATGTCAGATTTTTACTGAGAAATTTCAAAAGTAAAAAGAATACACCATAACAGGCTTAATCAACACCGAATGTGACTTTAAAAATGGTGAGACGGATAGCTTATAGGAGGTGTTTCCGTTAAGCAGAGTCACGTGACCCCTCCTCTGGACATTTCTAGTTGACGATGTCTCGAAAGTTTTAAAGGCAAAAAGACAGAAGATAGTTGGCCTACTCACTATTAGCAAAGCCACCGAAATTTCACATATTCTATGCTATTTTAGGTTCGCTGCTAAAGTTCTTTGAAAATATTTGTAGAATTTTCTTCAGCACTGCATACTAAGCTTTATCTAATAAAATACTCTACCAATTCCATTAGCCATACACTTGACTGCATTGCTAACGCATTAAAGTGCCCTTTTTTGCTCAACACAGCTAAGTTAGCAGTTGGTTATTCGTCTACTACGCATTCTCTTACATTCTACTAACCCTTTTCGGCCACTTGTACCCTTTATGCACATATCACAATATACGATACTATTTTTTTTTTTTTGCTTTCTATAAACTTCATGCTTTACTTTACCACGCTGATTCTTCAACATTGCGCGCATTATCTGCATTCCATAGCCAAGTCACTAGCCGCATCTAACGACTACTCTCACCTATTTGTTTCTTACCCATATACAGTTGGCTAATATGACATGAGCGGTTGTTTTTTTATACCTTTCATGTACATGAAATGGTATTATAACTTTGGTCCGATGTTTGTAAATATGAGAAGAAGAAGAGATAGACCCAACAATAAGTATACCGAAATGATCAGGATGACGAGATGAGTTGATTTAGCCATGTCCGTCTGTCCGTCTGTCTGACTGTCTGTTTGAACGCAAACTAGTCCCTCAGTTTTTGAGATATTTGGCTGAAATTTGGTATGCGGCCACCATTTTCCAATATAGGAATCATTTGTCGGAACCAGCAAGATCGGACCAATATAATATATAGCTCCCATACAACCGATTAATCCGATAAACGGATTTTGGGCTATAACTCCTGTAATTAAACACGAAGGAACGTGAAATTTTATAAGTGTTGCTATTTTTATATGTGAAATATCGATGCTGAAAATCATAGAGATGGGATAAATATTTCACATAGCTCCCATACAATCGATTATTCCGATAAACGGATTTTGGGCTATAAATCCTGTAATTAAACACGTAGGAACGTGAAATTTTGGACGTATTGCTATTTTTGTATGTGAAATATCGATGTTGAAAATCATCGAGATTGGATAAATATTTCACATAGCCCCCATACAATCGATTGTTCCGATAAACGGATTTTGGTAGATAACTCCAGTAATTATATCGGTAGGAACGTGAAATTTCGTAAATGTTGCTATTTTAAAATGTGGAATGTCGATGTTAAAAATCAATGAGATTGGACCAATATAAGACATCGTCCCCATATAATCGATAGCTCCGATAATTTCGGTATTAGCTAAAGTTAAATTCACACAGGCTGTACTGGGGATCAAACAGTGAAAATCGTGACGCTTATTCATGAAAGGTATTTAGCCTTCGGCACAGCCGAAGACAGCTTTCCTTACTTGTTTTTTTTTTGGCTTTTTGTTATTTACTACTTTTGACTTATAAAGTTCCACGCATACTTTTCTTAATACATATAGACGTTGAAAAGTCATGCAACAACTGAAATACATATTTTTTCTATGTGATACGTATTTATGCTTTTTATATCAGCCACGTATTGCAAAAATGCGCTAAATCCAATTTTTAGAAATTTTTTTTTTGACCGTAATTTTGGTAGTCTGTGATATTAGAATACCAAAATAAAAATAAAAAAAAAAAATATTTCGAAAAGTGCACTTATGCCATTTTTAACAATTTTTTTTATTATAAAACGCATATTTCTGCAGATGTAGTGTTTTTATGCTGGTGCTTTTTTTACTATTATTTTGTAATTACAACATGCTTTACAGCTCGCTAATAAATGTTGCAGAGTGTGCGCGAAAGGTACAAAAGGGGTATTCACAAAGCGTGTTAATACGTACATAGGTACGGTAGGCAATTTCAAACCAAAACAATCAGTTTTGTAAGTCAAATATTTTTAATTTCAATTTTTTTTTCGAATGTCTCAGGAACTATAATTTTTCACAAAAATCTAGTTACAAGAGAATTACAACAGGGGTGTTCTGGCCTTTCAACCTTGTGGGCAATGCAAAACCAAATTCAAAATTTTATAACAATTACAAAAAAATATTCAAAAGAATTATTATTGAACTATGACAATTTGGTTTGTTGTTGTGGGCCACATTTTGTTGTTGTAGGATGATAGCGTGTCAAAAGAGCCACTAGATAGACATGCCTGCATTAGAATATGCCCGCAGTAGGGAATGACTGTTGTTGCATTAAAAATGACATTAGTGAATACCCTTAATTTCCCGTTTCATTCAAAAATACCAACAAAAGTTTTATTTTTTGCCAATTTAGGTACTTATTTTAGTGCTGAGTGCGACAATAAACACGTCCAAGTGAAGGTCATTGTACAAAATGTTGATTATTATATAAAGGTAGAAAAAAAAAAAAAAAAAATTTTAATGCAAACAAAAAAAAGAACCCAAAAAAATGCCGGCAAGTAGAAATGTAAGCTGGAAAACATGAATGAAAAAGTAAGTTCAGCATAAAAATAATTTTTTATTGCTCTTTTGCATATTTCTTACGCCAACTAACAAACAAAAGCAAATACTTGAAGAAAACCAAAAGTTTAGCGCACTTTTTTGCTCGTAATTTTTGTTTTAGCTGACTGTTTGCTTACTAAGCTTGATAGCTTGCGCCATTATGTAAACTTTTTTTTGGGCTTTTTTGTTACCTTTTTTACTACTTTTTGCATTTATGTTTTAAACCTTTTTTAATTATTTCACTTGCAATATATTTTTGGCAATCTGTGTTTTTTTTGCACATTCACTTTTGTTTCCGTTTCGCATTTGGCATTTTTAGCATATCTATTTGCGCTATGGGCGTTAGAGTGTGCCAATTTTTGACAGCTGTAGACAGTTTATGACAGCTGCTGTAAATGCAGCACTCAACACTGTTGTTAAAAAATTATTTTATTATATTTTTTTCTTTTTCTACTTATACATCAAACTCTATCCAGCAGCAGCTTAGAATTGTGTAATAACTTTTGTGCGCGTAATTTAAATATTCTTTGGCATGAAGTAATCGCCTTTGTCTGCTATTGTTACTACTATTTTTTTTAGTACTTGTGTGGCATGCACTTTTTTGCCCTTTTTTGTTTGAAATTTGTTTGCTCAAATATTATTTTATTTGCATATTCAATTTCGCTTTCAGAATTTTTGTGCCATTTTATCTCAAAGTTTGTTTGTTGTTTCTTTTGCTCAAAACGTTTTCACGAATTCATTGACAGCTGTCAAAAATGGCACACTCAGCGCAAAAACAATTGCTGATTGTGGGTGGACGTGAAAAGTGTAATGCAAACAGTCCTTTATTTGCTTTTGCATATTTTGGTGTGGCGCTGTCAAAAATTGACATTTGAATTTGATATGTAGGTCACATTTTTTTGAGGTATTAATAATTTAAGGTGTTTTTCTGGTTAGAAAAAGTATTTTTTAGAACTACTAGAAATAGAGTATTTTTTGATTTCCTCTTCAGGGCGGAAATAGCGTTTTGACGTGCGTTCTCATTTTATGTAAATAACAGATTTAAGTACATGCAGAGCTCTCTATCGCCCTCCTGCAAATGTATGCACCTGCCATAAGTGTTTTTTCTTAGCACACTTTGTGTAATTGGCTCATTTGGGTACGGAAATGTTCATGGTAGTTATATAGCGGTGCGCTTGTTACATCCGCTTTCTTTGTAAATACTCCAGTTTTTTCGGCATTATAACCTGCCAAATATTTACCACACACGTTCAGCTTTATGCCAGTGTTTACTTGTTGTTTCAACGACTGTTTTTAAGATAGCTGGCTGGTATTGAGCTGATGTTGGAGTTAGGATGGGTGAAAAAAATCGTTTTTTTTTATCAAAATGATCCAAAAAATTATACCGAATTGATCCCAAAATGTTCCTAAAATGATCCCAAATTGACCCCAAAATGACCCCAAAATTACGCCAAAATGATCCAAAATCAACCCAAAAATGACCATAAAATGATCTCTAAATGACCATAAAATGATTCCAAAATTACTCCAAAATTACCCCAAATATGATCCCGAATTGAACCCAAAATGATCCCGAATGATCCCCAAATGAGCCCGAATGATCCCCAAATGAGCCCAAAAGTATCCCTAAATGATCCCAAATTGACCCTAAAATGATGCCAAAATGATCCCAAAATGTTCCCAAATCAACCCAAAAATTACTATAAAATGATCCCAATATGTTCATAAAATGATTCCAAAATTACCCCAAATTGACCCCAAAATAACCCAAAAACGACCCCAAAAACTCACAAAATGATTCAAAAATTACCCCAAAATGGTCCCTAAAAGATCCCAAACTGACCCCAAAATGATTCAAAAATGTTCCAAAATGATCCCAAAATGATCCCTAATTAACCCCAAAATGATGCCAAATGACCCCAAAATGACGACAAAATGATCCCAAATCAACCAAAAAATTACCATAAAATTATCCCAAAATGATCCCAAAATGACCCCAAAAATTTCCCAAAAATAAGATTACCTCAATTTGACCCCGATATTATCCCGAAACAATACTGAAATGATCCGGAAACAGTTTCCAAATGGTATTATTTTATAAGACTCGCTCCCACGACAATATGAAAGTGCTGGATTCAACTCTACCACGGACTAACACTCTGCTATCATACCAGAAACTTTTTTTTCTAATCCTCTTCTATATTTTAGACCTTGAAATATCGTCACCATGGTCAGAAAGAATTATATCATTCGATCTTAAGCCCATGGCTTTGATCTTTATTAAACTTGAAGTATTCAAATTGCATCAAACGCATGAAAGGCAGCCGCAGTGAGGCATGCGCAATGAAGCCATGAACACGTTAAGCCGTTTCTGTTGACTTGAGACTGCAAAGGAGTGATAAAGAAAAATAACAAAGAAATGTCAAAAGTCATAAAAATATTAGGTTTTATAGACACTCATATGTATTGATAGCTGTGTGACCATTATTTGTTTTATGGCACCTTTAAAACACCAAAAAAAAAGTTACCGCGAGGGCATGTATTTTTCTCCTTGTTAATGATTTTGTCAAATTTGTATACTTTAAAACAAAGACAAAAGCCGACAAACATATAGCAACACATGTACCTTTCTTGGAAGCCCTCTGCAGCACATCTCGATCGTTACATTAATCGAGCGGCAATGACGCTTAGCTCAAAGCGCAAGATCACCAAATATCGGTTATTTGATCAATGATTATGATTTTTATGTCATATTTGCCGCTATGGCGTGTAAGAGAAGAATGCATTAATGTTGTTTTATTATTATTTATTTTTTGTCACTGTTTACTTTTTCTAATGTTTCTTTCCTTTTTTATTACTTTGATATGACCTGCATTTCCATAGTACCATAATTTCTGTTTTTTTCTGTGCTACATGCGTCACGCATGCGCTGTAATCATTTAGTTTTTATGACTCTCAATTGACGCTCAACCACGTCATTTGTCCATCTGTTGACGTAGACCGCGTGTTGCTGGTTCGAAAAAACCCACCATCATATCCGGACTGTAGCGGAACGTATGGCCTTTTTTTCGAACATTACCAACGTGTGCTCGCTTTTAAATTACCTGCTCGTCGTCTGTTGGACTGCTCACCTTGGAGTTGTTGAGTGCTTGAAGTTTTTTTTTTTGTATTTTTTTTGTTTTTGTATTTTTCTTTCCCTACTTCCCCTGGTTTTTTGTGCCTTATGTTATGCATACTTTTTCTTTGTACAATGACTTTTTAATTGCTTTGTTGTATTTAAATATTCTACGATTTTCATGTAACAGCAATCAGAGCAGCTTGTTGAAAGTAACACATTTTGAGTGGTCTCAGCTTTTAATTTCGCACTTTTTTCGAATGTTTCCGATTAGGAAGATATTAAAAAGGTTTCCTTCCTCTTTCTTGGTAAATATTTGTATGAGTATGTTAAGAATGGATCATTTTGGAGTCAATTTATGGTCATTTTGGGATAATTTTGGGATCACTTTGGTATCATTTTGAGCCATTATTATTTTGGGGTAATTTTGGGATAATTTTGAGGTCATTTGGGGGTCATTTTGGGATCATTATGGGATCATTTTGGAATCATTTTGGGCTCATTTTAAGGTCATTTTGCGGATAATTTTGGGGTAATTTTGGGATCATTGTGGGATCATTTTGGGGCCGTTTTGGAATCATTTTGGGATAATTTTGGGGTAATTTTGGGGTAATTTTAGAAGCACTTTGGTGTCATTTTGGGGCCATTTTTGGATAATTTTGGGGTCATTTTGTGATTATGTTGAGGTCATTTTGAGATCATTTGGGGGTTATTTTGGGATCATTTGGAGGTCATTTTGGGTTCATTTAGAGGTAATTTTGGGATAATTTTGGAATCATTTTGGGGTTATTTTGGGCTCGTTTTGGGGTCATTTTGGGATAAATTTGGGGTAATTTTGGGATCATTGTGGGATCATTTTGGGGCCGTTTTGGAATCATTTTGGGATAATTTTGGGGTCATTTTGGGGTAATTTTAGAAGCATTTTGGTGTCATTTTGGGGCCATTTTTGGATAATTTTGGGGTAATTTTGTGATTATGTTGGGGTCATTTTGGGATCATTTAGGGGTCATTTTGGGATCATTTGGAGGTCATTTTGGGATAATTTTGGTGTCATTTTGGGATAATTTTGGGGGTCATTTTGCGATCTTTTTGCGATCATTTTGGGGTCATTTTGCGATCTTTTTGGGACCATTTTAAGGTCATTTTGCGATCTTTTTGGGACCATTTTAAGGTCATTTTGGGGTAATTTTTGGGGTCATTATGGGATAATTTTAAGGTAATTTTCGGATCATTTTGGTTTTATTTTGAACCGCTTGACTGATTTCGATCAAATTTCGCATAGAGATGGGTTTTGTCACATGGGGCGGTTTACAGAGTTGCCCCTATCTCATTTTTTTTTTTCAATATTTCTTTCAGCCGCATACCAACCGTGTTGTCTTTAAGATGAGTGGGCACCTATGTAGGGTTGCCACCCAAATGCTGTTTATTTATTTCTTCGTATATTGACCGAATTGGATGAAATTTTGTATGTTGATGTTATGCTTCATTCTAAGATTTTCTAGTACTTGAGTTTACCATTTGAGGTGGTTAATAAAGTTGCCAGCTGTTTTATATTTTTTCGAAAATCTATTTTGGAAAGTTAATGTTGGGAAGTAAGACTTTTGGTAAAAATGTTGTTAAGTGATACTAATTATTGCTCAAAATCGAAAACACCTAACAAGCTGGCTAGTTTAACTGAGTGTGAGATTCGTGTTGAATATTTGGGCTTTTTAAAATCTCTAACTGTGGCATACTAAACAGTATCACTTCATAAAGAACAAAAAAATATCTCCAAAAATTTTCTATTTTCTCGCCATAATCATAAACTTTACTTTTATTTGCCTAACCCTTACAAATATTTGCTTGTGTCTAATTCACACATCGATAACTACTTCAAAAAATACTTTAACAGTTAAATATTTACTATGTAAATATGTAATTGCATGTCTGAGATAAGAGAAATGAATATGGCTATGTGAAGTGCAGGATACACTTCAAACAATAACTTGCATAACAAAAGGTTCGCAGACACCCTTTGACCATTATACCATTATCACATCGCTCAGGTGATTATTACTACACTTCACTGGCGTTTGTTTCCTCCAATCGCTATGCATTTTAGTTTTAAAGACTTCACAGATTTCTAACACATTTAACTGGCGCTTTTAGGTTTAGTAGTGATCAATATTGTACGAAGATCATTTCACCAAAACTCAAAATTATGAGAGGGTCCGCAATTGAGCAGCTGAGAAATTTACGATAGCTATACGATCATTTTGTTCTAGAGTAATAATAATGTTAGATCATTATTTACTCAAAAAAAAGTCCATCAGATAAAATTTTAAACGATCGTTGCTACTGATCACTGATCGTGTAGTGATCACTTTGTAATGATGAAGATTTTCTTAAGTAAAAATTGATAAGTTTCTAAAGTTTCTAAGCAGAAAATTCGCCCGACAGACTTTATTTAAGGGAAAATCTACACAATCGAAGGAGGGAACTTAAGACATTAAAAAGTGATCGAGCGAGCCAAGTAGCTTGAGACCTTCAGCCTAAAATACTTTTATTTTCATGTTTCTTTTCATTATTGATGACGTAGGATATATTTATCCTTCTCATTAAGTTACCACACAATTTTGTTGACCAAAACACTTTTCAAGAATCGACTGATCTTCAGTGATCTTCAAAAATATTTCCAAATTTCTGTGTTTTCTTTTTAATTAACACATCTACTTATTTTACCTTGCTGACCGCCACATTCTACTGTGGCCTGCAAAGCAAACTCTACATTATTTCTTATCTCTTAAATTTGTTTGTATCTTCTTCATTTAGATTATCCTGTTTGTTAGAGGATATCTTAACCCTGCATAACAAATACTACCTGGGATTTCTTTTCATCTACTTGTTTACACACTTCTCTTCAGTTATCAGCTACTGTTACACAAAAGGGTATTGTTTATTCAAAAAGATTTTATTTGCTTACTGCATTCCTGAAAAGTGTGAGTTTTAAATGTGTTTGCACGATCTTTTAATGATCGTTATGCTGAAATTATTTTGAGTTTTCGTTGAATTTAAAAAAAAAACTAAATAAGTAACAGGTTGTAGCATAGAACTTGGTTATTCCTTTGCTCTATGTCAGTTTTATCGATCTGTACACTTTTGAAAGCGATCTTATTTTGGGCGGTTGATCTCTTTGTGTTAACCGATCGTGAAGATCATTTTGAGTAAATATTCGGTTTTTTTTTCTATTCAGTTGAAAGCAATACCTCTAGGGACTGAGATACAGGTTTTTATTGCTCGGAGTAGTTCAAAAATTAGTAAGCAAAACAGACAGAAAAATATATTAATTTTTAATATTATAATTGTGCCATTTTAAATGCGATGATCGTCCCACGTCAAAGTTCAAACAAATTTATATAAATATTCTTAGTTAAATATACGTTACTGTGCTAAAAATAATTAAGTTTTAAGTAGTTTAGTTTGTAAATAAAATTCAAATTAATAAAAAAATGGGCAGAAATCGATCAAAATATTAAAAAGTGATCTTCACGATCAGCACTAGTGAAAACTATGAATGCGATCAATTTTAATATGTTTTTTTCTTACCAACCTGAAAACTTAGAGAATGTGAGCAAAATAAATAACAAAGCATAATTTGTTTGCGGTTTAGGTGGGAATTTAGTTAGATAATGCGCGAGCATTGATCACTGATCCATCGAAATTAGATGATAAGAGGTATAAAATAAGCAAAATGCACATAATTAAAACTTACGATCTCTCATATTGCTGCGTTGATGAGTCGAAACAGCTGTGTTCAAGACTAATTTATGCTCGTTAATTTTTTTTTAGTTACCACGATCGCGATCACCGATCAGCTGTTTTTTTGCCTTTTTGTTTTGCTGTTCTCTTATATGGCGTTACTTTTTTGCAAATGGAAACAGTTTGAATTCAAAAGCACTGAATATAAGCTGATAAACTGATGTATGAATAGACACACGAACGATCACCTGAAGATCGGTGGTAGATCGGCAGATTTTGAAAGTCGCTATGAGCACAATTTTTTTTACGGGATTTCTTTAAACTTCATTTGTAATGGAAACAAATGAAGCAAAGGTCAGAACTACTTTCTTAATTATTCGAAATTTTGTGTATGCGCCTCTACTCAGAGTTTCATATTCTCTACACTTTTTATAATTTTTATTTTATTTAAAAAAATCCAGCACTTAATAAACACATCAAATTCATACACACGCTTGCCTGTCACTCATTCATATTAATTTTCGCTTCAATGCCAAGAGTGCAACGAACTAACAAAAATAGTAAATATTCGTATTCATGCAGACAAAAACTATTTTATTTTTAGCTTGACCAACCGGTGAAATGCCGCACGCTACACGCTTCCAAGTGGAAATGCAACAACGGAATGATGCAGCACCGGCGCGCCGCCAGAACATAGTCAATGCTGAAGGTAAGTCACAAGAGCTAGGCTGCAGTAGCGCAACCACCAAATAACGTACAACTTTGGCAACATTTGTTTGACGTTGATCGGTAGTGACGATCGACAGACAAGAAGGCAGCCGAACGGAAATGCAGCGCGCATGTCAAAATATTGAATGCACTCGTGTGCAGGTATGTAGCATGTTTTGGAGAAGGTAGTCAAGCATCAAAAAATTGATCGCGTTTGTTAAATGTGAATGCAATTGAGCGAAAGTGAAGTTTGTTTGGTTTTGGTTTTTGCTTGGTAAGTGAGTGGAAGAGCGTTAAAAGTGAGCGCAAGTTGCAAGAGTAAAGGTGTGAGAGCATACAAGGTGATGGTGAGTTTTAGTTGAGTGAGTTGGGTTGCTAGTGAAACATGTTGCTGAGCATTATGAGTATGCAACTACGTGTTGCTAGATACATCTTTGCTTCGGTGGTGAGATGAGCTTAGATGTTGCGAAGATAATCGTGATGAGGTTGTTTGTGCTGCTCAAAATGTTGCAAGCTAGATGAATGGTGTTTTGTATCTTTATAGGTAAATTGCAAGTATGCTTTTTGGAAATAGTTGTGGGGTTTACACTCAACTAATATTTCCAACAAAGAAAAATTTATTTTGACGCTTAGTGAAAAGTAAGCCCGTTATTAGTTCCTTTTACTCTAAATCATTTTGTTTAATATGTTCTAACATGGTTTAACTCAGCTAATTATTGATTCAATGGTTTACGCCCACATCATTGCTCTAAATTCGATATAAGAATCTGATATCTTACCTGTAAACAAATAGAAAAAAAAATTAGTAACCACTCAGTAATATATGTGTCTTACAATTTAGGTACGACTTAACGTGGGCCCGACGACCCAAATATACCAAAATAATGTCATCAACATTTTTATTAATAACAAGCTGTTTTTTACAGTTAGTTGTTAGCTAAGTAAGGCTATTGAATAATGCCCATCACTGGCAACGAAGTGTTACTAAAAAAATAGCTTGTTATTAATAAATATTTTGGTGATGTTATTTTGACATATTTGGGTCGCCGGACCCACTTTACGTCACACCCAAATTTTAAGAAACATATGTTACTGAGTTGGTTACCCTTTAAGTTGCAGTTTACTAAACTCAGCTATACCAAGAATGTAGTAGGATTTTTCTATCCAAAAGATGATACAGTCTGAATATCTCTTCATGTTATTGAATGGTATTCAAGCAGAACCTTAGCAATATATGCTTAGTAATATTTGATGTTTCAAAACATAAGAAAGTCTCTCAACAACATATCCCCTAACATGATTTATATACAAAAGTTGCAAGCAAAAAGTCTGCAACAAGTCGCTCGTGGAAAAACATGCTGCATGACATATCAATGTTGCTCAACATATTTCCCACTCACCACAATATTGGCATCAACTTTAAAGCGAACTACTTTATTGCAACAACAAGTAGAACGAATGCACATTTTTTTCGTCTCGCATAAACAAAGGAAAGTGTTATCGATTGTTGATAGCCTGCTCATGCACTTTATATCCCATTTTTCAATTCAGCTTCTTTAGCGGCATATTTGCTACCCATTTCTTTAATAAATTCAAGCATATTTATCAAGCTGCCACTGCGACACGGCAATCAACACATTTGTGACCCAATAAAATAATAACATGCATCGACGCTTGTATGTTTGTGTGTGTGTGTGTGAGTATATAAAATTAAGCTTAAATTATGATAAATTCACTTTAAAAAAGTACAACAAAGTTATGACCAAGTAGCCTTAGTAAAACTGAAAGCATATCAAAAACTTTTGAGAAAAAAGTGAAAAGCGCAGTGCAGAAAAATGGGACAAATGCGCGCGCATGCGCAAACACACAATGCCGTTGGGCAAAGGAGGCTTGTGTACATACCAAAAAAAAAAAACGACAGTAAGTATCACGCAACAACAACAAACTAGCCAAAAAGTGACCTGCTTTAGTCGCCAAAAGAAAAATATGGACTACAACATCCAGTGCATTGTGTTTTTGTCCCCAGTCATCTCTATGCAACCAATGGCTCCAGCATTCTCATTATAATTTGGTCATAATCGACAGACGCATGGACGGACAGATGCACGGACAGACAAGCACGATGCATTGCAATGGATATGCATTGTACTACAACGCGAAATTGCTATACTTTGGCATTTTTGACATATCGCGCATTGCCAAATACTTAACTGCTCCATTTATTTTTGTTTTCAGCAACATTTCTCTTTTACAATGCTTGGCTGTGAATATGTATGTATATAAAAAGCGCAACAAAAAATGGTTTTTTTCTTTCAGAGATATGTTGTGGTCAGCGTTGGCAATGAGCTTTGGTCGCGCATGCGCAGTCTTTGAATGCTGAAAAAAAGCAGTAAAGTATAGATATCATTTTGTATTCTTTAAAAAGTTCGGCAATGTCTGTAATGCTTCATATATTAAAATGTTATGTGTCAAATAATGGACAGAAATGAAAACTGTTGCTAGCATGTGCAAAGAAATGGGTCATTTTATAGACAAAGCATATTGCAAATGTGTTGAGTGAAAATATATTCCAATAATTGCATTATTTTTCTACTTATTTGATTTATAATGAACTTTTGAGCCGCAAATCTTTTTTTGTATTTCTAGAAACAAAATTATACTAGCAGGGAAACCGAACATTTTTAAAATTTAATTTAATTTAATTTTGTTTTATTTTATTTATTTAATTTAATTTAATTTTATTTTATTTTATTTTATTTTATTTTATTTTATTTTATTATATTGTATTTTATTTTATTTTATTTTATTTTATTTTATTTTATTTTGTTTATTTTATTTTATTTTATTTTATTTTATTTTATTTTATTTTATTTTATTTTATTTTATTTTATTTTATTTTATTTTATTTTATTTTATTTTATTTTATTTTATTTTATTTTATTTTATTTTATTTTATTTTATTTTATTTTATTTTATTTTATTTTATTTTATTTTATTTTATTTTATTTTATTTTATTTTATTTTATTTTATTTTAATTATTTATTTATTTTTATTTTATTTTATTTTATTTTAATTTCCTTTATTTTATTTTATTTTATTTTATTTTATTTTATTTTATTTTATTTTATTTTATTTTATTTTATTTTATTTTATTTTATTTTATTTTATTTTATTTTATTTTATTTTATTTTATTTTATTTTATTTTATTTTATTTTATTTTATTTTATTTTATTTTATTTTATTTTATTTTATTTTATTTTATTTTATTTTATTTTATTTTATTTTATTTTATTTTATTTTATCTTATTTTATTTTATTTTATTTTATTTTATTTTATTTTATTTTATTTTATTTTATTTTATTTTATTTTATTTTATTTTTTATATAATTTTATTTTATATATTTTTTTAATTTTCTTTTCTGCTTATTTTTTTTTTTTTATTTTATTTTATTTAATTCAATTTTGTTTAATTTAAATTATTTTAATTTTATTTTATTTTGTTTTATTTTTTATTTTATTTTATTTTTTTTATTTTATTTTATTTTATTTCTTTTTATTTTATTTTATTTTATTTTATTTTTTTTTTTATTTTAATTTAATTTAATTTATATTATTTTTTTTTATTTTTTTATATCATTTTATTTTATTTTTTTTTGCTTATTTTATTTTTTTATATTTTATTTTTTTAATTTTCTTTTCTGCTTATTTTGTTTTTTTATTTTATTTTATTTAATTTTGTTTAATTTAAATTATTTTAATTTTATTTTATTTTATTTTAATTTCCTTTATTTTATTTTATTTTATTTTATTTTATTTTATTTTATTTTATTTTATTTCATTTTATTTTATTTTATTTTATTTTATTTTATTTTATTTTATTTTTTATTTTTTTTTTTAATTTAATTTAATTTATATTATTTTATTTTTTTTGTTTTGTTTTATTTTATTTTATTTTATTTTATTTTATTTTTTTAATTTAATTTTATTTTATTTCACTTTATTATTATTTTATTTTATTTTATTTTATTTTATTTTATTTTATTTTATTTTATTTTATTTTATTTTATTTTATTTTATTTTATTTTATTTTATTTTATTTTATTTTATTTTATTTTATTTTATTTTATTTTATTTTATTTTATTTTATTTTATTTTATTTTATTTTATTTTATTTTATTTTATTTTATTTTATTTTATTTTATTTTATTTTATTTTATTTTATTTTATTTTATTTTATTTTATTTTATTTTATTTTATTTTATTTTATTTTATTTTATTTTATTTTATTTCATTTTATAATGAGTTTACTCCCTTTTCACATGGTTTCATTCACTGCCTCTGCGGATGCATATTGATTTATGCAAATTTTAAAGCCTGAGTGTATGAAAAGTGTGTATTCTGAACTCAGTGTATAAGCTGTTGTTACACAGAGCTGTGCATATCTAATACAAACACACACAAAAAGCCAGATTTGATATGAGAAAAATGCTTTAACATGCCCTATCACAATTGAGTAGACAAAAAAATTGGGCTCAAGGATCAACACTGCAAATGTCATTCAAATGCAAAGTAAATACACGCACGCTGAAGTGTTTAGAGGGAAAGTCAACTACATACATTGCTACTTTTTTTGTGGAATATTAAATATGTATAAAAAGTACTTTTATGTTAATGAACTTGAATTGAAAAGGAAGCCCATACAAGCGTGGTCCTTTCCTAAGCTGCTTTCAATTTTCTTTGAATTACTTTCTAACAATTTTTGTTGATAATATTACACAGTCAGTGCTTCTGTTTTTTATGTGCATCTGAAATGCATTAATATTCGCTTTTAATTGCTTGAAAGTGTACGAAAAGTGAGTGTCATCAGCGGCTTTCTAAGGATTTAGTAGGAAATGAAAGTTGAATAAAAGAACCTGCACGAATGAGAGCACAAAGCACTTAAAATAGATTTTTTACTATCAAATAATTTACTTCTCACAAGAAAGGCAACCTAAAACTGTGTATTGAGATGCGTTTCTTTTGATGTAGTAAATTGTGATTAATAAAAATTTGTGTGAGACTTAGTAAGGCAAGTAACAAACAATTACGCAGGCATAAAAAATTGTTTGCTTAACATTTTTCCCTCCACTGTTATTTGTAAATATCTCAGAAAATATTCATAAATATTTCATAACTAAAATTTGCATATAACACACCACAATTCACTCCCTTAAAACGCAAACTTCGATCACTGTCAAAAAATTCCAACAGTAAATCTTAAAACCAGCAGCAGCAGCCAACAACTTGCACCATTTCATATGACAATTGTCATTGCCAACTGTCAAAATAACAGTAGGAAATATGCAAATCTTAACAGACATAACAGTAAAATAATATAAACGCCCACGTTGAGAGACTGCGTCAACTGAAAAATCCGCAAGGCAGCAACAAAAGAAATACAAAAAATTTGCATAAAATCAGTAAAAAGTGCTTTATTGACAGTCAATAAATAAAGAAAACCCATAGCGCATAGGAAATATTAAAAAAAAAAAAACAAAGAGAGATATGCATTTTAGGTAGCTGCTACTGTCTGGCCAAACAATGCGCGTCGTCGATCATGCTTTATGGTATGAAAATAAAAGTAACTGTCACATGCAAGCTTTTTGTGGTGATTTTGATGGCATTTAAGGCCAACTGCCTACGTGTGAGTCAGATAAATATAGTTGGCGTTGCTTATTGGCTTTACTTTGTATGGAATGGCATACTACAAAAAGTCGGGAGATGGGGCTAGGGTTTAGATGTATGTATTTATGTTAAAAATGACTTCAACATCTTGTATGAAGGAAATTAAGCGTTATTTGAAAAGCTTGCTTTTTTATCAATCTTATATAAGCAACGCAAGGACTCGAATCATACAAATTTACCCAGGAACATTCTCTCCGGCAGCAGCACAAAAGCTTACAGAGGAGATTTTTGGAAGTTAAAAGTTCTTTTTTGTTTCTGTTTCTAGAAGAAAGCAATTCCGATAGGACTGGTTACAGAGCGTCTGCTTTCGCACAACTATATCACAGAGTTAGATAGCCTGGTCGAATGAAAAAGTATGACCAAGTTTGTTTCATAAGTCTTTTGTTAGTAAAAATGTAATTCCAGTAGGACTTATACAGAGCTTTTATTTCAAATCGGTAACAGCAAAGCTTCCTTTTGATTATTCAGATTTCTGTTTCCAAACAACTTTATCACACATTTAGTTTGTTCAAATGACAAAGTCCGCACAAGTTTGTGCCCTAAGTCTTTTGTTAGTAGAATGCAATTTCTGTATATTTGTTACAGAGCTTCTACGCCAGTGCTGCGTTTTGAATTAGACTTCTGTTTTCAAATAACATTATCGCCCATCCGATGCGTGCCAATGATATAGCATGAGCAAGTTCGTGATTTAAGTCTTTTTTTTTTGTGGAATAAAACTTAGGTAGGACTTTTACGTAGCTTATTCCAAATTCGAAATGTCGGAGCTTTCTTTTGAATGAGACTTCTGCTTTCGAGCAACTTTATCACAAGCTAACTGTTTAAAAATAAAAAAATATGAGCAAGTTCGTACCTTGAGTCTTTTGTTTTCAGAACACAATTTTAGAATTTCTGCACATCTATTGCAATTTCGCTTCTTTGATACATTTATCGAACTTAATCGCGATCATGCTCCTTTTTTAAGTCTTCTAGATCCGTATATTGGAAAGATTTTCCGATCCGCTTTGATAATCAGAATGGCAAAAAAGGAGAATGTGTAGTTAAATGATCATATCCCAATATGAAAAATCTTATAAGGCTCCGAAATATGTAACTCACATGTCCACAGAGAGCAGTTCTCGACCACAACATTAAAATTATATTTGCTTCTGTTCGCTTTCTGAAAACTCTCAAAAAATTAAATAAAGTAAAATAAAATTAAATTAAAATGAGGCACCGAAAAAGAGAAAGAAATTAAATAAAGAAAAAAATAAAAAAATACAGTTATGTGAGTTTAGTTACATAAAAAAATAAAATAAAATTACAAAAGACTTAAGACACGAACTTGCTCATACTTCATTGCTTGAATAAGCTCGAGCTTGAAGCGGTAAGATTTTCAGAGCAAAAAATGTAAGCTAATGTGTTACATTATATTGCTGAAATATTTTCATTCCCCCAAAAAAAATATTGTCAACATTCCGGGAAATAATATTGCACCTGAGAGCACAGCTGGCTTAAGTATACCCACTTAAATTGAGTTTATAAAAAAAGTGCAACTTATTTTTTCTCATTCCTTAAAAAAGCCAGACATTTAAGCCAAGCAAAATGGAAGAAGCGTCAAATATTTAATTTAAAATGCCACTAGTGACAGGGTGATCAAGTCAGCTGCTGAACTTGTGCGTTGTGGTCGATGGTGGTAATTGACAGTAGCAGGTAGAGCATACAAATATTTCATATATTTATATATGAAAAAAAACATCCAAGATTGGTAGTACAAGTAGCACCAACCGAACAACACTCAAAGCTGACACTTTCATGGCGAAGGTGAAATGTGATATGAAGCAGCCCACCCGCATAAGCTACAAGGCGACGCTAACAAATATGGCAAAAAGGTAAAATTGTGTGGTAAGTGTGGCAAGTTGATGGCGAAGTTAAAAAAAAGTTTATGCAGAAGAAACGTATGAATACTGCTGGAAGAGTTTGAGACTACAAAAAAAAAAAAAAAAAATATTACAAAAAAAATTTTTTTTTAAAATAAAGAAAAGCAAAAAAGTACAAAATTTTAAAACAAACAGCATAGCAAACCCGCTACAACCGCCGCTGCTGCTACACCCTGGAATGTTTGTGTTGTCGACAATTCAAATGTAAAAATTTCAAGATTAAGCCATATGCCACCCACACAATATTGTACAAACACACACCCACACACACACACATAAACAATTGTTGCAAGCAAATATTTGCCTGCTCAACTGAACTAGTGCCCACCAAAGCCAGCAAAAATAAACAAAAACAGCAAAAAATGACAACTGTTATAGAAATTGCAGGAAGCACGAAAAAGCAATAGAACGCGGCAAAGGTTAACACAAACAACAACAACCACGAAAAAATGCCAACAAATGTTGCTTTTGTTATTAACTGCGATTGTTGCTGCACCACAATTGGACAGTTGGTTGTTACCAGCATTTTTTTGGACAACATATTTTTGTTGTGCTTACAGCCAAGTTGTTGGCATACTGAAACGATTGGACATTTTGCATGTCATGACATGCAGTGAAAGCAGGTTAAATGTAAATGTTAATGGTAATGTAAATGTAAATGCACGAAAGTGAAGAAGAAGAAGAAAAATGCGAGCAGACGAGAACATCATGAGAAAAAAAAAACAATCACAGCAATGATAAGCAGAAAAACGAAATAATTGAAAGAAAATAATAACGGTAACTAAAAAACAATTAGTCAAGAAAGAAGGGGAGTAATATTAATACAGCCTACATTTTAAATAACACTTTTGATTTAATTTTAATTACAAGATTTGTTTGATGGCATCAGAAAAAATGTTTTTTTTTTTCTATTAATGGCGTTTTCTTTTCTAGAAAAAGTGTTGCCCTGTAGATTTTTCTCAGCTCTCTCTAAGACTTATAGGTTCATTTCACAAAATTAAGCCATTTTGATGGGCTCTAAATTGCCGAGGACAAAAGTTACAGTTTAAGAGGGCAACATTTTGTCGAGAAAAGAAAACGCCATAAGAGTTTCAAAATTCGGCAGCTACATTAGATTAACAGCCCCACTAACAAAAGACTTAAGTAACGAACTTGCTCATTCTGACATTTCGGATTTGGCATAGAAGATCTGTAATAACTACACAGAAATTGCACTCTACTAACAAAAGACTTAGGGCACGAACTTGTACGGACTTTGTCATTTGAACACACTAAACCTGTGATAAAGTTGTTTGGAAGCAGAAGTCTAAATCAAAAGTTAGCTCCGCCATTACGGATTTGGCATAGAGGCTCTGTAAAAGTCGTACTGGATTTCGATTTTACTAACAAAAGATTTCATTAACTTTCTTTCATTTGATAGCATTAACTATGTGATATTGTTGTGAGAAAGCAGAAGTGCAAAACTAAAGAAAGCTCCGACGTTTAGAATTTTTGCATAGACGCTCTGTCAGCAGTCCTTTTGGAATTGCTTTCTACTTACAAAAGACTTAGGGCACGAACTTGCTCATACTATGTCAGTTGAACACCTTAAATGTGTGATAAATTTGTTTAAAAGCAGACGTTTAAATCAAAGCGAAGCTCCGACGTTTCAGATACGGTATATAAGCTCCATAACGCCCCTACTGAAATTGCGTTTCGCTAACCAAAAACTCAAGGCACGAACTTGCTCACATTTTGCCTTTTGAACACTTTAAGAGTGTGATACAGTTTTTCCAAAACAGAAGTCTAAATCAAAAAGAACGTGCGAAGTTTCGGATTTGGAAAATATTTTGAAATAACTCTGTAACAGCCATACTGAAATTGCTTTCTACCAAGAAAAGACTTAAGACACGAACTTGCTCATGTTCTGTCATTTGATCGCACTAAATGTGTGATACAGTTGCGCCAAAGTAGATGTCTAATTTAAAAAGACGCTCCAACGTTTTGAATTAAAAATAGAAGTTCTGTAACAATCTTACGAAAAACACACTCTACTAACAAAAGACTTAAGGCACGAACTTGTTCATCCTTTTATAATTGGAATTAGCTCTATTTTGAAGCAAAAAGTTTTCTGAAGCAAAAATTCCGAGATAGTGTTCTACATTATATCGGCTTGCTTCATTTTTAAATAGCTTTCCTTCCCCATTTAAATACAGCTGCTTATTTTTAATTGGCACTAAAACGGTTTCACTAATTATGTAGAATGTTTTTGGTCGAATTTCATTAAAAGCCACTTAATGACAAAAATATGCAACTCACGAGCCTTTTGAAAAAGTGACCCAGAAAATGATTTTTAATTAGTTACAAGAAGATGCACGCCTTAAAATGGAAACATACCTATATGTATATGACGAAAAAATGATTAAAAGTCAATTAATGACTGCTGAAAATGAAAATGTTAAAGAGCTTAAATGGGTTAGAAAGTTTCAGGTTGTGGAGAAAAGTTGCTAACTAAATTAAGGAAATGGAAAATATGAAAACTAATTGTAAGGG
>CAXKVI010000002.1:139958168-140003168 GCA_964058755.1 Campiglossa producta
AAAATAAAAGTAAAAAATTATATAAAATTAAAAAAAAAAAAATTAAAAAAATTTGAAAGAATTTAAAAATAAATTTAAATAAAGTAAATAAAATGGAATAAAATAAAAGATAAAGTAGAATAAAATAAAACTATAAAAAAAAATCAAAAAAAAGTAAAAAAAATTAAATGTTTAAAAAAACTTATAAAATGAAATAAAATAAAAAAATAAAGTAGAATAAAATAAAACTAAAAAAAGTAAAAAAAAAAAAAACAATTAAATGTTTAAAAAAAATAAAAAATTATAAAAAGAAATAAAATAAAAAATAAAGTAGAATAAAATAAAACTAAAAAAACGAAAACGAAATAAAATAAAATTAAATTAAAAAAAGTAAAAAAAAAATTAAATGTTTAAAAAAATAAAAAATTATAAAATGAAAAAAAAAATTTAATTAAAAAAAAAAATAAATAATACTAAAATAAAATCAAGTCAATTTAAGAAAAACGAAATAAATAAAACAAAACCAATCAAAGATAATTAAAAATTAAAAAAAAAATTAAATAAATTGAAATAAAAAAATAAAATTAAAAAAAATTGAAAAAAAAAAAACATATTGAAAAATTAAATAAAGCAAAACGAAATAAAATAGAATTAAAATAAAATAAAAAAATGGAATAAAATAAAAAAAATATAATAAATAACAAAAAAAATAAATTTAATAAAAAAATTTAATAAAATAAAATGAAATCAAATAAAAAAATAAAAAAAAATAAAAATAAAAAAATAAAAATAAATAAAAAGAAAAAAATATAAAATGAAATGTAATAAAGCAAATTAAAAAAAAAAATAAATTAAATACAAAAAAATTTAATAAAATAAAATGAAAACAAATAAAACAATTAAAAAAGTAAAAATAAAAAATAAAAAATAAAAAAAATAAAAATAAAAAGAAAAATATATAAAATGAAATGTAATAAAGCAAATTAAAATATTATACGACGAAAAAAAAGGAATCAATTAAAAAAAGAAAAAAAAATTCAATTAAATTGAATTAAGTAGAATTAAAAAAAAAAAAATAAAATAAATTTTAGAAAAGAAGTTCATAGAAGTTGCAAACATAATCATTAATAGCAGCCCCTGACTAATAGTGACCTCAAATTTCTTTCTAACCAAATTTTGGTTCAACCAGTCCCATTGTTAGCCACTCACTGACATCAATGGTCTCGTTCGCCCAGTTGCACGAAGGTAAGATAGTATACTAGCACTGCGTTTAACTAAACTCATAGGTATCTATTTAGGTAATTTTAGCGCGCCGCACAGCGTGTCATCCGCAGCACGTTTGGCGCGTCATTTTAATGACGTTGAGAAGTGTTTCGAAAAAATACCGATATTTAAACACAAATGCAGCTTCACCATGCAATCAGATGAGCGGCGCAGCAGTAGTGCTGGGCCAAACTAACCATTTTGCTACGTACACAGCGAGATGGTCATGGTCGCTTATTCAAAGCAAAAATTATATGTCCATAATATGAAAATGCTAGTCAAGGAGCAGAGATGTACGGCAGTTATGGTTGTTGTTGTTGCTATTATTATTGTAGTTGCTATATTCCTCGCATGCATTTGAATGCTTCATTTCGAGTTCATGGTTTTGCTTGCGCTTCATGCCATTGACAAGTTTTTTTTTTTTGTAGCGAACAGACAAAAGGGCAAATGAAAAACCAATAAAATCGATAAAAAGGTTGCCCATAAAAATTGGCCAAAATCTAACAAAATGTTAAAGGCAATTGAAGATGCGCTGAGCAGCAAGAAAGAAAGTTTTTGCAAAATGATAGCCGGAAAATATTTCTTTTTTGTTGTTGTTGAAAATCAATTGTTTATTGCTATGCGATTGGATGAGCGTTTTAGCGCTTTTTTGTGTTGAAAACTTTTCTTTAAAGGAAAAGCCCAATTAAGCTAGAAATGTAAATTTGGTTGCAAGCGCACGAATGAACGCAAATTGTGGCAGATACTCAAATATCTTGTGCTTATTGGTCTGCTGATCTTTTTTTTTTTTTTGCCTCAAGTCAATTGAGTGACACAAGAAATTTTAATTTGAAAATTTCCCATTCTTTATGGCAACATACTCGTATTGTATAGAATACGCTGAAGGGAAATTGTAGTCATGTTTTGGAAATTTTATATGTCGTACATACACAAAAGCTTGAAACTCTGCTAAGGCCCAAAGTTGACTAAACAAGGCTTAACTTCAATACTATCTTTGTAAGAAAGTGACTCAAAGGGAATTGACCAAATTAGAAAAAAAAATTTAAATTTATAACAAGTAAATATTATAAACCACATTATAGGCGATTTTTGAGGAAATGAAATTCGTTTTGGATAAACAAATATGAATATGAGTACTTAGAGTAGCTATACACTAAGCTATGTGAAAAAATTGTATCAGATCAACATTGTTGCCGTAATTTTGTTGATGTTAGTTAGTTATTCAAGTTATGGCGAAATGGACAAACGTGACTTTTGCTTTTAACATAATTAGGCATGTAGCTATGTAAATATAATATCACATTGTCAGCAAAAAAGTATATCGAATTTTTCTTAGACATGAAAAAAAAAATCTGAAAGAAATTTCATGACGTAAATTTAAATTGTTTTCCCTTCATCACTTATGTAACAAAATATTTGCATATTGATATACACAAATTTGTGTGTGTTATATATGCTTTGTAAATATGAAGTAACTTTAGTAAAAACAGTAATAATTTTACTGAATACGTACTTAGCAGATTTCTAATCATTTTCACATAGTATACGATTTTTACGAGTTAGAGTTTCTAACTTTAGTGGCACTGATATCAGAAGGGAATTAAAATAATATGGAAAGCAACCATAAGCGTAGCCTATGGTCTAGAACCCGTAACCGTAACCATAACCGTAACCGTAGCCATAACCGTAACCATAACCAGAAACGTAACCATAACCAGAAACGTAACCATAACCGTAACAATAACCATAACCATAACCGTGACCGTAACCGTAACCATAACCGTAACCACAACCTTGACCGTTACCGTAGCCATACCCGCAACCTTAACCATAACCGTAGCCATAACCGTAACCATTACCGTATCCACACCAGTAGGCATAACCACAACCATAACCGCAATCATTACCATATCCATAACAACCATAACCATACCCTTAAGGGTGATCATAACCGTGACTTAACTGTAAAAGTAACATAACCGTAACTAAATTCGAAACTGGAGTCGTAAACATAACCTTTACTGTAACTTTAAAAGGAATATTAACCGTAATCCTAAAGTAACTGAAACCGAAACTTTTTTTAAAAGCATAATCATAACTAAAGCTATGCTTCAAGTCAAACCATGCCTATGACTCAAGCCTTAATCTCTCAATTATAACCATAACCGCATCTGAAGCAATAAACATAACCATAACCGTACCCTTATTAAGGGCGGTCATACCCGTGACTTTACTGCTTCTGATGCGGTTATGGTTGTTTTGGATATGGTTATGATTACGGGTTTGGATGCGGTTATGGTTAGGGCTATGCTTACTGGTATAAATACGGTTATGGTTGGTTTTCTTCGTTTTCTGAAATATTCTTTTTTTGTAGATACGAGGTTAAGGCAGAAACGGGACGAAACCTTAACCGTAACCGTAGCCCTAACCGTAACCGTAACCGTAACCTTAACCAAAACAATAGAAAAATCATTGAAATAACATAACTTTTTTTTACTTATGAGATAAAGGTCAAACGCTCATTTTTTTTTACCTAAAGAAATAAATATTTCAAAATAACCCATGAAATCCGATCGCTGAATAAAATAGAAAATCGCTATCGAAAAGAGACAGTTACAGTGAATGTGAAAAAGTCAAAAATTCTCACGTACATTACCATGAATGAATATCACATTAAAAATCAAAAGCCATTGAGCAGCAGCATTTCAATGAAAGAGTAATTGGACACCTAAGATCGTAAAACGTTTGTGTAACAAATAAAATAAAAGAAAAAAGAAAAAAAAACAAACCTGAACTAAAGTAACGCGATGCTGCTGCTTGGACGGGTATAAATTTGTGAGACAGAAAATTTTTAGTGACCCAATAAATCTGTGACACGTGATGTCAACAAAAAGAAACATGCAATTGACAACAATGAATGAATCAGCGGACGGATGTATACGAGAATTTCGCCAAGGTGAAATCAATGGAAAATGCTGGATTTTATCACAAATATCGAGGAATTTATATGCCAGTGTATATGTGCACAAGAAATGGACGAGCATTTGACAAGCGCATCAATAAAAGGGCAATAACAGTCAAATCTAACTGTTGTTAGCAGGTAAAACAGATAATGGCTAGAAAATGATATTGAGTGGAGACGAGAGAGACAGAACGAGACCCATGAATGAAGTGTGCTAAATACGTGGGAAGCATGAAATTGGTAAGCTGGATAAGGTAGTGTGTTACAAGCGGAAAGTAGGAATTAGCATCAAGAATAGCAATCCTCGCGCTAAAGAAAACATGCAGTAACTGTGTCAAGAACATTTAAACTGTGCTCTCTCTCTCTGTCCAATATTGGTTATGATGGCATGGGAAAATTGTGTAGTCTTTAGCTTTCATGGTCATTCGCTGTGTCGCATATGCAAAATATTGTGAGAAAATCTGTTCTATTTTGAGAAACTACTCAGCCTGGCGACTAATCAGAATTTCACGTGCACCTTTAATTCGTTTAGAACGTGTTGAAGGTAGACGACGCGTGATTAGACACAGTTGCGGTGAAAATTTAAAATGTTAAATACCTTCTATGGGAAAATAATTGTGATTGTCGAGCAATTGGGCTTTTGCTTAGGAATACTCTTTTTGAGAATAGTTTTCTCACCTTTCTTGTATGAGAAGATAAAAAAATAGAAATAGCTTTAGAACAGGAGAAACTGGAAAATCATTTTTATCTCATCGCGAAATTTTGGTACTTGCTCCAGCTATCTGCTGCTTTTCAAATCGACAAAGCTACATTGCAAATTTCTGCTCAACCACACTCAGACGCCATTTCTCGAAAGCGATACCATCCCACCACCATAGTTACAGCTGTAACTTAGATAATAACAATAACTGTAACTGAAACCGTAGTTGAAACCATAGCCACAAAACCGTAAATGTAACTGTAACCGCAACTGTATCTATAACCGTAACTGTAACTGTAACCGCAACTGTAACTGTAACTGTAACCGCAACTGTATCTGTAACCGTAACTGTAACTGTAAACGCAACTGTAACTGTAACCGTTACTGTAACTGTAACTGTAACCGCAACTGTATCTGTAACCGTAACCGTAACTGTAACTGTAACCGCAACTGTAACTGTAACTGTAACTGTAACTGTAACTGTAACTGTAACTGTAACTGTAACTGTAACTGTAACTGTAACTGTAACTGTAACTGTAACTGTAACTGTAACTGTAACTGTAACTGTAACTGTAACTGTAACTGTAACTGTAACTGTAACTGTAACTGTAACTGTAACTGTAACTGTAACTGTAACTGTAACTGTAACTGTAACTGTAACTGTAACTGTAACTGTAACTGTAACCGCAACTGTATCTGTAACCGTAACTGTAACTGTAACTGTAACCGCAACTGTAACTGTAACTGTAACTGTAACTGTAACTGTAACTGTAACTGTAACTGTAACTGTAACTGTAACTGTAACTGTAACTGTAACTGTAACTGTAACTGTAACTGTAACTGTAACTGTAACTGTAACTGTAACTGTAACTGTAACTGTAACTGTAACTGTAACTGTAACTGTAACTGTAACTGTAACTGTAACTGTAACTGTAACTGTAACTGTAACTGTAACTGTAACTGTAACTGTAACTGTAACTGTAACTGTAACTGTAACTGTAACTGTAACTGTAACTGTAACTGTAACTGTAACTGTAACTGTAACTGTAACTGTAACTGTAACTGTAACTGTAACTGTAACTGTAACTGTAACTGTAACTGTAACTGTAACTGTAACTGTAACTGTAACTGTAACTGTAACTGTAACTGTAACTGTAACTGTAACTGTAACTGTAACTGTAACTGTAACTGTAACTGTAACTGTAACTGTAACTGTAACTGTAACTGTAACTGTAACTGTAACCGCAACTGTATATGTAACCGTAACTGTAACTGTAACTGTAACTGTAACTCTAACCGTAACTGTAACTGTGACCGTAACTCTAACCGTAACTGTAACTGTAACTGTAACTGTGACCGCAACTATAACTGTAACCGTAACTGTAACTGTAACTGTGACCGCAACTTAACCGTAACCGTAACTGTAACTGTAACCGTAACTGTAACTGTACCCATAACCAAAGCTGTAACCATAATCGTCACTACGACCATAACCTAAACTGTAATTTAACCCGTAACCGTGGATTGAAACAGTCACACTAACTGAAACCATACTCATAACCGTAGCTAAAAGCGTAACCGTAACTGAGACCAAAATCTGGAACCGTAACACGTAACTATAACCGCAGTTGAAACAAGTACACTAACTGAAACCATAACCGTAGCTGAAAGTGTAACCATAAATAAAACCATAACCGTAATTTAAACCATAAGCAGAACTGTAACTGTAACCAGGACAGTAGCTGAGGACCGTAACTGTAACCATAAACGTAGCCGTATCTGTAACCATAACCGTAGCCGTAGTTGTAACCTTAGCCGTAACCGTTACTTAAACTTTAACCGTAATTAGTAAGGAAAGTATAGTCAGAAAAGACGCTACTAATTTGTGTGTTTTTGGAGCGGAAAAAGGCACATCGTCGGTGCTGACAAGTGCTGTCTGGAGAGGTCACTCTTAGCACAACTTCACTCTATTCACGAGATTATTGGAACTACCAAACTTTGCGTAATGGATTTCAAAAAAACGTTTCCACATTCACCTTATGGCAAGAGATAGAATCTAATCTAAGTCGCGCAGTAGGCACCGCCGCTATGCCGATAAAATTAGAATTAAACAGTAAGAAACCGAGAGCTTTAGTATCAAAACAAACTCAGCGGTGAGCACACATCAAAAGTTAAATTTAATTACCACCAAATATCGAAATAATCAAAAATAATTTGTGAGCGTAACATTGAGCGGCCTTTAGATATGCGCCACAAGTGGCTATAGCGACCTATATTTGGTACAACAACGCGAAGAGAACTATCGAGTAGGAGTCGAAAATTACCAATTTTCCTATCAAGCAAGCTTGTTCTTAATGCCGGCTATCTGCGCATGCGCATTTATATGGTAGCGGATGTTAGATATTAAAACTGTTTATGAATGACTGGCTGTCGGTAAGATATTCAAAATATAACAGTGGAAAGTACATTTGATACGCCACATGAGGTGACAATGCAATTGAGCGCATAAAATAGAATTGGAAGCGGTTTAGAGAGTGCTGTAAGTACAACAACAATTAATGCTGCCATACGTGCATTGTGGAAAATCGCAGTTGCAAGGCCGATGAAAAAGTTATTAGGCCGTTTGTATTTATGTGTAAGCAAGTATGTAAATACTATAGACCGAAAAGTTGGTAAAATCGCAACATGGGGTGCATATGCCACACACACACACATAGTACAATAAAAAGTCAAATCGAAGATGGGAAATGCAGTCTCCAAGTTTTTTATTGCTCAAAATGAATTGAATGTTTGCAAAAAAAATCAAATACTTTATTTTGTTAACACAAATAAAAACTCTTAAACTATTTGAAAGCTTAGCGAGGAAGCAAGCTGTGTGCAGCAGGAAGCAAAAACAACACTGCCACACATGTGACACAAAACAAAACGTAATGAGTGCAGCATGCCACCGCACACCAGGAAGCTAAATGGCATGTGAGTCCGCCACAAAAATAAACCAATGTCACAAAAACAGAAAGGAAAAAAGCAAAAAATAAAAATAAACTAAAACATTAAATTTCAACTGGGAAATTGGGTCGCACTTGCAACTTGTGGCAACAATGTAGTTTACAAGTTTGGCAGTTACGGCGTAGGCGCTTTTAGTTGCCGTTGGCAGCAGCAACATTAACGGTGTAGCTTTAAATAAATGATGCACCCACAGCAACAGATAATGAGGGAGTGTTGCATGTTGCATGGTGCAAGTTGACTGCCAAAAACTTGTTGTGATGAGTTCAGTGAAGGTGCAAACAAGCAATTGAATCAAGGTAGCATCACCGGTTAAATGTTCCGAGTAGAGCTGAAAAAGTGTTGACAAGTTCATGTAGCCGAAATTGTTTATGGGACAAAGTCAAGTGAATTCGAGGCGGATTGTGCACACCTTAAAACAAATATGAAGGGGGAGATGAAATGAAATGGTTTTAGTCTTCTTTTTGGGAGATAGCTCAGTTCAACAGTTTGGTTTGAGGCCCAGAGAAAAGACTGAAGAATGAATGTTGACTTACGACTAATGACTTAGTACTTAAGTCTTAATCTGAGTCACTAACATCTAAATTTCGAATAATTAAGAATTAGTTAAAGACTAAAGATCATTTAGGTTTAATAAGTTCCAATTTAAACTAAAGATTAAAGACTAATTACTGAAACTTGAGGCTAGCCACTAACGACTTACAATTCATAACTAAAGAATGAAGACTGAAACATTAAATTTGACACCTCCAAACTTCGGACTTAAAACTAAAGAGTAAATAATTATGACTACATACTAAAGATTAACGACTAAATACGTAAGACTTTATTCTTAAACGAAAGACAAAAGACTAATGACTACAGATTAAATACTGAGGACGATTTAAGTCGTTCAACTTATCAATAAGTACTGAAGGACTATTAGTTCCTCACTTTATACCACAGAGTACAGAATAATGATTGACGACTAACGACTAATTATTCGTTACTTAGTGCGATAGACTAAAATCAAAAGCGCAAATAATAAAGAGTGAGATTGAAGACTAAATATAAGTTTTATTTTAATTTGATTTAATATAAATCAAAGACTAAGGACTAATCACTAAAACTAAAAGCTAGAGACTAACGACTTACAATTCATAACTAAACATTGAAGACTGAAGTTTAAATTTTACACCTCCAAACTTACGACTTGAGACTAAAGAGTGAATAGTTACGAGTAAACACGAAAGATTAACGACTAAAGATGAAAGATTAACGACTAAAGATGAAATACTAATGGCTTAAGCCTTATGACAACAGAGACAAAAAATATGACTACAGACTAATCATAAATGACTCAAGATTTGAGACTGAAGACTTTGGACTAATGATAACTATAAAAACGCGAACTCTTTTAGAATAAGGAAAAAAGACCAAAGAATAAATTCTGGAATGAAAATAAAAGATTTTAAGGTTTAGATAAAATTGGAGTTCTAAAGATTGTGGGGTTAAACCCAAAGAAAAACTGATATAAAAAAACAAGAAAAATAATCCTGAAGATGGCGCAAGGCCATGAGGAAGCTAATTATGATGAATTTAACTACTGACTTTGGAAGGTGACATCAAAATCTCTCAACTTCGGTTCGAAAAATCGATCTCGCCATCTCTAAGAAGAAAGGTATAGCCAGTATGAGCCAAAGCCAAAGCTTTGGAAGAATTGCGAAGTACCTCTTTAAGCCGCTGCGCTCCTACGACTATTTTAATCACTTATATATTTTGTGAAAGTTGAATGACCAAATTTGTGGCAGGAAGTCAGCCAACGCAGTAAAAGTGCTGACGAACAATGCCAAAACAACAATATTAATTAAAAAGAAATTAATGACACAGACTTGAAAGCGCGTTGCTTGCAACAGACAACAACAATAACAAGAAAACGAAACAAATCAAACAACACTAAAAAAACAACAACAAACAGAACGTTCACAGCGCTCATTCACTCAACAAAATTGGCAGTGACAACGCGCAACAATGGCAATATCACATGTTAACAGCAAATAAGTAAGCGCGCGCAGGCAAATACATTTATTTAAATACTAACTTTAACAAAAACAAATAAAGGAAAAGTTGGTTGTTCAAAAAAAAAGTCAAATATGTTGCATACTACAAGGCGCGCGCGCACGCAAACAAAACGGATGCAAAACGCATTCAAATCAGCAGCGCGATCAGTGCGCGCCGATCATGCTTGCAACGAAACTTGCGCGCAGCCGCTCGCTCACGCGTTTGGCCGCATTCTGTGCGCCAACTCTTTCGCTTTCTATCAGCGCGCAAAAAAAAAAATGCGCTGCAAGGCAACGCGTTTACCTGTCATGCTGCTGTTTTTTTTTTTCTTTTCCTACAGCTCGTTAGTCAATTCTTATTTACTTTCTTACGTTTTTTACAAGCGTAGATTTATTGGCTGTGAAAAATTGTGTGCGCGCGCGCGCGCTTATAACAACAAAACAAAACAGTTACTTAAAAAGTATCTACTTTACTTATAAGTAAATATGTGTGTAACAATGCAGATATACGTTTGCTCGAAAAGAACGTCAAAAAATATAGAGCAGATTCTTATCAGCTGCAGACACGATGACTAGTAAGTCAATAGAGCTAACAAAAAACAGCAGGAAGCCAACTTGACTTGGCGCATTTTAAGCCGACGCGCGTTGGCAAGTTACAGCTTCCTTCACTCCAAAGTTTAAGCAGCAGCAGACACAACAATGTTTGCCCCCTTTCAAGCTAAAGCTGATAAATCGAATTTGGAAAGCAACTTTTTAAAAAGAAGAAAAAATAAGCGAATTAGGCTTAAGTTATTCACTGTTTACTTGTTTTATTTATGTATGTACTGATCGCGTATGATCGCGCTGATCTTTAGTGGGGCAGCAGTGTCATGAGCTTACTTACATTTAAAAGGAAAAAAGTAGATAAACTCAAATGGTCGTTAACAACACCCGCACTTTCTAGTTAGCTGAGATAAAAAATAAGAAAAACGATCGCGCGCCGCTATAGTGCCAGTTTTTTTTATCTCGTTAAGAATATAAAAAGAAAATAAATCAAACCAAAAAAAATTAAATAAGGAAAATTTAAAAAAGAAAAACAATAAATAAAATAGAACAAAATAAAATAAATTAAAATAAAATAAAATAAAATAAAATAATAAAATAAAATAAAATAAAATAAAATAAAATAAAATAAAATAAAATAAAATAAAATAAAATAAAATAAAATAAAATAAAATAAAATAAAATAAAATAAAATAAAATAAAATAAAATAAAATAAAATAAAATAAAATAAAATAAAATAAAATAAAATAAAATAAAATAAAATAAAATAAAATAAAATAAAATAAAATAAAATAAAATAAAATAAAATAAAATAAAATAAAATAAAATAAAATAAAATAAAATAAAATAAAATAAAATAAAATAAATAAAATAAAATAAAATAAAATAAAATAAAATAAAATAAAATAAAATAAAATAAAATAAAATAAAATAAAATAAAATAAAATAAAATAAAATAAAATAAAATAAAATAAAATAAAATAAAATAAAATAAAATAAAATAAAATAAAATAAAATAAAATAAAATAAAATAAAATAAAATAAAATAAAATAAAATAAAATAAAATAAAATAAAATAAAATAAAATAAAATAAAATAAAATAAAATAAAATAAAATAAAATAAAATAAAATAAAATAAAATAAAATAAAATAAAATAAAATAAAATAAAATAAAATAAAATAAAATAAAATAAAATAAAATAAAATAAAATAAAATAAAATAAAATAAAATAAAATAAAATAAAATAAAATAAAATAAAATAAAATAAAATAAAATAAAATAAAATAAAATAAAATAAAATAAAATAAAATAAAATAAAATAAAATAAAATAAAATAAAATAAAATAAAATAAAATAAAATAAAATAAAATAAAATAAAATAAAATAAAATAAAATAAAATAAAATAAAATAAAATAAAATAAAATAAAATAAAATAAAATAAAATAAAATAAAATAAAATAAAATAAAATAAAATAAAATAAAATAAAATAAAATAAAATAAAATAAAATAAAATAAAATAAAATAAAATAAAATAAAATAAAATAAAATAAAATAAAATAAAATAAAATAAAATAAAATAAAAAATAAAATAAAATAAAATAAAATAAAATAAAATAAAATAAAATAAAATAAAATAAAATAAAATAAAATAAAATAAAACAAAATAAAATAAAATAAAATAAAACAAAACAAAATAAAATAAAATAAAATAAAATAAAGTAAAATAAATAAAATAAAATAAAATTAAAAACATAACATTTATAAAAAAATATGGTAAAAAAATTTAAAATGGATAAAAAAAAATATAATTAAAAAAAATAAAAAAATAAGATTAAAATAAATAAAAAAAATGAAAATAAAAGAAATTAAAAATAAAATAAAGTACAAAAAAAAAGAAAATAAAAAAATGCAAGGAAATGAAATGAAATAAAATAAAATTTAATAAAAAAAAACGAAATAAGATATAATATTAAAAAGTAAAATAAAATAAATTGAAATTATCACAAAAACTATTATGAAATAAAAAAATAAAATCAAATTAGAAAAAAAATAAATTATAAAAATAAAAACAGATAATTTTCTTTTAACCTCTCCATCAATTTTTCATTCATTTATGCTCATATATCGTCGCTCCCAACGAAGACTAGCACGGTTCAGTTAGCGTGGAAGACTAGCACGGTTTGTTGTTTGCGTGGAAAACTAACACACTTCCTTCTCTGAGTCGAAGACTAACACGGTTCAGTTCTATACGAACTATGCTAGTTTTCCACGCAGAGAACTGAAGCGTCTTAGTCTTTCATGCAGAGAACTGAAGCGTCTTAGTCTTCCATGCAGAGAAATTTTGCACCTTATTTCATAAATATTCTTCATTTAAAACTAAAAACGAAAAAAAAGGATTTACAGCAAAAGCAAATTAGCATCCGTTATCCTAACTGTTTCCCCAAACAATTCTACTCATATTCAATTAACATTTTTATGTCGCGTTCGTTGCTTGAGTCTTTCATTTCCGCATTACTGCTGTGTTGAGTATTCTTTGTACGACAACGACGCGCTGCACTCTAGGCTGCGAAAGTCATTCTTATGTGTTTTTTTTGTTTGCCACTGACAGCTATTGATAATATGCTGTTATACAATTATCAGTCAAGACTTTTCTAACTAATTAAAATTTTTTTATATAACAAAAGCAGAAATGCAAAAAAGTCAGCAAAATTGACAGCTGTTATTTGATAGAATAAAGATAGCATTAAAAAGTCGTTTTGATTATGCAAATGATTTGTTGTTAGATAAGAAAGGAAATAAGTGAGTAAGGAAGTGCAAGTTAGGGTGGAAAGGAATGTTAAATACCCAATTGTGGCATTTAATAATACCAAACGGTTTTCATCAGTCAGTTTTCGAACTGTCGACGTCAGCTGTTATCCATTGGCGCCTAAACGCCCTGCCACTTATCAGATCAAGCTGGGACTTTTTCGATCGGTTTCTTATACTTTCATTATGTTTAAATGTATAGGTATCAATTTCGATATGGTCAAGATTTTTTTCTTTAGAAAAACTAGTTATTAAAAGTTAGAAGAAAACCCAGATTCCTTTTTTTTAATGAACGGTTCAATTAATTCCGGCTTGCGTTCGATCTTAAAAAAATGCTTAAACGCCGAAAGTCAATGAATAATAGAAAATATAGAGTTCTATGTATGTAGTATTTAATGTGACTGAGTAATGGGCGCAGTAAAATGAGTCCAAACTCATTTTCGCTAATTGAAAAAAAAAGGTAAGAAAAAAAGGCATTTTAATATATATATAGGCATTTTTACCATAAATATAAAATCTACAAGATTTCCTGTTCTAAACGTTCTTTCAAAACTTACTTAAGATTTGTCTTAATGTCATTTGTAGCCAGTGACGCGCCCACATTGCACTTCACTGCGCTTGTAAAAAAATTAAAATGAGCAGCAAAAAAAATTAAAAACATGCATTATTCAGTGTGAAATCAGCTGTGATTTTTTTTTTAATAGTTCCCATTCCATTTTGCATTTGTATTTCACTTAAGTGTGGGCTTTGTCCGCTTTTGCTTTGACACCTTTAGCTGCATGCATCATTGGCGCTCGCTTGTGTGCCTTGTTGCGCGCCCACACTCAGCACTCAGCTACTCTTGGAAGACAACATGCCATGCAACTAGCACTTTTAAGTAGTATGCGCATGCTAATTAGAAAATGTCAGCACTAAGCTATTAGCAATAGATTTCTTAATTTTTTTAAATGTTTCAAAAGTTGGTAGTTGGCAGCAGGCATAATTTTTATTTTTTAACACTTTACAACAATTTGCTAAGTACTTTATTTTTCATATTTTTATGGGAAACTCTAGTTGACTGTCATAAAATGTGTTAATGGAAATTCCGTAGTGTGTTAAAAGATTATACTTAACTTAACATTCTTTAAGGGAAATATGTGCTGAACTATTCTATATAATACAAATTTCCACTTTCTAAATTAAATTATTTTAGTTTTTGTTCATTTTAATGGGTATTTTATTTTATGTTGTTTTATTTTATTTTATTTTAATTTAAATTTATTTTATTAAATTTATTTTATTTTATTTTATTTTATTTTATTTTGATTTATTTTATTTTATTTTATTTTATTTTATTTTATTTTATTTTATTTTATTTTATTTTATTTTATTTTATTTTATTTTATTTTATTTTATTTTATTTTATTTTATTTTATTTTATTTTATTTTATTTTATTTTATTTTATTTTATTTTATTTTATTTTATTTTATTTTATTTTATTTTATTTTATTTTATTTTATTTTATTTTATTTTACTTTATTTTATTTTATTTTATTTTATTTTATTTTAATTTATTTTATTTTATTTTATTTTATTTTATTTTATTTTATTTTATTTTATTTTATTCATTTTATTTTATTTTAATCTATTTTATTTTTTTTTATTTTTATTTTAGTTTGTTTCTATGTTGTAACTAGCACTTCGTGGCATGATGTTACAGCATTTTTCGCACCAAAAACAATGCAAAACTAACAGGAGTACTGAAATTGCATTCTAAAAACAAAAGACTTAAGGCACGAACCTGCTCATAATTTGCCATTTAAACACAAAAGATGAGTAATAAATTAATTTGAAAGCTAAAGACCAGATTAAAATGAAACTCGGACACTTTGGATATGGAATATAAGCTCCGTAGCAGCTCTACTAGAAATGCACTGCATGAACAAAAGACTGAAGCAACAAACTTGCTCATTTTTAGATCTGTGTAAACACTAGAACAAGTTTACATCAATCAGAAGTTTCGACGTTTCGGATTTGGAGTAGAAGCTCTGTGACTTTCATTCTGAAATTGAATTATACTAACAAAAGACTTAAGACACGAACTTGGTCATACTTTGTCATTTGAACACAAGAAGTGAGTGATGAAGTTGTTCGAAAGCAAAAGTCTCAATCAATCGTAAGCTCCTACATGCCATCTTCGCTGGAATTGCATTCCACTAATGTTTTTTCTTTAAAAAGTCTTCGAATTTTCGAGTTATCCTCTTAAAATAAAGGAAAAAACTTTTTTTTCTGATTCAGCTTAATAAGTTTTCTACTTTTGGTAATTACAATTAAAACAAAAGTGCTGTTAAGAAATTTGTTTATAAGTATTTATTTATTTCCTTTCGCCAGAAATCTCTCAAAAAACGCCACCATGTCCGAATGTAAAATTGACCATAAAAACAAATTCATGCATTATTTATGATCTAAATGGAGAAACGTGTTTATTGTTCGGAGTTGTGGGTTGTCGATTTCTTGCTGTTGTTGTCAATACCAACATACTCGCAGAATATAATTTTTCGCATAGTCATTGTCAATGTTAATGTAAATTTCAACAACATTTGTATGGCTCATTCTTAGCAGCTAAGACGAATGTTTTTTCGTTGGTAAAATTATTCGGTTCTATTTATTTCTTTTGTTTTTATTATTTTTGCTGTTATTAGCTTCATTGGCGACATTTACATGTTCTGCACGAAATTTTCGAAAAAGAATGTGAGCACGAAAAAACTGGGTGAAAAAAATTTGAACTTAAAATAAAAGTATGCAGAGAAGTGTGCTGGGGAAAAAGGTAAAGTAAGCTGTGGAAGGAGTGACGGCATTAATAGCAGAGGAATAACAAAACTGTTCGAACTATAGGGTATAAAATAAAACAACAACTTTTAAGTAAATATCGATAGACTACAAGCTCAGGCTCAAGTTGCTTCGTATATTTAAGCCTTTCACTTTGTGCCAGCTAAAAGAAATTCCGTTAGAAAAATAAAGCAACATTTTTTTTTATTCGTAGCTCAAATTGTTTTGAGGAATTGCGCATTGAAATTTATCATATGTTGACCAATTGACTGTAGGCAATGCAGATTATTTTTTTTGATAATTTATTTTATTCTGTAGCAAAGAAATATTTATTCAAAAAAAAAAAATGCATTTCTGCACATTCATGAGCTTTCTATATTTTACAACTTTTACAATTCTAATAAATGCATTTTTTTGTGAACGCGGCATCTGCATAACAGAAAAAATTTAATGAATGCTAACAAAATAATTCAGCAATTCAAAACAGGTCTCGTAAATATTAAAGCATGGAAATTTTGTGAGTGAAATGAAAAAAATGTTAATGTTAAAAAAGTTCGTAGTAACGGACTTTTTTCAATGTTAAAAGGTTCGGCGTTAGCAACATAATTTGGCAAAAATATATATAAGTGTTGCCTACATTTAGGCTATACTACTAACAGTGTGACGTTGTACATAAAATTCGAGCTGTATAGGCTATACTGTTAACAGGTTAAGGCTGTACTGTTTTAAAGTCATAAATATGCTCATTGAGCTTTCATAAATATTATAAATGCATAAGTTGATACAAAGTGATATGCAATAGCTTTACCGTGGCAGTCCCCGAGTGTCACACGTCTTTTTATATTTTTTTAAATAATCGATAGATTTTAGACAATCTATTTTTTTTATCAGAACATGTTATTTTTCAATCAAAACAGTTTTGATAACAATTGAGTCTATTTTGCATGAAAAATTATCGATTTTTTTAAATTCTACGATGAATAATCGATTATTTTTATGTCATGGTTATGTATATATATTTTTTGTTTTCATTTTAAGTAACCGATAGTCTCTACAATTTTTTTTGATAGCATCTATATTTTTTTACAGAACATGTTATTTTTCAATTAAAAATTCGATTACTTTTGGGTTTATTTTGCATAAATATGTTTATAGCGATAAAAAATAATCGAGTTTTTCAAACAAAAAAATAATCGATTAACTTTTTAATTTTTTGATAAATTTTTCGATTATTTTTTATAAAGATTATAGAATTTGATTCAATCAATAAAAACTCGATAATTTTTCGAGTTTAGTTATAATAGTGTTAATTTTGCATAAATATGTTTTAATCGAAAAAATAATCGAATTTTTGCAAAAAAAAATAAAATAAAATTTTTTTTTATTTTTCGATAAATTTTTCGGTTATTTTTCGGCATTATTAAGCGAGTAGAATCCAAATCAACTATTTAAAAAATGTTTGCGTGTCTGTCTGTCTGTCTGTCCGTATGTTTGTGGCCGTATCACTCTGAAAGTAATGAATGGAATTGAATGGAATTTATTCTGTTGGATTGCTCTACGGTCAACTTGAAATTTAAGATATTACTTTTTTCGATATCTCACCGGTTTTGGAGTTATCGCCCAATATGTGGACCAGGGGTGACCAAAATTGTCTTAGTACAATATGGGTGTCAAACGAAAGGCATCAATGAGTGCTATAATATGTGATGTGATTCATTGAAATATCTGAAATGGTTTGGGAGATATCTTAAAATTTCGATAGCTCGACCGGTTTCTGAGGTATCGACGAATATTTCCACACAAATGTTATACGCATACGAAGTCGCGGGCACCAGCTAGTTTTTAATAAAAATTATATAAAATGTTTCAATCAATTGATTATTTTCAGTACAGCTTATAGAGTAGGTTTTAATAAAGAAATAATCGATTATTTTTTCGATGAATTTCGAGACTATTGAAATGTAATTTTTTTGTGAAAACATTAGCAAAAATTAATGGAATAAAAACTTTCGATAACATTTATAACATTTAAAATATTTTTCAATTAAAAAGTTTTATTTTAATTCTTTTTTTTAGGAATTTTTCGATAAGAAAATCAATCGATTTATATTTTTCGACAACTAATATCAAAAATGTGTAACCATTAGGTTAAGTATGCGAAAATGTGTTTTATTCGATAAAAAAAAATTATTTTCTATAAAGATTAAATAATATATTTTCAACGATAAACAATTTTAATTTTTTTAATAAAAAGTAATCGATTATTTTTAACACAGAAAAAATCGATTATATGTATTTTCGATGAATCTCGAAACTATTTAAATGTAACTTTTTGTGGATAACATTTCCTAATTTACTAAAATATACTTTTTGTTTGCAAAAATTAATCGAGTAAAAACTTTCGATAACATTTATAAATATTTTTCAATTAAAAACGTTATTTTAATTTATTTGAAACTTTTCGATAAAAAAATGAATCGATTTATATTTTTTGATAATTATTATAAAAAAATCGAATTTTCCAAATAAAAAATAAACGTTTTTTTAATTTATCGATATATTTTCTTATTGCTTTAATCAAAAAAAATCGATACTTTTTTGTGTAGAATTTCGATAATGTAAATTTTTTTTTTTTTTTTTTTTTTTTTTTTGTATCACATTCCCAATTAGATAAATTTACTAATAACATTTATAAATAATTTTTAATTAAAAAGTATTGTTTTCAACTTTGAATTTTCCTAAAAAAGGCAATCGATTTATATTTTTCGATTTATTATCGATCAACGTATTTTTTTTTATAAATCTGAAGTCCGATGATTTCGAAAACGTTTGCTACTATTTTTTAGAATACTTTTTCTTAAAAAGAATCGAATTATTTTTTAAATGTTTAATACAATTTTAGAGAAAATTAACTGAAATAAACTTTTCATAATCAAAAAAATTATCGATTGATAATTTTCGTTAAGATTTATAAGTAATTTTTTGGATACAATTTTTTTTTTCCTTCATGTCAGTTTCTTAAGTGAAATATTTATCGAAAAAATGTGAATAACTCATATTCTGACTCTTTTGTCCAAAAACCCAACCATTAATACCTTTAAGTCATTTTTTTTCGATCCCTGATTTAAAACAAATAAACACCAATTCATATATTCGATTTGTGTATTTTATTTGCGCTGTCTCTCTACACTTAAAATTAGGTTAACAACCATTTAAAGATTACTGCTTTATTACTTGGACCAAATGCGCTTTTCACCAAATGCGCTTTTCCCCCCCTTTTTCGATTGGCCAAAGTGCGCGCGCGCTTTATTGTAATCACACTTTTAAGTATTTATTTGGCATTGATTGTAGATAAACGTTCGCTATATAGGAATGTCAGCCCATACAAAAGCTACAAAAGGGGTAACGAACCAGCTGACCACAGATCATTAAACTAGCCAGCTGTAGTGAGTCGGTATTCTTTGCGTATTTTTTTTTTTTTTTGTAAGATCATTTAGCTATTTAGCATCAGAAAGACAGCACAAGAACAACAATTATCGCAATACCAAATAGCACCAAAGAAAAAAAAAAGCAGCTGGTACGATCGAGTGCCATTTAAAGTACGCCATTAAATTTGGACTCGTAATGATTCGCGCGCAGCTTGAAGAAATATTTTTTTTTTTGTTTTTGGCATGCCACACGAATGACCTGATATGCTTTTAAGTAAAATTTAAAGCAACGTAATTTGCTTTTCAACTTCAATTCAAATTTGGTTTCTTCACCTTCGCTGGTTTATTATGGATGGCCATATGTGTCTATGCTCTGAATTGGATTGTAGGTGCTTTTGTATGTATTTTAAAGCTGCGAAATTTTAGAAGGTAACTCAAATGACGCGTGAATCGTGATTTGTTGAAATATTTCTTCTTTTTTTTTTGTATAGAAATTTAGCAGTTTGAAAGCCAAGAGGAGAAGGTGTCTATGAACTTTGGCGTACTTTTAAGAGACCGACATGCCTTTTGTGGGTTATCAAGTTTTCTGGCAAAAAAAGTTGAGCAACGCCAATTAGAACTATTCTGTTTTAGTGGTTTTTTTTTATTTTTCTCTATATTTCTTTTATGGGCTAAGGGCGGCGTTGTAATTATTCCAGAGACTTTTTTTATTTTTTTTTAAAATAAAATTAACTTAGTTTAATTTTACTTTCTCTTATTTTTTTATTTTGTTTCATTTTATTTTTTTTTCTTAAATTTTGCTTTATTTAATTTAACTTTATTTTTTTTTTTTAATTTAATTTAATTAAATTTTATCCCATTTTTTCGTTATTATTTTATTTTTATTTTTTATATTTCTTTTAATTTTTATTTTTTTATTTTATTTTATTTTATTTTTATTCCATTTTATTTTATTTTATTTTATTTTATTTTATTTTATTTTATTTTATTTTATTTTATTTTATTTTATTTTATTTTATATTATTTTATTTTATTTTATTTTATTTTATTTTATTTTATTTTATTTTATTTTATTTTATTTTATTTTATTTTATTTTATTTTATTTTATTTTATTTTATTTTATTTTATTTTATTTTATTTTATTTTATTTTATTTTATTTTATTTTATTTTATTTTATTTTATTTTATTTTATTTTATTTTATTTTATTTTATTTTATTTTATTTTATTTTATTTTATTTTATTTTATTTTATTTTATTTTATTTTATTTTATTTTATTTTATTTTATTTTATTTTATTTTATTATTTTATTTTATTTTATTTTATTTTATTTTATTTTATTTTATTTTATTTTATTTTATTTTATTTTATTTTATTTTATTTTATTTTATTTTATTTTATTTTATTTTATTTTATTTTATTTTATTTGATTTTATTTTATTTTATTTTATTTTATTTTATTTTATTTTATTTTATTTTATTTTATTTTATTTTATTTTATTTGATTTTATTTTATTTTATTTTATTTTATTTTATTTTATTTTATTTTATTTTATTTTATTTTATTTTATTTTATTTTATTTTATTTTATTTTATTTTATTTTATTTTATTTTATTTTATTTTATTTTATTTTATTTTATTTTATTTTATTTTATTTTATTTTATTTTATTTTATTTTTGTTTAATTTTTATTATTTTTATTTTAGTCTATTTTATTTCTTTTTATTTTTCTCAATTTAATTAAATAAAATTTTTTTCTTTATTTTTTATTTTTATTTTATTTAAAATTTTTTCAAATTTTTTTCTTTAATTTTTAAAATTTTTTTTCTCTTTATTTTTTCCCCCGTTCTCCCGAAGTCATTCTAGACTGATCGCAACACAATGTAGTAGTCTATGTCATAACATAAGCTATAAAGGCACTGTTACCTCACTCAAACTTCGTCTAGAACACAAATATTGCAATATCCATAAATTTCGCCAAATGATGGAGTCGAAAAAAAATTTTAAGTGAAAAATAAGCAAAAAATGATACAAGCGAGGAAAATCGTTATTATGATAATGGAAAGCCAAGGAAAAAGGAGGAAAAAATATGATAAACATGTGGATGAACGATTACAACGAACATTATACGTGATACAAGCGCCTTAATGTATACACATTAAATTTTAAGAGCACATTAAAACACACAACTCCAAACACACACACACACACATATGCGAGGCGAAAGAAATAAGAAAAAGTAAAAACGATAGAATAAAACTGAATTTGAAAGCCCAACCAAAAATTTTTATACCTGAGAATAATACATGAAATTGCATAAGAAAACTAAGCAGACTGGCACCAGCAAGCTCAGTCTAGGCTTAAATTTGAGCTGGAGTCACACAATGGCCATTACTAAGTTGTTGGGCTCGACTTGATTTGCTTTACTATTTTAAGTCCAATGTGAGCACAGCTAAGCGCCAAGCAGGAAACATTACCAAGTCATGTCGGAGAGGGGGTACTTACATATGATTATTTGAGCTTGCGCAACAGGCTAAGTAGAGCTTTTATGTATAAATAGCATAAAATAGTTGACCGTTATGAGCATTACATGGTAAATAAGAGAAAGAACAATGAACATAACGAATGAAAGCGATACAAATATTTTGCATGGACAATAAAAATGAATTATAACTTAAATTTTTGTAAAAGACTTTGTGCAAGTAGGGATTGAATGTGCTAAAAATAAAAATCAGAAATGCGCCATAATCACAGAAAACTCTGGGTTGCTATCTCTGAAGTTCCGATCAACAAAGTTTCATTAAAGAAGCGCCTAAAAGTATGCAATACTTTTTGTAATGTCTAATCACTAACTTACTTGGGTACAAATTGAGTCGTTCAACCCAAAATGGCGATACAAATTTTTTGCGCAATTTTCTTTGCAGAGGTTTACTTATTAGCCAAGCTGAAATTACTTGAAAGAATGCATACTTTTAGGCACTGCTGTTGTTTTCCATGAAAATTTAATAGATATGCGTTATTGCTGTTGAGATGGTGTTGGAATCTGAGGTAAAATTTTGCACGAAGTGTTTAGCTATAATTAAAAGGGTTAAGCAGTCTGATAGACACCTTTAAATAAATATTGCATAGTTTCAGGCGCAGATGATATTCTTTTATGTAGTCTGAGAAGTTATATTCTGGCGCTATTGAGAACGTGAAAATTTGTTGCGATAGAAATTATTCCTCGAATTTATTATGTATCTTTAAAACTACGAACTATTCGTAAAACTATTTCAAATTATATTATAATTTTTCAATAAATTGTTGCATAATTTCAGGCGGAAATAATTAATAAATTTTAGCGAGTTTGAGAAATCAACTTCTGGCGCTATTGAGAACGTGAAATTATTTCTAGAATTTATTATCGATCAAATCGATGTTTTCCACAGACGCCCGCTTCCCGCTGCGGAATGACTCGAGTACTATAACCTTGATTGAAAGCATCCACAAAAGAGTCCGGCAAAAAAGTATAGATCTTGCTAATTTGTAGAAAAAAAACTATTCAAAATCAGCATACCACAAATTGGAAGCGGGGCTTGGTACACAAATCTCTGTAGAGGTTACAATGATAACCTGAGAAAAATTAAATAAGATCTCGTCCCAACTTCTTTTGAAACGAGGAAAGTCGAGTGTGACAGAAGAATACCTCTCTACCCTGCTTAGTTGAAATTTGTCTACGACTTAGTGTATTTTTTCATGCTGTCTTCTGATTGAAGAGCCAGGAATTGAAACAGTGGATAACAGTAATCCCTTGTAGATTTAAGTGAACAAAAACTATTTCCTCAATGGTCCTAAAGTAAGGCTCACCTTAATATACTTTCAAGTGCACTTTCATCAACCAGGAAGCAAAACAAATTCAAGTCACCGAATTCACCATCAAATGAGACTTTCAATGCCGCAAGGTTAAATAATTTCATCACGTTTATGTTTCAAGTTTTATGTGCATTCATTTAGATTCAACATACAAACACACATGCATGACATTAGAGCGCACATATGCGGACGTATACATTCGTGCTTTTGGTAACATCAAATACATAGTACCATAACGTGAGTGCTCTGTTCGAGCTTTGTGGCCTCTCTTCTACTCCCGGCGCTTTCTTGGCAGTTCACTTTGGCTTGGTTCGCCGCAGTTGCTCTGCGTCTTTTGACGTTTGTTATTTTTGGTTTTTCAATTCTCCACCCATTGCTAAGTTGTAGGTGTAGCTGGTCATTTAATATTAACAGTTAAATTGTATGTAATTTGCATGCGCCCAAAATGCATCTACGGTAACAACAACTAAAGAAAACAAAAACAACGATTGCACTTGAAAAAGGAAGGTTGCTAAGTCACATATTTGTTGCTGTGAGATATGCACTCATGGGTGAGGTATGCCGTATGCTTACGAATTGAGAAAAACGGTATTCAGTGAAAAGGGTTGCCAACTCTTACTCCAACTATATCCTGGAGTAGCTTTTTCAAACAAATGGCAACCTCACGCTAAGTGAAAACCTATTGAGTAACGCTAAGAAAGGAGCCCACCAAAGCTTAAAATCTAAGATTGCTGGTCTATCATTGCAGTTAGCAGTCAAGCAATTGATTGACAGACGACGTTAAGTGTCAGAAAGCTTTAGTAATAATACTAAATATGATACAAAAACAAGTTACAAAGAAATAACAGTTAAGAATTTCACTGGCTTGCCAAATATGAGTGAGGTGCGAAAAAGGCCATAAAAATTGTGAAATTGCCGGTTACAGCTAGAAAATTTGCATAGTAACTAAATGGCCTAACTGCTATGCAATAAAATTATATGACGCTACTGGCAAGGTAGTTTTACCGTTACAGGAAATGATGGGCCGTATGAGGGCGTATCACTAAGTATAGTTCTTTCGAATACAATGTGCTTTTGGGATTAAGAAAAAGACTTGAATTAAAAGATTGTGTAAGTTGAAGTAAAACGATGTAATCTTGAATTTTACCTTAAGCAGTGATTGAGAAAGTGCGCCTAAAATTATGTTATAAAATGATGACATACCTGAAATGAAAAAAGGCAAAAAAATGGTATTAGTAAAAGTCACGGAGGTGAGGGTTAAGTAAACTATACAAAAACACAAGTGCTAATGCGCGTAGAAATATAAAAATTTAAAAAAAATTAAAATAAAAAGTAATATAAGATAAAATGAAAAAAAAAAAAATGTAATAAAAGTAAAAAAAAAATAAAAAATTAAAATTAGTTAAAAAAAAAAATAAAACAAAAAAAATAAAATAAAAAAAAAATAAAATTAAATAAAAAAATTAATTTAAAAAAAAAAAAAACAAAGCAAAAAAATAAAAAAAAAATTAAATAAAAAAATAATAAAATGATAAAAAAGATGAAAAAAACTAAAAATTAAATTAAAAAAAATAAAAAAAATTTTATAAAATAAAAAAAAAAATAAAATCAAATCAAATTGAATAAAACAAAAAAACTAAATAAAATAAAATACAGATAGAATAAAAAAGAAAAAAAAAACAACTAAAATTAACAAAAAGTTATACAAAATAAAATAAAATTAAATTAAAAAAAGTAAAGTAAGGTAAATTGGAACAAACAAAAAGAAATCAAATAAAAAACAAAAAATAAAATAAATAAAAAATAAAAAAAAAATAAAAAAACATAAAATGAAAAAAGATGAAATAAAAAAAATAAAAAATAAAATTTAAATAAAATAAAAAAAATAAAATCAAATCAAATCGAATAAAACAAAAAAACTTAACAAAATAAAATACAAATAGAATAAAAAAAGAAAAAAAAACAAACTAAAATTAACACAAAAGTGATGCAAAATAAAATTAAATTAAATTAAAAAAAGTAAAGTAAGGTAAATTGAAACAAACAAAAAGAAATCAAATAAAAAACAAAAAATAAAATAAATAAAAAAAAATAAAATTAAATAAAAAAATTAATTAAAAAAAAAAAAACAAAGCAAAAAAATAAAAAAAAATTCAATAAAAAAATAATAAAATGAAAAAAAAGATGAAAAAAAATTAAAAATTAAATTAAAAAAAAATAAAAAAATTTTTATAAAATAAAAAAAAAATTAAATAAAATCAAATTGAATAAAACAAAAAAACTAAATAAAATAAAATACAAATAGAATAAAAAAGAAAAAAAAAACAACTAAAATTAACAAAAAAGTGATACAAAATAAAATAAAATTAAATTAAAAAAAGTAAAGTAAGGTAAATTGGAACAAACAAAAAGAAATCAAATAAAAAACAAAAAATAAAATAAATAAAAAAAAAATAAAAAATTAAATAAAAAAAAAAAATAAAATGAAAAAAGATAAAATAAAAAAAATAAAAAATAAAATTTACATAAAAAAAAAAAAATAAAATCAAATCAAATTGAATAAAACAAAAAAACTTAACAAAATAAAATAAAAATAGAATAAAAAAAGAAAAAAAAAAAAAAAACTAAAATTAACAAAAAAGTGATACAAACTAAAATAAAATTAAGTTAAAAAAAGTAAAGTAAGGTAAATTGAAATAAACAAAAAGAAATCAAATAAAAAACCAAAAATAAAATAAGTAAAAAATAAAAAAAAAATTAACTAACAAAAAAAATAAAATGAAAAAAAAAATTAAATAAAAAAATAAAAAATAAAATTTAAATAAAAAAAAATAAAATCAAATAAAATAAAACAAAAAAAAAAAATAAACTACAAATAGAATATAAAAAAAAACAAACTAAAATTAACAAAAAAGTGAAACAAAATAAAATTAAATTAAATTAAATAAAAGTAAAGTACACAAACAAAAAGAAATTAAATAAAAAAAAAAAACAAAAACATAAACTAAATAAAAAAATGAAAAAAAGAAAATGAATTGAAAAAATATAAAACCAAAAAAATAAAAAGGAACTAAAAAAATTAAAGCTAAAAATAAAAAAATGTTTTTAAAAAAATATGAAATAAAAAAATAGATAAAATAAAATAAAGTAAAATATAATATGATAAAATTAGAAAAAAAATAAAGCCAACAAAAAAAATAATGAACGTAAAATAAAAAAAAAAAAAAATTAAATGAAAATACAAAGGAAATAAAATTAAATAAAAAAAAAAAAAAAAAATAAAGCAGAAAAAATAAACTGAAATAAGGCAAAATAATATAAAAAAATCAAACAAAAACAAAACAAATAGAAAAAAAAAAATAAAAAAAGTCTAAAAAAAAATAAATAAAAAAAAAATATAACAAAATATAAAAAATAGATAAATAAATCAAAATAAAGGAAAAAATTAAAGAATAATATAAAATATAGAACAATAAAAAAAATAAAAAAATAAAATTAAATTAAAAAAAAATTAAAATAAAACCAAATTAAATAAGAAAATAAAATAAAATAAAAATAGCAAAAAAAATAAATAAAATAAAAATAGATAAATAAAATAAAATACAAATAGAATAGAATAAAAAAATAAATAAAATAAAATTTAAAAAATTTAACAAAATAAAATAAAATAAATTGGTCATTTAAGTTAGAATTTTATGAGCTTATTGAAAAATTCATATAGTAATTATTAATTTTTTGTTTGAAAAAAAAAAAAAAAAACTGAATGAAATGTCGCAAACAATATTACACGCTAGGGTTATACCTGTTTAAATAATAAAAAATTAAAAAAAAAATTCAATAAAAGTAAATAAAATAAGGTAAATCAAATAAAAAAGAAATAAAATTAAAAAAATGAAAAAAGTAAAATAAAATAAACTGAAAAAAAAAAAAAAAATTCAGTACAGTAAATATTTCCATGCGAAAGCTTTTAATACCTGAAGCGAGCTGAGAAACGATCGAATTCCCAAATTAGTTGCTCTAGTAAAATGTTTGCTTCCTTTGGAATGTATATTAAAAAGGGAAAAGACGTCCGCATTTCACGGTTTCTTCAGTTGTTATTTAAGTAGGAATATTACTTTCTAGATCCAAGTCAACCGAGCTAAGTCTTACGTGCGTTTGAAAAGAGGAAAAAAAACTTCAATAACCTTGAATATTCGCAAAGAACAAACTACAGCTTCGTTTAATAACACATCTATTTACAGCGTGCCTTAAAGACTTCAGCTAATTATATAACAAAAAAAAAGAAAAAAAAAAACAATTTTAAAGCAACGCACGAGTTGAACAAAATCTAAATTTAAACGTGCTTCTAGCGGCCCCACACCAAAACAAATCAAACGCCAATTAGGAGCTGCAACATGTTGCAGGTTTTTCACCTCATTGCATACCTGTAACCAAGGCATATTCATTTGCTCATATATGTATGTATGTAGTGCATACACCACTATATACACAATGTCCTGTGTAGCAATCGTAAAAATTCCAGAGATAACCATTTTAAGGTAATAATAATAAATGCGCGCACTACCATGCAGGGCGAAACAACATTCTTGCTTTTGTGCTCAACACCTCCTCGTGCTCCTCTTCTGCTGCTGGCTATTGTATAGCTTTTAGATTACCTGGCTGGCAGCAATCAACACTTTTGTTGCTGTGTCGGCTGGTGTGTTATAAAAATAGTCGCGCACTATTTACATACCACACACAGTCAGGCTGGCAGGCGTGCGCAGGTTGAAAAACCTACAACCAACGTTAAAGAGCGCAAGATTCTTCTACAATTGCCCCAAGTTGCCACGAGTTTGCTCCAGCACGCTTATGCCAACAACATCCATCCACTATGTATCTATTCACCTTTTGTGCCATGGCATGCCGTCACCATACATATACAAACGCGCATAGACTCGACATGCGAAGAGCAAGCGCGCAGCAGCTCGCACTTCAGCGAAACGTCAAACTCAAGGTCGTTACGAAACGCGTCCTTGGATAATTACCTATATGGCAGCGTGCGTAGGTATATAGGTAGGGTATGTGCGCTGCTGATGAGGTTGCTGCTAGCAAATCTAGCAATTTTACAAAACTGCTTTTCTTTTAGTCTTTTAGCTTGAGCTGTTTGTTGATCTCCTCCTTACGTTTCAGTTTTCAGCCATATCAGCTACAAAAAATATTGGCCGCATAGCTGCATAAGAATTTGCACTCATTTTACGCTCTATGCTCCATCAAGCGGTTACTGGGCGTAAATATTTTTCATTTTATTTTATTTTATTTGTTTCACATTTTATCTATTTTTACTATTTTATTACTATTTCTTCTCTTTTTTTATCTTTTGCTACCACCTGTGGTACTACTACTTTTTTGCCCCAACAATTTTGCTTCTCTAAGCTCGCACTATACTATGGCAACACTCTGAATCCATATGTGATCCCAGGTTGATGACGTATAAACGCACTCACTCGTCTCTGAGATCTAACTCACTTAACTGCACTGATTTCTAACCAGGGTTGTAATTAGTTGAGATGAAAAAAGTAGTTTTTTTTTTTTGAAAATAAAGAGTAGAAACAATTCAATTTAGATAGAGGTCGAGTGTGAATGAGTGTGTATATGGTGAACTGAAGGGATGGGAGAGAGTGAGAAGGAGAGAGCGAGATAGCAAAAAACCAGAGAAAGAAGGAGCAGAAAAGGAATCAAAGAAAGGAAGTGCCCAAAAAAAGATGGAAAAGGAAAGGAAATTTTGACTGGAATTCGAACAGGAATGGAATGGGAATCGGGATAGGTAAGGGAGTTAAAGTGGAAACAGGCAAACTAGTAAAACTGTAAATCGGAACACTTACAGTTATAGAAATCAGAATGAGAATAAGAGCACGAACAGAAATGGAAAAGAATGGAATGGGAATAAGGAGAGAAAGGGGAAATGGAATTACGAAAGGGAGCATAAACAACAAAAAGAATTGGAAACAAAATACGGATTTTAATAAAAAAGGGGGAAAAATGGGAATAGGAACAGAAACAAGATTAGAATGGAATAGAAAAGAAACAAAGAGAGGAATTAAATAAAAATAGGAAGAGGAACAGAAAAAGGGATTGGAATTTGATTATAAATAGGAACATGAGTAGGAATTAGGAACAGGAACCATAATAAAAATACACTAGAACAGAAATATGGAGAGGAATCTTATAACTTTAAACGAACCGCTTGACCGATTTGGATAAAATTTTTAATATAGATAGTTGGATTCATTCTAAGTCTATCCACTTAGCGGTTTCGACCTGAGGCGGTTTACAGGGTTGCCACCTATCTCGATTTTTTCTAATTTTATAGCAAGATAAGCCAATATGGGTATCAAATGAAAGGTATTTTCAGGGAAATGCCAACTAAAATATTTTCAAGTAGGGTTGCCACCTTACCGAAGCATATTTGTATATCCGGTACTATCTCGGAAACAGCTTCACCGATTTGGATGAAATTTGGCATAAAGGTGGTATGATTTTTTCTAAGACTATCCACTTGGAGGTTGCCACTTGGGGGAGTGTACAGGGTTGCCACCTATCTAATATTTTTTTTTAATTATGGAGTGAGATATGCCAATATGGGGTTCAAATAACAGCTATTTTCGCCGACATATCAACTAAAATATTTTCAAGTAGTGTTGCCGCCCAGTTTTACCATTTATCGTATTGCATTTGTATTGTAACTATTGTATTTTGAGATCATTTTGGGTTCGTTTCATAAACGGAATTGATTACTTTTCTCAATTACATGGTTGTTCACTCACTTCAAAACTTACTAAGATTTCCATATAGACAAAGCTGAACTCTTCAAAAAAAAGTACTCAGTCCACTACGGTCTGAATAAAGTTCCAACGCTGTTGCTGTTGCTCTTTTGCGTCTTTTCACTCACTTTAAAACTTACTATGATTTGCTGTGTAAAACTAAAATATTTGCTTACGTCGCGCCTCGCCTTGTTCCCGGCTCACAATTTTCTTCACAACTATTTGTTCCAAAGCATTAGTACTCTACATATTCCACCTCTTCGTATACCGCATTCTACATGCATACATAGTTCGATTACACTGTACGCTGTTCATTCAACTTGTATTTGTTTCTGCATCATTACTTCCTTTTAAGCTTCTAATAAGCTGCGTTGTTGTATTAGCCAAACGCTCGTTAACTGTTCGCATTCTCCTTTCTCTACCGCAAACTTGCGTTTAAACAGGGTTGCCGACTTGACAATGTTAAAGCCTCAACGTATAAAATAAATGATCCGAACTCAAGACCGGGTTTGTTATTTTATAAATAGCTTCACTTATCAATATTCCTTAAATTACTGGAGATACGGCACATTCATCTTTTAAAAACTTACAAAAATTTTTCGATGTGCCAGAAGCATGAATCTATAGCACATCCATGCTTTTGGCGCAACGAAAATGTCTAAAAATTGAATTTCCAAATTTTTTTTTAAATTTTCGTTTAGCCAGAAACACGAATGTGTAGCAAAATTGTTACGTATACGCTAGGGTGGCCATTCTCGAGTGCATTCATGTTTCTGACACAACGAAAATTTACACAAAAAAATTTGGAAATTCAACGAACCGGGCCCATTTTCCGCAAAGTAATGTCACTCTCGAAAAGACTCCTCGTTGGTGTATCCTGGGTAACGCTAAATGACCTGCATGGCCTACACGGCTAGTTTCTACGTATTGGCGGTTCTACGAGAACGGTACCAGTACTTGTGCTGTACCCATCGTACCGAAACGACCCGGCCAAGAGCAATACACGCGGGGTGTTCCTGTCTAACATTTGGGCAGGGCTACACCTCGTAACAACAACAACACTCCCAAAAAGCTTTTTGGTTTTGATTTCTCAAATACTTTTGTTAGACGTCGTCTTGATAAGGAATTTTGGCGGGTGATTTAGAGAGGTTCCCGACTTTCCGTCAGAAAAATTAAATGGACTATTATTTGGCTTCACTGAGAGTTCCTTACGTAATGACTAAAATAGCTTAGACGGTTGATCGCCAGTTAAATAAGCTCCTTAAGATCTCACGGAACGATGGAGATATCAAGAACGGAAATCAAACTAAAAGCTGAATGAGCTTACTTCTGAGCTCTCTTTGCGGCCTGTAAGGTAAAGCGAAAGCCATAATAATAGTGTCACATTGGGCCTACTTTGCTTTAAATGGCAACACTGTACTCACTCACTAATGAAACAACATTCATGTATTATGTTGTCGTTTCGTGTTTCTTTACATTGAACTTGCTAGCTGAGCTGCTGCACAAGTTCTACGTACTTACATGCATAACAGACCGACTGACGTGACTCTGTTCTGAGTCTGTGCTATTCTATTTTCTTGTTTTTTTTTTTTTTCTTCTATGTTGCGATCTCGTGCGTCCTCCAAGTTCAATGTACTCTGTTGCCGCAAGCATTTTTGTGCAATTTTTCATCTGCTGTGAATGTTCTTCTCTAGTTTATCGCTGCTTTTATTTTGTTCTTGTTCTACGATTTTTTACGTTGCAACTGGCGACTCGTTTGTATTTTTTTGCGATGTTGTTTTTTTTTACATATTTTCTTTTAGCTATTTCCTAAGGCCACTTATCGATTGGATAGTTTGCGTTGTAGTGGCTATGGACTCACTTGCAGCCAGCCGAGTGTGTAGAAAGTGCAGCTGCTCCAGCTCTTGGCCAACCAACACCACCACCACCACCACCCCACTCACGCTATCAAATTCTACAATATTGCAATGACTTTGAAAATAGCCTTAAGTGGGTGGCTCGAACTTGGACCTTTTTTCAATTACTATGCCGTACTCCGCTCTGCTCTACTGCACAATAGTGGCGTGTGGAGCATCTGCAGCTGCATGCAAAATTATTGCAATTCATGCAAAACAAACGGCAGCCTGGGACAGGACAGTCTAGTGGACAAGCAAAAGAACTTCTCAAGCACAACTAACCTACCAGTTGGGCGGTTGTGTCTCTATACAGTGGCGTAGGTGGGCTGCTTTGAGGTGTGTGGCCAAAGTCTAAAAATGCCGGATGTATTACTCAGGGGTAGTTCTCTATGACACATGTGTAAAGATCCGCAATTTAAAAATAGCCAAAGCTGGAGAAACCCACCAAACAAGTGAATTCGCAGTAAGAATGAAAGAAAATACCCGACCTTTGGGGTGTGTGGGTGAAGTTTTTGCCATGGGATGAAGTCTGAAAATGCCTGATACTACTTAGGGATAGAGTTCTACGATACATGTGTAAAGATCCGCAATTTAAAAACACCCAAAGTGGGACAAATCCGCTTAAGCAAAAAAAAAAACGAATTAAGAGTAAAAGATAATCGCCCGAGCTTTGAGGTGTCTGGCTGAAGCTTTTGTCATGGGACGAAGTCTAACAACACCTTATACCACTTAGGAGTAGTTCTCTACGATACATGTGTAAAGATCCGCCATTTAAAGACAGCCGAAGGTGGACAAATTCGCTCAAAGAAAAGAAAGCGAACTAAGAGTAAAAAAAAATTCCCCGAGCTTTTAGGTGTCTGGCTGAAGTTTCTGCCATGGGATGATCTCAGAAAATGTCTGATACTACTTATGGGTAGTTCTCCACGATACGTATGTAAAGCTCCGCAATTTAAAAACAGCCAAAGTTAGGCAAACCATTTTAACCATGTGAAAGTCCAGAAAGAGTTATTAAAAGTTCCCAGTTTTGAGGTGTCTAGCTGTAGTTTTTGCCACGAGACGAAGTCTAAGAATGACTGATACTACTTGGGGATAGAGTTCTTAAAAAAAATGGGAAGAAATTGGGTATTTAAAAACAGCCAAAGTTGACCAAAGCCCTTAAATTGTTAAGACGGAACTAATTGCAATAGGAAAACCCGCGAGCTCGGGGTGTCTGGTTGAAGCCCTGTTACTGGTACGGGTCTAACAACGCAAGATACTAGCTCAGGGTGGTATTCTACGATAAATATGTGAAAATCACCAAAATTTGATTGAAGTTAGTGTCATTTTTGGCAACTTTGACCCTGATTCCTAGGCCCTTATCATAGGTGCAACTTTGAATTTTTCATATTCGTTCTAGGTTCGGGGAGGACTATCCAGGTGTAATGATTTCATCTATTATTAAATAAGTGATGTCTGGCGGCTCTGGCCGCTCGCTCTATAAGCAATGACATGACAAACAAACCTCTATTGACGTTTGTGTTCCGTAGCGTGGCTTAGCTTGGCCCGCGCGCTCCACTTCTTCCGCTGACCATTTACTGCTTACTTCTTATTGTTGCGCATGCATAAATCTGGTGCAAGAATTTACGTTAGGGTCCGCGTCTCTTCTGCTGATGCTCCGCTCGCTTTTGTTTCGCGCTTTTTTCGTTATGTCGGATAGCGGTGTTTGGGTTTTGTTTCCAGTTCAATTGCATGCACAATTGTGGAACCCGCGTTGTCCCCGGAAGCATTTGGCTTGTTGTTTTCGATAAACCGTGCAACCATATGCGTCGATTTAAGATATATTTATGTTTCTATGTGTGTGTTTGTCTGCATTTTGCACCGGCTTGTTATGCCCAGTTTTGCCATATTCTCTAAGGCTTTTTTTTCAGATTTACTGCTAAGCGCATAAATATATAACAACAACAATAAATAAATAGCTAGTAAGCTCCAACCATTGTATAACGATCTGCCTATGCAGCTTTGTTGCATATTTTTTGTGCTATTGTTATGTTGTGACCACTTCATACTTTAACTTATGGCATTTGTTTATTTGTTTGCCCATTGAGTAGGTTTTTATTCACTGATTGTTTGTTTGTTTGTTTGTTTGTTTGCCATCCATTTATTACTTCTTCAGTTTTTATTTATTCTTTTGTTGCAACAACTTCCTACTTCTGATTTCAGCTGCTTTGGTGATAACTAAGTTCTTTTGGTTTTAATGATTTTGATTGGTGATTAACGGTTGGTTAAAGCAACACCACCAACCACAACAACGAATGGGCGAGGATTTAGGAAGCATAAATTCTCAGAGGATGCTATTTTGTTGTTGTTCTTGGACTAAGTTATGATAGCATGGCAAAGATTGTTAGAACTAATGAACTTACTGCGGAAAGAGTTGGATTTTAGCAGCAAGTTCACGATACATACTCTACATTTGATCGATCGATGCTCTTTAATTTTTTAGTTTATTTTTAGTTAGTTAGTTATACAAATATTGGATATTGAAATGTCTCAAACAATTTAAAAAAATTGATAGGTGGTAACCCTACAAATATATTCTATGTATGTCGCAATAACTAAGTGGCAAATGGTTTTTAAAATATCTTTAATTAGATAATCATTCTCAATTAAAAAAAAAAATGTGGCAACTCCTTTAAAACATCCTTCATAAATACTTTAGTAAGAGAGCTTAGCTTGTAGTAATTAACCCATATAAAACATTTTATAAGTAAGTGTCGAGACATTTTCGAGATAAGAAAAAAATAGAATAGGGTTAAGTGGCAACCGTAGGTGGTAACCCTACCTAGAAATATTTTTGTTGGAATGCTACATAAAAAAAAAAAATTCGCTGATACCTTCCCATATTGGTATTTTTAAATTAATTTTCAAAAATTCGTATAGGTGGCAACCCTGTAAAATACCATAGCTGGCAGGACATCAGTAATAGAGCCTTGAAAGAACAGTCGTGGCAACTCTAGAAGTTAACCCTACTCAAAAATATATTTGTTGAAATACGATGCAAAATATCTTTACTATGATACCCAAATTTTACTTAGTTTGAAAAAAAAGACTATATTGGTGGCAACCTTTAAAAAACATTCGCAATGCCAACACCTATGTGAAAACTCTTAGAACGTAGCACACTATCTACATGCCGAATTTCATTCGAATCGATGCAGACGTTTCAGATATGGTTAAGGTTTGTTGAGTAAGGGGCTAGTTAATAGAAATCTACTTCGACTGAGCAATACTTGTGAGAGAATTCGCTGTATTTCTAGTTTTGTAGAACTCATATCATTTATAATCGCATTGAAATATGTTAAACCTTCATCGAGTTAGGTAGGCTAAGAGTCATGGACAATGTCGGTAGTAATGGTTTTATTGTTTGGCCAAGAATACTTCAAAAGAAAAATTGTGCGGATCTTCGGAACGCCAACGAAGCTAGTGCCTCATACATTTGAGGATAATTCCTAAACTTCGTAGGAATTAACTATGAATGATCTCTAAGAATACGCACATTATACTTGTAGTAGTTTTTTACAAGTTGGGAAGTAAGGCATACAGTGAGATATTTCCAGGATCAGTAGTCCATCTCAAATGGGTTCTAACTAGAGACTTAGATAGATTCAATGAGCTTTTCTTGAAGAGCATTAACCTCTTCTGAAAATGTACCATGGAGATGGGAATTCTGAGTTTATCTGCCGTTCTCGGTAGTCTTTGTGACAATTCCTGGTAAAAGTTTGCTCCGAAAAGCCCCTTTTGAGGAATGTGTAGAGTCTTTGCAGATGCGAACACACTAACATCATTCTGAAAACATTAAAATTCCGGAACAGATTCTAAGAAAATATACAGGTTTTTGTGTACATCATATAGGACTTTCTTTCTACTCAGAAAGCAGCTCACCTCACATTCAACAAAAGAAAATAAAGCATTTTTTTCGGGGTTCGGAAAAATTCACTTTCGTTCACTCGCATTCACGAACATGAACACTATATTAGAAGATGAACGGCATAGATTCGTGAATGCATTTGTGAATGATTCGCGAAAGCATTCGTGAACGTGAACGGTGTTAATTTTTTGATGCATTCTTATTCACGAACGCGAATGTAAATTTTTTTTTTAATGTTTATGTTCGTGGATGCGAATGCAAAAGAGCTTAACTGAATAATCATAAATGAATAATATCGAACTCTGGTTTTTATTATCTTCGTCCCTTACCCTTATACTCATAAGTATCCTAAGCATTAACTAGCCATCTCAAGCTGCAGTGGACAATTTTTTTAGTACGGCGACAAAAGTTGTTATGTATTACCGCAATAGCGAAAAAGTCAAGGTTGGATAGTGGTGCCGTTGATCGGCTTGTTAGCAGAGTGGGCGCAGGAATAGCACATCATGGACTGCAGCTTACAGATATACCATAAATGAAGGCATATGTACATACTAACACCGATCGTGTGACGGCACATAGTGCGTGGTCGGTTTGGGTGCATTCAACGAGTCCAGAGAGAAGCTTACTTAGCTATGTAAGTGCGCAGAGTTGAATGAGGTAGTCAATGCGTCTATGTTAGTATGAGCATAAGCCAGTGTTGAAAAGCGCTTGTTATTTTATAACGTTTGCGGTTTATTTGTATGTACTTAATATATCAACTAGATAGTTGTTGCTTTTTCTCACAATGACACAAACCAGTTTATTGAAAAATATTTATTTTATTTTATCTTTTTATTTATTTCAAGTTGCACTTTTGGACAAATATTGGCAAATGTGTTACATACGCGCCTCGTTGGTGGCTGCTGCAGCTCTCGAACTCTCATCTTAAACCCAAACCTAGTAGGTAGTAGGTGTTCTTGGTGTATCCAACAACACAAGTTAAACAGCGCCCATACACTTGCCTGCTGACTCTCTACCATCTATCAACACTGGCGGCGTTGGCTGCTGCCCCATTGGCGCGTCAGTTGCGCTGGCGCTCCTTATTATTATTTGCACAGCTTTTGTTATTTTTCTACAGGCAGGCAAGCTGACTGACTTGTTTGTTTACCATGGGAAATCAGCGGTTAAACAGGAAATCTTATTTATATTGCATTGTATTGTAAATATTGCAGTATGTAGTTGCCCAGCCCATTGTGGCTGCTGTGGTGCCAGGCAACTGTTGTTTAAATTCGAGTTCAAGTTTGTTTATCAAGTTGGTACCTAATGTGTGGAGGTAGATTATTGGCGTTGTAGTTGTTCTTGTTGTGCAATTGCATATATATTTTGCAAAATTTCGTGTGAGCGTAAGTAGTTAGTGTAATTGTTTCACACGGATTGCGGCTATAACATTAATCAAAATGTAATAATCGTAAGTGTAGAATCTTTTGTACGCCTTTAATTTCACTTAGCTCTTCTTGGCAATTATCATTTCCTTGACACCTACTTTCTTTTTTTTTTTGGATGAAGTTGAAAGTAACATTTTTTTTGGTATTTTTTGTGTAACTTCCTTTTTTTTAGTGTGATCGAAAACTAAGGAACACCGATTTTAAAACACAGATCTAAGATTAAACCAAAAATTTCGGAAATCAGAGATCTGAAACCAAAGAACAGTTTTTAAACGGAGAAGTAATGAATACCAGTTTCAGAGATACGACACTAAATCCCAAAGACCAATCATAAAGGATCAAGATCAAAGGTGAACGGTTACAGATCTAAACACAAAACATTCGAGAATAAAGGTAGAGAGTAATACACGATACAAAAATTAAAGACCAAACAAAGAGCTAAGGCCCAAAAATATGATATAAAAACTCACTCACTTTAAAGATATTAAAGACAGGAGTCCAAATACAAAATATCCAAAGAAAAATGTCAGGAACCAGGAATCATAGATCGACTGAAGATCTAAGATTAAGGACCAAAGTTTAAAAATAATAAACGAAAGAGCAAAGGCCAAAAATAGTGTATCAAAATTCATAGGTCAAAATACAAAATATCGAAAGAAAATGATCAAGAACCAGGGATAAAAGATCGATTTTGAAAGATCAAAAACTAAAGATCAAATGAGAATGAAAAATAAAAATTTTAAGATCTATAATCAAGGACCAAAGCTCGATGATAATAAACGAAAGAGTAAAGACTTGAAATTAAGAATGTTCGGGAAAATATAAAATATCATAGATCAACGACCAAGTTAAAAATAAAATAAAAAAAACAAAGATATCATTTATAGATAAATTAGAGATCAAGAACGATAAATCAAGGATACAAAAGTATAGATCAAATAGAATAGATTAACGATAAAGAGCGAAAGATAAAATATTCAAAAATAATAAAGACCTGAAAAAAATGTTAGGGAAAATATTAAAGATCTTAGGTCAACGATCAAGTTAAAAAAAGATATAAGTTGAGATCAGAGACTTTAAATCAGAGATCAACAACGATAAATCAAGGATACAAAATTATAGATCAAACACAATAGATTAACGATAAAGAGCGAAAGTTCAAAGGTCAAGGGACCAAAATTAAAGACTAAATAGGTACCATAAATCAATGATGAAGAACTAAATATCGAAGATCCGAAATGAAGGAACAAACAGCATAACTCAAAATCAAGAACCCAAGATCAAATATCTAAAATTAAAGATAAGGAGTATACAAAGATTAACGACCAAGAACAAGAGATCCACAACAATAGATCATCGAGCAAAAATAAAGGATCGAAAATTAAAGGTCAAGGAACACAGATAACGCCATCGGTAGATAAAGGACTATAGATCACTAATTATAAGATATTTCAGGTCAGGACACAGAATGACAAGCAAGAACGTCAGAGGAAAGATCTGAAATGAAATAAAGATGGTAGACGTAGACCAAAGAGCAAATACCATAGACGTGAATCAAACACTAAGGATAGAATGTAGGTATAGGTTAAATGTTAAAGACTATATATCAACGATCAAAAACAAAAAACTTAAGATCAAAAATCAACCTTTCTTTTTTAATTTTAAAGTTGAACATTGATTTTCTTGAGTGAGATTTCTTTACTCAACGCCTGCTGAGCAAATAAAACTCAATGTGGTCACCCCAATATCAACTACCCCACCACTATCATAAAATTGCTGAGCTTCTGCCTACCTACATACATTGCGCGCCGTTTGTCGCGTCACAACTTTTATTCTAGTCTTCATTAGAGAACTTGCCTTGCAAATATGGAATTCCTGACTAACTAGTTGCATAGTTGTTGTTGTTGTCTAGCGGTTCTTCTTGCATTTTTACTTTTTTTGCAACTTTTTATTATTGGCGTTGCTGCTGCTACTGCACATTTCTCTACGCGCTGCTTTATTACAACAACTTCGTTTATATAATTGCGCCATCTAGCGTCTTTATTTCTGCTTATTCCTTTTTTTACTTTTTTCTTCATATTTCTTTTTTGTGTGTGGCATTGTTGTTATCGTACAAATCGACTTGCTTTTCCCAGTTTGCTATCTTTACAGCCCTCTTATATAGCCATATTAATTCTGTTATTTATGACAGGCATATTATTAAATAATAACAGGCTTACATAGATAAAAAGTGGTAGCAACAACTATTGCGGGAACAACATTTGAAGCAACTGAATCCTGAATGGGAAGCTGTGGCGCAGCTGGAAGATATGGGAGTTGGGTGCGATTCGAGGTTAATAGCAAGCTTGTAGTTTCTTAAAGCTTCGTGAAAAATAAGATACAAAATAGAGAAGAACGATCAAGAGCGAAAGATCAAAGATCGTAGAACAAATATCAAAAATCCAATGTGAAAGATCCAAGGATATAGATCTACGATCAAATTCGAACGATTGAATATCCAAAATCAAAGATGGAAGTGCAAAAATTCAGGGATTCGAAATTTTTTGATTCTGGAGCTCAATAGGATCGATTCAAAGTAAAAGGTCAATGAATATAGATCAACGATCAAGAACGAAAGGTCAAATGTCTAAAATGAAAGATTTTAGAATAAATATATGGATGATAAAGCACGAAAGATCAATGATCCAAAATGAAGGATAAACGACTTAAGATCAACGATCAAGAGCGGATGATCCAAACAAAAGATCGTAGAACAAAAATCTAAAATGAAAGATCCAAGGCTTTAGATCTACGATCAAGATCGAACAACCGAATATGCAAAATCAAAGATCAAAGACCAGTAGCCAAATATCATCTAATCAATGTGAAAGATCAACGAACATAGATCAACAATCAAAATCGAAAGATCAAATGTCTACAATGAAAGATCTTGGAATAAAGATGGATAATAAAGAGCTAAAAATCAATGATCCAAAATGAAGGATAAAATACTGAAGATCGACGACCAAGCGCGGATTATCGAAACAAAAGATCGTTGACCAAATATCCCATTTGAAAGATCCAAGGCTATAGATCAACGATCAAGACCAATGAATATAGATCAAAAAATAGGAATGATCTTAGAACAAAGAAGGATGATAAAGAGCGAAAGATGAATGATCCAAAAAGAAGGATAAAAAACTAGAGATCAACGATCAGGAGTGTAAGATAGTAGACCATAAATAAAAGATCCGTAAGGAAATATCAAAGAACTTTGATCAATAATCAAGAACGAAAAACCAAAGGTATAAAAATACAAGATCAAGATCAGATGATTTAAGAAGAGTGATCAACGATCAAAAGTTATAAGTCGACGACAAAAAATGATTTGATAATCCAAAATAACGACCCAAAGCCAATGATCAAAGGTCAAAAAAAGGATAGACTTCATAAAAACATAAAACAAAGATGAAATTTCGACAACTAAAAATCTTAGACGAAAAATTAAGGATCCGAAGTTAAATATAAGTGAACGTTCAACAGCGAAAGATCCAAAATAAAAGCTTGTACAACAAAAGTCGAATGACTTTCGAAAACTTTGTAGACTTTGTCAATAGGTATAGTTAAACGATAAGGTTCGCAAAAAACAATAACAAGAAGTGCAATAATAAAACGAAAATTGTTATTTATAACCAGTGTCGTGTTTTTTTTTTTTTAGCACCAAGCCCTTTTAGTAAACCTTGCAGAGGGCCATTAAAATTATCGTTAAATGACAATTTCCCACACTCACTCTCAATCACGATCAGAATATTGAGTATAAGCCTTTGTCAAATTAAGTACTGACACATAAGCAATAAATATATCAAATGTCGACAGAAGGAATAAAAAAGGCAAAACACTAAAATACCAGACAGCATGAGGAGACAAAATGCACACTTATCACACAAGGAGAGACAGTAAATGGCAGATAATAAATTAAATTAAATAAAAATAAGAAAAAAGCAAAGCCAAACTTCATATGTACTAGACTGACTGAAGGCGGCCTAAAGCAGATTTTCGCATTCACAAGAGCAAGTTACGCCCTTTCTTAGATACATATGTACATACCTATGTGGGACCTAGTCCCTAGCTATAAAGAAAACATAAAATATGTATATGCGGCTTACAGTAGCGACAGCAATCATAGAAAGGCAAGGTTATTATTATCCCCAAACGAAAAGATCAAAACTCGAAAATAATAATAACAATAATAAAATACAGCGAAAGGGCAATTTTGATAAAATTAATAATCCTACCACTAAACACTATTATTAAAAGCTTTAATAAAATAGGGAAGCAGATTAAAAAATGAGTACAATAGAAGTGGGAAGTAATTTTGTGATGAGTGCGCGCTACTGTATGCCACATGCGCATGCGCACAGATTTTTTCATTTATTATTACGAAAGCTAGCTTATATGTGCGCAAATCCATACAGGCGCGTGAGCGCTAGACACCCTCTGGCACAATACTCGCAACTTAAACCTAGCATTTCACTGACACAACACGCCGCGCAGCCCTTAGGGAATCATTAGTTTGCAGTAAGCGCGCGCATGCGCTTTCTGATGAGTACGCGTCTTGAACATTAAAACGTCAAATTGAAAATAATTAAAGGTTAATTTATGGAGGCTGCTTAGAGCTGGAGCAGCTTATTGGGAAACTAAAAGCAGAAGCTATGTAAATAAAAAAAAACTACAAACAATTGAGAGCTAAAACAATTGTTAGACAGATTAGGTATGTCGACGTCGCACGTCAGCACCTCAACTCACAAAGTGTTGACTAGTGGGCGTTATGTAAAGGCACACGTTGGCAAATGAGTGGCTTGAGTGATGGCAAAAAACTAATGACTAGCGGAGTAGATAGTATACGAAGCGCTCAACTTCCTTCTTGATGACTTGCTTAAAATGCGTGAGTATGAGATCGCTTTAAGGGTACTCCTCTTAGAGTGACAGGTCGCTGTCTGTGGGCATTATTTTGATGGCTGACGCATTCATTCTATTATGTTAGAAAATGACAATGCAATTTGGCCTACTAACTGAATATGAATACGAAAGCGAGAGGAATGCTGATTAGTTTTAAAAGCTAAGTTGTCAGTAACAGCCATCAATTTTGGGGTTCCGATTTTATTACTATTGGCAGTATATCGTCTTCCAAGTGGAGGTAGAGCGCCGTTGCCTCCTCTAGAAAAAAAGAGCCCTATCAGATGAGTCCGAAGACGACTAATATCAAAGCATTAGTTCCTTAAATGCTAAAACAAATCGCCTTAATCAATGTTTTCAAAAATTTAAATACGACAGATGGCGCTGAAAGCAAGCTGCTAGCTTATGAGAAGAAATGTGTTACCTTTCAAACTTTTGTCTGGTTTATTTAATATAAAAAAACTTACAATTTGTGTGGATGCTTGGCGTGACTTAATTCAAAAAAGAACAACCCAAAGTGGCACATACCTGAAAATAGAAAAAAAAAATTATATACATAAGTAAAGTAATTAATTAACAAAAGCAAAGCTATGTAATGGTTTATTTCAAACTAGAATTTAGAAAATTGAATTTATCTGCCTTCTTAAAGCTATAAAACAAACTATAGACTCTCAAGTCTATGATGCAGATAGATTCGGGGATATTTCAAAACTTGTATCAAGTGCGCCTAAAAGTATGCTGCCGGCATACCAGCACAATCGGTTTACTACTTCCTTACCAGTTGTGGCTAACCCATTTCAACTCAAATTTTTTTTTTCTTGGATATCAACAGGAGCGAATATTTTGGAATGTGTCAGTGTCACACCGAACAAAACTACACCTACTTCTTTATCCTATTCTCGAGTTCTGTAATCATTACCTGAAAATCATTGCATACCTTTAGTTAAAACAGGCATGAGCTTTCAAGCTTTATTAACTGCATCCGGGGTGCCTGGAAGTATGCTACATTTTTTATAAATTTATAAGGCTTTGATTGATTACAACTCTAGCGACTAAATATAAATATGTAGATATTTTATTTTTGTTTCATTTATGATCCTATCAGAGACATGTAGCCAAACGCTGCATACTTTTAAGTGTGAGGGGATTTTGTTTTAAGATTTGGAACTTGAGGGGTTGGCAGATAAGTCCCAGTCATACTTAACTAAATTTTGATCCACAAAAACACAATAACTAATGTCATGTACGCCTAAAGGTATACGAAATCTAGTATGAAAAACATTGCATACTTTCAGGTGCACCAGACACTATTTTCTATAGGATTCTAAGTTCATCTGTATCAGCTACATCCTAAATTTTAGTACAGTCTATCATATGGGCAATATGAGATGAACTCAATTAAATATTGCATACTTTCAGGCGCTACCGATAACTCAACCAATAACAGTTTAAAAAGTGTTCCCTTCCTATTTAAAATAGTCAGCTCCAAAAAAAAAACAGATCGCAATTTAGGATAATTACCATAAAATTCAACGCTGACCTAGACAAAAAATGTTTTCTCACCGAAAGAAATCAAGAAGATACCAACTGACCTCGAACTAACTTCTAAGCAAATTAAGGCAATCAAAAGGCATAAATAACAAAAGCAGAAAAGTTGGAAATTTACCAGAAAAACAAGCAGCAGACAGGAAGGTACGCAAACACAAACCGAATGCCAACACATAAAGTCAAGCAGATGAAGCAGGCATTGAGCAAATTACTGACAAAAATTGGGACATGTAAATCACAGCGCAAGTACATGTGAGAATTTATTGCCATAAAACGGGTATATATGATAGCTACAACAAAAAAAACGCTATACAAAAAGGCTCTGACTAAAAAATAAACTAAAAAAAAAAATACCAATTCGTATAAAGCATACAATACTAGGACTACTAGTATGAATAAAGAGCTTAGCACCAACTGACCGTAGTTGGCCCAGAACGTCGTCTTTAACATTTGCGCCGCACAAAACACGCAAACCACGAATAAGTGATAATCATTTTACTTTTGATTACAAAAACAACAAATTTAAATTAACCCAGAAAAAGTAGTAGAGAAGTTGTTGTAAGTAACCTTCTCTAGGTTATGATGGTTAGTTGCGGTTGGGAACGGCAGGAGCGCGCTAGCCCACTCAGCCAACCAGCCACAAATCTTTGTGTGAAAAAAAAGTGTAGAGAAATGGTAGAAAGCGACGAGAAGTGGAAATAAACAAATGATTGTAAGGAAAATAGATGTTAAGCATGGCAAAGGCGACCTAAAAAAGCTACTAAATGCGGTAAATGTGGAAAAAGATTTGGTAGCAAGGGAAGGTACAGTTGCTTGGAGCGGAAATGGGATACCTTATACATTTTTTTTGAATTTGCCAATGCTTTTTGAATGAAATCAATTTTTATTATTTTTTACTTAACGTTATTTTATTTTTTTTCTTTTATTTTGTTGTACATCATTTTATTATATTTTATTCTATTTTATTTTAATTTATTTTATTTTATTTTAGTTGTTTAGTTTTTTTATTTTATTTCATTTTATTTTATTTTATTTTATTTTATTTTATTTTATTTTATTTTATTTTATTTTATTTTATTTTATTTTATTTTATTTTATTTTATT
>CAXKVI010000002.1:140005668-140015668 GCA_964058755.1 Campiglossa producta
GTGTAAGTGAAATCAAATATCGATTTTATAGTGCTAAAAATATAAAAGTACTTAAGAGGGGAAAATTATATGAGGAATGGAAATTGGCGCACGAAAAATCACTTAAGCGGGTTTGGAAAATAGAGCGGGGAGTTACTTAAGAGGGGGATTTTTCTCCCATTTCTGTTGCGTACTTAAGCGGGTTTCACTGTATTTAGAAAAAAAAAACAAGAATATTTTTTGGGTTACGAGTGTAAAACGATTTTTTATGCATCCGTCGCTTGAAGGGACAGCAACGCTAACTAACGACACACGCTGCCAAAACACTGAGAAAGCTACAGCAAATGCAATGAATAATAACAATAAATAAATAAATATGTAAATTAAAAAAAAAAACAGGATCTCCCGGAGGAAAACTCTATAAAAAATATATTACATTCAACTTTAAACTTGACGCTAGCACATTCATAGATTTTTATGGGCTACCAAATGGACTTGTGGTTGTTCTTGTTGGTAGTGCAATTTTTGGTTCGTTGATGCACGGTTGGTGATGAGCGCATGCGCAGTAATGGAAGAAGTGAGCAGCTGAATCCTACAAAGAAAATAACATGCAACGCGCTTGCTCGATTCAGCCAGCCAGCCTGCAACGCTAAGTTTTTTCGCCGATTTGTCTGTTGTCTCAATTTTGCATGCTTACGCGCATGATACAGAGTGTGACTTTGGTTACGCCACCACTATGTTCAACGCCAGATTCGCTGCAGCGCGATTTATCGTCGCGGTCGCCGTCGTCATCGTATCAACGATTCGTTGCGGCTGCTATCAAAGCAGCGTTGCTCACCGGTGTTTTGCCGGTGCGCTATGTTTCGGTGTATGCATTTTATCTGTGGGGCTTTGCGTGTAGCTGTGTAGGTTGTAAAGCTGTTTGTGGTGAGAATGCAGCGGCTGCATTACAAATGCGCCAAGTTCAAAGTCGTGCCAATAAGATTTTGCGCGCATAAAAATAGCGAAACTTAGGTATACACACTAGGGTGGTCCTTATGTACTTTTTTTCCAGTCTCACCCCCAGGATAGGTTGCACTATTGGGGATTTCCCTATGAAGACTCGAAATATAAAAGTGTTTTTTTTTTTCTTTTTATCTAATACTCAAAATCGGTAGCACTATATTTGCAGACATCACATACAAAATTTGGTTCCGATTGAGCCCCGTGCCACACGCCTCAATCAATCCAGACTAATATTTGTGTCTGATGTCTACGGCCATATTACTATTGATTTATAAACATACCAGCCGATATGCAAATGCTGTGATTTCGAAGTTGTGCGACGATTTATTCTGTGTTTTGAGAAGAGAATCCTGGTTCAAGCTCCAGCAAGAATCTACTACAGGCCTAGGCACCTAGTGGGACAATTTGACAATTGTCCGAAAATCTGAGATCCAAGTTAGAACAAATTATTGTGCGATGTTCGGTCTTTCACTAATACACCCTCACTTCCAATTCTGCCGGGCCCTGATCTACTAAGATAACTAATGAGGCAACAACTGAAGAGGTTTTTAAGCTTGCCAAACTATCGACCTTTGTATGGAATAGTCGGATATATAATAAAGAAGCTTTAAAGCTCGAAACGAACCCCAAAATTTGAACTCTCCCTAGTAGCTTTCCTCTTGATATTCGATCTATAAGATGATTGGCTTTCCGTCATTCTACAGCAGGGCCTGTCAGAAATAAAAGTGAGGGTGTATTAGTGAAAGAGCGAGTTCTTAGGTTTTCGGACAATTGTCCCACTAAGTGCCTAGGCCTGCCTTAAACTTAACGACAACTGAATTTTGAACTCTACCAAGCAGTTTTCTCTTGAGAAATATTCGATCTTTCATTCTAACGCCGAAAGTAGGTCAACAGTCTACACTCATCAATACTCTACTAGTTAATTTTCGAATAAACAAAAGCTCTCTTCGTCTGTGTTCCTTAGCAGTAAACAAATATTTAAAGGCGCATGAAATGTAATGCGAAATTTTTCATTCACAACTGATTGCTTGATTTATTAGCTTTTTCACTAACCTTTTTTCAACCGAGCTGAAAAACAATGATTATAATAATGGTATTCATTTAACCTCGCATATATGCAATAGTTGCATATTTATTACAAAGTTGGCACTAATTTTAAATGAGTGCCCAATGGCATAGCATACGAATCAGGTCAGCTGTTCATATCTCAAAAGCATAGTTCGGAATTTTTCGCGTTCATCTCTGGACTTTGTCGGGACCATTTCCATATTATTGTTTTCGGAACCAATTTTTGAATTTTTGGAAATCGTTTCGGGACTTTGTCGTCATCATTTAGGGGCACTTTCAATATAGTTCTTGGGATCGGTACTTTTTTTTATAAAATTTTGCTTATGTTTATGGAATCATTTCACAAAAAAATCAAGAAATGGTCCCGAAAAAAGTCCGGACCACATTTCGAAAAACTACTGAAATTAAAAAAAAAAAACAATCAAAATGAGCCCAAAAAGTCCGGAATGATCCCGAAAAATTCCGGCCCACATTTCGAAAAAGTACTGTAATTAAAAAAAAAAAATTCCCCAAAAGGTCTGAAATAGTCCCAAAAATTATTCAGAACTCGTCCCGAAAATGTCTGGAAATGATTCAAAAAGTTTAGAAACTTACCTATACCGAAAAAGCACTGAAACTAACACAAGAAAAGTCCAGAATTATCCCAAAAAAGTCCAAAAATGGTCCCAAAATAGTTACGAAAATCATCTCGAAATTATTCAAAAGAAATCCCAAACCATAACCGGAAAAATTCTTTAAATGATCCCAAAAAAGTCCAGAAATGATACCCCCAAAATTCCGGAACATCTCTTTTGTGTTTTTTAGTATCCTGCCTCGCGCTCTTTTGTAGCCAGGGAATAAAAGAATTCCACTCATAAAGACTTTCATATTTTTTGTTTTTTAATATAGCAATCAAAAAAAGCAGGGTTCGGAATCAGTCAGGGTTCGTTAACTCGAATTCACGAACACGAACATTGAAAAAAAGAATTGCTCCGCGTTCGTGAATAAGAACGCATCAAAAAATCCACACCGTTTACGTTCACGAATGCATTCGCGAATCTTTTTGAAATGCATTAACGTTCTTCTCGTCGTTCATCTTCATGTTCGTGAATGCGAATGCTAAAGAACGTACATGAATATTCATAAATTAATAGTTCCGAACCCTGAAGAAAACCAGGTAACGGCGAACCGCCGAAACAAAGGTAGGTCACGGTCGACGCTAGCAATACAATACTCATACACCACGTGAGCGTTCCTACTCAAATTCAAAATATGAGCCAAAGAAATTATGTGAGACGCTGGCTACATACATAGACTCTTGAAGTGTTGTTAAAGCGCATGATTTATGTGCAATGGCTGAGAAAATGAAAGAAAATTTATGTATGCGCAAATATGCAATGAATTTCGAACCCAAGCCAAGTGTAGGTAGGCAGATACTGCAGGGAACAAGTAATGGCAAAAATATGGAAATTTGGCAAACGTGCAAGCAACAAAATTGCTGAATTCACCATCTCGAATAAGTTTGTGTGTATGACGAAAAATTGTTAAACAAAAAAAAATAAAAAAATAATAAATAACTGTTAAGTTGTGAAAAATTGCCAAAAATTGTCAGAAATTATGGAATATGGTAAATGTGTAAGTTGGTCAAGCGTACAAGCAACGGGAGGTGCTGTGAATGCGCGCGCAAGACAGCAGCGCTTTTTACGGTAGCCTCAAGAAAATCTAAGCTTGGTAGTCGTCGTTTTACATGTAAATAATTCATGGGAGAATTTTGTGAATTATTTAAGGTTTCTAAGCAATTTCCTTCAAATTTTGTTTTTAGGCATGAGAAATGCGTGAAATGTCTGCCACCTACTTGCCAAATCATGGTCAATCACATTTTCTGTGGCTTTCGAATGTAGCCCAGATGCAGAGCTTAGAAATATTCAACGCTTTCCCGGCCATTGATAAATGTTTATGGTGAGCTAGAAAATTAATTTTAGCTAGATATTTTTTTATATTTTATTACTCATATTGCACCTTTGCCTGCGGGAACTTGGATAAAAGGGGTAGTAAACAAGTAAGCTTTCACCTTTTCGAACAAATGATTTTAAAACCCACTCAGTTTTCTATTTTCATCAATTAGAGGACTGTCAGATCTATAGAAAACGGGTGGGTATAGTTCTTTCTTTCAGAAAAATGAATCAAACTCGATAAGAGGGAAAAAGGCGATCCTATGATATATCACTTTGGGCGATCAAGCGTTGTAAAAGGCGATTTATACCCAGTAGCAGTAAAATTCCAAAATAGTCTCGAAAAGAAGAGATTCTTTGAGCTATACAGTTCATATCTCGTTCTGTAGCAGTTACGAAAGTTACAGTAAAATAATTATCACAAATAAGTATCATAACAAGAACTACCCTTAAACTGTTCGATATGGAACACTAGACAACGAAAAGCGTCCTTAGAACTTCCCGAATGCTATTCAGTTGAAAGCGATGCCAGGTAATGCCCTTAGTGACAACTGGAAGCATTTCCTAGGCAGTGAGATAGCACTTGTACTGTCTGAAAATAGCTCTAGGTTAGTCGATCTTTCTGCAAGGTGATCTTTTTTCGATATTGTGAGGCATTCAAGGTATTGTCATCCAATGATAAAATCCATCATAGAAAGCTCATTTCCACCTTGTAAAAATATCTATGTAGAACTGCTTCTCGGAGAAACTGTTTGAGAAATTATAATGAAGGGTGTAATGATCTCCGATCATCAGTGATGATATGTTCAGTGAAAGCCAATATTGTTAGTCTTTATTGATGTAAAAACTTGAAAGTATATAAATGCACTTTCCAGTGTTTGTCCCACACCTACCCCGTAGTCTTTGCGGCATTTTGAAATCAGCAGGCAGAAAACAAACTAGAGGTCTAATAGTCCAGCGACTCTATCATACAATGTCTCCTAAATCGAAAGAAATTGCGTTTTTAGGTTCGGCAGAGTTAGCGTTCTTTATTCCTTCATTACTGGGAAGGTGGTAGAGAGGTGTTTTATCTCTTCCAAGATTGATCTTTTTGCAGGCAAGAATTAGTCAGGCTTTTTTGTATTTCGATAGATGACTTTATTTTTCCTACCGGGCTTCCATTCAGAGCATAAGTTTTGACGTTCAGAGTTTGGGTTCGTACTATTTAACGAAATAAAGAAAATATGCAATTAAAAAAATTCTTTTTCAGCAGAAACACATTTTTTGTTCTTCTATTACTAAAAACAGCTAAAGAGGTGCTTTATTGCTTACAAGATTGATTTTCCTGTTGCCAGGAGTTGTTTTAACATTTTCTTATTTCGAAAGAAGTCTTAATTTTTTCTACTACGCTGCCGTTCAGAGATTGCGTTTTGAAGATGCAGCCTTTGGTGAATTTTTGGGCGCTTCAGACACTAAAAACCATATTTTTTCTAATCAGACCATTGTAGCTCATTATTGTTAACTTAAAAATTATTGCGACTGTGTTTTTAGAGTTTAAGTCTAGATTATTTAACTAAAATAAGAACAAAGAGAATGAAAGATCAAGCTTTCCGTTTTAGCAGTGTACGAGTTTTTTGTTCGTGTTTCGAAGGAAGTCTTTAATTTTCCCACTGGGCTGTCGTTTAGACAATGTGCTTTGAGGATAATGACTTAGATTGGCACTTAAGGCACTAAAAAATTATTTCAGAAGATAATCACTTACTGCACATTTTCTCCCAAAATCATAATCATAGTCGAAATAAAGTAGGTAGCTTGATAAGAAAAAATCAGTCCCATAAATAAATGGTTCAAATAATCTAGAGTCCCAGTGAGGGAGAAACAAGAGTCTGTCTTTGAAAAAAAAAAAACAATCGTGAAGAGACACCACCATCAAACGCACAACAAAGAGAAGAAGAAAACCAAAAAACCTACAATCTGAAAAACCCCACACAACTAAAAAATAATAAAAGAAATCACAACACAAAACGCAACTCCATAACTGTAAATACAGCGAGAGGGAGAGCAATAAAAAATAGCGTTGGACGCAAAAGATGCAACTGACAGATGAACGGCACAACAACAGAAAATGGCAAAGCGAACCGCAACACGCCACAATCACGCATCTGAAATCTTGATCTAGATCAGGAAGGAAATCAAGAGTCGTTATAATTGATTAACTGCGCATGCGCATCAACAACACAACGGCACAATGGCAAAAAAAGAAGACGAGGAACGACAAGCTACTTGTGATGAGACAAAATGGTTGTGAGACCAGAGCAGCGCTAGAGCAGCAGGAAGAGCAAAGCAGTTAAGCGCGACGGTGGGAAGCGCAAACGCAAGTTTACCCGAGTCAAGTTGAAGTTTGAGGTTGAAGTGTTTGCTTTCATGGATTTTTTTATTTTTTCGTAGCTGTCGAATCAGTTAGCCAAGTGCTTTTCGTTGCTTGAATTAAATGCGTACACGCAGAAGATATGCAATTACAACGACACGCATTAAATTGTACTAGGCGAACAAAGAAGCAGACAAAAAACGGTGGACTTCAAAAGTCAGAAGTGGAATATTTTGTGTGAGGATGAAAGAGAAGAGCTTCGATGCAATAGCTGCGTACAGAGAAGCGACAGCTAGTCAAGAGCGGCAAGAGGCAGCTATAGGAAATGCGGCTGCAAGACGTTGGACAAGCAGTCGGCACGCATTGCAATCAAACATTTTAAATTGGCAAATGGCATAGGCGCGAAAAACAAAATAAAGAGAAAAACTGGTAGCACAGGGGAAACAAAAGTGAGCGCGAGCGTGATGAAGAAGAAGCACCTGGAAAGAGAGATGAGCAGTCGAGGCGGAGGGAAGTTTGAGTGCGCTTGGCTATTGGTGCAGTGGTCGCAAATTGGCAACACAACAAACGCGTTACTCGAACTCTCCAAAGCCTACCGCCACTGCCAATGACACCAAGCTAGCTTCCATCCGATGGACAGTTGAATAAGAAAAAAAAAAAACACATGCATGCTGCGCTTCAGTCACTTTTGGCAATAAAACAACAAAAGTTGTAACAGTTGTGACAGCACCAGCACTACGCTAAAAAGCCGTTAGAACAGACGTCAAAAGACTGCCCGTGTGAGTTTCGCATCATGCGTGTTATAAGCTGCTTTATACTCGTTCTTGACCACCCCACCACATCCCACCATGAGCACGCTTAGATCAGAAAGGGAAAACAACCGTTAGTTCTTACTATTAGTTATGTCCGTTTGGGGCAAATTGCGGTAAATTTTTAGTAAGCAGACACGCTACAACGCTGCAAGCACAGTGTACGCGGACTTTGTGCAGCTCTTCTTTGGCAATTGGCTAAAATGCAGAACAGATAAGATTAGGAAAAGGTAATAAAAAAGTTCGATATCGAACGAAGAACTGAAGGAATGAAACCGATTCCTGACTAAGTTTCGGTTTAGGAGACTAAAACCGTTTGAATGGTTATCAGCTAGGTTTCGAGATCGTTTTTGAATATTTTAAATGGTTATTGGTTTTTGTAACTTTGACAATGAAACGGGTTTAAGCGGTTACTGTTAAGTTATTGATTTGGAATTTTGAAGCGATATCGATTTTGAATGTTTTGCAGGCTTTGAGACGGTTATGGCTGTTTTTGGGATATGAACAACGAAACGGATTGAACCGTTTACTGCGATGCGATCGATTTCGCTTCTTGAAACGGTTTTGATTTTGAATAAATTTTGGAAGTACTGAGACGATTATGGCTGTTTTCGGGTTTGAGCGCCGAAACTATTTGAACCGGTTTGAAAAGTTTTCGATATTTAATATTTTGGAAGTATTAAGACGGTTTTAGTTGTTCTTGGGACTTGAGCAATAAAACGGGTTAGACCGGTTACTGTTCAGTTATGGATTTAGAATTTTGAAGCGGTTGCGATTTTGCATATTTTGAAAGCTTTGAGAGGGTTATGGCTGTTTTTGGGATTTTAACAACGAAACGGTTTGAACCGATTACTGTGATGGGATCGATTCTGAATTTTGAATCGGTTTATATTTTTAATATTCTTTGAAAGTATTGAGACGGTTATGGTTGTTTTTGGGTTTGAGCAACGAAACGGTTTGAATAGGTTATATACTGTGATGGGATCGATTCTGAATTTTGATCCGGTTTCCAGTTTCTATATTTTGGAAGTTTTTAGACAGTTGTGTTTGTTTTTGGGATGTGAACAATGAAACGGGTTGAACCGCTTACTGTTAAGTTATCGATTTTAATGTTTCGGAAGTATTGGGATATGAACCGGTTGCTGTATTGGGATCGATTTTGGATTTTGAAGTCGTATCGAGTTTGAATGTTTTGAAGAAATTGAATTGAGTTTGAATTGAGATTTTGAATAATGAAACGGTTGAAAATGGGTTGGGTTTAAGTTTGAATATGAATTTTAGTTTTGAATTAGAAAATAAAATCAAATGGTAACTTTTACATTTTTGGAACCGAATTTGTAACGGTTTTGTTTACGGCGATAAAGTTGCGCTTACGCTTTCGGTATCGATCTTGAATAACAAAATTGTTTGAAACGGTTCTGACTTCGGTTTCAGATTCGATTTTGAAAACGAACTTTTTTTTACAGCTTCGGTTTCAGGTTTGGGCATTACGAAAAGGTTTAAACGGTTATTATTCCAATTTCCATGCCATTCCTTCTAATACAAAAAGGTACTCCGTTTTGTTTGAATCTTCGATTCATTTCATTCGGTTCCAACCGGTTAAGGTTTCGCTTTGATTTTTCGTGTCACTCCTTGCAAAACTAATGCCAACTTCTGGCAGCACACGGGTAGCAGTAAGATCTTACCATTGGCAATAAAATATAATGCGAATTTAAAGAGAGTCACGCGTGCGCAAAACTGTAAAGCTGGGAAGAAAACGTGGCAGCAGAAATAACAGTAAATTTAGGCATCTGCAACAAGCAAATATAAAAAGAAAAAAATACTCGCTGCGAATGGCAAACAACAAATCGCAAATACCACTTTGGTCAACGAGATGGTCAAGCAGCTGATAACATTTTATTGCTTAATGATGATAGATGAGTGCAATGTGATGATGAGCGCAATAATAATAATAATAATCGTAATAATAATAAAATGAAAAACTGATAAAAGGAAATATGAATAACTACAACTATAGATAACCGTTAACAAGCAAATGCGATGCAGACATTTATGAGCAACGCGATGATGAAGCAATAGAAACGAGCAAACTTGTTGAACAAAAACATGTCTGCAACAGCTTTATGACGAGCTTTTGTTGTATGAATCAATAATACAATTATTAGCAATAATAATTACACAATAATAAATTGCGGTTTGAAATTGTTTTATAAACGAGAAAACAAGAAACAAGTAAGATGAGAGAAATGCAAATGAGACAACGCATGTTTGAAATTTCCACTAATTGTGGATGACTAAAATGTTGTTTGACTAGCCAATTTGTCAGCGGAAATTGTATTAGATATGGAGAATTTGTAAAAAATGCTATCTGTTTTAAAAATATGCGGGAAAAGTGTGTGACAAGTTTTACATACACAATAAATTTCATTGAGTTGTGGAAACGGCCGGATATTTGAGGAATAACTTTGTCAAGAAATACTTATTTATGGAGTGATTTTTATTTAAAGTTTTAGCTAGCAGCTTACATGAAGTTCACAAAAAAGGACTCGAAACTGTATAACATTAGTTCTTAGAAAATCCCAAACTTTGAATTTTTATAAGGACAACAGGATCCCTTACGAGAATATTGAAAAAAAAACCTATTCTCGAGAAAAAGACATTGTAATTTCAGATAGATAGCTTTAATAGATTGCGTAACAATATGTTTCCTAGCAAAAATAATTGTATAGATCTTAAAATTTTGCAATTATAATGTATCATACACGGCGTATGAGTAACATTTACACACATAAAAAACTGTGTAATAAATTTGAATTTATATAAGGACAACAGGATCCATTACAAGATTCAATAATCCCTAT
>CAXKVI010000002.1:140025668-140060668 GCA_964058755.1 Campiglossa producta
AGGGGATCAATATTAAGTACGTTTACACTTTAAAAGATTCTTAAAATTATACTGACTCGCGATGCCTCCCTTCAAATAGTTAGAAGACTTCCATAGAAACAAACAACTACAAAATTCTGCTGATTTCATTTATCAAATTAATGAAAAATTTATATTTATCTTATGACGCCCGAACTGACTCAAACAATTTCAAATTGTGCTACATGATTTTGCACTTTACTATCAATTTATCAAACAATCAGCAGCCAATAAAAAGTGACTAAAAAGCTCTAAAAGTCAAAGTCAAACAAATTTGTCAATATTTTGCTAACTGCGCAAAGAACGGAAGCGCCAATTGAAAAATATTTAAAAGTGCTACCATTAAAATCATTAAACAACACACAAAAATTCAATCTTTGCAGTTATCTAAATTGGCGTTAATTGTTGAATTTGTTGTTTTTTTTATATACGAAGCCTACAAGCGCAGCATAATCGTTCGTTTCAATTAAATAAGAAGAGAGCAAAGAGAGCTCAAGACATGCATTAAATATCGACAGCAATTTAAATGAATGCGAATTAATAAAACAAACAATTATTTTTGATTTAAATTGAGGTCAAATAAAGTGCAAGAATATAAAAATAGATTTTGGACGGGGATGAATAATTCAAATTGGCGCCATGAAGGAATGTGCCAAAGTGCACACTATTTTCATATTTTCAGCTTATGCGTCTTTGATAAATTATTTCGAGCAATACGAACAGTTTCGACATTATCGGGAATTTTTTAGGGTCTGAACTATGTTAAAATCTAGCTAAAAAATTTTTACTAGAAATTTTTGCAGAATATTTACTTATGTATGTAGATTATTTCTTTTCGTCATTTCAACTATAATCACTCCAGTTTGTGATAATTGAAACGTGGTTCATTGGCCTAAAAATCCCATTTTTCGTTTTCAACTTAGTTATTATCTACTTATGAATACCTTCTTATATTCAATTCTCATTAACCTTTCATTAATTTTATTTTTTTTTTTTCTAAATTTTTTACTAATATTCTTTTACTCCTACGCTTTCATGAAGTTGAGAAATACATGCATCAAATGTGGGTTCAAATGTTTTCTTCTAATTTCGGGGACATTTTTCATTCACAGTTTCCTCAAAGCTGGCCTCTTAAGCTTGTTTTTCAAAAAGGTATATATATAATTTTTACTATATTTTTTGTGTATTTTTATTATATTTTTTGTGTAATTTTTTACTTTATTTTTTGGGTTATTTTCACTATATTTTTTGTGTAATTTTTTCTCTTTTTTACGTAATTTTTACTATATTTTTTGTGTATTTTTACTGTATTTTTTGGTTAATTTTTACTTTATTTTTTGCCAAATTTTTACTTTGTTTTTTCGTTACTTTCTATGTTTTTGTGTAATTTTTTCTATATTTTTTGCGTTACTTTTACTGTAGTTTTTGTATAAATTTGACTTTTTTTTGGTGTAATTTTTTCTCTTTTTTACGTAATTTTTTACTATATTTTTTGTGTATTTTTTGTGTATTTTTTGGTTAATTTTTTACTTTATTTTTTGCATTACTGTGTAATTTTTACTCTTTTTTTGTTAAATTTTTACTTTCTTTTTTCGTTACTTACTATGTTTTTGTGTAATTTTTTCTATATTTTTTGCGTTACTTTTACTGTAGTTTTTGTATAAATTTGACTTTTTTTTTTTGTAATTATTACTATTTCTTTTGGGTAATTTTTTACTATATTTTTGGGGAATTTATATTTTTTGCGTTGTTTTTATTATATATTTGTTTAATTTTTATTACATTTTTTGCGTTAGTTTTACAAACACAGTAATTTGTTTGTTTATATAAGTAGGCAGTTTTGCTGGCAGTTTAACTATTTCTTTGTGTAATTTTTCCTGTATTTTTTACGTTTATTTTTCACGCATATTTTTCCGTAATTTTTACTATATTTTTTGTGTAATTTTTTACTTTATTTTTTGCGTTATTTTCACTATATTTTTTGTGTAATTTTTTCTCTTTTTTACGTATTTTTTACTATATTTTTTGTGTATTTTAACTGTATTTTTTGGTTAATTTTTTACTTTATTTTTTGCATTACTGTGTAATTTTTACTCTTTTTTGTTTAATTTTTTTTACCTTATTTTTTTCGTAACTTACTGTGTTTTTGTATAATTTTTTCTATACTTTTTGCATTACTTTTACTGTATTTTTTGTATAAATTTAAATTTATTTTTTGTGTAACTTTGACTATATTTTTTGAGCAATTTATATTTTTTGCGTTGTTTTTACTATATATTTGTGTAATTTTTATTAAATTTTTTGCGTAATTTTTACAAACACAGTAAATAGTTTAATTTTTTTGTATTCTTTGTCTAAATTTTACTGTCTTTTTTGGGTAAATTTTACTGATTTTTTTTTTTTGGGTAAATTTTTAGTATATTTTTTGAGCAATTTTTACTATATTTTTTCCCCCCATATTTTTACCATAATTTTTGTGTAATTTTTGCTATATTTTTAATGTAAATTTCACTAAATTTTTTGGGTTAATTTTACTATTTTTCTGTGAAATTCTTCTAATTTTTTGCGTAATTTTTATTATATATTTGTGTAATTTTTATTCAATTTTTTTGCGTAAGTGTGTTACTGTGTTTTTTGTTAAATTTTTTGTATTCCTTTTCCAAATTTTACTGTCTTTTATGGGTAATTTTTACTGTTTTTTTTTTTTGGTAAATTTTTAGTATATTTTTTGAGCAATTTTTACAGTATTTTATTTTTACCATATTTTTTACCAAAATTTTTGTAAAATTTTTACTATATTTTTTATGTAAATTTTACTAGTTTTTTGTGTAAATTTTACTATATTTTTTGCGTAATTTTTACTATTTTTTTTTTTTTTTTGCTTTAACTATATTTTTGTGTAATTTTTACTTTATTTTCCTCCAATGACTTACTATATTTTTTGTGTAATTTTGAATGTATTTTTCGCATATTTTTACTGTATTTTTTGCTTGATTTCTACTATATTTTATATGCAACTTTTAGTAAGGTTTTGAACCTGAAAACCACCCCAGTGGATTCGTGCCTGTTTGTAACACAATTTAAATGGTTTTAAATTCATCCAAACCACCCTGTGAATCCGCCCCTGGTTCTAACCCATGCTTATGAAATATAATTGTTAGCGCTTTAAGCGATTCGTTTCGGCCTTTCAAACACACAAAACCTACCAAAATGTTTTTAAATTAAAAATATTATGGGAATATACCAAAAAATACTAATATGCAGAAAATTGACTGAAGTATAAGACAAAAGTTGCTTCAAGTATTTACTTAGGTAAGTACATATATATGTATATTAGACTGCCCCACAAAAGTATCACGTGGGCCTGAAAGTAGTATTAGTTTTATTTCGATATCTCAATCCGTTTCGGATATATGAAACAAAACATGAATATAATTTAACTTTATTTTTTCTACTTGTATAACTAAAAGTTACTCATACGCCGTGTATGATCTATAAAAAGTGTACTATAATTGCAAAGTTTCAAGATATACACAATTATTTGTGCTAGAAAGCATATTGTTACGCAATCCACTAAAACACTTTTGAAATTCCAATGTCTTTTTCTCGTGAATACGTTTTTCCTAATCCTTGTAAAGGATCCTGTTGTCCTTATAAAAACTCAAAGGTAGAGATTTGTTACACAGTCCTTTATGTATGGGAAAAATATTAAAATCATGTCATTTTCGAAGCCTTAATACTAAAAATCGGCACGGGTTATTGTTATCCCAGAACAATAAAACTTCGCACACAAATTTCGAACCAACATAATTTTCCATACATTTTTAGTACGCTCTAATGTATGTATAGAATACACTTCCACACGTTTGTATTCGGCTTAAAACCTCAAAAATTCGATTATAACAAAAATATAATTTTATGCTTCATAAAAAAATCACAATCAGTACGAAGCAACTCATTGTTTATCCAATCACAGTCAGAACATGTTGTCAAAATTTGCGACAATAAACAATCAAAAGCATAACAACCAAAAAAAAAACGTGTCAAATTTGGTTGGCGCTGAACAAGTAGTTTCAGTAAAAAAAAATTGAAAGACGCATAAAGAAATCGAAATTATTGGGCGCCACTTAGCAGTTCGTTTATTTTCCTTATGCCTGACAAAAGTGAATTCAATGAACAGTGAAGGTCAAAATGCTTAAAAAGAATTAAGCTTTGTTGGGCAAAACGAAAAAAATACTAAGAATAATAAACTAATGGAAACAAAAACAATAGTTTAAGGAATAATTAGCAGAGATTTTTTTGTAATTGAAGAATAAACAGGGTGATTCATTAGGATGCGGGATGTGGAGATTCGCTACTATTGCTTACAGATACTTTCCGTTATAAATAATCATCATCATCATCTTCCTCCACTTGGGCCTCAATTAGAGCAACCTCAGATTTTAAAAGGGGTATTAACAAAAACGAAATATATTCTGTGATTTATTTTCCTTTTTTTTTGGAATAAATTGTCTTTTTTATGTTCACACCACACCTGGTACCTCCCAGCAAAGACTGTGTTATATCCGCCCATATGATATATTAACCGGCAAATGATATGTCACCAGTGTTGACAGCTTTTGTTACATTAGTCGACGCGACATTTTGCCTTTGTTTATCTTCCGGTTATTATGGTTGGCACGAATTTACCCTTTGCACTTTACTCATTGCTCCACAAAATATATGTGTCTGCGAAATTTATGACACTTGAGTAAGTATTCAGCTATATATACATAAGAAAATGTGTGTTTAAACCAGGCATGTCCACGTAGTGGCCCTTTTGGACAGGTGTGGCGCTACAACAACATCATGTGACCCTTTTGTCGACCGCAAATTTTTTCTTAGTTCAATAAATATTTTTTCGAATAAATTTTTGTTGTTGCTGTAAAAATGATGAGATTATTGTTGTATGGCGCAAAAAGTTGAAGGGTCTGGCCACCCCTGGTATAAACCTTTGGTAGGTAATAGAACAAGTAAAATAAGCAAAGGTAGAGCATTGCAGTGAAGCTCAAGCGGAACGGTTACAGAGTCAAAGGTGGCTCTATAAAAACCTTTAATGAGTTCTAAAAATAAATAAGAACAAGCACAAAGACTAAACGTAGCTCTAATAAATATATGAGTAATTGCACAGAGCATTGAGAGAACAAATTAAAAAAAAAAAATGCGCATATGTATGTGTAAAGAATAAATTCAAGGTGTGGCGCATTGAAGGTGTTAAGAAAAAATTAAGAAAAAACGCTGCAAAAAATATGAAATTTTGTTTTCAAAGGCAGGCATTAAAGCCATTAAGTTTGCCCTAATTGCTTCCGCAGTCTAAACACAAGAAAAAAACTTAATATAAAGATTAATGAAATACATAAGTTGAAAACATGTAAGCAAAGTAGTCTAAGTTTGGCTGAAACTGAATATTATATACCTAGTTGTGGTTTTCAAACATAATGGAGATGACAGGCATTTCACTTCACTTTATTTTATTTTATTTTGGGGTCTATCAGCTATTGCGTCGGAACGGCAAACTCGATAGAAAACACGAAATTTATCGGAATTAGTTAAACAATATCGATAAATTTCGTGATTTCTATCGAGTTTCACATTCCGACGGAATAGCTGATAGGCCCCTTTATTTTATTTTATTTTATTTTATTTAATTTTATTTTATTTAATTTTATTTTATTTTATTTTATTTTATTTTATTTTATTTTATTTTTTTTATTTTATATTTTTTTTATTTTATGTTAGGTTATGTTGTGTTAAGTTGTGCTATGTTGTTTTATTTTATTTTGTTATGTTAGGTTATGTTGTTTTATGTTCTGTTATGTTGCGTTATGTTATGGTTTGCTATGTTATGTTATGATATGTTATTTTTTTTATTTTTTTTTTATTTTATTTTATATTTTTTTATTTTATGTAACGTTATGTAACGTTATGTTGTGTTAACTTGTGCTATGTTGTGTTATTTTATTTTGTTATGTTACGTTATGTTGTGGTATTTTGTGTTATGTTGCATTATGTTATGTTATGATATGTTATGTTTTTTTTATTTTATTTTATTTTTTATTTTAATTTTATTTTACTTCTTTTTATTATATTTTATCTTGTTTTATTTTATTTTAATGATTTTATTTTATTTATTATATATTTTTTTTATTAACTTTGAAAATTTTGTGGACTTTTGACCAGTCGAATAATTTTATTTTTGAGTTTTGGCGAAAAATTCGTAAACATATTGACCAATAACAACGATAACAAAATTATATTTTTATTTTACGAACTTTGAAAATTTTTATTTTTTTTACATTATTTTTGATTATTTTTTCTATTTATTTTTTTATTTAATTTTTTTTTTAATTAAATTTTTTTGTCTTATTATATTTTATTTTTTTATTAATTTTTTTTTTAATTTTTTTATTTTATCTTGTTCATTTCGTTTTATATTTTTTACTTTATTTTTTTTATTTATCTTATTTTTTTTTTGTTTCTTGTTTAATTCTATTTTTTCATTATTTCATTCCCTTTTTTATTATTTGTTTTATTTTTTGGAATTTTTTTGCTGTTTATAGCCCCAACTCATCTTCTCTCATCATTCTTTTTTATTTTAATTTTTTTTTTATTTTATTTTTTTGTTTCATTTAATTTATTTTTTTTTTATCAATTTTTTAAATTTTTTAATTTTTTATTTTTTTTATTTTATCTTGTTTATTTCGTTTCATTTTTTTTTTACTTTATTTTTTTTTATTTATTTAGTTTTTTTTTAATTTTTTTTTTTATTTTGTTTTTTTGTTTTATTTTAAATTTATTTTATTTTTTTTTTATTTTTTTTATTTTATTTTATTTTGTTTTTATCAATTTTTTAAATTTTTTAATTTTTTTATTTTTTCTTGTTTATTTCGGTTCATTTTTTTTTTACTTTATTTTTTTTATTTATTTATTTTTTTTATTAATTTTTTTTTTATTTTATTTTAAATTTTTCTATTTTTTTTAACTTTTTTTTTTACTATTTCTTTTTCTTATTTATTTTTTTATTTGTTTTATTTTTTTGGAGTTTTTTTAATTTACAGTCACAACTCTTCTGCAATTAATTTAAAATGCGTTCAACATGCTACCGTACAAAATGCAGCGCTACGCCTCTTTCATTTAACATACAGTTACAAGCACTTTTGACTCTCCTCGGCTGCCACTCAGTGTCATTTCAGTGCATCCTTTATATTTTTTGACGCCTCATTTCGAAAATTATCAAAATGTGTGAAAACGCAATATTTTAAAGTGTCACTTTTGACAGTTAAACGTCAAAAGTCAGTATGTTGAGATTTTATATTTTGCTGGACAGCTTTGTTTATTTTAATTTGTTTCACCAGCTATGTATATGATTTTTTGGTTTGCAGAAAACTCAAAATTTTTTAAAAAGATTTTTTGTTATTCATTTTGATTTAAGTTTTTAAGTATTCGTCACTCAGCTTTCTGGCTGTCAACTTTTCGCTTGATTTATTTTAATTTAATTGTATTAAAGCTCTGCTCATTTTTAATCCAAATTTTAGCAGCTGTGAGGAAGTGCTTTTTCTGACAGCTGACAACCCTGCGGTAGGTTCTTTGCTGAGATACGTCATGCGAATATTCAATGCGATCTGCAACTTACGAATATTGGAGCTTTTTTTTGGTATTATTTTTGCTTTGACTTTAATGTGGTTTAAGTCTGCAAAGCGATTATGAGCAATTGTTTTTGAAGTGGGTGTATCATTAATCCTTTATACATTGTTTTGCTGTCAAAAGGGATACCGAATGTCAAATTTGATCCCACTTTTCGGTAGACATGATATGAGTGCCATTTTAATACGATTATATAAGTATCTCTATATGATATAAAGGGGTGGCCTGGTAACTCTTCCAAAGGGACCCAATCTTAAACTTCTAACTCGACTGTTCTCTTACATAGGTCTTCAATTTATTTTAACTGAAACTATTTTATAACAGCTAGCAGCAGACTTCCCTCTTCCCAGCTCAAACTCCTTTTTGCTTCCACGTCAATCGCAATCACATAAATAAGCTTCGAGAAGAGCTTTTCCTTAATATCGACTTTGTTAGCGTGCAACATCTGCTTTATAATGTTACATGATTTTTTTCTCTTTAACTTTTTTTTTACCAATATCACCACGTGATCGACGAATCGTTTTGATCAGCAAATGCTGAAGGGCAGCAACCGCCAACAACAGGTAACTAAAAACAAATGAAACAGCAAAGAAGATATTTTTCCTTATGCTGAAGGCCAACTACGACTACGAGCACACGAGCACAATGTGCACAACAAGTACTACCTACCACGCTTCAATATCTAATAACGAAATCGAGAGGGGGTATAATGAATGTTTGCATTGTTGCACAACCAAACATCCCGAGACAACAGATGGTCATTTTATTAGAAACAAAAAACTATAATAAATATTAAATGAAAGCAAATAGAAGCAAAAAAAAAGCGCACACACAAGAAATTAGAAGGAAAAACAAATAACATTTTGCAGCTGTGTTGCTGCAGCTTCAACTGACGACGATCCAGGAAACGCGCATAAATTGCATTTTGTCGATTTGTTGTCGTTGTTTATGTTTATGTTGTTTGTGTAGTTGTTTAAAGTTCATTTCATACTCTTCTCGTTGTAGGTAAACATAAATAAAGCGCAACAGATAAACGAGCTTAGAATTATTATTTGTAATTACAATGCAAAGAACCAAACAAATACAAAAGCTAATACAAAAAGAAATTGTTGCGGAGGAAAATAAAATAACCTGTAGGGCTGCGAAAGTAAAAAAAAAGTAAAAAATTGTTTTATTTTGCTTTATTTTTTATTTTCCTTATATTTAAATTTATTTTATATTTTTTTATTTTATTTTTCTTGTATTTTATTTTATTCTGTTGTACTTTATTTTATTTTATTGCTTTTTTATTTAATTTTATTTTTATTTTATTTTTTTATTTTCCTTTTATTTATTATGTTCTATTTTGTTTTATTTTTTTTTATATTTTGTTTTCACTTGATTAAATTTATTTTTTTCATTTAAATTTATTTATTTATTTATTTATTTATTTATTTTTTTGTTATATTATTTTATTTTATTTTTTGTTTTCTAATTGTGTTTAATTTTTTATTTCATTTTTTTATTTTATTTAGTTTTGTTATTTATTTATTTTTTTTTTTGTAAATATTTTTTTTAAATTTCTTTTTGTTTAATTTTAATATATTTTTATTATTATTTTTCTTTATTTTATGTTATTTTTTTTTTTGTTATATTGGTTTTATTATATTTTTTATTTTTTTAATCGATTTACTTTTTTCCAAATTTTTTTAAAAATTCATTGAAAATTTGGTTTTCAAATTTTTATTTAATTTTTTTTTATTTTCATTTTTAAGTTTTTTTATTTGTTTCTTTTTTTAAGTTATTTGATTCCACTTTTCTATTTTATATTGTTTTATTTTTTTTAGTTTGTTTTATTATATTTAATTTTTTTATTCATTTATTTTTTCATTTGATTTAATTTTTTTATTTCCGTTTTTTTTTTGTTTTTTTTTTTAATTTAATTTTGTTGTTTTTTTCATTTTTTTTACTTATTTTATTTTATTTTATTTAACTTTATTTTATTTTAATTTGTTTGTTTTATTTTTATTTCATTTTTTTATTTTATTTTATTTAGTTTTGTTTTATTTATTTATTTTTTTTTTTAATATTTTTTATTATATTTTTTTTTTGTTTATTTATTTTTATTTATCTTATTTTATTTTATTTTATTTTATTTTATTTTATTTTATTTTATTTTATTTTATTTTATTTTATTTTATTTTATTTTATTTTATTTTATTTTATTTTATTTTATTTTATTTTATTTTATTTTATTTTATTTTATTTTATTTTATTTTATTTTATTTTATTTTATTTTATTTTATTTTATTTTATTTTATTTTATTTTATTTTATTTTATTTTATTTTATTTTATTTTATTTTATTTTATTTTATTTTATTTTATTTTATTTTATTTAATTTTATTTAATTTTATTTTATTTTATTTTATTTTATTTTATTTTATTTTATTTTATTTTATTTTATTTTATTTTATTTTATTTTATTTTATTTTATTTTATTTTATTTTTTTTATTTTACTTTATTTCATTTTATTTATTTTTATTTTATTTTATTTTATTTTATTTTATTTTATTTTATTTTATTTTATTTTATTTTATTTTATTTTATTTTATTTTATTTTATTTTATTTTATTTTATTTTATTTTATTTTATTTTATTTTATTTTATTTTATTTTATTTTATTTTATTTTATTTTATTTTATTTTATTTTATTTTATTTTATTTTATTTTATTTTATTTTATTTTATTTTATTTTATTTTATTTTATTTTATTTTATTTTATTTTATTTTATTTTATTTTATTTTATTTTATTTTATTTTATTTTATTTTATTTTATTTTATTTTATTTTATTTTATTTTATTTTATTTTATTTTATTTTATTTTATTTTATTTTATTTTATTTTATTTTGTTTTTTATTTTATTTTTTGTTTTTTTAACTTGACCATTTCCCTTTTAGCTAAAATAATCCAAAGAAGATGCCTCAACATAAACAAGAACTAATTTTAGTCAAGTAAGAAAACTTAAAGCCTATCAACAACTCTCACTCACACACAGAGACATCTTCCAGAGTCATTGAGACGAGCTAAACCATCAACAGATTTGAATTTATTGCACATAGAAAATGTTTTATTATCCCCATGCCCGGAACGTCGGCAAATTGCCAAGCACGAATGCCACAAAACGCAAATCAATAGAAAATACGAGACAAGCGATGAGTTAACGAAATGAAATGAAAGGAAAAATAAACTAAGAACTACAAAAGGTACTTAAAAGACTTCCAAGGATCTCGCGTAATATGAAGATCGTCGTCAGGTAAGGCAAGTGCGCATGTTAGAAGCTAAGAATTTATTGCGTTTCGGGGTACCATAACCCGAACGAATGTTCAGCGATCGCTTCACCAAACGTTTTTTAGACCATCGAATAATCTGCAAGCTCTGTAAGACACACACAGTCACACAATATTTAGTTATTCAGTTCGTTAGTCAAACGTTTGACGTTTTGTTGTTGAAATTTTTGATGTTTGCTGCATAAACTAACTATTTCGCTAGAAATACAATAAATTATGTAGCGAAATGACTGAAAGATCACCTTTCTGCACCGTTCTACCTACTAAGCCAGCCCTCAGATTCGCTCAAATTTCCATTTCAATGCTTGACTGAAAACAGAAATTTTTGTTTTGCAAAGCGCAGACATTTTTTTAATTGCCTGCTTGCTTTTTTAACGATGCAACATAAAAAATTGTATATGAGAACAATAACAAAGCAGTCACAAAAGCAAAATTTAGCAAAACACATAAAAGTTGAAAGTGAAACATTTTAATGACAACAACAAACAATAAATGCATTTAACATTCTAGAAAATACGTAAAGTATAGAGAATTTCAAATAAACAAACCGCAAAAAGAAGTGAGTAATGCGATTCACGGTTTTTTGCGCATGCGCATGGTCGTTCTGCTATGATGGAAGGAAAACACTGCGCTGTCTAGCATATGACAGCCACAACTATATCGAGCTGTACAACATACCCAACGAGGTCTTTGCCTGTTAACTACCCCTTCAAAACACGTGAATAAGTTTTTTATGTGCTCCCTAGGAGCTTAAGGCATCAATACCAAAGTGGCTAATTTGAAATGACATATTCAAGTTAATAAATTTGATATATGATTGACAAGTGCTTTTAGCGGTGGTGTGTCTGCTTGTCTTCAACACACTATGGTGTGCTCGGTTTCCAACAATAACATGTTGAAAATATTAAAATTCTTGCTTTTTGGAAAAAAGCGGCGGCAGGTTTTTTTGACGAATCTTTTAATTTTAATTTGTTTTATCTTATTTTTATTTTATGTATAAAATTTTCATTATTTTTTTTTTTTTATTTTTTAATTTTTTTTTTTATATTTTTCTTATATTTTTTTTTTATTTTTTTTTTTTTTTTTTTTTTTAATTTTTTTTTTTTTTTTTTTTTATTTTTTTTTTATTTTTTTTTTAATTCACTTTATTTTATTTTGTTTCTATTTTAATTGATTAAAATAAATAATTACATAATTTTTTTTTTATTTTTTTTTACTTCTTTTTTTACCTTATTTAATTTTTTTTTTTGTTTTGTTGTATTTTATTTTATTTCATTTCATTTTTTTTCTATTTTTTTTTCTTATTTATTTTATAGACTTTTTTTTTAAAACATCCCACAGTGCAACGTTTTATGCTTCTTCTTTATTTTGCGCAAATTATAGTTTGAGTCACAAAAAAGGGATAAGAATGGCAAGAACCCTAATTTTTATCGCCAAACATAAACGCCAAATTGCCAAATGGTCTGGAATAAATGACAATAAACAAGGGATCTGCTGGCGATTGTATGTAGGTGGTCGCATTCAGTTTTTGAAGTTATTCATGCGGAAAACTTGAAGTCATTAAAAAGATAAATTTATGATGGGTTTGAGTAAATTAATTGAGGGCTTTTGTTGTATAGTAGATAGTGTGTTGGAATAATGTGCTAGAGGTGCGGATTTCTAAACTAAGTAGGACCCAACATGTTAAAGAGTCCTTCCTCTAAGAGCAGTGGTCGATGAAAAATCTAAGGAAATTTTTGGAATATGTTTCGTCTATGTCAGAACAGACCGCTCATCGCTGAAAACATTCCATTTTTCTGACTAATGTCAGCTAATAAATAAATTTTCGGTAATTAACGTTTCCTCCATCGTTTTAAAAGTTCATATTTTGACTATACCTAAGGCAAACAACATCCAACATAGAACAAGTAACGAGTCATAAAAATAATAGCAACGACAAGCATTATACAGCACAGCAGCCAATTTTATAGCATTTAATAAGACAATATGCCGGACATTGACTCTTGTAGCAAACATGAATAACAATAGCAATATCAAAATCGTCCAGCAAAGCACGACCAGCAAAAACAAAACTAACTGGAACAAAAAAAATACAAGCAGCAGAATGGAAAATGAATGCAGTAACAACAAATTTAATATCGCCGCATCAATAATGCACCATCACAACAGGGTAGGGCTTGAGCTGCAGCACCACATAGCAACCTGTTGTAAGTTGGCATTACTTTTATTGTTATTGTATTGAGTGAGTCGCTGCCTTTGCTAGTCAATGACATTTTGGTGTATCTTCAGCGCGTGCGCCCATACTGGCCCGGCCAGAGCGTGCCACTTGAGAATTTAAGATTGCACGTAGCAACGCTTTGGAACCCTAGCTAGCAAATGTTGGGAATTCTAAAGGTAGACCGAATAGTCAAGCAAAAGGCTCCAAAATACAATTTGATCGGTGTGCTGACAGCAGGTACTCTGTGTTGGTATTTTTCCCGTGACCTTATATTTTACTTTATTTTATTTTAATTTTTTTTTGTATTATTTTTTATAATTTTTTTTTTGTTTTATTTTATTAAATTTTTTTTTTGTTTTAATATTTTTTTTTATTTTTTTTTTTATTTCTTTTTATTTTATTTTATTAAATTTTATTTTATTTTATTTCACTTCGATTTATTTATTTTCATTTTGTTTTATTTTTTACTGAAAGAAGCTGAAAAAGTGTTGGTATTTTTCCCGTGACCTTATATTTTACTTTATTTTATTTTAATTTTTATTTTGTTTTATTTTATTTAATTTTTTTTTTGTTTTTTTTATTATTTTAATTTTTTTTTTTAATTTTTATTTTTTTTTATTTCTTTTTATTTTTTTTTTTTATTTTATTAAATTTTTTTTTTTTTTTTTTTTTTATTTTTTTTTTTTTTCATTTTGTTTTATTTTCTACTGAAAGAAGCTGAAAAAGTTCACCGTTCGTTTGTGAGTGGAATTGTTTCATGATGTTCCTTTTTTTAAACGCTTGAGAGTTATTCTAGAACAATGCCAGTATAAGCAAAAGCATAAACAGCAATGTTGCCATGAAATCCTATAAAATTGTTATCTTAATGGCTTTTATGTTTTGTGAAATCCTTAAACAAAAAGTCGACTAATAATAACAACAACACCAACAACAACAATAACGAGGTAAAGTGCATTGAAGATGCACTGCAGAATTTTTATTGTGATTGCTTATATTGTGTTTGTTTATGTTGTTGTTGTTGTTGTTGTTGTTGTTGTTAGGATGCCACTCACGTCACAGCTGTAGAGGACCAGCACAGCATCCGTTTCTGCAACAGCAATAACAATCAGCATTTGGCAAAAACTTTCGTGCGCATCGCCTAACGCGCATACGCAGCCTTACCCTTTTCTTCAGCGATAAATTGTATTTTCACTTTTTTCTGTATTTCCTTCATTTATTTGCTTCGTTATTGAAAAGTAATCGTTTCAATGGCATCGCCTGCCGTATTAGGAATATTTATCACCTTTAGTTGCAAGAAGGTTGGAAGAGGTTTCTTCTCTCTTCTTAAACGAAGGAAGTTGCAGCAGGAAACTGAAACTTACAAAAATATTTTTCGAGCACAAAAAGAACGCGGATATGCCCAGGCGGAAGCACATGCCTTTCGGTATATATTTAATTTTTTTTTTTAATTTAATTTAACTGAGGTAACTTTGTTTTGCTTTCTTTAATTTTGTGTAGCTTAATTTTTTTATTTTAATTTTATTTTATTTCATTTAACTTAATTTTAGTTTAATTTATTGAATTTTATTTAATATAATTTTTTTTTATTTTATCTAATTTTAATTCACTTTATTTTATTTTATTTTATTTTTATTTTATTTTATTTTATTTTATTTTATTTTATTTTATTTTATTTTATTTTATTTTATTTTATTTTATTTTATTTTATTTTATTTTATTTTATTTTATTTTATTTTATTTTATTTTATTTTATTTTATTTTATTTTATTTTATTTTATTTTATTTTATTTTATTTTATTTTATTTTATTATATTTTATTTTGCTTTATTTTATTTTATTTTATTTTATTTTATTTTATTTTATTTTATTTTATTTTATTTTATTTTATTTTATTTTATTTTATTTTATTTTATTTTATTTTATTTTATTTTATTTTATTTTATTTTATTTTATTTTATTTTATTTTATTTTATTTTATTTTATTTTATTTTATTTTATTTTATTTTATTTTATTTTATTTTATTTTATTTTATTTTATTTTATTTTATTTTATTTTATTTTATTTTATTTTATTTTATTTTATTTTATTTTATTTTATTTTATTTTATTTTATTTTATTTTATTTTATTTTATTTTATTTTATTTTATTTTATTTTATTTTATTTTATTTTATTTTATTTTATTTTATTTTATTTTATTTTATTTTATTTTATTTTATTTTATTTTATTTTATTTTATTTTATTTTACTTTATTTTATTTTATTTTATTTTATTTTATTTTATTTTATTTTATTTTATTTTATTTTATTTTATTTTATTTTATTTTATTTTATTTTATTTTATTTTATTTTATTTTATTTTATTTTATTTTACTAAATGATGCAGCGATTTCTTTGAAAGCGATATCCACAAACTATCTTATGTCCAGCAGCAGTCAAACACTCCTCGATTCATTCATTCATTCATTCATTGCAATATTGGCGCCTGATTTCTTAGAAAACAACACCCTTTTTTTTGCTAGCTGCTGGCGTCTGGTGAGTTTGTGAAGCGAAAATTGTAGCAAAACCATAGAAAAATGCTTAATGGCAGCAACAAGCCTTTGTCACTCAATAAACATGAGCCATATATAAGTGTAAGTGTTTTTTTATTAGTTTTTTTGTGCAACTTTTATTATGTTTATACTCTTATTTGGAGCGGCATAGCCATAAATGGCGAAAAGGCTTGTCGCCTTTATCGTCTAGCACGCTCAATATAAGCAAGTAGGAACAGACTCGTACACCCTTTAACAAGAAAAAGTGTGAAGAAAATAAATAGATTACAAATATTAGATACATAGTTGTAATCCAAATGTAGGAAACATACTATAATGTGAAATTATGATGCATGAAGTTCGTGTCTTAAGTCTTTCGTTGAGATTTAAGTTTTTCAAACTTTCAAGTTTGTTTTGTTTATTTTTCGATAAAATCGTGTTTCGAATTGATTTTAGTTTGCGAAAACAGGGTGTCATTGTATAATAAACTTTATTTAAAAGGTTAAAAAGGAAGAAAGAAGTTCGCGTCTTAAGTCTTTTGATTTTTCAAAATTGGGTAAGTATGTCAACAGTGTCAATATTTTTTAAATAGGCAAAGTATACTTATGGTTGATCGAGTTTGAGTGAGGGCTATGAATAAGGCTCGTGTCCTAAGTCTTTTGTCTCATTTTGGATTGGTTTAATTCCTTTTAAAATGCTTTCTAAAGGAATAGTGGGGTGCTTGGCACTTTGTGCAAATATTAGTACGAGTATAAGGGCACCAAATTCTTATTAAGATTAATTCAGACCTAACTATTGCCTAAGTGTGAGCCTAAAAACTGGAAATATCGATTTTTGTATAATTTTTTTATTCTTCGTTTGTTTGCCTTCCAAAAAAAAAACAACATTAATAGCCTCATCCAACAGGATTTAACTAAACAAACATGCTAAACCCAACAACAGCTCTAACAGCAGAAGCAACAATAGTAACCACAATGAAGCCAACTACAATGAGCAGCCCCACAAACAACATTGCAACAACACAGAACAAACAAAAGCCAGTCGCAGTAAACAAATAAATAGAATGAAATAAAACTTTTTTAGCGCGATTTTAAAACAACTTCTTGCTGTTCTATTCGAGGGGTTCTCAAGCAAGTAGCCCTTTTGCATTGCCAGCAGCTCGTGAAATCTGCTGTTGATTGTGTTTGTTTCGTATTTGCTCACATTACCCTACCATTAGCTACTTGCTATTTGTTTAGATATTTGCGGTTTATTTGTTTGTTTGCCGCTTTTGTTTGTCTGTGTTTATTTGTCTTTGCTAAAGCTGCTTTCATTGTTGTCAAAGCTGCTGATGATGGCTTGTAGCTTGCTGCTGTTTGCTGTTTTACTTGCCATAACACAATAAAGACCACAAACAGCAGCAAGTTCAAAGCATTAAAATTAAGAAGCAGAAATGACAACCTGCAGAGCTCACGAACTCTGGAACAAATGCAGATAACATGTGCATGTTGCTATGGCTGTATATCTACAGAGCTCAAAAGCAAACACCCGGCAAATCGGACTATTAAGGAAGAGCAAAAAAGGTAGTCAAACAAAAAGGGACACTCAACTATATGACCATTTAAACTTTTTTAAATTTATTTTAAACTTTTCTTTTATTTTATTTTATTTTATCTTATAACTTTAAACGAGCTATTCTTATATATTTGTATATCCGGTACTATCTTGGGAGCCGCATGGATATAGTATGCTAGATTCTAAGACGATACACTTGGATGCTCTCACTTGGGGTTGCCATCTATCCCATTTCTTTTTAATATTGAGCAAGATATGCCAATATGATATCAAGTGAAAGGTATTTTCGGCGACATACCAACTTAAATATTTTCATGTAGGGTTGCTGACCAGGGTTGCCATTTTACAGAATTGTATTTATATGTATAGTTTGGGGTCATTTTGGGATTATTTTTGGGCCATTTTGTGGTGAATCTGGGATCATCTTGGAATCATTTTTGAGATCATTTTGGTGTCATTCTGGTATCATTTTTTGGTCATTTAAGAATCATTTTGGGGTCATATTGGGATAATTTTTGGGTCATTTTTTGGATAATTTTGGGGTCATTTGGGGGTAATTTTTGAATCATTACGGGATCATTTTGAAATCATTTTATAGATCATTTTGGGGTCATTTTGGGATAATTTTTTGATCATTTTGGGGTAATTTTGGGATAATTTGGGTATCCTTTTGGGGTCATTTTAGGAAAATGTTTAGGTAATTTTAGGGTTAATTCGAGATGATTTTGGAATCATACTTTTATTTTATATTACTTTTTTTTATTTTAGTTTATTTAATTTAATTTTGTTTAATTTTATTTAACTTTAATTCCGTTTATTTAATTATACTTTACCATTTAATTTGTTTTATTTTATCTTTCTTTTATCTTCTTTTTTGTAATTTAATTTTACTTATTTAATTTTTTTTTAAGTTAATAAGTATGCAAGGAGTTCGTGTCTTAAGTCTTTTGTTGGTTCAAAATTTTTTGTTTTTATTTAATTAATTTTTTTTTATTTTATGTTTCATTTTAATTTTTTATTTGATTTTATTTCATTTTGTTTAGTTTCTTTATATGAATTTGCTTAGCAGAGTTATTCTGGATCTCTGCCTAACAAAAACTCAAACACAGACGATGCTTGTTAAACACATGTCGTTGCATTAATATGAAAAGAAAAAAATATACGCACCCTACCTTTGCTTTGTCGCGGTACCTTTGCATAACCAAATTGAGTTTTCAGCGCTGAGGGAGTTGTGCGCCAAAGTTTTGTATGAAATATATACCCAAATTAGTTTGATTTCGATGGTGTTTTTTACCTTGCCAATGATGCCTTTTTACGAGCAGCTGAGCTCCATTTTAAATTTTTTCTTTTTTTTTTTCTTTTCAGTTGCCTCTTTTTGGCTGCCTCGTTTAGGCTACCCACAGCGCCGGCTTATGTCTCATTTGTTTACTTTGCTTTGCATTTGGCGAATTTATTACCCGAATTTCATTTCAGTATTATATTTTGATATGCTTGTTATATTAGACTTTGGCTGCATACTTTAATTTATGAGGTGCCATATGGATATCCTAATTTTAAACACACATACGAGAACCGATTGTATTCTTTGCACTTAATTTTGATATACCACCATATATTAATCACCTGGAGTGAGGAGTTTGTAGCAACTTAATTCTTTGGAATATATAACTCATGCATGTTCAGTTCTTCTGTTTCTCCTGATCCACCTCTTTTCTGCTGTGTTTTTCCTCTACTTCTTTTCTTCTTTCCTTTCCTTCTGATCTTCTATTTTTCCCTTGGCTCAGCTTTTTGAGTTTGTATATTTATTGTCACTGCTACTGAACTTGAAAATCGTTACCAATGACGCAAACACACGCAGCACAATCAATTGTTAGATAACAACATTGACGACATTGGCACTGTCTTCGTTGGCATTTGTCGAATATTTTGCTTTACAATCGACTAATGGTGGTAGCTGCTGGTTGCTGGTAGTTGATAGCTGATTGTTGTTCCTAACCGGGTGTGTAACTGATGTGTTGGCTGCATGCAACATGCAGCGACAAGAAAAAAAAAATATGTCGCCCATTCACGTCGATCGCGCCTGTTATATATTGGCGACAATGTCATCAATATCAGCGCGTTAAGCATCGACAGTGCGGGTCTTAGAAGCAACATTTAACAGACCAAGCGAAAGATGAGTAATTCAAAAAAAAAAAGTAGCAAGAGCATTTTCTGCACAAAAGTGACAACAAGAAACTGTTTTTTTGCCTCTGCAGCATTGACAAGAAAAAAATGAAAGAATAATTGTTGAGCTTGGTTTTTAATTGCTTGCGTGCCACTTGTTTTTTTTTTGCCAACTATACGGATATTATGAGGACCTTATCGTTGTTGCATTCGTAAGTGATGATTTACCAATACCATTACGCCGACTTAGTGGCAGTTCACCCTATTTCAAGATATTTTTAAGCCCTATCATGGAATTTGTTTGAATAAGATAGGAGAATGAGTTTTAAAAAACGTTCTTTTTGAAAACAATTTTGGAATTGTAAAAAAAAATATTTTGTTTTTATCATTTGTTCTACAAATCATATTCGATCTAATTCCGATATATTCCAAATTATTTGCAATATGGCTGGTAAGGCAACTCGGCATGTTGGGAAAGTAGATTACCTATTCAGGCATTTCGCTTGCAAAGGTATACTTTGCTAGATAAAGTCACTATTTAAAGGTGGAATCAACAATACCTGAAAGTCCAAGAAACTAAAAAGGATACATACACTTTTTTAAATATCTGAAGGACCTTGTTGTTTTTGTGCATTTTGTATATTGTTGTTGTAAATTATGATGTTGTTGTTATTGATTATGTTGTCATTTTTTGTTATCTTTGATATTGCTGCTGTTACTATAGTACCTTTTTGCGGAAAGTTGTTGTTTTTAAGTTTGTATTTTTTTGCTCGACTGTATTTTTTTGTTCCCTTAACTATTTTGGGTTCTCTCGTTGTATTTTATTGTTATTGCTGATGATATTGTTACTTGTTTTCTTGTTATTTATAGACATGTTGTGGCTGTCGTTTTTTTGTATATGGTTTGGTCACTGTTTCTGCTGTAGTTTTTATTTTTCTCTAGATGTTCATCTGGGAGTTTTCGTTTTGATCCTAGTGTACTTTGATTTTTGTAGTTTAGATAGTTGTTGCTCTCATTTTTTGGCTTTTGTTGTTGCTCATTTAGTATTTCTACTGTCACTGTTGTATTTTTGTGCTGTTTGTCGTTATTTTGAATTTCATTGTTTTGTTTCTGTTTTGTTTTCAGTATTGTCTATGCTGTTTTTTTGATTTTTTAGATGGGTATATTGTTACTGTTGTAATTTGTTCGTTAATTTCAATTTTGACTTCGTCAAATCACTACTGTCACTGTTGTATTTTGATGCTGCTAGTTGTTATTTTGCTGTATATGTCTTTGTTGAGCTGCTGCGTTTTGGTATCTCCTATAATACTATGGATTTTATCGATGTTTTTATTGTTGTTGCTGATGATGTTGGTACTTGCTTTTTTATTATTTTAGTTCATAGTGTTGCAACTCCTTTTATTGATATAGTATGTTCCTGTTGCAGTTTTAATTTTCTTCTAGTTGTTCAGTTCGGATTAGTCTACGTCGTGGGATTTCATTGCAGGAATTTTAATTTTTTTTCTCTCATTCTGTTGTTGTTGTTTTACAATTTGATTTTTGAAGGATTTGTGAATGTTTTTAATTGCTTTTGTAATGTTTCTTGTCAAATTATACTTCTTCGATCCAAATCCTGTCTCTCTCAAATGACGATGAACGTCTCGTTTCTATTTCTATTCCTACTACCGTGCTGCATGTTCAATTGCTATCAACACTTTACTAGTTACCAATGTTGTTTTTGTTTCGAACATTCTTTTTTTTATTGTTGGAAGCATGTCTCGTGTTGTCCCCGCATCTAGTTTGTCTTTAGCTACATTTGAAATGGCAGCAATTCTGAGTTAAAAAAGTGCCGCACCACAGCATGTGGCACAAACCACAACAGACAATTTCACACACACACACATATACACACAGAAGAACTTACACACAAACATGAAAACCAACATACATTCCAACACATCTTCCAAGAAGCTTGCCATTGTTGGCTTTTGCTGTAATCGGCAACTAACAGCCGTTTCAACCAGCAGCAAGCGCCGACGACAACATTTGCCGCCACAGCATGCCGTCGCCGCCACCACAGCACCACCACCACCATTATGATTGCATTGTCAACGCAAAGATAGCAAAAGCTGGCAGGCGAGCGCAGTGCATTTTAGCATTAAACTTAAATACAACAAATGCAATGATCACCCGCAGTTGTATTTTTTTTGTTTCTGATTGCAAGTGATGCTTCTTCTGCTACTACTTATTCTTCTTCTTCATCAATGTGAGCCCTTGCATTTTACCTGGTGGCTTCACTTCTCAATTCTTGTCGTCTATTGCTGTAGGCGACTTATGGCGTTGCTACGCGTTCAGCACAACGCTTCTGTATGACAATTCGTTTGCCACTGGCTTTGCTGGCGTGCTTGGCTGGACTGCCGTGGAGAGCAAACAAAAAGAAAATTAAATGAAACTAAACTTTTTTTATACCCAGCTCCACTTGAAGCGATGGGCAATATTTTCTGTTTCTTGAAGATGAGACTAAATCATCCTCAATCTTCCAAAGAGAAGCCTTGATTGTGGTCTGAGGACTTAGACTAAGTTTATTTGTATTTTGTGAGACCTGGCTTTAACAAACAGAAATTTCATTCTTAAGCTCAGTTGAGTTATTCCTCGAGCAGGTCTATTTTAGCACCTTTCTATCGCTTGATGGGTATAACACATCCAGAACAGTCCTTCCCTTTAAGCTGCATTCGATCTACACTGCAAACGACTGCCTGTATTTTCTACTTCCAGGAGCTAAGGTTAACAACCAACCATTGCTTTTGAGCGTGTTCATGCCACAATCTTGATATGTTTCTTGCCACTGCCATTTCTAGAGACCTCTGTTTCATTGCTAAAGCAGTTATAGCGCAGTACATACATAAAATACAACAACAAAACAAATAATAAAAGTCTTCTGTTGTTTCTATGATCCCTTCTTTCTAATGAATGTCGATGGCGAAGCGCTTACAGATTTGAAATTTAACTTTTCGTCCACTAAAGATACATAGTATATAATGTTTGTTGGTGAATTTCTTAACCCTAGAATGGATAATAGCTTGGAAGTGATGACAGAAGAGTTACCAAACGGGCCAAACCATAATCACACCATAACCATACCATAACCATACCATAGCCATACCATAACCATACCATAACCATACTATAATCATACCATAACCATACCATAACTATACCATAACCATAACATAACCATACCATAATCACACCAGAACCATACCATAATCACACCATAACCATAGCATAACCATACCATAATCACACCATAACCATAGCATGACCATACCATAACCATACCATAACCATACCATAACCATACCATAACCATACCATAACCATACCATAACCATACCATAACCATACCATAACCATACCATAACCATACCATAACCATACCATAACCATACCATAACCATACCATAACCATACCACAACCATACCATAACCATACCATAACCATACCATAACCATACCACAACCATACCATAACCATACCATAACCATACCATAACCATACCATAACCATACCATAACCATACCATAACCATAACCATACCATAACCATACCATAACCATACCATAACCATACCATAACCATACCATAACCATAACCATACCATAACCATACCATAACCATACCATAACCATACCATAACCATACCATAACCATACCATAACCATACCATAACCATACCATAACCATACCACAACCATACCATAACAATACCATAACCATACCATAACCATACCATAACCATACCATAACCATACCATAACCATACCATAACCATACCATAACCATACCATAACCATAACCATACCATAACCATACCATAACCATACCATAACCATACCATAACCATACCATAACCATACCATAACCATACCATAACCATACCATAACCATACCATAACCATACCATAACCATACCATAACCATACCATAACCATACCATAACCATACCATAACCATACCATAACCATACCATAACCATACCATAACCATACCATAACCATACCATAACCATACCATAACCATACCATAACCATACCATAACCATACCATAACCATACCATAAATTGTTAAAACATAATTCACTGAAGTATTTTAATTTGACATTAGCTAAGGCGGAAATCGAACATAGGACCCAGGCTAGCGACAAAAAATCTTAGGTATTAAAAAAATTATGCCAACGTCAGTCAAGGGTTAAAGCATTATTTACACAAAACTTCTTTATCTCGACATTTCCTCCTTCATTGGCGCTGTTGCTTAATTTAGCTTTACAAAACGCTTAATTAAAAGTTCATAAGCATAAAATGAAAATGCAGGCTGCTAACTTTGATGAGGTCAATGAAAAAAAAAAAAAAATACAAAAAAACAAAAGAAAATAACAAAACAAAGCTATTAAAAAGGCTCACAGAGAAATATAGCACAGCCCAAGGCAATGGAGGACAAAAATATACCAAGACCAACAGCAAAAGCAACAACAACATTCAACAACACACTAACTTAGCAAGCTATAAAACTACCAAAGCAAATATAGACAAATTCAAACCAAACAAGTCGAAATTAAACGCTCAAGACAACACAACAACAACAAATGCACTTCATTTTACTGCAACCAATTTCCAATTACTCGTTACCCAACACTATTTGGCGGCTATGCTGCTTTAACGGTGGCAATTGCTACTGCGCGCTTGCTTAGTTAGACATTTATTTAGCCTTAAAAAAAAGGTTGTTAGTTGGCTTGAAAGCTAAATTATTTACACATAAGCTGGCATATTTTTTTTATCTACACACACGTGCTAGATAGTCCTTGTCGTATGTAGTCATAATGTGTCACTGGACCACCGATGTGGTGAACTTTTGTAGGTCGCGCCAGCGTTGATAATTCGGATTGTACGAGTTGTTAAGTTGCAATTTTTATATGTTGGCATCAATAAATGAAGTATTAGATAAATATGTTGAGTCTCGAAATACCCAGAAAAAAAAAACCTTACTAAACTGATACCAGAAAAACTAGTCGGCAACCAGAAAATTACTGACTGTAATAAAAGACAACTTATACAGCTACCCCGAAGATACTGAGTGTGAGAATATCCAAAGATCATTTGAAAGTCTTATGGGGTTGCAATATATCAGGCTGGGTTCAAATAGGAACTTAGTGTTTAACAAGCGGTTGAATTTAGGCCTTAGGTCCTGGTTGATGATAGGGGTTTTCTGTTTGCTCGTTAGGAAACTTCTGATTATACTGTGAACCTATTCTATCTAAACGAGCTCTACAGTAATGGTAATGATAGCTGGGAGGTATCATATCCGAAGATAAATCAGCGATACCCCTGCGGGTTAGGAGTTTAGTATATACCCGAAGTAGGTATGCCTATCGTAACTGAAGACGATACAAGTCGTTGGTCGAGGCCCTATGCTCCGATAGGAGGTAAGAAAAATTATGATTATGACTATCTCAGTGGAAAATGTTTTCGAAAATCTTTCTGGGAAGGGCGTGCTTCAAAAAAGTTCTGAAATAAAGCGTTTTCAAATCGAAGGCTCATATTTTTTATTATCTTCGAATTAGATTTCCAAGCGCTTTGGGCAAGTGACCCAATTGGGGACTAGTTGATTCGACTGCTGGGTAGTTTTTATTTATATGCCGAAATCTGTTTTTCTTATTTATGGCCAAAGCAATAATTTTTACTATTTTAACATTCTACAATTATGTTGTAATCATGTAATGACTTCATGTTTAATAATTGTTTTGGTTGTTTGATGATTGGAATTTTATGATCAGCAAAATACTTTATAAACCGTTTGAGATTACAAGGAGAGATATAAATAACAAATGTGGGTTATCTTTATTCAGGTTCAAGTTGAATATTTGACTAATTTGCACTCAACTTAATGGCTGATCTTTGGACCAAATTTCCTTGAGGCGAGTTGATTAGGGCACGAAATTTGCGGAATGCGAAGCTCAGTAACATATTGAATTATACATAAAAACAAGTAAGGAAGTTTAAGTTCGAGTAAACCGAACAAATTATATGACTTTCGAAATATTCCATTTCGGAAGTGGGCGTGGTTGGGAAGCGATTTCGTCCAATTACATTAGGTATACTCCCTATTATGCTAGTATATCTTGTACCAGATTTCATTGTTCTACCGTAATCAGTTTAAAAGTTATAACCCGTGAAATTTATGCCTCGCTGAAAAATGGGCGGTGCCACGCCTACTTTAAAAAATTTATCAAAAAATCATAATAGTATTACTAGGGGATGCATCCTACCAAACTATATCATTTAAGCCATTTCCATTACCGAATTATGTCAATTTAGGTGATTTTCGAAGTTTTTGATATCGAAAGTGGGCGTGGTTGGAGGGCAATTTCATCAGGTATACTCCCAACGATACTACTGTGCTTTGTGCCAAATTTCATCGTTCTATCGTTATCAGTTTAAAAGTTACGACCAGTCGAATTTTCAAAAATGCCTACCTTAAAAGTGCCACGCCCACCTTAAAAAAATTTCTGGAAAATCATAAGAGAATGACCAGGGGGATTCACCTATAAAATTATATCATTTTAGCCATTTCAGCTACCGAGATATGTCAATTTATGTGATTTTCGAAATTTTCGATATCGAAAAAAAATCGTGGTTATCATTCGATTTCGCCCATTTTCAATACCTTGGCCAGAAAGAAACCAGACCGACAGACGGACAGATGGACGGACATGCTTTAATGAACTCCTCTTTTCAACCTAAGAACTTTCATATATGGAAGCCTATATCTATCTCGATTATATTGTGCCGTTACGTATACCATTATGTGGACAAAATTATAATACGCTTGTACTAGTACTAGTACGCTGGGTATAAAAAATTGCAAGTTATCGCATAAAGAAGATGGACAAATTAAAGAGTTGTTATTTCACATTCAACTGGGTGGTGTCTTATTCCCTATATGAATTATGTCAAAATCCCTTAAGCCATTCAAATCAGGTAGAATCAGCTTTTGACAGGCAATGAAGGGATATGATTGGATTTTGAGAGCCTTAAAGCTTTAGACAGCTTAGAAGTCATTTAAGTTTTTAGCAAATGTCTTAAGCTTAAACAAAAATGACATTTGGGTTTGAACCCAGCCAGTATATTCTAAAAACTCAAGACATGACATACACAGAAAAAAATGACACTGGTTAAATCAACAATCTCGTTTCGGTTATCCTAAAGTTTTTAAAATAACCATTTCCTCTAGTTAATTCAACAGCGAAGGAACTGTAATTTTAAATTCATTGCATCATCCAAATAAGTTTTGTAGAACTGACAGAGTTTTTGTTGATCAAAAAAAAATGATGTGTTAAAACAACAAATTCCTGCAGTTGATCTAACAGCGAAGATACTGTCATTACTGTCATAAAACAAAGCTATAATTCGACGTGGGCCATCATAAGTACACGATGGCATGATGGAAGAGCGGTTGGTTAAGTTCGATTCTCGGTGAAATCAATGCAAGAACTCTGAAAAATATTTTTTTTAATCTGACCCCTTTTGGTGTTAAAATAACACTTATTTTAGTTTATATATGGGGTAAAATTGCTCAAGCGGACCACCACAAAACTTCCACACTTCGATTTGCATGAAATTTGGTAAAAGTGATCTGCTAGTTATGTAAAAAAAAAATATCGCTAAAGGTCGCGTATAAATATTGCATGGTTACGGAGATATACGGGTTTGAGTTCGCCATTTTCGGTGCGCAAAGAAGGAATATGTAAACCGTTTTCTAAAGTATTCTTTCGTTCTTCTCGAATGTAAAAAAAATTTTATTGAAAAATTTTTGTAAAAATTTTATAAAATTTTTTTTTCAGTTTTTTCTAAATTTGGACATTTTTAATATTTTTTTTAAGCTATTGCATAGATTTTATCGCAGACTTTGGTGGTGGGAATGAAATGAACAAAATGTTAATGTTAAAAAAGTTCGTAGTAACGGACTTTTTTCCAATGTTAAAAGATTCGGCGTTAGCAACATAACTTGACAAAAATAAGTATAAGCGTTGCCTACATTTAGGCGTATGACGTTGTACTAATGTTAGCAACAGGCCGATTACATAAAATTGGAGCTATACATTACATTACATTAAAATTGGATCTGTAATCTACATTTAGGCTATACTACTAATACTACTAACAGTGTGACGTTGTACATAAAATTGGAGCTGTATAGGCTATACTGTTAACAGGTTAAGGCTGTACTGCTCTAAAGTCATAAATGTGCTCATTGAGTTTTCATAAATATTATAATTGCATAAGTTGATAAAAAGTGATATGCAATAGCTTTACCGCGGCAGTCCCCGCCACACGTGCTTTTTTTAGTTCTAATTTAAAGCTTAATCTTTTTTCCTTTAAAATAATAACTTTTTTGTAAGTTACTTACATCAGTTTTGAATGAATTGATTTTGGTTAATATGATCAGCTCGTTTTTCTCTGTGTATTTCTTTTTTTTCATATTATTTTCAGAGTTTAAAAGGTTTTTACTGATTTTGTTTTATTCCAGAACATTTCTAATGTCTTACCGATAACGTCATTGACATATTTCGGGGTTAAGATAACCATCTACAATTCAAACGAGCAACCAGCCAACCAAATAATCAACAAGTGAAGCACGAAAGCATTGCCGCAAAAAAAGTAGCTGTAGCTACAACAAAACATAGAAAATCCTGACAGTGACATTAAAGTCAAGTAGCTTAAAATCAACATTGTGAATTGCAAAATAGTTTGGCGGATAGCATACAACAACAACAACAACGGCAGGAAAAAACAATAAAAATGACAATGACACTGGCACTAAAAGTGGCAATGGCAAATCTCAAAATCCAAAACAAAAAAGAAGAAAAAAGCAAAAAAAAAAAAGTTAAGTCAAAGTCAAAGGCGATGGCGTCAAGCTGTCAAATAACGACGAGTACAAGTACAAGTATGTTTCTGAAAGTAGGAGTTTGAAGCCCAATACAGCGTGTGTGTTGTAGTAGTGAAATGTACAAAACATTTTTAATGACATCACGACAATGACATAACTGACAAAACAACAAGAATAACAATGAGACTAGGGAAAAGGCTAAAGAGTCAGTTAAATAGTGAGTTGAAAAAAAAAAATCTATGAATAAAATGTTATAAAAAAGTAGTAGATAAGAGAAAGGGTATAGGCCGCATATAAATTAAGCATAAAAAAAGAAGAAGAAGCTAATCAAAGGAAAGATGAAATGATCAAAGAATCTTGGTGTGCAGATCCAAGCAATGAAATTCTTAGAATCGAAAAGTTTTAGAAGGAAATGCATGGAAGATGAGTGAAGTCCATGTGTAAATGATATGTATTAGAGTGCTTGTTATTTGGTAATAGCATTAATAGAGGGCGCTCTATATTGCCGATAAAAAGACAAATAAATCGCATGTTTATATCATTTTTAAATTTTTATTTTTTTTTATTTTATTATTTTATATTACTTTTCTTCTAATTTTGTTTCTTTTCTTTTTTTAATTATTTTTTTTTTTTTTTAATTTTTTCTTTTATATTTTTGTTTATTTTTTATATTTTTTTTCTATTTTTATATTTTTTTTATTTAATATTATTTTTTCTTTTTTTTTATTTTCTTTTCTTTTATTAATTTTTTTATATTTTTTTTAATTTTTTATTTTATTTTTTATTTAAGTTTTTTATTTTTTTTATTTTTTTTTCTATTTTTTATTTTATATATTTTTTGTCTATTTTTTCTTTTTTTATTGTATTTTATTTTATTTTCTTTGATTTTGTCTTATTTTATTTTATTTTATTTTATTTATTTTTATTCTGTTTTATTTTATCTTATTTTATTTTGCTTTATTTTATTATTTATTTTTATTTTTTGTTTTTTTTTATGTATTTTATTTTAGTTTATTTTATTTTATTTTATTTTGTTTTATTTTATTATATTATTTATTTTTATTTTTTTATATTTTTTATGTATTTTCTTTTATTTTATTTTATGTATTTTGTGTTTTTCATTTGATTTGAATCTATTTTAATTAAATTTTTTTATTTTTCTCCAATTTTTTTTATTTTGTTATTATTTTATTTTATTTTATTTTTTTTTTATTTTATTTTTTTTATTATATATTTTAATTTTTTTATTTTATTTTATTATTTATGTTTAATTTGTTTATTATTTTTTTGTATTTTTTTATTTTATTTTATCTAAATTTTTTTTTATTTGAATCAATTTCTTTTTTATTTAATTATGTTTTATTAATTTTTTTTATTATTTCTTTTTTTTATATTTTTCAAATTTTTTTAATTTTTTATTTTTTATTTTTATTTTTTTTTTTTCAATTTAGCTTAATTTCAATTGGGCATATATTCTTTGAGGCACACACTGCACTACATCAACAAAAGCGCAAAAAAAAAATTCTTCGTAAAAAACAGTTCTCCCAATTGTTAATGCACTTTCAGGAATGCATCGCCTACTGCCCTCTGTTGGAACTGTTAATTTTTTAAGGAATGCTGAGAACAAGAAAAATTGCATATTTAGTTGCAACAACACCAACAAAGCAACAACAACTTATTGCATAAATAAATAGTTCGTAAAAGGCATTGACTTTCAATTAACACGTTTTTTTTGGTGCGCGCTATTGGTGCCACAACATTCTTGTTTAAGCAGCTCATATGCTCTTGGTTTCGTGTATGCAGCTCTTTGTTTTTTATTTTCTTTGCTCCGTTACTCAATATTATTTAAAGTTATGCAACACAATTTACAGTTAATTAACTGAAAGCACTGCAAATAGAAAGTTTTTTGCTTGGAAAGCTTTCTGTAGTAGCACAAAAACGACTGCGACCTCACCAAGGTAGTAAATAAGAAGATGCAGCTATAGCGAGAACACTCAGGCATTTACGCTGTCAATGATTGCAACTGAGAACAGGGCTATCTCCTTTCTTTTTAAACGAATATTAAAGTCCCCGGATTTTTGTGAGTGTTTCCAATGAATATTCTGAAAAAGTTTAATCCTTTATTTTTGAATCATTGGTAGATTGAGCAAACACATCTATGTCTATACTCCTATATCTATATCTACCTACATCTATATCTATACTATATATGTATAAAAAAAAATATAAAAAAATTCCAACTCGAAATTTTGTAAAAGCTAAACAGCCGATTCACTTCCGATTTTTTTTTATTCAAGTTTTAAAATATCATAATCCGGCCACAATAGGACACAGGACACTTTTATACATTAAAACCCTGCTAGTCATGAATTACAGCACCCATCAGTTTTTTCATTTTGAGATAGGGGGGATTGATTTTTTAACACTTTTTCAAGTTACTATTTTTCAACACTATCGATCATGTTAAATTAACATGAATTCCTGTTAAATTAACATGAATTCTTGTTAAATTAACATAAATTCCTGTTAAACTAACATGAAAAATTAAATTAACATTAAAGCAACACTATCTGCCTCATTATCTCATGCAAATTTAACAGGACTAGAGTTCGCCCAGTGGTTGAAATTCAACCACAAAAGCTTATTTTATTTTCCAACCTTTACCATTCAGTAATATAGTTTCAATGTTGATAATTATTTATTCTTCTTAGGTCGTCTTCATACGTATTTCTTTCCTTTCCTTTCCTTTCCTTTGCGTTCATTTGCTTTTATTGCCTTTCCTTACCTCTCCTTTCATCTCAATTTATTTCTTTTGCTTTTCTCTCCTTCTCTTCCCTTTTATTTCCTTTTCTTCTCCGTTCTTTTCCTTTTCTCTTCTTTCATTTCATTTTATTTCCCTTCTTTCTTTCTTTCTTTTCTGTTATTCTCTGTTCTTTTCTTTTATTTTCTTTTATTTTTCTTTCTTTTAGTTTCTTTTATATTCGTACCTGATATTTCTTTCCATTTCCATTACATTCCTTTTTTACTTTTATTTTCTTTTTCTTTCCTTTCCTTTCATTTCCTTTCATTTCCGTTGCTTTAGTTTCCTTTCATTTAATTCATTTTTTTTTCTTTTCATTTCTTTTCATTTATTTTTTTCTTACCTTTATTTTCTTTCACTTTTTTTCTTAAATTTCTTTTCGTGTCATTTCGTTTCCTTACCTTTCCTTTTCTCACCTTTCCTTTCCTTTCGTTTCCCTATTTTCTTTTGTTCCTTTCCGTAACTCCTTTGGTTTTCTTTCTTCTCCATTTCTTTACTTATTTTTTTAGCTTTTCATTACCTTTTTTCCTTTATTTTTCATTATTTTTATTTTCATTTATTTTCCGTACCTTCCTCCTCGCTACCTTTTCTTTCCTTTCTTTTTCTCTTCTTTCCTTTCTTTGTCTTTCTCTATTTGCCTATCTTCTCCACTCCTTTACCTACATTACATTTCCTTTCTTCCCTTCCATTTTTCTTTTCCATTCCTTTCCTTTCCCTACCTTTATTTGCCTTTGATTTTTCTCTCATATTTTCCGTTCCTTACCTTAACTTACCTTTATTTTCCTTTTATCCATCCCTTTCCTTTCCCATTATTTTCTTTATTTTATACTTTTATTTATTTCATTTTGTTTTATTTTTATTTATTTTATATTATTCCCTTTCCTTTCATTTCCAACGAATTTTATTTTTTTACTTTCAATCACTTTTCTATTTCTGATTTTACTTTTTTTTTAATTTTATCAATTTTCCATTTTATCTTATTTCACTAAGTCTATCCACGAAGGGCCTTGTGCATGATCTAGCTTATTTGTGCTTTTTTTCAAAAGCATTTGCTTCCCTGAATCCCCACTCACAGATTTTGTTTTTGTAAACACTGTTTGTACCTACGCTCAATGAAGTTGACGCGCTGGCTCATGTTATCTTATTGCTGCCAACAAAACAACTTACCCTACTGCAATGAATGCAAACACAACATTGCAAGTGGTCATACCTACATACACCCATAACAGCGGCTCTATAAAATGAATGCGTGTTTAGCACTTGTAGTGGTGTGATTATCAAATCATATTATTATAAATTTTTGGTTTGTTGTCGCACACCTTGCTCGGGGAGACCTATCGATACATATCAAATTTTATATACCTTAGAATTGTGGTTATTGCAAAAAAGGGAGAAAGCTGTTAAGCATTGCGCATTTATATACAATAGATCTTTCTTGTTAGTTTAACATGGTTCATGTTGACAAAAATTATTCCGTGTGTGGTCACAAATACAATTGCCCTGTCACAGTTCAGATTTATTAGTATGAAAACGACCCAGAACTTTAACATGGGGTTGTCATTGGAGGGGACCAATAGCCACCTTATAGAGACTTTTGGGGCGCAAATGTGATGAGTTGAAAGGAGGACTCCTGATTGTTCGAAGGAAAGGAATGAAGCCTTGTGATTGGTTGAAAGGCCCAGCTCACTAACGAAAATGCACGAACGAACTCAACGAAGGTACCTGATACAATGACAAATGCTGACCCCAGGGCAGCTGAATTGATGAATACGGACCTACTACTAGGATGACTCTTAGTAATACAGGTGGTGAAAATTCACACTCTCTACATCACAATAGGTCGTTCTAGTTGAACCGCCCTTTTGGTGCCATTTGCCTGAAGGAGTTTTATAAAAGCGATTTTTAATTCAAAGAAAAGCTTATCACTAAATAAACTAGCCATTTAATAAAATTCTTTACAATTACTTATTCGAATAGAACAGTTACGTTAAGTACGATTACCTTTAACGGTATTGAGTTTCGCACTTTAACGTATGAGAACGCTAAAACAATAACAGTTCAATATGTTGCCGAAGCTGAATGAAGGAACAATGACTACATCAACTACTAACATAGAAACAAAAGCAACAAGTGGCATATTTTAAAAATAAGTTATTAGAATCACTGTAATTACTACAGTAAATATACCAATCACAATAAAAAAAAGTTGTAAAAACAATAACAACGAGATCTTAGTGGGCAGTATTTAAGAGCGGTATACAACAGTCTATGACTTGCAACTAAAAAAGCGTAAAAGTGGTAGCAACAAAGCGAGAACATTACTGGTTTCCACAGAACAACAACAACAACAAAAACAACAACAACAACCCAAACAACTACAACAAGTAAGTTAAAGCAATGCACGCACAACTAAGCCTACATGGGATGTGTTACCTTTGCTACGTGCAATCTAAACAATGTTGCAAACATGCTAGTTGTGCCACACAAAATGATTGGCGCCAGTAATTACACATTCCGCGTTGTTTGGTCGGCGTTGCGACAAAACATTTAAGAAAGCAGCCGATGCGCTGCAACATTATTCCTATAGGCCTCCGCACTGTACACCCGCCACCTAACAAAACTCCACCAATAGTAAATAGCAGCGGCGACACAAACCAAGTAAACACAAAAAAAGGCAACAACAGGTATGTAAAACAACAACATTTTGCAAATACATTTTTGTTGTTGTTGTTTTTGTTTGTCTCTTAAAGGTAAAATCGAAGGAATTGTTGAATAGTTTTTGTCTTCTTCACTTTTGTTGCATTTCCTTGTAGATTTTTCTTTGATTATTTCATGTTACCAACATATACGCTGCGATAGCATTGTGACAATATGGCAACACTGTTTTACAGCGCCTAGCCAAGCATGCCAACTATTGTTCTTTGTTTGTTTTGCTGCTTTGGTTGTTCTCTTTTGACTCCTCCAACTTTTTTGGTTTTGCTTGCAACAAAATGTGGCACTTACTTTGTTCGTTTGTGGTAAGGCATAGAATATGTCATGTAAAAAAACAACAACAACGCTAAAAAAAACAAGCAATAGCATCAGCTATGACAACAAAAATGTCAAATAAAAATCCTTAGAGATTTACGCCTGTTGTGCGAGAATTTTAATGAGGTGTCCAATACCAACGACAGAAATCCCACAACGGCAACAATGAAAATTGCTACTATGTAACAATGAAGGATAGAGAATAAGAAGAAGGCTTGAATGGAATGGCAAAATAAAAAAATAGAAAAGAAGATAAGTGCAAAGTTGTTATAAAAAGTAGCAAACTCCATAAAGCATGCGCCAAAAGCGAGACGCGGAACAATCATTCGTATTTGATGCTGACGCATAGTGGTATTGTTGAATGCAAGGAGCATACCGAATGCGGTTTTTCCCTTAACTTATTTTATTTTAATTGTTTCTGTTTTATTTTTTTATTTATAATTTTTTTATTTTATTTTTTTTTTATTCTATTTTATTTTATTTTATTTAATTTAATTTTATTTTATTTTATTTTATTTTATTTTATTTTATTTTATTTTATTTTATTTTATTTTATTTTATTTTATTTTATTTTATTTATTTTATTTTATTTTATTTTATTTTATTTTATTTTATTTTATTTTATTTTATTTTATTTTATTTTATTTTATTTTATTTTATTTTATTTTATTTTATTTTTTTATTTTATTTTATTTTATTTTATTTTATTTTATTTTATTTTATTTTATTTTATTTTATTTTATTTTATTTTAT
>CAXKVI010000002.1:140063168-140088168 GCA_964058755.1 Campiglossa producta
TTTTTTTATTGCACCGCTTTACTTGCTCGGTCAACGCATTTACTTCATGTTAAGGTATTCAACTTCTATTATTTCGTATCTCGCTGTATGAACAGATTCACTGCTTAGCTGGTCATTTATTTCATTTCTCTTCTTTGTAAAGCCAATTTATAACAGAGGGTTCGTCGCAAATTGCTGTGACTTATCAGCAACTATAATCGCTCCTCGTTTAAGAATCATAAGCTTGCAAATGATTGCGCGAAAAAAAATTATTCCTTTTTAACGTTTGAATAACATGAAAATGCATCATTTATCTTAAAGAGAAAACACTTACCATGAATTTTTTTGCAAACCAGACCATTAATAAGCTCAAACAAAAAGCTTGTAAATTCAACATACCTGAAAAGAGAGAGAAAAAGAAAGAAAAATCAAATTAAAGATGTTGCCACAAATGCGATTTTTGCATAAAATGTTAGAACGAAAAAAAAAGTATTCACCAAAACTAATGGCGCAAATTTGCGCTTTGATAAATTGACAGCATCAAATAATTGTCACTTGCAAGCAACGAGCGGTATGGAAATAATTTGAGGAACAAGAAATTTTTTCGCTGAATTACCCAAGGGCAATATTTCACAGTCGTCATCTCTAGCACGTGGATACCAGAGGAAACATTAGACGGTTGAGAAATGCTTTTTCTTTGCTTAGTTGTTGTTGTTGCTGTTATTGTTATTGTTAGCACATTCCTGGTCATAGGAAAGGATCCGGCAGAAATGAAAGTGAGGGTGTATTATGGAAAGTGCCGTCGTTGCTTGCCAGTGAGCGACTGAGCGTAACCAACTACTGCATGCTGATTGGTCAGTGCGAGCCTAGCGCTCTCGCAACAGTTTCATTGTTCGAGAGGACAAGCAAACAGCGTAATAAGCAGTGTGAATTTGATTCTCAGATTTTCGGACAATTATCCCACTATGTGCCGGGGCTTTGCCATAGACCAACTAGCAATCATTTTCCACCGTAAGTCATATTACTTGACTACGTGGCTCATACTTTTTCTTTAGTGATGAGCTCAAACGTCGTCAAACGTTTTCGTTATATTCTTTTTTGCTGTTTTTTGGCATAATTTTTTTTTTCTTTTGTTATTGCATTGTTCATCAATTTTGCGCGCACCCCAAGCTCGTCTGCACATTAAATCCAGCATATTATCAAATACCAAATGTTTTGCTAAAAAGCCGCAGCTGCCGCACAGCTTATTACTCAGCCATGCGGCAAGTGCTTTGTTAGGTGCCCATCTCCCCTCTCTGTCAATGCATTTGTTTTGTTTTGTTGTCGGCCTGTTTGTCCATACTCTCAACTGTCTGTTCAGCGCCAGCTAACCGATCAACGCAAATCGCTTGTCACTTCTTATTTTTTTGGTTTGTAGCCGACTCAAAAATAAAATAGCTTACGAGACGACATCAAACTCTACAAAAACAACAACAGAGCGGCTACCACCAAACATACAATAGCTTTTAGTTCGTGTAGTTGCGATTTCATAAGTTGACGCAAAGACAGCAGCTGGACCTTAACCTTAACCCTTCTTTTATTACTGCGCTGCACAGTGGTTCAGTTCCGTACATTTTTTGGAAAAAAAAGAAGTGATCCCAGATCACTAGTTGAGAGGATATCTTCATGAAATTTGGCCTTAAGTTACCCTCATAAATCTGACTGACTGTATCAGAAATTGTTGAAATCTGTCAACCCCTAGAAGTACCTCGCTTGAACCTTCCTATTAAAATTAGATTTATTTTTCGACCACTGAAATTTGTGAGTAGTTATATGAGATCAATCCCTACCACTTCCAAAAAAATCTGGGGATAACGAAGAAGGGGGCGTGTCACTGCCCATGCTAATGGAGTATTTCATAGTAAATATCTCTGGAAGTATTTAGGTAAGACCACTTAAATTTGGTGAGGAGTTACATATATGAGATTAATCCCTACCACCTCTAAAACAGGGAATAATGAAAAAGAGATCCAAATAATATGATAAGAAATGTTGTATATCCAATCGTTGTAAATATGTAACACCTAAACTCACTTAAAAAAATTTAATTTGTTTTATTTACATTCGACATTTTTATAGAAATGTGGAGTGAAACCCACGGTTATAAGCTAGTAACATATAAAATACATTAACATACATATTGCAATAAATAAAAAGAAGCCATTGCGTATACGTAACATTTTGTCACTTTTATGAAAATTTCAAGTGATTTTTCGTCATTCAATAAAGTTCGGGCAAATGAGGGCAACAATTTTTTTCAGCACTCGAAAGAAGATATTCCAAACATCGATTTTATTATAGTTAGAAGGTGTAGCACATTGTAGCACGCAGAATTTATGAAGTATATATTTTTTGCTGTCTCATATTTACATTAATATTAAGTCGATTGCACTGACTTTTTTTTTTTGTTTAGCCAAGGAAATGCTCAATTTTCGTACAAAATCACAAATTTTATCCACGTCTGAGCCACTGTGCGCTGCGGTCTTTTTGGATTTGCCTTTGAAGTTGCGCTACTCTGTCTGCTTACCTGTACCTGTCTCGCGACTACAAGTTTTTGAATTCGTTTATGCCGCAAACATGTTGCATTGTCACCGGTCAGTTGTTGCCCTTCAGCCCATCCCAAAGTGTTGCTGTCTAGTTTTGTTTGTATAGGATGTGTTTGGAAAGTAGGAGCCTTATTATTCTTGAAAATTATAAAACCTGAGTAGACGTTGAGGAGCGTATCCAAAAAAGTGGAAGCCTGAGACAATGTTGCAACTAGTCAAACTCTCTAAAGGAGCCCTCAAACTTCCCAAAGCCCTTTTCCCATGTTGAGCTGTTAAGTTACTAGCTTTTTTCTGCCGGCCCTTGGCGCTTTTGTCTCCTTTAAACTTGTATTTTCTACAGAGCCTTGTAGTGTATTGTCTCCTCCCCCCCCCCCCCTCCCTTTCGCCTTTCTCTATCTCAGTCTCTAGAGGTGATTGCACTTACGAATCGAAACATCAACTTGCTACCAATGGACATATCGCGCAACCGTGGCGGTCCTATGCTATCATTGTTGCACGGCAAAGAATACACAACAACTACAACGCTGGACAGCTACCAACAAACAATCAAAGAAGAGCGGCAAATTCGCCATACAAAAATAAAATTCAAAGTCAGCTAAGGGATTTTGAGTAAAAATGTAAACGAGAACTCGCACTGACTGGCGCAGCGCAACAAGTGCAATAACAGCCCAGCAGATTCCCTTTGAAGTTGCCACAAAATTATTTCAAGTGTGAGTTCGCGTGTATGTAAGCACTTTGTGCATGAGATATGCGCGTACTTCAGTCATGGTGAAATATTGCTTGCTTTGGACGAGTTGAAATTTTAATTTGAAGTTTAAGTTCTTGTCGTATGGTAGCAATTGTTGAGTGATTTTTTGTTAGTTTCAGATGAAAAGCTACTAAGCTTAAAGAATGTAAAAAGAAAATAGTACTTTTATATTACTTTATTTTTTTATATTTATTTATTTGCTTTCTTTTATTAAATTTTTTTTTTTATTTTTTACCTTACTTTATTTAACTTGAATTTATTTTATTATATTTAATTTCTTTTTTTTTTTTAATTACTCTTTTTATTACATTCTTTTTAATTTATTTTTTATTTTTTTTTTTACCTATTGCATTGCCTTGTCGGTGGGAGTGAAATGAAAAAAATGTTAATGTTAAAAAAGTTCGTAACGGACTTTTTTCAATGTTAAAAGGTTCGGCGTTAGCAACATAACTTGACAAAAATAAATATAAGCGTTGCCTACATTTAGGCGTATGACGTTGTACTGATGTTAGCATCAGGCCGATTACATAAAATTGGAGCTGTACATTACATTACATTAAAATTGGATCTGTAAGCGTAGCCTACATTTAGGCTATACTATTAACAGTATGACGTTGTAATGATGTTAGCACCAGGCCGATTACATAAAGTTGAAGCTGTACACTACATAAAATAGGTTGTTGACTATTTTTAGGCTATACTGTTAACAGGTTAAGGCTGTACTGCTCTAAAGTCATAATATGCTCACTGAGTTTTCATAAATATTATAATTGCATAAGTTGATAAAAAGTGATATATAGCTTTACCGCGGCAGTCCCCGAGTGCCACACGTCCTTTTTCCTTATTTAATTTTTTTTTTATACTGTTAAATTTTTTATTTTATTTTAATTTTTACCTTATTTTACTTACCTTGAATTTATTTTATTATATTTTATTTCTTTTTATTATTTTTTTATTCTTTTTTTAATTATATTTTTATTACATTCTTTTTAATTAATTTTTTTATTTTATTTTATTATTTTTTTCTTTATTTTATTTTTATTTTTTATTTTGTTTTTGTTAAATTTTATTTTTTTTTATTCTGTTCAATTTTTTATTTTTTACCTTATTTTATTTAACTTGAGTTTATTTTATTATATTTTATTTTCTTTTTATTGTTTTTTATTTTTTTTTTTAATTATTCTTCTTCTTACATTCTTTTTAATTTATTTTTTTTTATTTTATTATTTTTCTTTCTTTATTTTTTTTTTTTTATTTTTTTATTATATATTATTTATTTTTTATTCTGTTCAATTTTTTATTTTATTTTAATTTTTTTATTTTATTCTGTTAAATTTTTATTTTGTTTATATTTTTTTATTTTATTTTATTTTAGTTTATTTTATTTTATTTTATTTTGTTTTATTTTATTTTATTTTACTTTATTTTATTTTAGTTTATTTTATTTCATTTATTTTATTTTATTTTATTTTATTTTATTTTATTTTATTTTATTTTATTTTATTTTATTTTATTTAATTTTATTTTATTTTATTTTATTTTATTTTATTTTAGTTTATTTTAGTTTATTTTAGTTTATTTTATTTCATTTATTTTATTTTATTTTATTTTATTTTATTTTATTTTATTTTATTTTATTTTATTTTATTTTATTTTATTTTATTTTATTTTATTTTATTTTATTTTATTTTATTTTATTTTATTTTATTTTATTTTATTTTATTTTATTTTATTTTATTTTATTTTATTTTATTTTATTTTATTTTATTTTATTTTATTTTATTTTATTTTATTTTATTTTATTTTATTTTATTTTATTTTATTTTATTTTATTTTATTTTATTTTATTTTATTTTATTTTATTTTATTTTATTTTATTTTATTTTATTTTATTTTATTTTATTTTATTTTATTTTATTTTATTTTATTTTATTTTATTTTATTTTATTTTATTTTATTTTATTTTATTTTATTTTATTTTATTTTATTTTATTTTATTTTATTTTATTTTATTTTATTTTATTTTATTTTATTTTATTTTATTTTATTTATTTTATTTTATTTGTATATAACTCTTTTGCTTTTTTGTTTTATTTAATTTTTTTCTTTCTTGCAAAATTCTTCACAACGTAAAAATGCAACAATGTAACCAAAAGCAAATAAAAGAACGTAGAGATAGATTTGCAGTAGCTCAGCAACTATTTACAACGTCAACAACGCACTATGCGCGCCACCAACGTGCAACATTTAAGTAACACATTTTGTTGGAAGGGTTTGTGGTTAGCGCAAGAAACAATAGCAACAAAAACTTTGCTCAACTTAGTTTTTTGTTTGCACAATGGCTTAGAGTTATTTATATTTGCTTTAAGTCTTGTTGTTGCTCTTGAAAGGTTTTTGCTGCGTAACTATTTTCCATTGTTTTTTTTTTTTTCTACAGCAAGAATTGCAGCATTGTAAAGTTCTATGGACTTGAAATGTTGTTTTTATTGTTTTACTTTTTTGTCTTTCGTTCTTAAATGTTTTTTAAATATTTATACGCTTGTTGTCCCACCCAGGCGTTGAATTGCTATTATCCAACCATCCATCACCAGCTGAGAGTTCGCACCTTCAAGAAAGTGTCGTTTTATATGACCTATTCTTGAACCCCTCTACCCTACAACTGCTTAACATATTGCTTGCTTTGCTGAAGAGTTCTTTGCGGTTTCGCTGATAGTTGTTAATGTTGCTTAACATCATTTGCTTTATCTATCTAAGCAATGGCTACTGGTGTGGTCTGCCAAAAGGTGGTGTAGTTGAAGAGCTGTTGTTGCTGGCCCTTGAAAAGACTTCTGGGCACTTTATATTAAGCTGCTTGCCTCCCATTCTGATGGTTTAAAAAAAAAAAAACACTTATAAGATGAAGAGTTTAGCCTCTCAAATCCCCAAAAATAAATTTAAATAACTGTTGCATACTTTTAGGTGCTTTGAAAATGATTTCCTACCAAGACTTTGGTAAGTTGACCCCTACCGATATTGACCCCGGTTTTTTAAGTAAAACAGAATTTATTATTATGAGATTTTCATTTCTTGCGTATCCCTGAAGAGCTTCAAATGAAATGAACACATTTTGCCTGTAGTCGAGCATAGATTATACTTTTTCTACACTTTGGATAATTCGGATAAATTCATCCGAGTTATCCGTTTCATCCTAAATGTATTAAAGGTCCTCTCTATAAAGAATGAAATCAATTTCCAATAGTTTAATCTGGAAATAAGCAACATACACTGATCTCTTAAAAATAGATATACTATTTTAACACTTATCTGTTGCATACTTTTAGGCGCTTTAGAGCATTGTTCCGTGATTTTTCTCCAAGGAGCCAAAAACTAGAGATTGAGGAGGAAGTGTGCCGGTTCTTGCGTTTTGTCCGTCTGTAAAACTATTCTTCTACCTTCAAGGGCTCCGCTTAGCCTTGGCACACAGCGAAAAAATACGCGCCAGCTTAAACAGCCGACGAGATAGAAAAAAATAAAATAAAATAAAGTGACAAATTGATTTGAATTTAATTGCTGTCACGCACAGATATCACAAGTCAAGGGCACTGTCGCTGCACAAAGCGAATACAAAATGCCGACGAAGCAGTTCAAATTCTCGCCACTTCTTGCACACAACAGTTGACGTTTTCTATGTAGTGTCTGACGTGCTTGTATCTTTCAGACTGCTTGTTAGTTTTTAGCGACTCATTAATTTTATCATCACCTTTTGTCTACCTTTGTGGCAGACAGATGCCGCAATGAATTTCTTTTTTTAATTAGCAAAATTTTTTTCTTTTGACAAAACTTAGTGCGTACTGTAGAACAGAGAAAAAAAATAAAATTCATCAACTCGCAGCTTTGTCAGTTTTATCTCACGAGTGTTTTTGCTGGTAAGGTCTGCTTTTTCGCTTAGCCTGTAGCCGCCTTTTACTTAGTGAGTGAGTTGCTTAAATTTGCATGGCTAATTAGTGCACCCAAAAGCATAGAAAAACTATCAAACTGACAATTTTGACGGTAGATAAAAGGATTATAGCAGGGACTTGTGTCCGCTCAAGCACACAAATATCAAACGTTCTTACTATTTTCGTATTTCCCTTACAACATTAAGCAAACCGCGTGTGAGCAATTTGAATGCGAGGCTGGTAATCGCTGCGCATGCGCGCACACGCACAATCCTCAAGTCACAACGATTTGCACAGCTTTAGCCCATATGTAAGCTCGGCAGCTGGCTGTCGTTGTGCACGATATGCCTCTTACAAAATGCTATTCGACAGTACACTTAGATTAGGCGGTCAAGTTATCTAATTTCAGCTGTCAAGCTCAGCCGCCGCTGCCAGTCAGCCAGTTATCCCTTCTGGATAAAGTTAAATGTGTGGCTTTGGTTGTTAGAAACTTAGATTTGGTAGTGAAGGAACTAAGCATGTCACATAAAGTTCCTAAATAGAATCGAAAGCAGCTAGACTGAAGTGAAATGTTGTCAGATTTACTTTCTAGGCTGTATCGGGTTAACTCTTAATGGGTCCTTGGCTTATGTTTTTGTATAAAACAGCATTGATAGCCTTCGAGATTTTCATGTATAGCGTACCCTCGTAAGACTATAAGTAAAAATAACACATTTTACATGTCACTTTTATGTATATCTATGTATAAGTATACTTTTTTCACACTTCGGATAATACGGATAAATTTATCCGAGTTATCCGTTTTATCCGAAAGGTCTTGAACGGCCCCTCTATTACCAATGGAAGTATTTTCCAGCAATTTAAGAAGGAAATATTTAACATGCACTAATACCTAACAAAAAAGATACCCCTTCATATATTTTCATTATTATTTTTTTACTTTAGACAATTCAAAAATTAGTTTTAGTTAAGGTTTTATGCTTCAAACTAATCCCCGTAGAAAATTGCACGAAATTAACACATTTTACATGCCACAGAGCTTTTATTATAATTTTTTCACACTTCGGATAATTCGGATAAACTTATCCGAGTTATCCGTTTTATCCGAAAGGTCTTAAATGGTCTCTCTATGACCAATGGGACTGCTTTCTAGCAACTTAAGACGAAAATATGCTGCATGTGCTGATACTAAAGAAATAAATTAGTTTTTCATATTATTTTTTCCAAATATTCATATTAAAAAGAAATTTTTCAGTATGTCTATATAAAAAATATCCTTGTAGAAATTTGTATGAAAGCATAACGGTTTACAAGCTATTTTGCATGCAGGATGTACTTATTGAATACGGTTTGGATAGTTCGGATAAATGTTATCCAAACATAAAAAAAATGTATCAGACCATTAAGGTTTTCAGTATTTTTGATTACAAGTTGGAAAATTGCTCCAAAAAACTTATCCGTGTGGGATAATCAATAAAGTAACAGTGGTTCTTTCATACCTGAGTTATCAGTTGCCTTGTTCTACAGTTCGGATAGGCCGGATAAGTATTATCCGCGTTATCCGTTTTATCCGGAAGACAAAAAATTTAAATTTGATGTACATTGGCACTGATTTGTATGCAACAGAAACCTTTATATGAAATTTTCAAAGTGATACTTTTTTTCACTAACTAAAAACTAAATATTTCCTAGTACAACCTCTCCCCAACCCTCCTGTCACCTTAAATGGTTTTTATTGCTTTATTTGCTGTCTATGCACCGCTTTTTTAGCCTTAAGTGTTGTTTAGTGCCATCATGCCACTTCAAAGTTGTAAAGCGCAGTCAAAAAAGCGATAAATAAATGGCAAAAGTTAATTGGTTTATGTCAATCTGCAGGGCAGAAAATTGCCCGCATGATGAAACAAACATTTCTACACATATATCGAGTTGGTTGCCTTGCACTACAAAATCTACATATGAACTCTTGCTGAGCAAGCCTTTTCCGCAGGTCCGGCTGCTATCGCACATGCCACATCCGCCTTTACTTGACTCTCATCCTGTCTGTTGAAAAGTAAGGAATTTTTATATGCAGAATAAAGACATTACATGAACACGGCATGGTGTGGCATGCAGGTGAACTCTACCTTAACTTAGTAATAGTATTTTCTTAGCAATTTTTGCTTTCTCTGCAGGTAGGCAAATTTGACGTATTTAGTCATTTGCCGATACCGTGTACTGGTGCTTTTTGAATGATTTACATACGTTCGCCTGCATTCAAATATTTATTAGAAAGGATTCTGCTGTTTAAATGACAGATTATCGAATGAGAGAATGTGATTTATGTGCGCGGTATCTAAAAGACAAGAGGAACTTGCAGGGACAGTGTAAGTTTAGTTGCAAGTTCAAACTGAAGCCCTTGAGGGAATTGGGAAAAGGTTGGCATGTTAAAGTATGAATATGGTCGCGGTTATGTGGTTTTAGCCCTTAGTTGGATAAGGGGTTTCTTTTACCTTTGTGTCGGAAAAGGGGTTTCTTTTATTCCTTGGTCGTATTAAAGGGTTTCCTTTACCCCTTTGTCGGATAAGGGGTTTCTTTTATCCCTTGCTCGGATAAAGAATTTCATTTATCCCTTAGGGTTTCTTTTATCCCTTGCTCGGATAAAGAATTTCATTTATCCCTTAGGGTTTCTTTTAGTCTGATAAGTGGTTCCTTTTATCACTAAGTCCCCTTACTTGATAAGGATAAGAGATTTCTCTTATCCCTTGGTCGGATAAAGGAGTTTCTTTTATCCCTTAGTCGGTTAAAGCTTTCTGTTGCCCCTTAGTCGGATACAGGGGTTTCTTTTGTGCCTTACTTGGATAAGAGTTCCGTTATCTCTTAGTCGGATTGAGGCTCCTTTTATCCGTTTGTCGGATAAGGGTATCTATTATCCCTTATTTGGATAAGGGTTTCTTTTAGTCAGATAAGAGGTTTCTGTTATGCCTTGGTCGGATAAAGGTGTTTCTTTTATCCCTTAGTCGGATAAAGTATTCTCTTATCCCCTAATCGGATAAAGGGGTTTCTTTTGTGCCTTACTTGGATAAGGGTTTCTGTTAACCCTTAGTCTGTTTGAGGGCTTTTTGTATCCCTTTGTCGGATAAGGGTTTCTATTATCCCTTAGTCCGATAAGGATAACCTTGGATAACAACAATTTAGTTGAATCTTTAGTAAATTATTTAACTTATATGGTTTTCATAAATAATGGGGATAACCTCATAAGGCAGTTATATCCGTTTTATCCGAAAAGCGCCTTAACCAAGAAAAATCATGCATAAAAACTTTTATAAAATTATTCCGAAAAATATGACAAAAACTCGGGATTCTCAAACTTATATTTCGTTTCATCGGATAACCACGGATAAAAATTATTTTTTACATAACTTGGATAATGCAAACAATTTTTTTACATATTTTTCGTCTCACACGAAGCGTGTCTTAAGAAAACAGAATTCGTAAAAAGTTCTTTAAATTTATTTCGAAAAATAGCTTATCCATTAAGCTTTTCCAAAAACAAGCTCAAAGCACTGAAATTCGGTTTAAATCAGTATGTTTTTCACTCGGATAAACACGGATAACAAAAAATTTGTTGAAAAATGCCTTTAGCTTTGCCATCTGAGTGATTTGTATACCCCGTTTATCCTCTGGATAATATTATCCGACTTATCCGATTTATCCGAAATGTGCTTTAAGCTCGCAAAACTTATCAAGAATTGTATAAGTTGATTCTGGGAACGTAATTGCCTGTTTAAAAGATTTCTCTGGGGGAAAAAGGGCTCTCTTGAAAAAGTGTATAAGCGGAAAGAGCCTTTTCAGAATAAGTAAGTTATAGATAAAGCACAAACTGTTTAAACCTTTGCAAATTGAAAGCAGTAAATATTTTTGAATGCTAATTAAAATATTTTCAAAGTAACATTCTGAGAGTCAAAATATATGTCTTTAGCAATATTGTTATTAATTAATTTATTTTTTTTTTCTTTTTTTTTTTTTTTTTTCTTTTTGTCACAACAATTTTTGTTTTGCATATGTTTAATGAATTTTATCGCCTTGAAAATTTCCTAGTAAATTGCAATTGTAGTGCAAGTGTGAAGTGTCACATACGAGTAGTAAACATAAAGCATATGATACCATGCCTTAACTCACGACTTCATACATCTTCGCTTAATGCTCTCCGTTTTTTTGCACATAAAAATGTTCTTACGGGAGTTGCTTGATTTACTGGCAGCCTGCAAGTCTGCTTGACTGACTTTTAGTTGGCAATTTTGTATGTAGCTTTATATTTTTTCTCAAATATCTACACATGCTGTGGGTATAGAATTCTCTCAGCACTGGACCAAGAGCTCAGCTGCGCGACAAACGAGATTGTTTGTTACGAAAGTTAATTTTTTTCTAGGAAGTCAAAATCATAAAAATACATAACGAAAAAACTTAGCTGGGAAAAAAACTAAAATATTTTTTGTGTCCCCCTCGCCACTTCAAGCATCGTTTGAAAACTCATTAGAGTACTGCAACTGTTAGTCTTTTTTGTTTTCTTCTAGCGACTTGTCGTATACTTTTGCTCTGCTACACAACGAATATGAGTTCCTTTTACTACAATTATCACATTTCAGAAATGGTCACGGACCACGTAATCTTAACTGACGATATGTTGTAAAGCGTAAAGATGGAATGACGAGATGGCGCAATTGCGAAATGGGTGGCAAAGCTAGAGGGCTGGTTAGAGCTGTTGGGGCGTTCCATGTCAAATTGATCAATGAATTGAATTTGAATTAAAACTTTACCTGGTCCTCGATTTCCAAAAATTCTTATACAATGAGAAGCCTAAAAGTAAGTTTAGATGGATTGTCTATAGTACATATAAAATCAATGCCCAAATTTTTGTAAGACCTAAACAGCCACTCTACTGGCTCGTTTGATCTGATTAAGCTTTTAAAATGACAAATTCCCGTCCCACAAGGACATAGGGGTCTTCTTGGACAAAATTTTAAACGCACTTTACTTTGTGCACATTTGTCATGGAATGACCCACACATATTTAGTTGACAGTGACGTTGAGGAACTCCAAGAACACACGACATGCAGCGGTAGATGTCACATAAGGCACCTCAAGTTACTTCTATGTAACTAATCAAATCCAGTAGCAGGGATATATTGCGCTTCGCATGGAAATGTAAAAATAAAGTAAGTTGACAGTTGCAAAAAAACAAAAAAAACACTCACACTGTCAGAGTAACGCTGCGGTGACGGTAATAGGCGACACAAGAGCAAGGAGTGCCCTCAACCAGACAGCTAGAGAAGAAGAACTATCGTCAAGACTTTAGCATATTTGTTATAACCTCAAGTCAAATCTTAGTTAGTAGTGCTGGCAACTGTAGTAAATATGACTTTCGTCACATTGTTGTCATAATTCTAGTTTGTTGACATTTATGACATGTTCACGTGAGATTTGACAGTTAGTAGTTTACATTTGCTACTCCTCAGCAATGATTGCACGAACACAATGTATGCAACAGCTGTGCAAATGTTGCTCACGTCTGCTATTTTATTTTATTTTTTCACACGAAAATCTACTCAACAAGATGAGACATTGACATTCAGCGCTCATCTCATGTTATACAATTGCAATATTTTTTTCCAGACTCTAATGAAATTCAATAGAAATTTGGTAATCGTATGCATGCTAGAATTTGATGAAGCAATAGTAGTAGGTGCTCATTTTCATGGAATTGTTTTTGCTTCTAATTCAAAATAAACATGTTTGCTTTGAAATATGCAAGATATTTGAAAAATTTGAAATAATTGTGGTATTTCCGAGGTTGAAAAGAGTTGTTATAATTTTTTTTTGCTATTTCGGATAAGTCGGATAATATTGTAAGCCTGAAATTCGGTCTGAGTAAAATATATAAAGAGGTTAAATAGTATAAAGAAGTTTATCCGGATTATCCGAGTCAGAAATTTTTATAATTTTCGTGGTGAAAGAGCTGTTAAAATAAATTTGAGCCTTAACTCAGCTTTTTCAAGCGTGAGAAGGTGTCCAACCGCAACTAATTTTAAAATGTGTAATGTCAAAAGCACCATTTACGACATTTTGCCATTTCGGATAATCGATATAAGACTATCCCACTGTGTCAGGCAACATGCCTGTCCATGTGCAAGAAACTTCATTACAATTTTTAAACGTCAACGAGTAAAAATTTTAAATGTCTAAAAATTAAACAAATAATTTTTTTTATCCGAGTTATCCGAGCTAATAAATTCGAAGATTTCAATCTAATATAAATACCTTCTAAAATTTTAGTAATTAACACGAACTTGTAATTTATAGATGAACCCTACCTTCATTAATTGTTTTACTCTTCGGATAATCTGGATAATAGTTGAAATGTTATCCAAATGATTTCAGAAAATTTGTTTAATATCCAGTATACATTTTTATTTGTAAGAGCAAGATTTTTATTTTAATTGTGATAAAATTTATAAATTGTCTCTTATCCGTTTTATCCGAGCTTTTTAGTGTAATCGAATTTTGTAATTTATAACTTAATACCTACTTCTAGTACTTTTTTACACTACTAATAATCTGGATAATAATTTAAAAGTTATCCAAATGGTTTTAGTGCACATAATTCAACTTCAGTATATTTATATATGCATTTTTATATTTATTTTAATCAAATTTAAACTTGTTTTGCACTTCGGATAATCCGGATAATAACTAAGCAGTTATCCAAACGATTTGAGTACATATTCTAACTCTGGGCTTAATCGGCTTATCCGAGCTTTTGAATTTGATCTTTTTTGAAATATATTTTTCACACTTCGGATAATCTGGATAATAACTGAGAAGTTATCCAAACGATTTGAGAACTTATACTAACATTTTTAATCATCTTAATAAAATTCATAGCCTCCTTTTTATACGGGTTATCCGAGATAAAATATTTTCGTTTTCCCCTTTAAATACCTCAAAAAATCTGAGTTTATTCAAATTAGCTTTGTAAATAGTTTAAAGTCACTGCTTAAAGTTTAACGTGAGCTATTGAGCATTGCCCATGGTCCGGATAATCTCGGATAAGTTTATCAGATTTATCCGAATAACTTAGAATCGATTTATAATCAAGAAAGTATGATCGAAACACATTGCCATACAATTTAAAGTACCGGATAACAAAAATTTGGTTTCATATTGTCAAATTTTAAAAGGATATTCAATGATATATCCGAGACGAAACATTTTTGGCATAGAATATATGAACTTTCATTCCGGAAGAAGAAAACAAAAATTTTGTGTGTTCAATTTAACTCACTCTAAAGCTTGAATTTTTGATTCAAACGTAGTTTTACCGAAATTTATACTGAAACCCTCCTAAGATGCATTTTGAAGTATAGCTTTATTATTAAGTTTGAAAGAAGTAAACAAAATATGTAATGTAAAGAAATATCAATAAATGCAAAGTTCTTAAACCAAAAAGCTTATCAAATGACTAAACATCCTTTAAGGAATAATTTTGATCATTTTTTGTGCAACGGATAATTTCGGATAATTTTATCCGGTTTATCCGAAGAGCGAAAAATTACTTTTTGGCTTGAAAACTGGCAAATATTGCTCTTTATCAGAGAAATAAAAGCACCGGATAAGAACTAAGCTGGTTTTTTGACTGAATTTAGGTCGAAGTATATTTAAGTAAATAACGGTATAAAAACATTTCAATTTAATCAAAAGAAAACATTAACTTAATTTCCTGATAATAAATTTTAAATCAGAGAAAAGGAGAGGAATGATAAAAGATGAATGGATGAAAGGTTGAAAGGCGCAATATTCTATCAACGATCGACCGCAAACGTCTGTGACATATTTCTTACTTATCCGAAATGTTTTTTTGCAATCACTTTGAGTCCGTATTCCATTTTTCCTTCTTTTTTTTTGCTATCTACCAACTTGACGCTTATTTAGCGTTGAAAGTGCCTTCGAGCAATAGTAAAAATGAGGCAGCATGCCAAAGGGTAAATATGTCACATGTTGAAAAATGCATTTCTCATTTCACAAGTCAAATTCGTTTCTTTATTTTTTTTATTGTTTTTCTTATCTGCAATTTTTTCACTTAATCCATTGCAGTGTAAGTGTGACGTTCCGCTGGCAGAAAGTGGCAAAATTAAGTTTACGGATGCGCTTGTTACCTTCACATTGGTGTATTCCCAGTGTGGTTGTCTATGTCACAGGCGCTGTTTTGCTATATCCCATTGGCGCTTCTGTATTTAAGGAAGCATAGCTTGTACAACAGCTGCCACCGTGACATGTCAACAGCATTTAAAATTGATTGATTGTCAGTTGGAAAAAAAAATTTCTGGTTTTAATGATTTTGCTTTCAGAATTTACTTTTTTTGCAGATTTTTTATTTTTTTTTGTGATAGCATTTTATACCTTTCATTTCCCATTTCATTGGTTTTCGATTACATTTGGGAACAAGCAGCGCCACTTACTTTTAAAAGTTTCTCATTTTATTTTTATTATACCTTTCATGAACATGAAATGGTATTATAACTTTGGTCCGATGTTTGTAAATATGAGAAGAAGAAGAGATAGACCCATCAATAAGTATACCGAAATGATCAGGATGACGAAATGAGTTGATTTAGCCATGTCCGTCTGTCCGTCTGTCCGTCTGTCCGTCTGTCCGTCTGTCCGTCTGTCCGTCTGTCTGTTTGAACGCAAACTAGTCCCTCAATTTTTGAGATATCTGGCTGAAATTTTGTATGTGGCCACCATTTTGTAATATAGGAATCATTTGTCGGAACTGACAAGATCGGACCAGTATAACATATAGCCCCCATACAACCGATTGTTCAGATTTAAGGTTTTTTGGCCAAAACTTCTGCAATTAAAAAGTTAGGACCGTAAAATTTTGCAACTCGAGTACTTTCTGTTTATGTAGTGTATATAGTGAAAATCAACAAGATCGGGCTAATGTAACATATAGCCCCCATACAACCGATTGTTCAGATATAAGGTTTCTTGGCCAAAACTTCTGCAATTAAAAAGTTAGGAACGTAAAATTTTGCATCTCGAGTACTTTCTATTTATGTAGTGTATATAGTGAAAATCAACAAGATCGGGCAAATGTAACATATAGCCCCCATACAACCGATTGTTCAGATATAAGGTTTTTTGGCCAAAACTTCTGCAATTAAAAAGTTAGGACCGTAAAATTTTGCAACTCGACTACTTTCTATTTATGTAGTGTATATAGTGAAAATCAACAAGATCGGGCAAATGTAACATATAGCCCCCATACAACCGATTGTTCAGATATAAGGTTTTTTGGCCAATACTTCCGCATTTAAAAAGTTAGGAACGTAAAATATTGCACCTTTAGTACTTTCTACATATGTAATGTGTATAGTGTAAGTCAGTACAATTGAACGCGTATAATATATAGCCTCCATACAATCGATTGTTCCGATAACTCGGATCCTATTATTTTGTAAGTTTTTTTAAATTATAACAAAGATGTGTAATGTGTATAGTAAATATAGTTAAATTGACACAGGCTGTACTGGGGATCGAACAGTGAAAATCGTGACGCTTATTCATGAAAGGTATATAGCCTTCGGCACAGCCGAAGACAGCTTTCCTTACTTGTTTTTTTTTAGTTTTTTGATTTGGTTTTTTGCTTTGCCCTTTTGACACATTTGACCGATTAATTGGCAAGTGAAAGCTCTTAACCCACATTTGTGTGAAGGTATTGCCTGCATACATACATTTTGTGGATATTTTTTTGTTTTTTTTTGCTTGTTGCTCTTTGAGTTTGTCACCGAAATTTTGACGGTGTAACGTTTCTTATTTTTATTTCAAGTACTTTTAAAAAAATTTCAAGTACATAGTTTCCAAAAAACAAGCAAAATACTTGTATTCGAAATCTAAAGAAGTTCATCTGCAGCGCCTTTTTGACGAAAAAATCTATATCCGTAGCTTTAACTTATTTAAAAACATCTTTTGAACATCGCAGTTTTCCTTGCTATCGCACAAAATTGTTTATCCGGACTTATCCGTTTTATTCAACTCAAGTTTTAAAATTCTTGGAAAAACTATTACTATTTATTGCATATTTTTCCAACTTATCCGCATAAAATAAAACATTAATTTCAAATAATTTTTTATATTTTTAATCTAAGAAATAGATCTTCCATACATTCTATAAAATGGATTATCCGTGCTTATCCGGAGCATTACAAACTCTTTTAGGTTTATCCATGCCACAAAGAATACGTAGTTTTAGGTATTTAAGTCCTTAGAAGCTTTGTCTGGGCTTCCGAAACTTGGATATATTCCGACCCAAGTGATAGATTTCACTCAAACCATACCTACATAAGAATGAAGTTCATCTACACAGCCATTCGGACGAAAAACCCTAAATCCGTAGCTTTAACTACTTTCAAATATAATAGTTTCTCTTGATATCTCACAAAATTGTTTATCCGGACTTATCCGTTTTATCCAAAAATTTTAAAATTTTTGGAAATGCTATTAACATTAATTAATATTTTTCCAACTTATCCGCATAAAAGAAAACATTAATTTCAAATAATTTTTTATCTTTTAGTTCTTTCTAAGAAATGGATATTCTACACAATCTGTAAAATTATTTATCCGGGTTTATCCGGAGCATTACCAACTTTTTTAGTGTAAAATATAAATTTATTCTAGTATATCCACGACATTAAAAACACGTAGTTTTGGGTTTTTAAGTCTTTAGAAGCATTGTCTTAGCTTCCGAAATTTAGTTATAAGTATTCTGATCCAACTGATAGACTTCACTCAAACCAGAGTGATCGAAAGATTAGAGCATACATTTTTTTTAAACTAAAGATTTTTTTTTGTAATAAGAACAAGCTCGTTTTCAACATTATCCGGTATTTATAACAAACTTAAAATCCGGTTGTAGTTTCAAAGCTCTGTGATGAGAACAAATTGTTATCCAACATTATCCGGCATTTTCAAGAAACAAAAAATCAGACTCTATTTATTGATAAATTAGGATAAAAGCATAGAACAAAAAAAACATGTTATCCGTGCTTATTCTCAGCGGGTGTGAGAAGTATTTTGCACATTTTTATTTGATAGACATCTTTAGAAATAAAATAAAGTTTATCCGGGCTTTATCCAAAATTATCCGGCATTTATATAAAAACAAATCAGGATGTATGCGTGATAAGTTATTATACAATAAAAAAGGCTTATCCGCACTTATCCTGAGCAGATGTGGTACCTATTTTGCATTTCATTTAGTTGCTAGGCATCTTAAGAAACAGAAAAACGTTTATCCGAGCTTATCCGGCTTGTGAAATTCAAACAGACTGATCTTCTATACCTTGAATTTCTCTTAGAAAATCATCCTTTAGCGAATAAGCATTTATCCGAGCTTATACGCAGCAGATTAACCAGCAGTTTACTATATTATAGGTGCCTGGTTGTGCCGAAACTCAGTTTGGTACACATAACGCGGATGAAACTTGTTATCCGCGCATCAAAAGCTTGCGCATTTTCTGCCACTTCCATCTTAAAGCAATTTCACATTGGAAAAATCTCATATTAGCAGTTGCATGGGAGCTTGGATAGAAATAAAACATAAATTTAGTTTATGTGTGTGTGCCTTTAAGAATCATATACACATGGGATGGCCATTGGAAAATTGGCATTACAATGCAACCAATTATAAAACATCCATCACAACGATTTACAATGGTACACTTTATTAGCTGCGCTTGCCACTTGCTGGTGGTGGGCCCTAGACACCATTTGCAACAACAACAATAACAACAACAACAAAAAGACAACACAAACATCACCAGTAATAGCAAAATCAAATAGCACTATGAATACAATAATCAAATAGGCTGCAAAGCTGAATAAAATAAATGAAATAAAAAGCGGAATATGAAGCACATAAATGAGTTTGTCAGCCACTGACGGCAAAAGGGTTATTATCCAGCACGGCAACATAATAATAGACATCAGCAACAAGCAATAGCATGGTAAAGTACTTTGTGAGAATTGTTACTTACTAGGATGCCCTGTAAGCTGCGTAGAAGCAGAGAACCATCAAACAGCAGCAGCAGCAGAAGCTTCGCACATTAACACCTTACAAAAACGCAAATTAACAACGCTTCAAGGTGATTTTGTTTTAACCTTTGGAAGGTTTCTTTTTTGGAAAAAAAATTCATTTGAAAAAATTAAAAGTTCCCGAAGCAAATTTCTTATGAAAACAGTTTTTCAAAAACGTTTTTCAAAAAAAAGTTTCAATGAAAATTTTCCAGAAAAAAATTTCGAGGTCATTTGAAGATTAAAGCCAGGACTTTTGAAAAATCCCCGAAAAAAATTTAAAAAAAATTAAAGGAAGTATGAAGTTGAAAATAAGAATCAAAATTAGAAAAGGGTCTAAAAAATAACATTTGCCAAGCTTTCGAAAAAAATTCAAATTTATAAAAAAATTTCGGAAAAAAATTCAGTAAAAATAAAAAACTCTTAATGCAGATGTTTTTTGGGGAAAAACCTTCAAAACAAGTTCAAAGGATATTTTCAAAATGAAAACTTTTGAAAAATAAAAAAATTCAAAAGTAATTATTAAAAAAAATCAAAAATCAATCTAAGTTTTCGAAAAAATTCAAATTATACTTGATAAAAAAAAAAATATGACCACTCTTAACACAGATCTTTTGGGGAAAAACGCTTCCAAAAAATTTTCAACGGACATTTTTCAAAAAAAAAAAACTGGAAAAATTTAAAAATTCATAAATAATTTCAATGTTTATTAAAAAACAATCTTTGCAGTTAAAAAATTAAATTCTCGATTTTTCTTTTATAAAAGAAATCCATTCTAGTTTTTGAAAAATCTCCACTTCAAAAAAATTTACAATTGAGATTTTCAAAAAAAAAATTTGAGTTGTTTGCGATAAAAAATTTCATGGATGCTTTAAAAAAAAAAACTTCAAGCAAAATTCGAACAAAAATTAAAAAAAATTCGAAAAAAAATGGGTCAAAAGTGACCCAAACCCACCAAAGGTTAAGCCTTTTTTCACCTTAATTTTTTTTATTTATTTCTCTCATTTCGTTTTCATTTCGCTTGAAGGCGTTTTTCATCTCTTTTCGATTGTTACTAAGAACTTTTTAGCCTTTTAGTGGTGTCAACATCTTGATTGCATTACATGTCTTAATCCTCATCACAGACAGGGGCAATTTTATGTGTTTTTTTTTTTCGTTTATAAAAAGCGAAAACTTTATTTTGAAAAACAAAGAGTACTAGATGGAGAGTAGAGTAGCAGCACAATCAGAATCAGAAGCAGAGTTAAACATTACATGCACATTTTTTACTAAGCGATGAAGCCTTCATTCACGCTGTGCCCAGTGCTTCCGCTTCAAAAATGCATACAAAACTGATTCGCAACGTTCACAAGCTGTGTGATTGACATATACTATTTGTACATAATTGCATGTGGTTTTTTTAAGCTTGGTATATATGACTGCAATCTAGGAACATTGAGTATATTGTTGACAGAGGGTGTTAGCAGCATATAATTACAGTCGGCTGTAGTTGCATGAAAGCGAGCTTCGTTTTGAGATATGCGAACGATAAACGATATTGTTGAGAGCACGCAAATCCGTGAAATCCGATATTGGTTGATAGAAAAAAAAATTTAACAATAGAAAAAGCTTCTGAAATATGAAAATGTTGTCATAATAACGAGTTCTCACTTGGTAGCCCATTTGGCTCCCAACAAAATCACTTTGGCTCATAAAAGCTCACAACAAACAGAGTATTTTTGAAAGGAAAACAGCAAGTATTGACCTGTGGTGGATGGTAGAAGTGTAATACAAGACAAAGTTTCCGATATATATGATCTAGTTAACATAATGACACATTTTCAGCTCGTAGCCCAGTTAGCTCTTTTTGGCTCACAACAACATCAATTTGGCTCCCAGTAGCTCACAACAAGCCCAGTATTTTTGAAACGCAAATAGCCTGCATTGACTAGAGGTGGCGCTGGAAGCGGTACTGTTTGTTAAACACCTCATAGCCCTGGCTCCTTTTGGCTCACAACAATAAAACTTTGGCTCATAATAGCTCAACAAACACAGCATGAGTATATAAGTAACAAATCATGGCGCTGCTAGAAGTTTGGATTGTTTTAATACAAAGCTTGACTTGCGTTAATTAATCAACAATAAAAAACGCACTTCTGTGTCAATCAAAAAAAAAAAAAAATAAACAAAACTGTCTTATAACTCAGACCTAAATCAAATAACATGGATTTCTTGCTTTCTTTATACAGCCGAAATGTCTTGATGGCATGTTGCCCACTTCTTAACCGCAATCACGTACAATTACACTGAACGCGCAGCCATTAACACATGGAATACAGAAGAAGGCATGAGAATGAGTTTAATGTGGCAATAACGCCATTGATGTATCAAAATGCACAATCATAATGCTTTTTGGGAGTATCGGTAGATACCCTGTAGGAAAATCAAAGACTAGAGAACTAAAATGTTCTAGCCTAGATGTATACAGAAAAAAATGTCACTGGTAAAATCTGCCATCTCGTACTGTTGTTCTGAAGTTGACCAAATTCTGTTAAATTGATCAAATTTTGGTTATAATTTGTAATGGCATCATGGTAGACACCTGCCTTCAGAGGTCAAATATTTTGAGCTCGATTCTCGGTGAAGGCTACAAAGCAATGTGAGAAAGTGTGACACGCTGGCAAGCATAAGTATACGATGGCATAATGGTAGACACCTGGGTTGAACATTTAAGACACCTGAGCTCGATTCACGGTAAAGCCAATATAAGAAATCTGAAATTTAGTTTATCTTGTATAACAAAAATTCCCACAGAGCAAATTTTTTTTCAGCAGCTTATGTTCACTACCAGAAAGAAAGCTGCAAGACCCAACGACTCCATTTGTGCTAAAAAAAAAGTTATTCGGTTTCGAGAAAATAAAAAAACTCAAACTTGGATTTTTCTCGACTTTTGTATCCGAATAACTTCAACCGCAGGTTTAGTTGAAATTTTTCCTACAGGGTACGTCCAGGGTGCATTCATAAATACTACTGTACGTGTTGCAAAACAGTTATCCTTCCACACACGCATTACTTACACGCTGCAAGGCTTAAAACTATCAGCCGTCGCCGTTATTACACAGTCCTCGCATCACCAATTTTGCATGCCATTTGGCCTAAAGTCCTCGCATCACCAATTTTGCATGCCATTTGGCCTAAAGTGGCAAAGGCCTCGAGGCCTTCAAAAATCTTATAATAGCTATATGCATGCAAATATAGCTGTGTTTATTTTTTTAGTAGAGTAAAGGCCTGTTGTCATTGATTTCGTCTTCTTGCTCGATTCTCATAAGCTCATTCATATGCAAGAGGCATATGAGCCTTAGAGTTGTGTGTGCAAGCAAATGATATCGCCATCAGATTAAGTGGCAGTGGAAGCATAATTGCTAGCAGGCGTTGGACAATGAATGCACTACAAAAGTTTTTATGTACATAAATGGAAATGTATGCGATGATTATGTGCCCTGAGATATATGCTTTAGAAATGTAGGCATAAATCTGTTACAACACATCTTTGCAATAATTACGCACGCAAAATTTTCTTATAGCTTCTGCACGAAACGCCAACACATTGCGGTTTTCATCCCCCCTCAGCCTTACACACACCTTTTCCTCTTTCACATTTTTTGTATAAAACTCTGAAAGCGCTTGATAAAATTTATTAGCGATGCACGAATCGACAGTTTGCCATATGGGGCCTAACATTTTTTTGGTGGCCAAATAAATGAGGTGAGGTGGAGAGATAAGATAACCAAGATAACCTTCGTTGTCGGTTAAAAGCTTCCATAGGCAAGAATACTGTGAAAATATGATAAATGTAGCGAGTAGCTCTAGTAGTCAGTTTACTGACTTGATCGCCCTAAATCAGCTGACCGCAAGACAATATAATTTGTAAAAAAAAATAATAGAAGAACACAAAAAACCAGCCTTGGGCAGTTTCGGGCTATCAAAGAACAGACATTGGGTAGTCTCGAAATAACAAAAGAACACACCTAATTTGCAATTCGAATTTTTTTAGTCATTTTGGTAGATACTCTGCCAGCTTTGGTCAGTATTTTCGACATGGCGGTAAAATCTCCCTAGCAAAGCTCTTATTAAGTAATGTTATTGAAAACTTTGACTGGCCACCACTGTACCGCTCAGCTTAGCTGGATTTAATGCGAAATGTATTCCTATTTAATAATTTAAATTTTTTTGTTTTTACGGCAACTGCGGTCCAGGTAGACGTTTTTTCTCTGAAAATTTTCAACATTTTTTTTTTTCTCTTCTGCCACGCATGCGAATGTGGCACGCATGCGCTGTAGCTTAATAATGCATTCTGTTTAGTTGGTGTTATTGTTTTTGTGAAGGTGAAAAATTGCGAAATACGGCAGATAAATGACTCTTGTGGTTTTAAAAATATGCGCCATTTTAACTTTGTCAGTTTTTCAGTTCAGTTCCTTTTTTTGCAATATTTGAATAAAAAACACTCACGCAGCCTCAGCACGTGAGAGGTCAGCGGTGTAGCTACAGTAAAAATATGGGAATGAGAGGATTTTTTTTTTTTAAGATTTTGATATTTTTAGTTATTTAAATGTGTCGAATTTGCTTCATCAATTTAGCAACCGTGATTACATTTGGATTGAGAATTTTCTATCATTTTTAGAACGCAATTTTCTGATTTTTTTTAGCCTTCTAACTTCTTTCGAGTTTTCATTAATGCTTCTATCAACATTGCCTCTCGTGACGTTTGCATTTAATTTTTGGTCAACACGAATCGGCCAAATTTAATTAAAAGGAGGAGCGGCTAAAATCAAACACGCACACAGACACTGGCAAAGGATAGCATGCTACCACCAAGCAGATGGTTTGAAGAGATACATGTGACTGTAAATACATAGTTGTTTGTTTGTTTGTTTGTTTGTTTAAACAACTTTTGTAGCCAATTCATTGATTGAAAATACAAAAATGCTGCATCGCATGCCAAAGCTGTCAGGCTAAATGAATAAATGAATGTCATCGACTAAGTGTTTAAGCACTTTTGAGAGCGATGAGTTTGTGTGAGTGAATCTCTTTATTTGCATTGGCAACCAGCAAATCTCGTTTGCACAGATTTTAATTTGTATACTTTTAGTGTTTTAATTAAAAAATAACCATGACCGTATGTGATGGGGAACAAAGAAACAAAAATTCATTTACTTCTTACTACCGCCATTCGATCGGTAACAGGCAATAAATACATTGAAACCACTTGTTGCACGGCAATACACGCACGCAAATGTAGTGGTACAGTGTTGGGCAAAAAATAAGCAGTGATGCATTAATAAAATAAAATAAAATAAATTAAAATAAAATAAAATAAAAAAGGTAACTAAAATGAAATAAAATAAAGTAAAATAAAATAAAATAAAATAAGATAAAATAAAATAAAATAAAATAAAATAAAATAAAATAAAATAAAATAAAATAAAATAAAATAAAATAAAATAAAATAAAATAAAATAAAATAAAATAAAATAAAATAAAATAAAATAAAATAAAATAAAATAAAATAAAATAAAATAAAATAAAATAAAATAAAATAAAATAAAATAAAATAAAATAAAATAAAATAAAATAAAATAAAATAAAATAAGATAAAATAAAATAAAATAAAATAAAA
>CAXKVI010000002.1:140090668-140105668 GCA_964058755.1 Campiglossa producta
TTTTATTTTATTTTATTTTATTTTATTTTATTTTATTTTATTTTATTTTATTTTATTTTATTTTATTTTATTTTATTTTATTTTATTTTATTTTATTTTATTTTATTTTATTTTATTTTATTTTATTTTATTTTATTTTATTTTATTTTATTTTATTTTATTATTTTATTTTTTTTTTTTATTTTTTGTTTTGTTTTTTTAATTTTATTTTATTTTATTTTACTTTATTTTATTTTTTTTATTACTTTCATTTTTTTTAATTAAGCTTGCCAGAATAGTGTACTGCTTTTGCCTTTCACAACACTGTACCCGCAGCTATTTAGCTAAATAACGCAATGCCGAACATGCAACTGCACTTTGCCACATGCAAAAGCAGAAGAACAAAACAAAAACAAAAATAGATATGTATAGCGTTCATTTAAATTAAAAACCAGAAAAGTATTGTAAAGTAATATATGTACATATATGCGCTAGCCAGCAAAAATCAATTGGCATAAAATCAGCTAAAAACAATGCGAAAATTGCACGCAATGCCTACTACAAGGCCTACTGCTGTTGGAGCTACCGCTGTTCTTGTTCCTAGCTACCGCTTACTACCATTTAAATACAAAAGTTCGTGTGGCACATGCCAACAATTGCTTTGCGATGGCTCTACCACATGCCGCTACAGACATTTTGCTCTGCTTTAATATGAATGTTTGTATGTTGTCTTGCGCCTTATGTAAATCACAGCGTATCATCATCGTACGTATGTACGTACGTCTGTCTGACCTGAAAATTTATAGCTTTTAGGGCATTTATAAGTCTCGACCGTTGCAAATGATGCTAGGTTATTGATTTTCAACTTTTTTCCGGCTTTTGTGCCGCACATACATGTGGCATGCATCGCTTTACTTACTTACTTTGCTACTATGTTGCATGCCAACTAACAAGAGATCTCAATTTTATTATAGAATGGAATAATTTCTGAGATTTTTTTTTGTTTATTTCATTTTTGTTTTTTCGCTATTATTTGCTACACGTTTATGCTCTTATGGATGCACCGTTTAGTTGAGTCTATGTTGCTGACAAAACACTGCGTCTGATATGCAAATCTAACTTTTAAGATTTCTTAATGCATATTTGCATTGCATGAAGCTATTAAAAAATGTAAAATGGAATAAATGGGTGTAGTGCTAGACAGTTTTTTTGACCTAAACGTTCATTAGAGTGCAAGTGCCTCAAAGCTCATATGTATGTAGGTATGCACGTATAAGAAAGAGCTACCTATTATTATGATTGCGGTAGTACCTGAATACTAGATATCTCGTCAAGGAGCATTTCATTTTATTTTTTTTTTTTATTTATATTACACTCTATTTTATTTTTCTAATTTTTTATTTAGTTTTATATTTTTCTATTTTATTTCATTTTGATTAATTTTATTTCGTTTAGTTTTTTTTTTTTCTTTTTGCTTTAGTTTTATTATTTCGTTTAACTTTACTTTTTTTATTATATTTTTTTTTTAATTTAATTTTATTTTTTATTTCATTTTTATTTAAGAAATTCATAATTGTTTTATTTTATTTGATTTTTTTTATTTAGTTTTTATTTATTTTTTTTTTGTTTATTTTTTTTTTCTTATTATAAAATTAGATGTTTAATCTCATTTATTTTATTTTTTTTCACTTTATTTTATTTCACTTTATTTAATTTTTTTGTTCTATGCTTTTTTAATTAAATTTTTTTTTTCTATTTTAAGATTAGAATTTTATTTTTTTTTATTTCGCTTTATTTTATTTCATTGAACTTTTTACTCTTTTTGTGACTTTTATTTTATTTATTATATTTTAAATATTTTTTTTTAGAGCTACCTATTATTATGATTGCGGTAGTACCTGAATACTAGATATCTCGTCAAGGAGCATTTCATTTTATTTTTTTTTTTATTTATATTACACTCTATTTTATTTTTCTAATTTTTTATTTAGTTTTATATTTTTCTATTTTATTTCATTTTGATTAATTTTATTTCGTTTAGTTTTTTTTTTTTTTCTTTTTGCTTTAGTTTTATTATTTCGTTTAACTTTACTTTTTTTATTATATTTTTTTTTTAATTTAATTTTATTTTTTATTTCATTTTTATTTAAGAAATTCATAATTGTTTTATTTTATTTGATTTTTTTTATTTAGTTTTTATTTATTTTTTTTTTGTTTTTTTTTATTTTTCTTATTATAAAATTAGATGTTTAATCTCATTTTTTTTTATTTTTTTTTTTCACTTTATTTTATTTCACTTTATTTAATTTTTTTGTTCTATGCTTTTTTAATTCAATTTTTTTTTTTCTATTTTAAGATTAGAATTTTATTTTTTTTTCGCTTTATTTTATTTCATTGAACTTTTTACTCTTTTTGTGACTTTTTTTTATTTTGTTGTTTTTTATTTTATTTATTATATATTAAATAATTTTTTTTTATTTTTTTGTGACTTATTTTTTTTTTATTTTTTATATTTTGTATTTTTATTTTTTTTTTATTTGTTTTTTTTTTTCTTTTAATTAATTGATTTATTTTTTTGTTTTTTTTTTTCTTTTAATTTATTTATTTTTTTTTTCATTTTTTTTACTTTATTTTTTTTTTTTTCAATTTTAATTATTTCACTTTATTTTATTTCTTTATTATTTTTTTAATGTACTTTTTCTTACTTTTATTTAATTTATTACTTGACTTTTTCTGCAAAGGCCAAAATCGCTTAGGCGGTTAAGCGCCAATAAATGATGATGATGATTTGACTTTTTAAATTTTTTTTGTTTTTATTTATTTTATATTTTTTATTTTTATTTTTTTTATTTTTTTTTTTTGTGACTTATTTTACTTTATTTTTTTATATTTTGTATTTCGTTTTATTTTTTGCGAAATTCTCAAGTTTTTTATTTTGTTTCTTTTTAATTTTTTTTTTTGTTTTTTCATATTTATTTATTTTATTTACTTTTTTTAATTTTAATTATTTCACTTTATTTTTTTATTATTTTTTTTTAATGTATTTTATTTTACTTTTATTTAATTTATTATTTAACTTTTTTAATTTTTTTTTTTGTTTTTATTTATTTTATATTTTTTATTTTTTTTTTATTTTTTGTGACTTATTTTATTTTATTTTTTTATATTTTGTATTTCGTTTTATTTTTTGCGAAATTCTCAAGTTTTTTATTTTTTTTTTTTTTTAAATTTTTTTTTTTTTTTGTTTTTTCATATTTATTTTTTTTAGTTACTTTTTTTTAATTTTAAGTATTTCACTTTATTTTATTTCTTTATTATTTTTTTAATGTACTTTTTTTTACTTTTATTTAATTTATTACTTGACTTTTTCTGCAACGGCCAAAATCGCTTAGGCGGTTAAGCGCCAATAAATGATGATGATGATTTGACTTTTTAAATTTTTTTTGTTTTTTTTTGTTTTTATTTATTTTATATTTTTTATTTTTATTTTTTCTATTTTTTTTTTTGTGACTTATTTTATTTTATTTTTTTATATTTTGTATTTCGTTTTATTTTTTGCGAAATGCTCAAGTTTTTTATTTTGTTTTTTTTTTTTTTAATTTTTTTTTTTTGTTTTTTTCATATTTATTTATTTTATTTACTTTTTTTTTAATTTTAATTATTTCACTTTATTTTTTTTATTATTTTTTTAATGTATTTTATTTTACTTTTATTTGATTTATTATTTGACTTTTTTAATTTATTTTTGTTTTTATTTATTTTATATTTTTTTTTTTTTATTTTTTTTTTTTTTGTGGGTTATTTTATTTTATTTTTTTATATTTTGTATTTCGTTTTATTTTTTGCGAAATTCTCAAGTTTTTTATTTTGTTTTAATACATTTTTTTTGTTTTTTTAGTTTATTTTTTTTTTTTTTTTTAATTTTTATTTACTTTTTTTTAATTTTAATTGTTTCACTTTATTTTATTTTTTATTATTTTTTTTAATGTATTTTCTTTTACTTTATTTATTTTTTATTTAATTTTATTTTAGTCTTTTATTTAATTTTTTTATTTGATTTTTTTTTAATTTTTTTTTTTTGTTTTTTTTTTTTTATTTTTTATTTTATTAATTTAATTATTTTTTGTATGTGAAAGAGGGACGCAATTTAACCCACACAGAATCTCCATAGTATAAATCTGTGTTTTGTAATTTTTAGTGCTGTCTCGAACCTCTTTCGAAGTTATATAAATACAAGATAACATTAAATTAAGGGGAACTCACCTTCTTCACTTGCATTTGTCACCAAACCGCTTCGTTCAACTTCATCCTCTGATGGCGATTCCACAATACCACCCACTTCGATAACACTTTGCACCGAATCGGCTGAAGATGATGTTGACACAAATGTTGCAGACGTGCTGATCGCAGTTGTTGTTATTCCGCTTGATGTTGTCCCTATTGCTTTAGGCATTTGCATGCCATCAGCAATACGTTCTGATTTTTCCAATTTCTCTTTAGATTTGGATGCCAAATTTTGTGTCTCATTTGGCAAATTAATAGTCTCCAAATGCAGTTCAGCAAGCGAGCTCGCGCTACCAACCGCTGCAACAACTTGTTTGACCGCGTTGCCTGCCATTTCGTTGGGCAAATCTTTGCTAGCAAAAGTAATAATTGCTGACTCTTTGTTGTTGTTTTTCGCATCATCAAATTGTTGTTGCTCTACACCGACAATAATACGCTCCAGCTTATGTTGATGTTGTTTTTGCCCTTCTGCGTTAGCTGGCGGTTGTGGGAGCTGTTTACCGTTTTGAATTGTTTGTGTTTGCTCGCGGTTTGGAGCTTGGAATTTTGTTGTTTTCGTGTTAATTGGTATTTCTAATTTAGATGTTTGCGCATTGTCGTCAGCGCTTTTGGTCGTTGTGTGGTCGCCTGCGGCGGTGGCGTGCTGCATGTCGATTGAGCCACGTTTTTTGGGTGTTGGTGTGTTTGATGCATGTGCCGCCGCTTCGGGCGTTTTGAGCTTGCTGCTCGTTTTCTCTGCCGATTTGTGTTCACGTTTTTGTGGGATTGGCGGTGGTGTCGACTTTGTCGCCTTCTTTGTGACGGTTTCACCAGCAGCTTTGGATTTCCTAGCGCTTTTGGGTGTTGGCAGCTTTTCTTTGATCTGGATCTCGATTGTTTCGCACGGTTGCACTGCTGGTGACAGTTGGACTTCAGCTGCAATCAATTTTGTGGCCTCCTTTATTTCGATGACTTCACTCAACTCGGGCGGTGCGGGTGTCGCATCTAGATCTGGTAGTTCTGCAAGCTCTGTTTTCATTATCGGCTTCTCAATAATATTTTTATGTAGCACATAAATTGGCTCTATGTCTAACAGGTCTGGCGCCGTGATTTTCGTTGCGACTTCTTCCATATTACTCTTCGTGGCTTTTTCGTTCCTCTCTTTTTCTTTCGGGCCAACTCTTACTTCATCAGTTTCCTTTCTGCGCTTCTCTGCCGTCTCTTTGTGCATTTTTTCTTGCTCCATGAAGCAACGTTCTTCTTCCAAGAAGCCAGCAGTAAGTTTAGAGATATCGCGTTTCTGTTGCACTGGACTCAGCTCGCCACCAACTAAATGAGTTTCCCGCTCCGCTGCCTTCCCTATATCACTTTTCTCTGCATCCTTCCCGACACTCAGCGACTCTTTCTTTGTCTCCTCCATCTCAACTCTCATTTTCGCTTCATTCGTCGTTGTGGACTCTTGTGCGCCTTTAAAGCTTTTCGCTTTCTCAAGCGCCTCTTCAATGTTATCGCATACTTCTTTCAATATTTCCTCTGCAACCTCCTCCACGGTCACTGCCTTCTCTGCTCCCTCAACTTTCGCTTGCTTATCATCTCCAAAATCGAACCCATCCTCATCGCTCAACTGATGCTGAAACAACTTTTCCGCCTCTTTCTTCACCTTCTGATAGCTTTCGATCAACTTTTGCGCTTCCAACTCCAAGCGACGTTCGTCCTCTGACTTTTTCGTCAGCTTGACTCCCTTTTTGGGTGTCTCTTTTGTAGTCTCACTGCGATGCGTCACTTGCTTCTCACCATCCTTTGTCACTGTTAGTGTCTCGCTCAACTCCCGCAACAGCGTCGGCTCCTTATCCGCACCCACGCTGTTAGATGCATCACCACCACCACCACCCAAAACCTGCTCCATATCTTCATAGGAGTCCTGCACATGATGCTCGCATTCCATATATTCTACACCCCCCGCCTCATTGCGTTGCAATTGTTTACCACTTTCCGATAAATTCAAAATACCCCTTTCAATACTTTGCTTATCTTGTGGATTTTCAGCTAATTCCAATATACGCGTCTCCGCACTAGCGGTGACCGTCATCGGTTTCAATTTGTCGTTTGCAACATCAATACACGCCTCATCCACTGCAATACCCAGCCGATCGAGCTCATCCTCATGGCTATGCACCTTCTTAAGCTTGGCACGTTCTTTATGTGATTCGGCGCTCGTTTGCACTTTCTCCTCGCCCGCTGCATCACGTGTGCGTATTTCGGTGTAGGCATTTTGTTTTGCCTCATATTGACGTTCCTGGAAAACGGTTATGCGTGGCGCGCCAGCCGAGTTTATGCGTTCTGTATAGGGTTGTAGCGTGAAGGCTATGGTTTTGCTGGAAGTTGGTGTGGTAGGGCTTGTTAGCTTACCTCCCGACTCGAGTAGTTTTCGCATATCTTCGTTGAGGCCATCTAGCGCATCGAAGGTGGTGTTCTCAATCATCTGTGAGCTCGACGACGTTGATGACGTCGACTTGATTACTTGCTTTTTGGTAGTGGTAGTTGTAGTCTTAGTGTGTCCGACCTTCTGAGATGTCGACTCAGACTTTTGTTCTGTCTTTTCTTCCACCTTCTGTTCTGTATGTGCCTCGCTAGTTTGGGATGTGCTGCTGTTGGTAGTTATGCTTGTAGACGCAGCCGTTTCATTTTTCGACTCAAACCTTTCGGTCTTCGATTCAGTAAGGACCTCACCGTCTTCCTTCATCGTATCGTGCCCTGTGTTATTCGCAATTTCTGTTAGCTCATTTACTTTTTGTCTCACTTTGTTTGTCGCCACTTTGTTTGACGTTTGATTAAATGTTATCTCTGCGTCATTGTTGTCATAATTCTCTGTCCCATTAGCCTTGTTATTTTGCATTTCAGCTGCTCGCCCTTCTATTGCCTCACCATCGTTTGTTTGGTAATTAACGTCCGTCGCTACTTTGACGGCAACGTCTGTTATCTTATCATCGATATTTACCGGTTTTTCTGTTGTTGTATTTGATATGGTCACATTCTCTTTCATTGTAGCATTTTTGTTTGTTATGTCTGTAGTCACAGCTGTTATGTTCCCACTGATCTCTTTATCGACCTTCGTTCTAGTTTGTGGAGCATTTGTCTGTGGGGCCTCCATTATAGGCACTGATGGCGGTTTTACTGGAAGACCAATGAACTGTGGTTTTCTGAATTTGCTTGCCGCTGAAGGAGAAGTATTAGGTGATTTTGGAAGTTGATCTGAGTTCGCAGAGCGTTTTGTTAAGTCGAGGGCCTTCGGCTTACTTTCTTCTGTATCTTTTGAGCCTTGCACCTTTGGATCTTCCTTTTTCACTTTGGATATTTCTTCCACTAGAGGTTTGTCTGTTCCCTTGTTCACAGCTTGTACGTTATTCCCGTAGTGGTGCTTTGTCTGTTGACTCAGGTCGTCTACAATTACAATTGGTCTGAAATTAGCAGAAAATATGAAACTTTAGTTTTTCCAGTTTTTTATTTGCTTTTTATTTTAATTTTTCCTTTAAAATCAGCTGAGTTTCGAACACAGAGTGATTCTCGTAGAAAAATTAACAAACTATCAAAGTAAATTATCTTAACCCTGGAAATGTCACAGTATATTAAGTTAAGATTCCGTAGAAATTACTTTTCATAGAAATATCGAAGTAGAGAATATAGCAAAGATCCTTAAGCAGGTTGGCTGGTTTCCGAAGACTTCCAATAGGAAAACTGTAACCACAACTATCTTTAACAAAGTTGTGCTTCCCTTACCTCCAACAGGCTATCAAGAAATTTCTAGTAACCGTTAACACTTCCGGTTCTAAGACCTTCTTGGTTCTAAGACCTTCAAGAGAGCTTGGTTCTCGGTAAAGGGCGTTATATAGGTTGTTTGGAACTGTGCTTCCACTTTCTTTCGTCGTCTTCTATTATTTTTTAGTAAATCAGGTGGTAAAAGATCAACCATCGGCCATTGGGGGATATCGGGAGATCACTACAGTTTGTACATGACCAACTATAAGAAATCCCTAATAAAGTAAGTCTGGACAGGGGATTGGCTGGCGAAACAGGAGCCTATATGACCACAGTGATTTTTAAGAAAATACCGCTCAGACGATTCGAAAATCTTGTTGGGTTTTAGGAAGGCCGCAGACTCCTAAAAACTTTGCAGGACTGCAAACGCTTCCACGTATCATTAACCTCGCTAAGGCAATGCTGAAAGATCCGACCCTTGATAAGCCCGAGGTGCGGTAGGACCTTCTTCACCTCTGAGAAATCAAGAGCCGATAACCGTCGTACCGATAACCGTCGTACCAGGTTCATGGTCCACTCACTGCACTGACTAATCAGGCTCGATGTGATTAATGCTGACCCGAGAGCCCGAAATTAAAAAACCCCAGCACCACCCTATAAGAAGATCTTGGATGAGGATCAAGTCGATTCATTAATTTAGGTCACACTAGAGTCTGTGGCAGAGAAAGAAAGTCATTTGCCCGATATGACTCTAAATTTCAACTCCAGTGGACCAGTTTAAAATTTTCTTATTTTGTTTTCTGTTCAAATTGTCCCCATTAATCATTCAAGGGTTAACTTTAAAACATTTAGTACCATTGTTTTGCTTTAATTTGTAATTTTTCTTCTTCTTTAACACAACAACCGCTACAACAATCGGAAATTAGATTTTGCACAGTTCTTAAAATTTTAATATTGATTAACAACAAATTTGCTCTGCACTCACAGTGCTTCCTTAACTCTTTGTCTACCAAACGTGTCCACAATCACTAACTATCAACGCGAGCAGATAACTTCTTACCGTTGTTACTCAACTTAGCTGTGCTAAATTGAAACTTGTACTAATTAGTTTTGCCTACAATGCAGCGCATTCAGCTAGGAGTATTCTCATAAAGCTAGAGGCATTTTTGTTTAACCCCTTGACCGCCCATCCATTTTTCCTCACTTCTTTAATATCTGAGTTTGCTACTTTATCTACATTTTACCGGCTTTTTGGCGCTTCGCTTCTCCTCTTGTTGTTGTGCCCTAATCAGTGTGCCTGCTGCCGCTTATCATTATTTCTAGTTCCCTTTCAACACCATTATTCATGTGTTTCAGCGCGTTTCCCTCAAACCCTGCCTCGATACGCTTGCGACTGCGTTAAGTGTTATTTTGGCCTTTACCAGGGTTCGGAGTTATTGATTTATGAACATGAATTTGAATTAAAATTCACGAACATGAACATTGGAAAAAAGATTTCATTCGCGAATAAAAACGCTTGCAAAAATCAACATCGTTCGCATTCATGACTGCATTCGCGAATCATTCACAAATGCATTCTCGAATATATGCAAGAAAGTGCTTTTTGTTGTTCATGCATACTTTTATGAAGATGAATGACAAGAAGTACGTTCTTACATAGATTCGAGAATGCATTTGTGAATGATTCGCGAATGCATTCATGAACGTGAAGGGTTACACACCTTTTTTGATGTGTTCTTATTCATGAACGCGAAATAAAATAATTTTTTTAATGTTCATGTTCGTGAATGCGAAAGAACGAGAGTGAATATTTCCGCACCCTGGCCTCTACTCCCTATTTCGGCCAATTTTGTTTGCTCATTTGCATTGTGCCGGTGAGTTTACTACTATTGGTGTTTTTCTCTAATTTCTACTTTGTTCTGCGTTGTTTTATTTATTTTTCTTTCTGTTTAGTTAATATTCACACTTTTTTCTACACTCAACTTCTCTGCGTTGATTATTTTCTTACGATTTGTTTATTTTTTATTTATTGTTTTTTAGATAAGGTATATCTTTCCCTGCAAATTCTTATCTGGTATTCGTTCAAGTGATATGTGGTGTAACTAATTAGTTTTGATATGGTCTTTAGTTCAGTGATTGCGAGCGCGTGGAATTTGGTAACGCAAAGTTTGGAGCTTGCTTTTTATCAGTTTGCGAATGCCTGAAAAGCCTAAAAGTATGTGACACATTTTGTAGGACAAATTAATATCTTAATTGCAAAAAAAAGGTTTGACTAGCCTCTGAAGAGATTGGACCTGCATTAATACCCATCATCTACTGCAGGCTATAATTTAACTCAACTAGTTCCTTATAGGCATAGGTTATTTTTTGTAGCATACTTATAGGCGTAGAATAAATGTTTGTTTGACCGTACCCGGCTGATAGATTAATTTGGAGAGGTGAACCGGTGAACTGCTTCACTTATTTATGTTGGAAAGGACGGTTCTATGAGGAGTTTTTGTCGGGGGCTTGGAATAAGCTAAAGCTCCAGCTGACTGATCAGTAGAGTTCGGAAAATATGTCAGCCTAAAATACAAAGTAATTTTCAGGCGATTGATTTGACATATTTCACCTATCTCTACTGATCTGTGAAGTCGAGCAGCCAAACGACTTTGATTCTTTGAGGTCAACAGTGGCGCGTCGAGTGGTAAGTAAGGAATATGTTTAATATCGCTTTCCATTGTAACAGCACCGTCAAGGTTCCGGAACATACCGACATTCCATTTCACGAGTCGGCATCTAAAAAGGCGTGCCGTCGAAGGTGGTCTGGGAATGTCTGGCATTTCTCTTCATTTCCTTGAACTATTTCGAACAAAAAGCATCTTAGTCGCGAGAGATAACCATACATGAGACAACTTCTGTACTTATCTCTTGGACGGATCAGAGGTTACCTCTTGCAGTATAAATATCCCTCTGTCCAGCTGTATTCGATCTAAGGAATACACTGGGCACAGTAAAACTAATTAACCACCTATAGTCTACGCTTGAGCAGATGGATCACTAACCGACAGTTGAACAGTGGTGCAGTCCAAGGTGGTCTGGAAATTCCTTACCTTGCTCTCTAGGGCTTTGAACTATTTTAGAAATGTCTGGGCCCCGGGACATACAAATTCATATTCAAATATATGAAAAGACTGTCGCATTGATCTCTTGGCACGAACAGTTACTATTGAAACGCATGTCGTGGGCTTTAGATAATTCGGAGTTTTTCTGTTCACCTGTAGTGTGATCTTGAGAGGACGGATCAGCGTTGACCTCTAAGATCGTTTAGTGGTTCCTCGATATTTAATTTAATATAGCGCCTACGATTGACCTTTTCAGAAAAGAAGTTTTCCATCCAACCTGGTTGCTCACCGAGCTATTCAATTATGTAATAAAAAAATGTACCATACTCACATAGGCTTCCTGCTAAGCTCCACATATCTTAGACTGACATACATTTTCAACTTACCCATTAGGCAAAGATTGTGGCTCCAACGACGAAAACTCCTCTTCAACCTCGCCAATCGTTGGCAACATATTTGAATGCCAATAGAGATTGAAGTATGCCTCCGAGGGTCCAGGTCCATTTATAACCTCTGGTGGTCCCAACTTTTCACCTTCCTCGCAATCATAATCACGCTCAGCATCATTATGCACCGCGCTGCCACCCTCCTCGTCATCATCCTCACTTGAGCTTGAGTAATAAGTGGGCTGTGAATCATTCACTTTAATACATTTACCAACTACAGCCGGTGGCGTATACTCCTCATCAACATTACTTTCCACATGTTGTGCTTCTTTGGCGGCAGCAGCTGGGGGCTTGAAGGAGGTGAGTGTGGTTGGCGGCTCATCTTTGCGTTGCGCCTCTGGACTATGCTTGCGCACCAAATCAAAGAGACTGGGCATTTTATCCGCCTCATTGTCATTGACATCTGTGAAGGGCGTTCGTTGATCTTGCGCCTTGCTCTCGTAGGTTTGTATTTTGAATTTTATCTCACGATTGGGCGAACCCGCTGAGGGTGGAGGTGTCTGTTGCTTGAATGTTTGCATTGTTGGCGCGCCGTTCGGCGTTGGTGGCGGAGTGTTTAGTGTCGAAACGCTACGTTCAACCACGGTTACAGTAACGGAACCATGTGTAGCTGAGGTTTGTAACTTGGGTATATGCGTCGGCGTTGTCTTAGTTAAAGATTGTACACGCTCTGGCGGTTTGGGTTTGGGACCCTTCACTTTTGTAGGTGTGCTGGGTATAGTTTGCGTAAGTATAGCATCTGCGGATATAGATTGACCACCAAATTTGGGTATGAGCGTGCGCTCGGGACTCTTAAGTTTGGACTCAACCGAATTTGTGCGTTGTAGTGGTATTTTGAGACTCAAAGGTGGACTCGCTTCCTTCGATTTGCTGCGATATAAACCGAGTTTCAAATCAGTTTCGGATTTTTGTTTGTGCGTCAGGAAACGTGGTATATTTGATGGGCTAGCGCTAAGCTTGCGCTCACTGTGTGCATCTAGCTCGAGTGAACGTTTTGGTGAGAGCACGACGGGTATGCGAGACTTGGGTGGTGGCGTTAGTTTGCTCACTTCAGAAGCTTTTGTTGGCGCAACCGTTGTTGAGGGCTTGCGTATGGTGCTTGCTACGCTATCCGACGAGCTGTGACATTCTTTGTCCAGAAACATGGCAGTTTGTTGCTTAATCGAAGCGGACATATCAATAGACTGCTTCAGCTTAATCTCACCCTCAGTCTTGGCGCGCTCAAATGAACGTTGTGAGTTGGGACCAAAGACCGAGGCGATAGCTTTTGGTATCTTTGTGATAAACTCCTTCGTCGAGTGCGTGGGATCGTGTGAGGGCGTGGTTGGTGTGTTTGCGGGTGCATACGGCGGATTATTTGTTGGTGTTGAGGGTGTAGGCGGCGGTGTCATTGGTGTGGATGGTTTCGTAGTCGAATTTGACGCTTTTATCGGTGTCTTTACTGCCTCCCCAGGCACCATTGGTGGCGCTACTTGTATGGCTAACTTAGTTGGAGTCGCAATCTTGCGTGGCGTCGGTATTATTGAACGTTTTTTGGGCTCAAGCGCACCAGATGCGCCACCCACTTGACGCGGTTTCGGTGTGGGCAACACCACTATCGGTGCACCCTGTAACTGCGGCTTAAGCTCTACATTCTCATAAGTATTTATCTTCTCTGTCTTAAATTCGACATTCTCATAGTTGTTGCCTGGTATAAATGTCATTGGCTTCTTCGTCGCCGACATTGCGCTGGCCAACAAATCAGGCATTACATCGCCTGTCGACGATGCCACAACTTCCTTCAAACATTCCTCAAGCTCTGCTGTCACATTACCATTTACATTTACATTAAACTCTTGCTCGAGCATTGTAAATGGTTTAAGCACCTTCGCCAACTCTGATTTATTAATTACACTTTGGCCATTAGTTAGCGATGTATAGCTGGACAAGTCTGATTCAGACGAATAATTTGAGCTCATAGAAAATTTATCAATCACTGTCGAACGTGTGCTGCCGGTGTCATCCGATTCGGATTCGGTCTTAAGCGATTGCCCATCTGCAAAAAGATTTATGTAATATTCAGCGTCTGGCGGCGGTGTAAAAGGTTTTTCCGTCTCATTACTTTGAGAGGAAGCGCCTGCAGCGGTGAATGTGATGGTTGGCGCAGCTGCTGCGTTTGTGCTGTTGTTGCTGCTTTCAGTTAGCGCCGTGGGCACTTTACTTTCGCCACCATTTAAGGACTTACGCTTCACTAGCTTGCGCGGTGGCACAGGAGGTGGTGGCGGTGGACTGCCCTTCATTTGTCCATTACTCACGGTCACACTTGTTCCCCCATCTCCGCCGCCACCACCACTCTCATTGCTCTGCACACGTCTCGTCGCGTCATCACCACCATTATTCACACCATCTACCGTCGTTATACTAGTTATCATCACCTCCTCCTCTGCATCCGGCTTGCGACCATAGCCATTACGCACCTGCAGCTGTATAGCCACATTATCTTTCAAGCAACGCACGCATTCTATGCGCGTCAGCTCACAAACTTGCTGTCCATCGATGCTCACAATTTCATCACCTTCTCGTAGAGCACCCCAGCTAGCGCTCACTTTCGAAGCTGGACTTTCAGCAGCACAAGATTGTATAAAAAGTTTGTGCACCTTTTCGGCGCTGCGCGTGCCACCTTGAAATTTCAAACCAAAACCTAAACGTTCTCCAGGCTGTCGATGCACAATCAGCAGCTCAGTTGCTGCTTCCACTTCTGTGGCGCTGACTGTATTTTCGGTTTTACCACCATCACCCATTTGTTCACCATTAACACTAACACTTCCGTCACTCTTTCTATTGCCATCACTGTGCCTGTGCAATTGTTGTTGTGTTTGATTGTTGATCGTTAGCACAGTTATATACGATGAATCTTCTTCAACTGAGCTTTGTCTTTGCTTGACTAGTTGTCGTGGGTTTGTGTCTTTGGATGCCGGATCGTCTACTTCAACAACTGTTATATAGTCATCGTCAGCAATAGGCGTTGTTGTCGTTGTGTTCGTTGGTGTCGTTGTATTGTTGTTAATCGTCGCCATATTGTTGTCGTTGTATATTTGCTATTCAACACTGTTGGTGTACGTGTGTTGAATTGTTGTGTTTTTCTGTGGTGAATATCAAACATTCAATTGTTGATTTAACTGCTTTTAGCAGTGGTTGCTGCATTGGATAAAGCTGAGCTTGGCACCGGTTGGTTTAATTCGTAGATCGTTGTGTTGGCGAGTTTTGTAAAGCTCGTGGTGACACTGAAAACAAAAAGAATAAAGAAGCTTTAACTACAAGTGAACGAAAGTAGAAATTAGACGGTATTTGAATTTCGAAAATGGTATTTTTTTATAATTGATATATATTGAAAAAAATATATAAAAAAATGTTAAAAAAAGTATAAAAAGTATATAAAAATACAGTGGTTTGAAGAAATAAATTTGTTAAAA
>CAXKVI010000002.1:140108168-140110668 GCA_964058755.1 Campiglossa producta
AAATGTAGTTTTCCAGTTTTCAATTGCAATTGAAAGGTAAGCATTTTATTTTTTAGTTTGTTGTAGGTACTAAACAACCAAAAGTCATGGTGGTACGAGCCAAATAAAAATACGCTACATTACTGTAAAACTTGTTGTGGTATAAGGCAATGAATGTGAATGGCGAATGTGGCAGCTCCGCATAGAGCAGAAAATCTAACTGAAAAGCAACCAACCGGCTTTAAACGGAAAATTGTATTTACCAGTGAAGCTGTGCTGTATTGTGCAGTTATTTGTAGGTGGCTGTAGGTGGAGACTGTGAGTTGCCAAAAAGAGGCAAAACGAAAAGTTACAATGGTAAAGATAGAAAAAAAAATTTTAAAAATAAAAGCAAAGGAAAAAATTGAAAGCAAATTAATTTTTTTGCAAATTCCAAGTACACACTGGAAGAAATAGCACTGGTAAAATCAACAATCTCGTGCTGGTATCCTGAAGTTGGCCAAATTCTGTTTAATTAACCACCATCCCTTCGCTTCCACCATCCCTCCGCATGCCAACAAACAAAATATTTTCAAACCTTGCTGTTGATTTGTAGTTTCGCACCACACCGACAATTTCACTGGGAGCTATCTTTTTGCAGCCTCAAAAATAATACCCACAACGAAACCAACGAAAGCACAAGTAAACGTCAACTTAGGTACTTGTGTCGCACGCCAGCCATCTCAAACATAAACAGCAGCCACAAAAAAAAAATTTAAAAAAAAAAATCAAAATTTCACTGACCACAACTAAGTACCTTTCACAGTTGCTCGTAAACAATTTTCTCAGCATGAGCATCGTTGAGGGTGGTGGCACCTGATTGAAGAGTCAAGTTTGCAATGAAACTAATTTATTTGCATAATTTATGTGGTTACAGTGGTTGCAGCGTGTGACTGCCTGGAGGCAAAAGATTAAGTCTGCAAAGGCATTGTAAAGCATGTTAAAGCAAAGTTTTTAATGTGGTCTGTTGATTTAAGAGCATAAAATATGGCTGTGGCGTGGGATGCAATGTTGAGGTATGACAATGAAAATTCAAGCAACATTTTAGTATGCAACTTTTGAACTACACGTTATGTTTTCACAATTCAAATGAAAGTAAAAATCATTTCCGGCATCACTCATGCTGTTGAAAAAAATAGATTTCTAATTATTTTGCCAGTTAAAGGTGACGGAACATAATAATAATAAAAAAAGGACATCGAGCTTGCTCGGTGCTATCAATTTGCCGCAAACTTTATTACACAAAATGATCCCAAAATTACCCAAACATAATCCCACAATAATCCTAAAATGATTCCAAAAAGACTCTTAAATATTCCCAAAATGATACGAAATTGAACCCAAAACGTCCCAAAAATGATCCCACACTGATCCAAAAATTATTCTCAAATGACCCCAAAAACAACCTTAAATGTACCATAAAACGATCCCAAAATTATCCAAAAATGTTCCCAAACTAATCCTAAAATAGTTCTAAAGCGACCCCAAAAATACCCTCAAATGTTCCCAGAATGACCCAAAAATGATCGCAAAATGATACAAAAATAATCCCAAAATGATCCCAAAATGATCCGAAAATTACCCCAGAATTATCCCAAATTAATAATACATGATCCTTAACTACTCCAAATATGATCGCAAAAAAAATGAGATAGGTGGCAACTCTATACACCCCCCAAGTGGATAGTCTTAGAATCAATCATACTATCCATATGCCAAATTTCATCCAAATCGGTCAAGCGGTTCTTAGTGTTAGAATCCCAAAACGACCCCAAAAAGACCCTCAAATGTTCCCAGAATTACCCAAAAATGATCGCAAAATGATACAAAAATAATCCCAAAATGACTCCAAAATGATCCGAAAATTACCCAAAAATTGTCCCAAATTAATCCAAAATTGAAATCAAAATAATGCCAAATAGCCCCAAAATTATTCCAAGGTGACCCTTAAATGATCTCCAAATGATCCTTAACTACTTCAAATATGATCGCAAAAAAAATGAGATAGGTGGCAACTCTGTACACCCCCAAGTGGATAGTCTTAGAATCAATCATAATATCCATATGCCAAATTTCATGCAAATCGGTCAAGCGGTTCCCGAGATAGTCTGGATATACAAATATACTTAAAGTAAAATAAATAAAGCACGGTCAGGTGGCAACTCTAGGGGTTACCCTGCTTGAAATTGCAACATTTGGAATACGGTTAATTTTAAAAAAAATTAGATAGGTGGCAACCCTGTAACCCGCCCCAAGTGGCAACCTCCAAGTGCGGGTATATGTGGGCAAGTATAATATTTACAACATTTTAAATTTAAACCCCCAATAAAGCAGGTAATAATCATGAGCATAATGATGCTAGCAATAACAACAATAGTTTTACGATTGCATTTAAAGCGGATGCTGCACTACTTAGTACTATTATGAGCTGTTACTATTTACTAACTACATACACATGTACATATTTATCTATGCAGGTACA
>CAXKVI010000002.1:140115668-140120668 GCA_964058755.1 Campiglossa producta
ATACAAGGAGCTCTGATGGGGTTAGGGGTCAGGACCTTCCTTTTTGGATAAAGAGGCAATAAAACATACATTCTTTCAAATAAGTCTTTATTAAAAAAATATGTTTTGAAATAAATAAAATTATAGTTAACTTAGTCATCTAATTATTTCGTACAATAGCACGCATCCTTAGTATTCATCGAAATCCATTGCAGATAGCGACTTACACGCGTATAGATGCCAGGCGCATTCGGCTTAGCGCAGCCATAACCGAAAGAAACGACACCAGCCAATTGGAAGATGCGATCACGAACAGTTAAAGGACCACCGCTATCGCCCTGGTGGAAAAGAGAAAGAGAGCTTAACAATAAAGACCTGGTAATGTAAGAGCTTAGAGGTGAGAAAAATATATAATGAGAGTAGAATAGAATGAGACAGATGTATTTAATAGAGAATAAGAGTTTATCACTCTCTTCTTGCTTAGTACTTCAAGTTAAATGTTACGTATACGCAACGTCGCACCGCCTTTAGTGACACGTTACTCTAAAATATGAGTTTCTCATTGGATATGACTGTCTCGCTCTATCATTTTTAAGTAGCAAAAACTTTTTCCTACATTAGACATTTTATGCCTCTCTAGGTCTCACCTGACAAGCGTCCTTGCCACCTTTCTCAACATATCCAGCACACAACATCGTATCCATGATCATCGTTTTATATGACGTGGCACGACATTGCGTATTCGTAATAATAGGCACCGCAACCTCTCTCAAGACACTCGAGGCCATGCCATCCTCCTCGGTTAAACCCCAACCAGCAACAATGCCCTGAAATAACCAAAAAAGGGATATCACTAGAAGAGATTTAGAAAAAAAAAATAAATTGAGTTTCATACCTCTTTAAAATCAAAATTCTGATTCCAACGACTAGGCAAACAAACTGGTCGTATTGGATCAAATAGCTCGATAGGCTTATACACGCCCACCAAAGCTATATCATTCACCAAGGTATTTGGATTATACTTAGAATGCATCAGCAAAGATTTGATACGCCTCGTAATACCCATACTCTGCGTAGAACGATTAAGTTGCAATAAACGTACCGAAAGCGACTTGGCGCTCTGCCCATAAACGCAATGAGCAGCCGTAAGCACATAACGATCATTGATGAGAGTACCGCCGCAATAGACGAAGTCACCTTTGAGTAGCTGTGTAGTCCAGGGATATTTATTGAAGGGGACAACAGTGCCGCCAACAATGCGATTGACGTTTGGGAGGCCGCAGGCTGTGAGAAATTTAAAGAGTCGAGAGCGAGATGACAGTTGAAGAGAGCGCATGAGAGATTAGAGAAAAAGAGTAAAAATGTATAAATATTTTTTTTTGTTAATCTGGCAGCACTAAAATTCTTAGAACTCACTACATGTTGCGCATTTATTGAAGCGACCCGCTTTTGAGTCATCATCATCATAACCTAATGCACTCGCCGCTGCGCTGCTACCCAGCACTGATGTAAGTATTTGCTCTTTTTGTTCGTTGATAATGTCATCGATGAAGTCACCCATGATGACTGGCGCTGTTGAATTACTGCTGGGTTCGTAGTTTGCATTTTCCGCTGGCAATGGGGGAATCCGCGATGGTGGTTTTGGGTAGTAGTAGTATCCGCCGAAATTTTCTTGAGCTACAACCGGTTCCGAGGCGATAGGTGGTAGATAATAGTAACCTTTGTTCGCGGGGATATTTTCTTGTGGTAAAGCGGGAATTTGATTGCTGGGTGGCTCATACGAATAGCCCGATTGCTTATGAGAGAAATATGATTTAAATATAATTTTATTCTACATAGATATTATTAAAATATTTTCATCTTTTTCACTTCACACTGATTTCACTTTTTTCACACACTCACCGCTCTCCCAGCACTTAAATGCCCCAAGATAACGATCAGCACAGCCGATTTTAATTCATAAGTTGGCAAAAACATCTTGACGCGCCACAATTTATTTTTGCTCTTGTCGTCTCTTTCTCTTTCTTTTCCCCTTTCCTCCACACTTTATCCTCAACTTTACAACTTAGTTAAAACAACAATTACTTCGTCAACGTCTGCCTGGTTTCCATAGCCCTTCTGTGCTATGCAAGACTCGTGATTCAACTAAAGGAGAAAGTTGCCTTCCACCGCTTCTTATACGTCAGCCGGTGTTCTTTTGTCCAGTGCCCACGATCAAAAGATCATTGCAAAAAAACCTGACATATTTTTGTGCAATCAATTCAGTGATTTGCGTTGCCTTCTGTGGTCAGACTTCAACTCTTATTCATCTCATTTTTTAATTTTATTTTTTTCTCGCATAGTTTTAATTTTTTGTTCTGACTTTGTTCCACAAAACTTTTGATTTATCATCTGAAACTATTTTATAGGAATTAAGGTTGAAAGAATTCATTTTAATCGTGGCAAACTAACTTCTACCCCGCACCCATTTAAGTTTTTTGCGAACTTTTCATATAACACACCTATTTATGCTCAAGCATTTTCAGGGCTCGCAAATAGTTTTTAATTCTATTCGTTTTTATTTTATTTTATTTTTTTTTTTTTATAATTTATTTTTTTTTATTTTATTTAATTTTACTTTACTTTTTTTTAATTTTTTTATTTTTGTATTTAATTTTTTTATTTTTTATTTAATTTTATTATATTTTATTTAATTTAATCTTATTTTATGCTTTTTTATTATTTTTTTTTTATTTTTTTATTTTTTCATTTTATTTATTTTTTATTATTTTATTTTATTTTACTTTATTTTATTTTATTTTATTTTATTTTACTTTATTTTATTTTATTTTATTTTATTTTATTTTATTTTATTTTATTTTATTTTATTTTATTTTATTTTATTTTATTTTATTTTATTTTATTTTATTTTATTTTATTTTATTTTATTTTATTTTATTTTATTTTATTTTATTTTATTTTATTTTATTTTATTTTATTTTATTTTATTTTATTTTATTTTATTTTATTTTATTTTATTTTATTTTATTTTATTTTATTTTATTTTATTTTATTTTATTTTATTTTATTTTATTTTATTTTATTTTATTTTATTTTATTTTATTTTATTTTATTTTATTTTATTTTATTTTATTTTATTTTATTTTATTTTATTTTATTTTATTTTATTTTATTTTATTTTATTTTATTTTATTTTATTTTATTTTATTTTATTTTATTTTATTTTATTTTATTTTATTTTATTTTATTTTATTTTATTTTATTTTATTTTATTTTATTTTATTTTATTTCATTTTATTTTATTTTATTTTATTTTATTTTATTTTATTTTATTTTTAATTTCTTTTATTTTATTTTATTTTATTTTATTTTATTTTATTTTATTTTATTTTATTTTATATTACTTTTTTTATTTTATTTTTTTATTTTATTTGATTTTATTTTTTTTTATTTTATTTCTTTTTTTATTTTATTTTACTTTATTTTATTTAATTTTCTTTTCTTTTATTTTTTTTATTTATTTATATTAATTTATTAATTTATTTTTTTATTTTATTTTATTTTTTTATTTTATTTTTTTTTTCTATTTATTTCATTTAAATTTATTTTTTTTTTACTTTATTTTTTTATTATTTTTTTATTTAATTTTTTTATTTTTTATTTAATTTTATTTTATTTTATTTTATTTTATTTTATTTTATTTTATTTTATTTTATTTTATTTTATTTTATTTTATTTTATTTTATTTTATTTTATTTTATTTTATTTTATTTTATTTTATTTTATTTTATTTTATTTTATTTTATTTTATTTTATTTTATTTTATTTTATTTTATTTTATTTTATTTTATTTTATTTTATTTTATTTTATTTTATTTTATTTTATTTTACTTTATTTTATTTTATTTTATTTTATTTTATTTTATTTTATTTTATTTTAATTTATTTTATTTTGTTTTATTTTATTTTATTTTATTTTAATTTATTTTATTTTATTTTATTTGATTTTATTTTATTTTATTTTATTTTATTTTATTTTATTTTATTTTATTTTATTTTATTTTATTTTATTTTATTTTATTTTATTTTATTTTATTTTATTTTATTTTATTTTATTTTATTTTATTTTATTTTATTTTATTTTATTTTATTTTATTTTATTTTATTTTATTTTATCTTATTTTATTTTATTTTTTTTATTTTATTTTATTTTGTTTTATTTTGTTTTATATTATTTTATTTTATTATCAGCAAATGCAATAAACTATTAAAGTAGCCACTTAAAACATTCCAACTGATTATGTGAATTGTCATTTCTGTGTGTGAAAAATTAGCAGTTACATATATTTATCAAGAATTAACAAAGCATACTCAAGCATGATGCCCCTAACCGGCAATATTAAACAAATATAGGTCAACAAAGCAAACGCGCTCTCCAACTGAGCACACACGAAATACCACACCACTTAGCAACTTTTAACATTTTTCTCACAAACGACTTTTTCTACGGATATCATTATCAATTTTATAGCCCCAGGAATCAAAACAATTCGAAAGTATTTTAAGTAGCAGCGCAAAGTTAGCTGGAAGTCAAGAAGAAGTTCAAAGTAATAATAGAAAAGCATAAACATTTATAATTAGAGGAATAACTTTAGAGGAAAGCAAAAAAAAAAAGAAAACAAAAACGATAAAACTGGTTTCAATTTAATGACGCGTGCGGCGTTTCTAAGCTTAGCAACTAAGCTGGCATAGATATTTAGGCGTTGCGACTTAAGCTGACCACTGACCAAAAGCGCTCATTTATGCTGTGCTAATTCAATGACTTAGTCAAGCTGACAGGTGATGAGATTAAGGTTAATCGCTAGCTCACAAATAACATTAATAGTTGTAGTCTTTCTTTTTTTAATAGCAATCTCAGACGACTCACCAAACAAAAGACTTAAGCAACGAACTTGCTTTTCATTGAAATTTTCTCTACGGTCATAAAAATTGTTATAATTTTTTTTATTGATGTTTAAAAA
>CAXKVI010000002.1:140125668-140128168 GCA_964058755.1 Campiglossa producta
TGATGAGTAAGCATTTCAATTTAGGAAGCAGACTTGCAGAGAGTCCCTGGCTCAAACCGCGGAGCAGATATGATCAAAATTATTGTTAGAAAAGTAGTACCCACTGAGAGTTCATAGGGTCTCTTGGCTTAAATAAAAAGGCAATCAAATCAGTGTTGCCTATACTGTTTGATATCCCAGTAATCTCCCTGTTCCACACATTAGCTTTTCATATAGCTTTTAATTTTAAGCTGTCTAAAATTTTGCGCCATGATCATTATAAAATTGCAATAAACACAATCAAATATGGCATTCGCCTTTAGACACGTTTTTGCATATTTGATTAAATAAGTATTACAAATGACTAATACTTTGTAGTCATAAAATTTAATCACCCACTCACGAACGACTTAAAAATGCAAATGCGTTTAAATAACGGTTAATAATAAAAATAAATAATGTATTTAAAGCACAAACATATTTGAAAAAATTGCTTAAAAATTAAGTATCGCAACTGAGATAAAAGGTTTAGAAAAAAGTGTCTGATTAAATGTGTTGGTGCTCCTAGTATTATATTATCTACTTCGAAAATCGCTTAAATATGAAAATAATAGGATATTTCTAGTATTTCAATTAAATAAGAGCTAGCGCACGCGCAATGTGTCATGAGAGGAGTGTCAACCCAGCTGTGTTGCCTTAATTTACCTGCCCAACATTTGCGCATGCGCAGAGCATATTACCTATTTCGATAATTCATTACCAAAATGGCAAGTTGTCAATGGTCAGGTTTAATTTGTGTTGTTGTAAAAAAAGATAATCAAGGAAAGCTTGTAGGCGTGAATTGAAAGCAACGTAATAGTTTTTCCTACAAAGCATATCTTGCATTGTTTTTTCAATTTCACAGACCTTATTACTTGCCAACAAACATCTAAAAGCAGAGCACCCGAATAACTCTCAACCAATTGGAAGGATAGAATTATTGTAACAAATACACAGAGGAAAAAATCACTGTACAAAATCGGCAAAAAACAGTAATGGTAGTCAGACTACCTTCAAAATTGTTGCATCAAGCATAAAAATGTTATTTTAAAATTGAACAGTATTCATTACATTGGTACATTGACAGTATTTCTTTTTAGCCCAACAACGAAATATTCACTTTGAGCCTAAAATGTTTAATTTGACTTCAAATTTTTCAACATTGGATAATGCCATATTATCTGCGATCGGAGCTAATTTTTCACGCTGTTTTCCTCTCAGTGTTATAAAATTTATCAAAAAAGTAAAGTTTTTCTTTATCTTTATCTTTGCGTTTATCTTTATCTTTTTTTATCTCTATTATTATTTTTATCTATTTCTATATATTTGACATAATCTTTATCTTTATTAATATCTTTACATTTATATCTATTTTTATCTTTGTCATTATTTTTATCTTTTTATTTTCTTTTATCATTATCTTTATTATCCTCAACTCTATGACTTTATATGTCACTACTTTCATTATTATATTTATTACCTTATCTTTAACGTTATATTTATCTCTGTTTTATCTTTAAATCTATGCCCATTTCTATCTTTATCTTTTCCTTTCCTTTACCTTTGCCTTTATATTTATCCATGTGTTTATTCTCTTTCTATATCTTTTATTTTGTCTGTATCTTAATTTTTACCCCTACTTTGTCTTTAACTTTATCTGCATCAGCAGTTTCATCTATATATTTATCTCCATCTTCATCCTTGGTTTTCTTATTTTTAACTTTCTCTTTTTTTTGCTTTTTTATCTCTTTCCATATCTATATCTTTATCTTTATCTTCATCACTATCACTACTTTATCTATATACTTCTTTATCTTTATCTTCACAAATGCCTTTATTTTTGTTTTTACCATATTCACCTTCATCTTTATTTGTGTATTTATTTAGTTTTTTTTTATCTTTCTCTTTGATTTTTTGTATCTTTAACATTGTGTTTACCTTTATATTTATCTATATACTTCCTTCACCTTCAGATTTATGCTTGACATCTTTTCCTGTTTTTCTTACTTGTCCGTATTTTCTTTTTCTTCCTCTTGCCCCCTCAAACTTCCCTCCTCTCACTCTTTCTCTTTCCCTCACCTTCTTGTTGTTGTTGGTTTCTGGCTAGCGAACACAACAGAGTTGTACTAATGTTGAGAGTCCTTTGTCGGATATGAATCCGGTACGTTCCGGTGAATATAAAATGCGGTACTATCCCGACGATATTCTAAACCATTGGCCGGCAATTACTTTCCTGGGAGGAAAAATCCAATGCTTTAACATAGCAAGCGCTCTCTCCGTGCCGACTACTGTTCTAAACCCTCAGGTGGTCCCTCTCTTTCCGACCCCACTCCGACTGTTTTACTTCAACTACTTCATCATGGAGATGACCTCTCAGTGAAAAATTGTTATAATTTTTCAATTTACTCTTCTTTTGGAGCCCTTCCTAAAAGTAAGTTCATTACAAAACACAGACACGCTCCTACAACACCAGTGCAGGCCC
>CAXKVI010000002.1:140130668-140645668 GCA_964058755.1 Campiglossa producta
AAAATAAAATAAAATGAAATAAAATAAAATAAAATAAAATAAAATAAAATAAAATAAAATAAAATAAAATAAAATAAAATAAAATAAAATAAAATAAAATAAAATAAAATAAAAAAAATTTAATTAAATTAAATTAAATTAAATAAGGGGTCGTGCATATATGACGTCACGCTCTTTGAGGGGGGAGGGGTCTGCGATTTGTGACGAAATGTGACAGGGGGGGAGGGGGGGAGTAGCACTTACGTGATGTCACGTTATTTTTTGCATGTTTTCTAGCGTGCAACGTCCATGGACGTTTTCAAATTTAGCACGTTTTTATTCTTTCGATTGGCAAATATTATTTAATAATTAATATAAACATTCTAAATATGTATCAGATTTGATGTCAAATAAATATTGAATTTATATTTATTAAGGGTGTGATGTGACATTCGAGGGGGAGGGGGGGGTCTGGCGTTTGTGACTGGGTGTGACATGGGGGGAGGGGGGGGTCAAAAACTACCAAAAATCGCGTGACGTCATATATGCACGACCCCTAAGTAAAATATAACAAAATAAAAAAATAAATCAAAACAAAAAATTGTCGATACTAGATAAATTAAGTTTAATTACATTAATTTTGAATTTAGTTTTATTTTATTTCATTCTATTTTATTTTGTTTTATTTAATTTTGTTATTTTATTTTATGTTATATTATATTCTTTTATTTTATGTTATTTTCTTTTCTTTTATTTTTCCACTATTTTCTTTTCTCTTACTTTTTTATATTATTTTATGTTTGCTTTTTTCTTATTTTATTTTATTTTATTTTATTATATTATATTTTACTTGTTTTTATATTATAATTTATATCGTTTTTTATTTTTTTATTTCTTATTTTTATTTTTTAGTTTTATATTTTTATTTATTTTTTAATTTTTTTTATTATTTTATCCTCTATTATTTTCTTTTCTTCTATTTTTTTAATTTAATTTTATTTAATTATATTTTTTTCCTTTTTTCATTTTTTTCCTTTTATTTTATTTCATTTTTTTTTTCTTTGTTGTATTTTTTTTTTTTTGTTTGTTTATTTTTTTTTTTATTATTATTTTATTTTAACTTATTTTATTATATTTTTTATTTAATCTTAATTTTTTATTTTTTTGTTCTTTTATTTATTTCATTTTATTGTTGTTTTATTTTCCTATATTTTACTTTATTATTTTATATTTTTTTATTATCATTTTTTTATTATTATTTTCTTTTTTTTTATTTGCGTTATTATTTTTATTTTTCTATTATTTTTTTGTTCTTTTATTTAATTTTTTTATTTTATCTTAAATTTTTTTTTAATTTTTTTAATAAATTTAACTAATTTTAATTTAATTTATTTTCGTTTAATAGATTTAATTTAATTCAGTTCAATCCACTTTGATTTAATTAATTTTATGCTAATTTAATTTAAAAAAAATTTGAAATTCGGAAACAGAAAAATACCTATGTATTACATTTAGTATGTAAATGTATGCAAGAGTCCATGAATCAGTATTGAAGTTTTCCCCCCTCGCATTTTCCATCTAACATATATTTTTTTATTTTTTCTTCCCATACATTTTTGTTTCAAACTCCCTCTCATTGTTTCAACTCAATTTCTAATTGCTACCTATTTTGTATAGCTAATTATGAGTTACTGACTCACTTGCTAGCCTGCCTCGTGCCTTATTTACCTAAATAGAAATATCCGTTACCAGCCTCAATATCAATCTACTCAACCAACCATGCAATTGTTTATCCAACTGGCTATTCATGAGCTCAGCATTTTGTTTGTTTGTAAATAAATAAAAACATAAAATAAAAAATGTGCTAGCACCGCAATAGAAAATTAATTCTAACTGACATTAAACGAGTGGACAGTGCCAAAGGCTTTTGTAAATAATCAAACGAGCAAATGAAACTTTCATGCAAAGTGAGCTTTTAATGTTGTTTCTCACTTCATATGTGCCAGAGTGTGTAGTTTCGAATGTTAATGTCGTTTAGAATAGGAGAATAGTTGCAATGGCAACTAGTCAGGCGTTGTAATTCGACATACTCAAACTAGTTTTCCAGCACAATGCTGGAGTAGGTATTGTCTATGTTGTATACCTGTTCATTAGTGCATATGTACAGGTTTTTGTGTCTCTTTCGAGTTGTTGTCTATTTTACCATGAACTCAAAATGGGTCACTGGTCTCCCATGCTAATGATTTCATTACATAAATTCTATATCGATTTTCATTAAAACGAGCTGCAACAATGCACTTTCTATTCAGCGTATGTGGTTGAAATATGTTGTCTATATATGTATTTAATATCTACAAACCTATATGGTTCTAGATTCATAATAAAGTGTGCGCATACTAGTTTTCTGAGCAATTTGTATGGGCTTTTGCTTTATTGAACTGATTTTAATGTAGACGATAACTTCTGTTGAAAGTTTTCTCTTCCCTAATGTTTATGGGGAGATCACGCTAAAAAGGGTTTACCAAATTTATACAATAGTGGATTGGGTTAAGATAGGCAATAGGCTTGATCTAGAAAAACACTCAACTATTCCTCTGTGTTAAGACGAATCTCAACTGTAATTTGAACAAATTTGGGACCTGCGAAACAATTGCCTGGAGTGCTTATCTCAAGTCCTATTTAAAACTTTCTTCAAATTTAACATTTTCCCAACTAACTTGTTCTGTTATTCGAAAAGTAGATATTATGCCACTTCATTACCACTCACTTAATTTACAGTAAATTAAAAAGTTCACTGAACTTTATTATAGTTTTTATGGCAAATGTTTAGTACGACGTTTAGTGGCTTAAGTAGAAGTTTTAGAAAGATAATCTTTACATTCTTTCCACACTTTTATAACAGTTGTTCTATAATGGTTTATTACTTAACCAACAACATGATTTTATATGCAGACTGCATTTACTTAGACAGTAGATAGTCCACTTTTAAGTCGTTTCTACATCTAAGTACGTGCCGTAGAGCTCTCGTTGGTATCGTGTGAAATATCATATGCTTTAAACGGTCTTATGCAACATAACCTTTTACGATGTCATAAAATTATATAATTTTGCGGAAAAGAAAAGGGGAGACATAGATACGATGTCGAAACCCAGCTACTGGCAAGCTAGTGATAGGGTTTCAGCACAAATAAAGCAATTACTCAAGTACTGTTCTTCTGATTTCCTTAAAGTTGGGCAACTCACACAGAAAACAAAGGCGTGAGTAGCAAGTACTCGTGAAGTTTGATGTGTAAACGTGTGTATTGTGCACATACATTTAATAAAACTAGTGTTCACCTAGTTGCTGAGCTTCAGCCACAAAACTTCATTTTATAATATTTTTGGTGTTTTCCTTTGTCCTTTATTGTATTTATTTATTTTGATATCTCCTATAAGTTATATATGCCTCATAGAACCGTTATACATATATGACTCAAAGAGGAGTCATAAATTAATCATAGACGAGTCATAAACGACTGATACACGAGTCATAATTGATTAATGTACGAGTTAAAATGATTAATGGACGAGTCATAAATGACTCATAGGTGAGTCATAAGGCGAATCATATATGTCTCATGTAAGAGTCGTTAATGACTCACGTAAGAGTTAAATATTAATCCTATAAGAGTCGGTAATATATCACTTCCTTTACTTGTTTCTCCTTTCCTTTCCTTTATTTTGATTCCTTCCTCTCCTAACCTTCCCCTTATTTTCTTTCCTTTCCTTCCATCTCCTTTCCTTTCATTTCCTTTCATTCCTTTAATTTCCTTTCCTTTATTTTATTTCCTTTCCTTTCCTTTCCTTTCCTTTCCTTTCCTTTCCTTTCCTTTCCTTTCCTTTCCTTTCCTTTCCTTTCCTTTCCTTTCCTTTCCTTTCCTTTCCTTTCCTTTCCTATATTACCTTCTTTCTTATCTTTTCTCTCCTTCTTCAATCCTTTCTTTTAGTTTCCCTCCCTTTTCTTCCCTTCCCATCCCTTCCCTTCCGTGCGCTTCCCTTGAAAAAGGCTTCTCAGCAACAATATTTAGTGGTTTTTGCCTTTAAAAAGTACAACAACATAATCCCGCTCACGTCAATGCCCCATATCTCTGTGACTATATTCAAGTATCTACACTCAAAAAAAATATCAAAAAAAAAAAACGTTTCACATAATTTTTCGCTTAAACCAAAACAATGCAATCTCGTGCAGATTGTGTGAAGATTTACACAATTCATTTTGCAATTACATACTTAAAGTCACTGAAGAATGAGGACTACATTGCTATGTGAAAGCGGCTTGAATAGCTTTTAATTTGTTTTAATAGCTTTAGCAACAATTAAGAAATGATTCTGAATGGCAGCCACAGCACACTTTTTTATTGAGAAAGCAAACAAGAAAATAGCGGAAAAGAGCAGCATAAAATGTTTGGTTGTATAAAGAAGAGCCAGTCGCAGAGACCTTAACGCTAAAAACGTAGTTATGTTGTTAAATATTCCCACCGGTAGTAGACGGACAAGTAGACAGTCACTCACACGAGTTAGCACTCAAACGGTGTGTTGTGTCAGTTAGACAGTCACGTGAATTGTGTGCGAATTAAGAATGAACCCCTTCTATGGTAGCCTGAGTGTCTGCCAGCCGACAGCAGCACATGTTTCTCGCACACAAATTATGGGCGTAAATTTTGACCAACTGTTGTGCTAAGAAAACGTTGTACGCGAGTACAGTGCCTTAAAATTGTTTACCAACAATATTTCTACAGCAAGCACAATTTTATTTTCGGCCAAGAAATTTTCACGTATCCTTATTTAATTTAAAACAACTATATTTTAAAGTAGTTATTTTAAATTAAAATATTTATTGCATCATGTATTGTAGGCACTGTATTAAGTCTTTGTAAATAATTCCTTTTTAATTTGTTAAGCGAATAATAATTGTTCTGCTTCGCTGCGCTATCTTTTTCCCTCAGCCAAAGCGTTCATACCAAATTGAAGGCATGGCATTGTTTTGTTAAATTGTTGTTGATTTCAGTACTTATATTTATAGATATTAAGTTTTCGTATGGTGAATGTCAAGGTTGCTGAATTCGTTTTAAATTGAACCATGTCATTATTTTGATTTTCAAGGGCTTACTAAAATTTTTGTATGCTTATTAATCAAAAACTTTTTAGTAGTTTTCATAGTTTCTGCCATTTTTATTAAAATAAATTTTTCTTTCTCTCATTTTTCTTTTCGGACCATTAATACATGTGATAAAAATGCTGCTCAGGGTTCCTTATGATTCAAGAAGTCGCTTGATTTCAAAGTAACTCTAAACTCATAAAAACGTTACATAACGTCCAAAGAATTAGACTTAGCATTCCAGTATTTGAAGAGATAATACTCAAACACGTTCCAGATACCAGTAGCTAGATTTAAGAAAATCATTTTGCGGCATTATGAATATAGTTATTGAATATCGAATCAAATAAAAAGGAAAGGAAAGGAAAGGAAAGGAAAGGAAAGGAAAGGAAAGGAAAGGAAAGGAAAGGAAAGGAAAGGAAAGGAAAGGAAAGTAAAGGAAAGGAAAGGAAAGGAAAGGAAAGGAAAGGAAAGGAAAGGAAAGGAAAGGAAAGGAAAGGAAACGAAAGGAAAGGAAAGGAAAGGAAACGAAAGGAAAGGAAACGAAAGGAAACGAAAGGAAGCGAAAGGAAACGACACGAAAGGAAAGGAAAGGAAAGGAAAGGAAAAGAAAAGATTACAACAATAAAACAGGAAAACCTATCATACTGTCCTTACTGTTACAGAACAAATCTGTAACTATACGCTGACAAGCATGAGTACACGATGGCATAATGGTAGACACTTCCGTTTAGCAGTCAAATAATTTCTAGTTCAATTAGCGGTGAAGGCAATATGGCAAGTGTGATAGGCAACCTGAGAGAGTGTGGTGTAATTTCTTAAAAGCTGTGATTAGACGCTGGCAAATATAAATATACGTTGGCATAATGGTAGTTCGATTCTCAGTGAAGTCAATATAAGAACTCAGAAAATTATTTTTTTTTATTTGACTCCTTTTAATGTTAAAAAAAAAGTAAAAAATAAAAATGATATTAACTTCACCGAGAATCGAACTCAAGAACAACTTAAACAACAATATTGCCTGTTAAAACAACTAATTTTATGTTGAGTTAAGGTTAACAGTTTCAATGCAGTTGATTCAGCATTTATTTCATATTTACCATCACATTCTTGAGGACAATATTACAAAACTGATGGATGCTGTCATTCATGTCTAGCAGGGTAGTCATTCATTGAAGCATATTTGTTTGTCTTCAGATTTAGAAAAAATTAGCAACTTGCGAAAAAGCTAAAAAAAAAAACCGGTTCCTATAACGTTAAAATATAATGCGCGTCATTATTCATTTATTTGAAATGTTTAGAAAAGGCAAAGTAAGTGGCTACTCATAAGTTAGTAAAAAAATATGGAATAAAGAAATTTGTGTTGTTTTTTTTTTTTGTGGTCAAGGTGAGAAAGTTAAAAGATTTTATGAAATTGAAAAAAGAGAATTTAGAAAAAATTAAAACAAGAAATATTAACAATTTAGAAAACTTGTTTTTTTTATTTTCAAACACAGTCGATTCAATTCCGCTTTTCCAACCCAACGTTTCGCTAGACTTTCTGGCGTCATCAGGGGTGATCTTTTTTGTTGTTGTTCAATAATATTTCGATGTTTTCCGATCAATTGTATATTAATTATAAATTTTGGAATTAGGCTCTTTTGAGTATTAGTTTTGAAGTGAAAAAGATTATATTCCACTTTTCCAACCGAACGTTTGAAAACGCTTTGACTTGGGGAATTAGAGAATGAGATTAGTTATCGAATCTATCTCTCATCGATAACCAGCTTCAGTATTTGTTGAGATTTAGATTAGTATAAGAAGACGTTCATCAAAATCAATCATAAAATCAATATAGGCATCATAAAAACTAATTAATAATTAAGTTAATCGCTATTTTCGTAGAATTTGCGTAGAATTTTTTTTTTTAATTTGATAAAATCGAAAAAAGCAATAATACTCACATCTTGTTCTTTTTTCCTCTGCTTCCTTGCCGTCTCCTTTTGTCTTCAAATTAAATGTTTCGATTTTTAGCAGCTTCACTTTTATTAGTTTTTTTTTGTTTATTTGAGCACTTTTTCGGCACTTATTTACAATTAATCACTAACTATTTTTTTCCACATAACAAAATCAGGTTATTTATTTAGCATGATATATTTTAATATTCTTAGCTAAAAACTGCAAATGATATTGCATTAATTTTATACAATTTTTTTTTTTCGATAAATATTTTGATTCACGCTAGACTTTATTAATCTGCTCTTGTACCATCTTATAGATTAATCATTTAATCTTTAGATACCTATTTCTTCACCATCACCTGTTTCTTCAAAAAAAAATCTTCACACGATTTCCTGTCACTCACTGAACTGTGACCGAATTTTACTTTTTTTTTGCACTTTGTGGTTTTCTTATCTTTTGTGTATTTTCATTTTCATACACAGTATTTCAATATTTTTTTCATTTTTCACTTTTGCTTTTGTTACTTAATTACCGAAATAACTTTCGGTTTTACTATATTTGAGTTTAGTTTGTTTCGCGAATACCGTCTTAGTTGATAGCAATAAATGTTACAGTCAAGCATTTAGATATTTCCTGTATTTTTGCATAATAAAGTAGATGATTAATTACCATTACCACGTAATAACGGAAAATTTTAGTTTTTTATTATTTTCATATTTTTGCAGAATTTGTATAACCAGTTGCGCATCAGTATGTGTGAAATAATTTGTTAAAAAAAATATTTTTGATAAAAAACTGACACAAAGCGATGAAACTCTTTAAAAATGATTTACTACTTTGGTATCGATACTTTTAAGCATCGAGTACTTTTACAAGTATCGTAAATACTCGATAGATATCGGCAAGAGGTGATAGATTTACCTGTTACTTAAAACAGCTTGGAAACAATCTTTGAGCCTCGAACTTTATAGATAGTTATAACTGAAATAGTATCGAAATAAATGAAAACAACCGAAAAAAATCGATAAGACGTTAAACAAAAAATGAATGTGACTTTGTAAGCCTTCAAGATCAAACACAACAGTCACATTTTTATGTTTATATGTAAATCAAAAAGTATCGAAATAAATTTAAAATAATCGATATGGCAGAATCTTATATTTTTTAAATATTATTCAGGGTTATGTTACGTTATGTTATCCTGTATACCTTGGTTTATATTTTATGCTTATAGTGTACATAGTATATGTTTTGTCATGTTATGTTGTATTGTGTTATGTCTTATTATAATATGTACTGTTATGTCATATTATGTTATTCCGTATTATATAAGTTTATATCGTATATCAGAATGGTGTACATAGTGTATGTTATGCCATGTTATGTATAGTGTATGTTATGCCATGTCCTGTTATGTCATTTTATGTCGTGTTATGTCATGTTATGTAATGTTATGTCAAGTTATGTCATGTTGCGATATGTTATGTTATATCATGTTATGACATGTTATGTTATTTTATGTTATGTCATGTTATGTCTTGGTATGTCAAGTTATGTCATGTAATGTATGTTATTTTATGCCATGTTATGCTACATTATTTGTCGTTATGCTATAATGCAAAATTATTTTTTGGTATGTTATGTAATTTTACGTAACGTTATGTTATGTTGTAGTTTTATATGATATTTTATATTATGTCATTCTGTATTTTCTTAGTTTATATAGTATAACTTTATGATGTACATATTGTCTGCTATGTTATGATATGCTATGCCAATTTAGGTCATGTTATGTTTTTTATGACATGTTATGCTATGTTATGTTAGTTTTTTAAGTTGTTGATGCATAATTAATTTGTGAAGTTTTATGCTATGTCATATTATGCTATGCCAATTTGCTATGTTTTTTAAGTTTTGTAAGTTATTGATGCAAAATTATTTTGTGGCTTTTATATGTAACTTTATGTTATGTCAGTCTGTATTTTTACCACTGTTATGTTTCAAAATGTATTTCTCTTACAAATTTTGTTAGCATACATTTTTTATGGCCACATTCTACAATCGTAAACATTTTTTATTTGAAATCGTAAATATTTCAATTTTTATTGGCTATAATTGTTATATCTTCGCTGCGAATAGTAAATATGAAATTTTAATAAGACATTTTTTTTATTGTTTTTTTTTTTTATTTTTAACAACAAAAATCTTTTAGAAATAAAATAAATTTCACTTTCACATAACAATTTATTAGATGCCTATATATTTTTTAACAAAAAATTTCAGTGAAGATATAAAAAGTAAAAAAAAAAAAAAACAAAAAAAAAATAAAAAAAAAATTAAAAGTAAACAAAGTAAAAAAAACTTTTTGAGAAAAAGATCAAAAATATTTAAAAAAAAAATACAAAAAATCTAATCAATTTTAAGAAATATAAATAAAAATTAAATTTTGAGTAAAAAATATATAAAATTTGTTTTGGAAAAAAAAATTAATTAAAATTTTTTTTTTTAATTTAAAAATCGAGAAAGAAAATAAAACTGAAAGTAAAAATATGAAAGTTTTTGCGAAAAAAAATATAATAAGTTCAAAAAAAACCAAAAACATAAAATCAAATTAAGATATGAATGAATTAAAAATATTTTATCTTCTTCAAATAAATCTTTTAAAACACTTTCTTCGTATTTAATTAAGCTATTTAACAAAATTTCGCCTTGTAGCAAATCAAAATTTATTAATTAACAAATTTGTTTAATAATATTTATTATTTATTTTGCAACTTTTCCACTTCCGCACGCTATCCAAATCGTTGCAGTTGCACGCTAAATCTTTTTGATTTGCTCTTCACATAAAATTTTCAAATAAATCACTCAAATTCACACAAATCGCAACTAGTTTCCACATACGCACAATTTTTTTTTTTTTTTTTTTTTTTTTTGTTGTTGTCATCATTTATTTATTTATCTTTATTATTGTTATTACTTTTAAATATTTTGCTTGCGTGCCACTAATCGTAAATACAATTCAAATGCTTAAATGCAACAATTACAACGACCTCATCAGCAACAGCATGTTTAATTGCTGGCCAGTGAATGGCTAAGACAAAATTGTTGTCTGTAAGCGTTGAGCGATTAGAAATTGGCGCTTGCTGATTGTCGGCACAGCAGCGTGCAACGACCGCGTCGCGGAGGTATTTTTTTCGCATTGAACGGCAATGATTTTTCCTATTTTTTATTGTGCAATTAACGGCAGCCGTCAATTGGCATTCGACAGAAATAGGCACACATTTGAAAGGCATTTAAATTTAGATCTATGCGACAAAGTGCTGCTTATCCGTCGTTGACCGGCCGGCATTCTATTTTTTTTTGGTTTTTAAAGGAATTTTTGTTATGTTAAATAGAATACTTACTAAGTTCCGGGTTAATCTATGACACAACTTGTTCTTCGTAAGTGCGCCATGACGCAGAGTGTGCGTGAAGATCTAAGAATATCAAGTACAGTGTCCTACGTAAGTACTATAAAGGTTAAAAGCGTCTTGGAAGCTTAGAAATTGGGCTTTGAAGCGATCCCAGAGTGCTTGATTCAAGTTTATGTACTCCTTTTTTTTGTAGCCTAGGCGACTCCCAGAGCCTAAACGTATTGCTCTCATACTATGATCCTCAAATTTTTATAGAGCACGGTAAAACTCTTGCTACTGAACTCATTTGCCTATTGAGGAGTAAAATCCTCTCTCACTGCAAAGAATGGTCACGCTCTCCAAGTTTCTCAGCATATTTTCTTGTGCTGATGTATGGCCCGAAATCATAGATTTCATCGCAAGGAGCGCGATATGCTCGAAATATAGAAGACGAGTCTGGGTTTAGAGTTCATAGACAATAGATGTAATAGTCAGGCACCTCAAATCGATTTTAGCCCACGACTAAGTACACGAAACTCGGACAGAAGCTTGCCGTGAGCGGCATAATTAAGATTCAGTGGATTTTTTTGCAAGTATTCGCGCTCACTCCCAACTCTCTCTGTCTTTCCATCTGTCTCTATCTTTTTTCTGTATACATCCTCTCTATCTCTACATCTTTCTCTCTCTCTCTCTGTTCCTCATTCTCTGTCCTTCCCTGCCATTTTTCCTATAAATATTCCTCTCTCTCTCTCTTTTCTCATTGCCTCTCTGTGTCTGTCCCTCCTTCTCTCTTTCATTCTGTCGTTTTCTCTGTCGTTCCTCCTCCATCTTTATTTTTATCTCCCTACGACCCTATTTCTCCACCTCTCAATGTACCTCTAGCTCCTCTTCACCTCTCTGTATCTCTTTTTCCCTCTCTATTTGTATACCTGTTATCAGCCTCGTATCTGTTCCTCTTTATATCCATCTTTCTATCATTCCCCCTTCTATCTCTTTCTCTGACTACCAATCTTTCTTTTCTTCGAACTAATTCCTATCGCTCTAACTGTCATTGGCACTCTCTTTCTCTCTGTCCATCTTTTATATTTTTCAATCTTTATACATCTTCATTTTTCTTTTTCTCTCTGCACCTCTCTCACTGTCTCTCTCTCACTATCTCTCTCTTCCCCTCTCTCTCTCTACCCTTATAAATGTTTCTCTACCTCTCATTCCCACATATCTCTCCCTGTCCCTCTCTTTCTCTTTGCCTCTCCCTATTTTTATACCTCTCTCCCTCTCCAACTCTTTATTTGCCATTCTATCGCTATCTCTCTCTATCTGCATCTCTTTCTCTTTTTCCTGAGCCCATTTCTATGCTACTTACGCCTTCCTTATATTTTCTTAGGACTATCCTTTTCCCTTACGCCATATCTTTCACTTTCTATATCCCTCCACTTCTCTCTTTCACAGGAAAAAAAAATCAGAAACTCGTTTTAAAAAAAAAATTGTTAATAGTGATATTTCTGGAACAGATAAAGGAACACCAGACCCTATTCGTGTTTCAAAAGGGTCCTCGAGAGGAGCAAAAAGGAAAATGGTCTACTGACATCTTATTCACAGTTATCTCGGAATCATCTTAGAAACTGTTTTTCCCCATTTTTTAGGTCAAAGCCATAGCTTTTGAGACCACCCCTGAAGACAACTTTTTGTTCCAGGGGAACTCATATTTTCCGACATTCACGTCAGCTCAATAATCACAGTTCTAGTTTAAATGTTATTGGAAATTGGACACCATTTAACAATCAGATACATTACCAAAACGAGAACAACAACATTTATGAAAACATCGACAATTTATGTGACATTTAAAGCCTCCATGAAAACATATTCAGAGTTGTTCACAGTTCATATGAAAAGATAAAATGTGTGTGTGACAGGTGCATGCGCCATAATGAATGTTGGCAACGATGTGAAAGTCAACGACAACAACAACAATATAAAAACAACAACTGTGAAAGCAAAACATTGATTACAATACAACAATCAAGAGAAATGGTGGACAATAATCAAAAAGAAATAAAAATTGTCGATATTGTCAACGCACAATGAACTTGATCCAACAGTAAATGGGTGGCATACAGCATGAAGAAAAGATGCGCGAAGCACATACTACACACAAGTGCACATAAGATATGCATGACACTACAACAACAACACAAAAGGTGAAAGAAATGCAGCTAAAACTTTGAGCAAAAAAAAAAAAACATCGAACAAATAAGAAAGAAAAAATCTTAAATGAAATAAAAATTCCAAGCGCATAAAAACAACAACAGCACCATACTATGAAATGCGCTTGGATGCTGTTACACGTTCGACACACGCGAGGCACTCACTGTGCACACAAATGAGCACACAACAGCGAGCGCGTGTTTCCGAACTGCTGATGCTGCTAAAAAAGAAGCAACAAAAAATTGAAGAAAAAATAAGATGCAAACAACAACTGACCTAACAACATTGTATCTACATAAATTTACAGTTAGTTGCAGCAAGTGGCTGTCACTTGCTCGAGAAGAAGCTGACTCAGCGAATGTAGAGGAATGAGTGAGAATGGAGACGGTTGTAAAATTGTTCAGGAACGACACATTTATTTAGAAATAGACTGAGCTTGGGGTTTAGCTTGGGAAATATCTTTATTTAAATTTTTTTAGTTCTTTTTATTTTATTTTTTATTTTATTTTATCTCAAATTTTTTATTTTATTTTGTTTTAGATGATTTCATTTTTTATTTCACACTTTCAACTTTTAGTTTTTATTTTATTTATTTTATTATTTCATTTTATTTTTTTAATGTTTTTATTTTATTTATTTATTTTTATTTTTTTTCTTATTTTATTTTATTTTATTTTATTTTATTTTATTTTATTTTATTTTATTTTATTTTATTTTATTTTATTTTATTTTATTTTATTTTATTTTATTTTATTTTATTTTATTTTATTTTATTTTATTTTATTTTATTTTATTTTATTTTATTTTATTTTATTTTATTTTATTTTATTTTATTTTATTTTATTTTATTTTATTTTATTTTATTTTATTTTATTTTATTTTATTTTATTTTATTTTATTTTATTTTATTTTATTTTATTTTATTTTATTTTATTTTATTTTATTTTATTTTATTTTATTTTATTTTATTTTATTTTATTTTATTTTATTTTATTTTAAATTATTTTACTTTATTTTATTTAATTTTTTTTTTTGTTTTATTTATTATTTTTTTTTTATTTTGTTATTTTTTTATTTTTTTTTTTGTTTATTTTTATATAATTTTTATTTTTATATTTTTTTTTCTTTTATTTAATTTTTTTCTTTTATTTAATTTTTTTCTTTTATTTCTTTTTTATTTTAATTTTTCTATTGTCATGTATATTATTTTATTTTATTTCATATAATTTTTTTCCACTTATTTCATTTCGACAGAAATAGGCACACATTTGAAAGGCATTTAAATTTAGATCTATGCGACAAAGTGCTGCTTATCCGTCGTTGACCGGCCGGCATTCTATTTTTTTTTGGTTTTTAAAGGAATTTTTGTTATGTTAAATAGAATACTTACTAAGTTCCGGGTTAATCTATGACACAACTTGTTCTTCGTAAGTGCGCCATGACGCAGAGTGTGCGTGAAGATCTAAGAATATCAAGTACAGTGTCCTACGTAAGTACTATAAAGGTTAAAAGCGTCTTGGAAGCTTAGAAATTGGGCTTTGAAGCGATCCCAGAGTGCTTGATTCAAGTTTATGTACTCCTTTTTTTTGTAGCCTAGGCGACTCCCAGAGCCTAAACGTATTGCTCTCATACTATGATCCTCAAATTTTTATAGAGCACGGTAAAACTCTTGCTACTGAACTCATTTGCCTATTGAGGAGTAAAATCCTCTCTCACTGCAAAGAATGGTCACGCTCTCCAAGTTTCTCAGCATATTTTCTTGTGCTGATGTATGGCCCGAAATCATAGATTTCATCGCAAGGAGCGCGATATGCTCGAAATATAGAAGACGAGTCTGGGTTTAGAGTTCATAGACAATAGATGTAATAGTCAGGCACCTCAAATCGATTTTAGCCCACGACTAAGTACACGAAACTCGGACAGAAGCTTGCCGTGAGCGGCATAATTAAGATTCAGTGGATTTTTTTGCAAGTATTCGCGCTCACTCCCAACTCTCTCTGTCTTTCCATCTGTCTCTATCTTTTTTCTGTATACATCCTCTCTATCTCTACATCTTTCTCTCTCTCTCTCTGTTCCTCATTCTCTGTCCTTCCCTGCCATTTTTCCTATAAATATTCCTCTCTCTCTCTCTTTTCTCATTGCCTCTCTGTGTCTGTCCCTCCTTCTCTCTTTCATTCTGTCGTTTTCTCTGTCGTTCCTCCTCCATCTTTATTTTTATCTCCCTACGACCCTATTTCTCCACCTCTCAATGTACCTCTAGCTCCTCTTCACCTCTCTGTATCTCTTTTTCCCTCTCTATTTGTATACCTGTTATCAGCCTCGTATCTGTTCCTCTTTATATCCATCTTTCTATCATTCCCCCTTCTATCTCTTTCTCTGACTACCAATCTTTCTTTTCTTCGAACTAATTCCTATCGCTCTAACTGTCATTGGCACTCTCTTTCTCTCTGTCCATCTTTTATATTTTTCAATCTTTATACATCTTCATTTTTCTTTTTCTCTCTGCACCTCTCTCACTGTCTCTCTCTCACTATCTCTCTCTTCCCCTCTCTCTCTCTACCCTTATAAATGTTTCTCTACCTCTCATTCCCACATATCTCTCCCTGTCCCTCTCTTTCTCTTTGCCTCTCCCTATTTTTATACCTCTCTCCCTCTCCAACTCTTTATTTGCCATTCTATCGCTATCTCTCTCTATCTGCATCTCTTTCTCTTTTTCCTGAGCCCATTTCTATGCTACTTACGCCTTCCTTATATTTTCTTAGGACTATCCTTTTCCCTTACGCCATATCTTTCACTTTCTATATCCCTCCACTTCTCTCTTTCACAGGAAAAAAAAATCAGAAACTCGTTTTAAAAAAAAAATTGTTAATAGTGATATTTCTGGAACAGATAAAGGAACACCAGACCCTATTCGTGTTTCAAAAGGGTCCTCGAGAGGAGCAAAAAGGAAAATGGTCTACTGACATCTTATTCACAGTTATCTCGGAATCATCTTAGAAACTGTTTTTCCCCATTTTTTAGGTCAAAGCCATAGCTTTTGAGACCACCCCTGAAGACAACTTTTTGTTCCAGGGGAACTCATATTTTCCGACATTCACGTCAGCTCAATAATCACAGTTCTAGTTTAAATGTTATTGGAAATTGGACACCATTTAACAATCAGATACATTACCAAAACGAGAACAACAACATTTATGAAAACATCGACAATTTATGTGACATTTAAAGCCTCCATGAAAACATATTCAGAGTTGTTCACAGTTCATATGAAAAGATAAAATGTGTGTGTGACAGGTGCATGCGCCATAATGAATGTTGGCAACGATGTGAAAGTCAACGACAACAACAACAATATAAAAACAACAACTGTGAAAGCAAAACATTGATTACAATACAACAATCAAGAGAAATGGTGGACAATAATCAAAAAGAAATAAAAATTGTCGATATTGTCAACGCACAATGAACTTGATCCAACAGTAAATGGGTGGCATACAGCATGAAGAAAAGATGCGCGAAGCACATACTACACACAAGTGCACATAAGATATGCATGACACTACAACAACAACACAAAAGGTGAAAGAAATGCAGCTAAAACTTTGAGCAAAAAAAAAAAAACATCGAACAAATAAGAAAGAAAAAATCTTAAATGAAATAAAAATTCCAAGCGCATAAAAACAACAACAGCACCATACTATGAAATGCGCTTGGATGCTGTTACACGTTCGACACACGCGAGGCACTCACTGTGCACACAAATGAGCACACAACAGCGAGCGCGTGTTTCCGAACTGCTGATGCTGCTAAAAAAGAAGCAACAAAAAATTGAAGAAAAAATAAGATGCAAACAACAACTGACCTAACAACATTGTATCTACATAAATTTACAGTTAGTTGCAGCAAGTGGCTGTCACTTGCTCGAGAAGAAGCTGACTCAGCGAATGTAGAGGAATGAGTGAGAATGGAGACGGTTGTAAAATTGTTCAGGAACGACACATTTATTTAGAAATAGACTGAGCTTGGGGTTTAGCTTGGGAAATATCTTTATTTAAATTTTTTTAGTTCTTTTTATTTTATTTTTTATTTTATTTTATCTCAAATTTTTTATTTTATTTTGTTTTAGATGATTTCATTTTTTATTTCACACTTTCAACTTTTAGTTTTTATTTTATTTATTTTATTATTTCATTTTATTTTTTTAATGTTTTTATTTTATTTATTTATTTTTATTTTTTTTCTTATTTTATTTTATTTTATTTTATTTTATTTTATTTTATTTTATTTTATTTTATTTTATTTTATTTTATTTTATTTTATTTTATTTTATTTTATTTTATTTTATTTTATTTTATTTTATTTTATTTTATTTTATTTTATTTTATTTTATTTTATTTTATTTTATTTTATTTTATTTTATTTTATTTTATTTTATTTTATTTTATTTTATTTTATTTTATTTTATTTTATTTTATTTTATTTTATTTTATTTTATTTTATTTTATTTTATTTTATTTTATTTTATTTTATTTTATTTTATTTTATTTTATTTTATTTTATTTTATTTTATTTTATTTTATTTTATTTTAAATTATTTTACTTTATTTTATTTAATTTTTTTTTTTGTTTTATTTATTATTTTTTTTTTATTTTGTTATTTTTTTATTTTTTTTTTTGTTTATTTTTATATAATTTTTATTTTTATATTTTTTTTTCTTTTATTTAATTTTTTTCTTTTATTTAATTTTTTTCTTTTATTTCTTTTTTATTTTAATTTTTCTATTGTCATGTATATTATTTTATTTTATTTCATATAATTTTTTTCCACTTATTTCATTTAGCTTTTGTTTTTTTATATTTTTCATTTTGTTTCTTTTCTTTTATTTTATTTTATATTATTTTAATTTATTTATATGTTATATTATTATTTATATGTTTTTTATTTTATTATTTTTTTTTATTTTTCTAATAAAATTTCTTTAATTTAAAAAAAAAATTAAATTTTGTTGTTTTGTTTTATTTTGAATTATATTTCATTTTGTAGCATTTTATTTTATATTATTTTGCTTTATTTAACTTTATTTTATTTTCTTTTATTTTATTTTATTTTGTCTTTTATTTCATTTTTATTTTAGTTTATTTTTAATTTGTTTATATAATTTTTTTTATGTATATTATTTTATTTCATTTAATTTTTTTATATTTTTTATTTTTTTATTTTATTTCATTTTATGTTTTATTTTATTTTATGTTTTCTACTTTCTATATTTTTATATTTTATTTTTTTCCAATTTTTTTTATAATAATTTCTTTAATTTTCTTTATATTATTTTATATATTTTTTATTTTTTTTTTTTTTTTATTTAATTTTTTTATTTATTTTTTTTTTTATTTTTTTTTTCTTTATGATTTTTTTCAATTTTTTTTATTATTGCTATTATTATTACTATTTTTCCCTTCTTTTTAAATTTTTTTTTTAATTTTTTTTTATTTTTATATTATTTTCTTATTTTTTTTTCTATACTATTCTATTTTACTTTATATTAGTTAATTTAATTTTTAATTTTTTTAATGTCATTTATTTTATTTTATTTTTATATTTTTTTAAATTTTTTTTTATATTTTTTTTTCTAATTTTTATATAATTTTTATATTTTTACTTTTATTTTAATTTATTTAATTTTTGTTTTTTTATTTTATTATTTTTTTTCTTTCATTTTTTTTTTATTATTTTTTTTTTTTTGTAGCATTTTATTTTATATTATTTTGTTTTATTTAACCTAACCTTGTTTTATTTAATTTTATTTTATATTATTTTATTTTATTTTTTTATCTAATTTTTTTCATTTTATTTTTTCTTCAATTTTTTTTATCATTTAATTTTTTTTCTTTTATTATTTATTTAATTTTTTCATTTCATTTTATTTTTTAATTTTTTTTGCATTCTATTTTTTTGTTTTATTTTATTTATTTTTTTTTTTTTAATAATTTTTTTTTTTTTTTCACTTCATTTAATTTGCGAATTTCCTCAATCAATTTACCGAGCCAATGCGAATTTTTCAATTTTCTTTTGCTCTAGGTATTCATCAATGCTGCGCAACTTTTCACTACGTCGAGATTTTCGTGTTTCACGTTTGTTTGCCACTATTTTTTTCGAGTTGGTATTATTTAGCTAATTTTTCGTTGTATTTCTTTTGTTATTTTTTCTTAAATTTTCGTTACTATTTTTTCTTCAATTTTTGTTGTTATTTTCGCAATTTACACTCACACCACGAATTAAGTGAATGGCGAACGTAAAGTGGTTAGAGGCTGTTGGTTTTGCAATATTCCTTTGCGTTTTATTTTTTGCACCAACGAAGCTGCAAACAACTAATCACTAGTAATCAAATCGACAGCAACAGCAACATCAACATACAAAACATGCAAAAAGCAACATCTCCACCACTGCCGCATTGCAACAGTGAAATTTTTTAATGGATTTATCAACGCGAGTAGTAAATATATCGTCGCGGTCTTGCGGCAACACTACAGCGTGTCAAAGTTGTTGTTGTTGCTGCCAATTGCGATGCCTATCGATGCCAAAACTGATGTTCAAACCGCTGCCAATATAGTCGCCGTTATTACAATTGCTGCTTGTTTGAGACTAGAGCTAGTATTGGTGGTGGTATGTGAGGTTAAGTTCGTATGCATATGTACCGTTTGGATGTTTGCAACGTGTATATTTTATGTATTTTTACTTATAGATATGTAAATTTCTAATTAAGTGTTGTTGCTACTATTTTCCGCTCAATTACACACATTCACACTTTTTGCCAATCGACGCCTTTCAAAAGTTGTGAGGTTTACGCTTCGGAGGAAAATTTTTCCAATATTGCTGATTAGATTAGACTAGTTGTACCAAAAAATAAATTGGATTTTCAATTAGGAATAGCGACGTTACGATCCTAAGAGAGTTGCTATCGACGTCAGACATTAGCGGTTGAAGAAGGAAATGCCTCAACTGACTTGCAAAGAACACAATTTTCGTTTCATATCGGGAGAGAAGACAAAGGCACAGCAGATTTATATCATTCATATCGAGTCGATATGAAAAATGAATGCCACAGATGGCGCTGTGGTCGATCTACACTTCAAAATACTTTTTCTTTTACTCTAGCAAGATGGCAATGACGGAAAGCATACTTATCGATCGTGATTACGATATTCACGAGGCACTGTCTCAACGGAAGTAGAGATGGGCGCGTGCATGATTTTTGCTGTACGACACGAAGCAAACTTTTGACATGCACGAACAAAATAAAACTGCATAGTTTCTTTATGGCGAACATTTTCCACGCCGGAGATTTTTTCGGAATTTCCCTTCCCTACCACTATAATATATTTCAGATTTTTTTCAGCAACGCTCTTTTTTGAGATATTGATCCAACAACAACTTATCTCAGCTAAAAATATATTGAACTTTGCATCAGATAGGCCATTCGTCTTTTTTTTTTTTGGACTTTAGACTCGAGAACTCACTACTCGAAATCGCATTTTTGAACACGAGCACATGGGTACATGCGTGCACAAAAACGTGCACGACGCTCATCTCTAGTTGAAAGGAACGCAGAGAGATTAAGAGAGACGTTTATTTAAGTAGATTTTGTGAGAGCTGTAGATACTATAGGGATGGGGAAAGATGAAACACTCTCTGTTTCAGAACTCGGTGGCAAGGCAATTCTACAAACAAACCTCCGGTAGGTGGCGCGTGGTTTGAGCTATTTTGAAAATTGGTTTAAAATTGGGCATGCTGCGATCGATTTTTAACTGGTTTCCAGGCAACCGACGAGTCTAAATCTGAGCACATAGGTTAAGGCATGATAAATAATTCGTGGAAATCAAAATTACGCTAGGTTGCGCTCTGATCGATATATTGGAAAATTGTTGAAAATCTCTGAAAAACGTGGGAATTTCTGCTCTCAATTTTTTATTTATATAGGCGGGTGGAAAATTGACACATTTTTAAAAGCCCGTTGCCAATGCAAACTTTAATAAAAAAGTTTTCACTAGGTGGCGCATAGATCGAGCTATTAGGAGAACTGATTTGAAATTGGGAATTATACTTTTTGTGGATTGACTTTTAATTATCTCGATCAGCGCGACATCTAGCGGAATTTCGATGTCTACAAATTATATTGAAAACTAGTTTTCTGGGTACTTGAGTTCAGAACACGATGACAATAAAATTTGTAGAAATCGAAATTCCGCTAGATGTCGCGCTGATCGAGATAATTAAAAATCTCTGAGAAAGAGGAAAAATCTTGGCTTCGATTTTTGAGTAACTTTTCGGTAAAGTAGAGACTTGGAGCTTTACAATGCGATATTTAATCAAAAAAATGTCACTAGATGGCGCTTGTATCAAGCTATTTCGAAAATTTGTTTAAAATTGGAAATTTTGCGAACAACTTTAAGCTTTTTTCGTGGCGACCTTGGCACTAGAAGTTTAGCATATAGTTTAGGACACAATGACAATACAATTTGTAAAAAAAAGGAAAGTTCCGCTAGGTGGCGCGCTGAGCGATATAATGGAAAGCTGTTTAAAGTACTTAAAAAGAAGTGCCAAAAAAAAGAATTTTTTTCTTGATTATGTGAACGGCATAAGATCTACATATCTTCCGGAGGTATGACAATAAACATATAAAGCCTGATATTTTTTCTTTTATAGACCTTACTTTCCAAATGCCTACCAAGTCCAAAGTAGTACTTTTTCACAGTCCGTCACAGTTTAAAATTTTTAACTATTTTTACTATGACTTTTTTTTTTTTAATTTTTTAGCATATTTATCGCTGAATATTTTTATAATCAAACGTTCATACATTTTAGTGCGCACCAAAATGTATTTTAATATTTTTGAGTTTAGAACAGTTTTAAAATTTTTATTTTTTGTTATTCACGCCAGATTTTTAAGCATTTAAACATCTCAAAGGGTTGCAACTCAGCATGAAGTAACGGTGTACGAAGTAGACCCGAGCACTAAAATGTTGTAAACAGTGTTGCTCAAAAAATTTCAAATCGAAGGGTTTTTGCTTTGCTCTTTCATATGAAATTCAGACACTTTCTAAAGAATTGTTTTTGTATTCAAAGTAAATATTTTTTTTAGGCAGGGCAAAACTAAAAACAAAAACTCTTTAAGAATATAGGACCTGAGCAGCACTGGTCAATTCACAATAATTTTTTCGATATATGTATATATTTTGTACGCGTTACAATATCGATTGCTTAGCAACGCAAAATTATTTACAAGCGTGCGTTCGATACCAAAAATGGTGACATAAACAAAACGAAAATAGTATAAAAAAAATAAAAAACAATTACACGTCTTTGTTTTTATAAACAAAAAGTCAATAAAAGACTATAAACACAATAACGAAACGCAAAAAATATTTAAAAATGTTTAAGCGAACAACGAACGCGTCTTGCACGCGCAACGTATCAAACTCTAACTGCGCGCAATGGCCTAAACAAAACTCAAAGCACACATCGAATTGGTGGAGTGTTAGTGGTGAGCTCAACTCAAACAAGCAAGTTGACTTGAATTGAGACTGGACAAAGTAAACTGGCTAGCAAATGAATAAAAAAAATAAAAACAAACAAACGAGCAAGCGAAAAGCGACCAAACGCGACGTCAAAGTTATTGTTGAGACTTCAAGTCTCGTCTGCTAACAAAGTCATCTGAGCGGCTCAAGAAACGAGTTAGCCACAACACCGGTGGTGCTAGTGTGTGAGCTGAGAGAGGCCACATAAAAAAGTCTGAGCGCCAGCAATCTAATACAAGTATCTAAGCAACCGCAAAACAAAACGAAAAATCATTTAACTAAGTTTAAAAATAGAAAACATAAATAAATAATTGTACGCATTTGAGATTGTGAAAGCGTTGCGGCATGCGGTGCGGCTTTTGTTGGCTGGCTAAACTTGAATGAAAATAGGCTGCACCGCACACCCGGCTTGCATGCTGTTTGTTAGTGGTTGAATGTTTGGAAATGACTTTGTTTGAACGTTGCTTAGATACTCAATAAACAAAAATAAGTACGCCACTCACTCAACTCGCTGAGCGTGAGTGCAACTTGGAGCTCGATTAGCTCATTAACAGCTCGTAAAGAGCGGCTTGCCAGTGAGCGGCGTTTTTAATTTTTGCTTGCGTGGAGTTTTTATTTTGATATTTTTTTTTAATGTTTATTAATTGTCTTTTTTCTGATGTTATCACAAGCTTAATGAGCTTGTTTTATTTGATTTTATTACACGCCTTCTTTCTTGTAGTGAAGTGTACAGGTAAGTTACATCCCAATTACAAATGTTTTGTAATTGGTTTTAATTTTTAATTGCTTAAGAAGAAGAATTTAAGAATGTTTAGTCATCGATTACCCAGCAAATTTTAAAAGCCCTTGAGCAGTTTGAAGAACTGCTACAACACCAAAAACAGGCAATTGGAATGCTGATTAGAAAAAAATAAAATAATAAAAAATAAAAAATAAAATAAAAAAATTAATTAAATTAAATAACATAAAATAAAATAAAATAAAATAAAATAAAATAAAATAAAATAAAATAAAATAAAATAAAATAAAATAAAATAAAATAAAATAAAATAAAATAAAATAAAATAAAATGAAATAAATTAAAATAAAATAAAATAAAATAAAAGAAAATAAAATAAAATAAAATAAAATAAAATAAAATAAATAAAATAAAATAAAATAAAATAAAATAAAATAAAATAAAATAAAATAAAATAAAATAAAATAAAATAAAATAAAATAAAATAAAATAAAATAAAATAAAATAAAATAAAATAAAATAAAATAAAATAAAATAAAATAAAATAAAATAAAATAAAATAAAATAAAATAAAATAAAATAAAATAAAATAAAATGAAATAAATTAAAATAAAATAAAAGAAAATAAAATAAAATAAAATAAAATAAAATAAAATAAAATAAAATAAAATAAAATAAAATAAAATAAAATAAAATAAAATAAAATAAAATAAAATAAAATAAAATAAAATAAAATAAAATAAAACAAAAAAAATAAAATAAAATAAAATAAAATAAAATAAAATAAAATAAAATAAAATAAAATAAAATAAAATAAAATAAAATAAAATAAAATAAAATAAAATAAAATAAAATAAAATAAAATAAAATAAAATAAAATAACATAAATAAAAAAATTAAATAAAATAAAATAAAGTAAAATAAAATAAAAAAAAATAAACTAAAGTAAATAAAAAAATAAATAAAATAAAATAAAATAAGAAAATTAAATGAAATAAAATAAAATGTTATAAAAAATAAATAAAATAAATAAAATAAAAAAATAATAAAATAAAATAAAAGTAATCCCAAAATAAAATAAAACAGAATTAAACAAAACAAAATAAAATAAGATAAATTAAATTAAATTGAAAAAAAAATTTAAAAAAAATTACAGAAAATAAAATAAAATAAAATAAAATAAAATAAAATAAAATAAAATAAAATAAAATAAAATAAAATAAAATAAAATAAAATAAAATAAAATAAAATAAAAATATTTGAAACTTTGGTGGACTTTGACCGTTTGTGAATAATTTTTTCTTAAATTATTCTATGTTTTTATTATTAGTGAACACAAACTCATAACATACATACATAAAATAAAATAAAATAAAATAAAATTAAATTAAATTAAATAAAAAAATAAAATAAAAAAATGAAATAAAATTAAAAAAAAAAAAAAAAAAAAATAAATAAATAAAAAAATAAAATAAAGGTAAAATTAAATAAAAAAGATAATAAAATATACTAAAAAATAAATCAAATAAAATAAAATAAGAAAATTAAAACAAATGAAATAAAATAAAATGAAAGAGATAATAAAAAAAAATAAAATGTAATAAAAAAAAAATAAAATAAAATAAAATAAAAAAATAAAAAAAAATAAAATAAAATAAAATAAAATAAAATAAAATAAAATAAAATAAAATAAAATAAAATAAAATAAAATAAAATAAAATAAAATAAAATAAAATAAAATAAAATAAATAAAATAAAATAAAATAAAATAAAATAAAATAAAATAAAATAAAATAAAATAAAATAAAATAAAATAAAATAAAATAAAATAAAATAAAATAAAATAAAATAAAATAAAATAAAATAAAATAAAATAAAATAAAATAAAATAAAATAAAATAAAATAAAATAAAATAAAATAAAATAAAATAAAATAAAATAAAATAAAATAAAATAAAGTAAAATAAAATAAAAAAAAAATAAAATAAAATAAAGTAAAGTAAAATAAAATAAAATAAAGTAAAAAAAAAATAAATAAAATAAAATAAGAAAATTAAATGAAATAAAATAAAATGTTATAAAAAAATAAATAAAATAAAAAAATAATAAAATAAAATAAAAATAATAATAAAATAAAATAAGATAAAAAATAAATTAAATTAAATTAAATTAAATAAAATAAAATAAAACAGAATTAAACAAACCAAAATAAAATAAGATAAATTAAATTAAATTTCTTAAAATTAAAAAAAAATGACAGAAAATAAAATAAAATAAAATAAAATAAAATAAAATAAAATAAAATAAAATAAAATAAAATAAAATAAAATAAAATAAAATAAAATAAAATAAAATAAAACAAAATAAAATAAAATAAAATAATATAAAATAAAATAAAAAAAAAACAAAACAAAATAAGATAAATTAAATTAAATTTAAAAAAAAATTAAGAAAAAATGACAGAAAATAAAATAAAATAAAATAAAATATAATAAAATAAAATAAAATAAAATAAATTAAAATAAAATAAAATAAAGTAAAATAAATTAAAATAAAATAGAATAAAATAAAATTAAGTAAAATTAAATTAATTTAAAAAAAAAATTTATTTTTCTTAGTGCATCTGGAAGTATTCACGAAATTAATCTGCAATAACTTCAGAAAAATCGAGGATAAAGGAAAAAATAACGTGGACTGGAACCCACTGGTAAACATATATATGCTATTGTCAATTAAATTTATTTAGCTTTCAATTGCATAAAATAACACTACAAATATTCATAATTAAAAAAATTCAAGCACCAGCACACGAAGTAAAAAAAAAACGATCAAATCCACATTACGCTAGGCTAAAAAAATATTTCAAGCACGCATACCTTTCACACGAGAATTCGCTTAGCGTAACATGTTCTTACTCACATACAAACTCCAAGCAATATTTCTTGTTCTATTCAAGCACCGTTGCTGAGATTTCAATTTACTTTTGCTACATTACATTTGGCTACATACCACGAGCACCATAGCGCCAAAGAAACAATAAATCTTTTTGCGAACAAAATAATAAGTTTATTTTGCTCAAGGGTGTGGCAGTTATTTGCTTGGCACTACATTGAAAAACATAGTTATTCTAAAAAGTAGTAAAAAAACTTGAAATCCGATTGTTGAAAAAATGCTATTGAAGTCGACACTTAATGTAGCTGGGAAAAAGTTAGCTGAAATTGAAAATATTGTCATAAAAAAAGCAAGAGAATTATTGAGAGTAGTTGTAATTTTGACTGCCTCTTAAAGAAAGATTTATTGTAATTTTTCATAGGGAAGAAAAAACTGCAAAATATCCAGTGGGGCATATAAGTGAAAGAGATATAAACAAATAGAGTTTATTTTATCTTCCCTTTCCATTTCTTTAAAATAAATAAATAGTTAATCAAGCATTTGCATGTGTGCGTACATTTTCATATATAAAATAATATATTACTTCAAGTGGGTGTGTTCACACGTAAAATATATGTATTTGTAACTTTGTTTTAGCAAATCACCAAAGTTCAAGTGAGTTCAGTAGCGAAAAGCGCAAGGCGCCAACGGAAAAGGTGTTGCTTGGCTCATGTGTTTTCGATGACAAAAAGAAATGCTTTTATTTGCATTAATATTTTTGTTGCTTTTACTGGCGTTGTGGAGAAATCTGTAGAATCTGGATTTTATCTTATGATAACAAAACGTAATTAATGTGACTTGCAATCAACAAACCAGCAGTGGGCATTGTTTATGTTAGTACGCACAGCAGGTTCGTTGCTTAAGTCTTTTGTTCAAATTGCTGGTAATTGTTAGGGACCGCAAATGACGGTTACTTTTATTATATAAAGTGTGTTATAAGCCCCATTTCGATGGGAAAATAAAATTTTTTTTTTTTTAAATTTTTTTATTTCGATCGAAAAATAAGAGTTATTTTTCATTTTTTTTATTTAAATTGGAAATTAAAAAGGGTTTCTTTCGTTCATTTTGGGATAATTTTGGGAACATTTTGGGTTAATTTTGGTATCATTTTGGGATCATTTTGCAATCATTTTGGAGTTATTTTGGAATAATTTTGGGACCAATTTGGGAATATTTTGGGCTCATTTGGGGATAATTTTCGGATGAATTTGGGATAAATTTGTGGTCACTTTTAGGTAATTTTAGCATCATTTTGGGTTCATTTTAGGATAATTTTGGATTCATTTTGTAATCACTTTGGGGCCATTTTGGAATCATTTTTGGAATATTTTGGGATCATTTTGTGGTAATTTTCGGATCAATTTGGGATAAATCTGGGGTCTATTTGGGATCATTTTGAGTTCATTTTGGAATCATTTTGGAGTAATTTTGGGATAATTTTTGAAATATTTTAGGATCATTTTTGGGGTCATTTGCGGATCAATTTGGTATAAAACTGGGGTCTATTTGGGATCATTTTGAATTCATTTTGGAAATATTTTGGCATAATTTTGGGAGCAATTTGGGATAAATCTGGGGTCATTTTGGGATGATTTTGAATTAATTTCGACGTCATTTTGGAATCATTTGGGGACCGATTTGGGAATATTTTGGGATCATTTTGGCATCAATTTGGGGTCATTTTGGCGTAATTTTGGGATCACTTTGGAATCAATTTGTGATAAACTTGGGGGGGGGGGGGGAGCGGGGGGGGGGACAATTTGGTATAAACTTGGGGTCATTTTGGGATCATTTTTGGGTTCAATTTGGGATCATTTTTGGGTTCAATTTTTGATCTTTTTGTGATCATTTTAAAATCATTTTGAGTTCATATTGGAATCATTTTGAGGTCCCTACCATTTCACAGTAATCTTTTTGTTTACATTTTTTTTTGATAACTTTTATTTGCGCTCCCTGGTAATTACTACCAACATCATTTTGTCTCTAATAAAGTTATAACGTTTTGTATTTTTGCAATTTCATGCACAAATTAATTAATAAAACAAGCTTGGCGCTTAATATTATTTTGCATGCTTTAATCAATAAAGCTTAATATTTTTTTTATGAATTCTTCAGCGATATATTTGAAAGTTTTGATTTGAGCTTTTGCTTGAAACGTTTGCTTGCGATTGCTGTACTAAACGTTAAACAAATTGATTGCATATAAAATCAATAATACACCATTTAATGCTTCGCTTAATATGAAATTTGCATAGTTTTTGCAAGCGCTTCAAGCCTTAGTCATTTGTAATGCTACATTTGCTTTGCGGCACACATGTCAGTGGCTGGTTTATTTAATTTGTTTTAGTTTATATGCAATTTTGTTAGTATAACAATTTTATTTCATTTTTCTTACTTGCTATAATACTTTTTTTGTTTTTTTTCATATTTTTTATTAAAAACTCCTCTTTTTTTATGTCAGCAGTTTAATTATTGCGAATGTTTGTATTTATTTTTTGTATATCAATATATCATTGCTTTGCTTAAGATACCGCAACAGCGCACCTACATTTTTTTGTAGCATAGATTTTTATGGCATGCATTCGTGTCTATTGCATTTTTATTTCTCTTACTCATTGGTATGCAGTTTTGTATAGCTCCAACAGCTCTAAGAAATTCCAAATGGAGTTTAAATGGTTTATAGATTTGCTATAAGTCAACGCTGGTTTACAGGTAGACCTTGAATCCAGCTCGTTTATGTTTTCTTGTGCAACAATCTTTTTTTGCATTACTTCTTATGGTTTTATAGATTTTTTTTTTTCTAATTATAATGTCTTAACTGTTCGAAATGATTTGTTTTGCATATTTTCTTTGCACATATCATTAATTACTTAGTTGAATGAGGTCGAATCTTAAATATTTTCAATTGTATATTTAACTATCTTTACTTGAACTTTTTGTCCAAGTGTTAGACGACTTTTTTATTTGATAACAGCAAATACTTTATCTTAACCGACTTTCTTCGCTTCATTATTCAGGCCAAAGGAGGCAAAACTTAACACGCGCTCTGTTTTAGGACCAATGACATCAATTCACACACCATTATCAGTAATTATAAAAGGGCTAATACAAAAGACTTAAGCAGCGAACCCGTGCGTAATTGATTTTCCTCTATAAATTAAATTTTGGTTGCCCAAAACGTAATTTGGTTGCACTATCCCAAAATGATCCAAAAGTGACCCGAAAATTATCCCAAAATTACCCCAAAACGGTCCACAAATTACCTCAAAGTGATCCCCAAATTACCCCAAAGTGACCTCAACGTGATCGCAAAATGACCCCAAAATGGTCCCAAAATGATCCCAAAATAACGCCAAAGTGATCCCAAAATGGTCCCAAAATTATCCTAAAATCACCACAAAATGGTCCTAAAATGGCCCCAAAGTGATCCCAAAACGACCCCAAAGTGATCTCAATTTGTTTCCAAAATGACCCAAAAATTATCCCAAAACTACCCCATAGTGATCCCAACGTGATCCTAAAATTACCCCAAAATGGTCCTAAAATAACCCGAAAGGGACCCCAAAAATTATCCAAAAACGACCACAAAATGGTGCTAAAAAGTAGCCAAAATGGCCCCAAACAAAAGACTTAAGCCACGAACCCGCCTGAAAAATTGTAAATGCAAGAGCGTCTTTGTCTACAGTTTTAATTCATCAAACTGGATATATAGAGTTACGAATTCTAAAATACCAAAACTATAATAACAATAAAAGAGCAAAAAAAAAATAAAAATAAATAAAGAGCCATTTTCCAGTTTTCCCATACAAACCGCTTGAGTTAAAATAGAGCCATCGGCAGTCCAAATTAACGAATTCGGCTGTTACTTTTTTTGATGAAAGTATTAACATTTTTCCCTGCCTAAAGTTCAGATACATTTCATAGTCCTAATGCTACAATTAAAGGCCTCTCTATTTATAAGAATGGAGAAGAAGTGTATTTCCACTAAAGCAAATTGTTTACCAAACAATATCGAACTCTAAAGTGTGTAGCTGAATTCGCCTCTTAGGTTCTCGATATTCATGATTTTTTTATGCGTAGGTGCCATCATCATCCGGTTGCTCTCAATCAAGTCACCACTTGACCAATGCAGTCACTATTTTCCAACGCATTCAGTAACATGCTAGACTTTCAGACCAAACAAAAAAAAAAAAAACAAGCCACTTATGTCACAATCACAAGTGCACAAATATGGCTACTTGAACTCGCATAATTTGATTCAAGTATTTATTTATTTTATTTACTTAATTTTTTATTTCTTTTTAAGCGCTATAAATTTCAACTTTTCCACCAAACCAGTTAAAAATCTCGTTTAATATTTCGATACTCAAACTGCAGCCATTGACGTGTCGCTTGATTCGGTTTTTCGGCCATATATAGCTGCCGAGTTGGGAATCTTGTTGGCATGTGGTCGCCGTCGTCGTCAACCAAAACCATATGCGCCCGCAAAGCAAAGGTAAAAGAAGCTGTATCTGCTTAGCGAATTGCAATGCCAGCCAAATAAGCCGTTAGACTGGTTATGATTGCAATAAGCTTGCGCCACTTGCCCGCTAGCTTTTGCTGTGCGCCACTATGACCCTTCTCGCCCTCACTTCCGTTTGTATGCTGCAGGTGTCTATGGAATGCGGTTGTAGATTTTGGGCCATACGACGCTCATAAACCGGCGCGCCGTCGTAGCCATGAAAGAAAATTATCTGCATGAAAATGTTTGCCAATTGAAAAGTGAGTGAAAATGTTGATATGCTGCTTCCTTTTTGTTGGGTTGATCTTTCTACTAGGCGGAAAATCATTGTATAGAGTTGAATAATTTTTCGTCATCCCTTCCCAAATCTAGCATTGAAAGTCGAGTTATTCGTGGAAAAGCTACTGGTTTCTTTTTTTCTATTTATTTTTTTTTTTTTGTTTTTTTTTTGTTATTTATTTTTTTTTATTTTATTTTTTTATTTCCTTTTTTTCATTTTTTTTCATTAATTTTTTTTTTTATTATTTTTGCTTGTTTTTTCACTTTATTTTATTTTTTTATTATTTTTTTATTTTTTTTTATTTTTTTTTTTTTTTTGTTTTTGGGAAATGTTTGAATAAAAAAATATATTTTTTTATGTTTCTTTTTTTGTTTTAATTTATTTTATTTTGTTTGCTTTTTTTATATTTAATTTTTTATATTTTGTTGTTTTATTAATGTTTGAATATAAAAAAAAAATGTATTTTTTATAATATTTTTTTTTTTTGTTTTAATTTATTTTATTCTTTGGTTTAATTTTATTTTTAATTTTTTTTATTTTTTTGTTTTTTAATTTTTTTATGTTTTATTGTATTTTATTTTATTTTATCTAATTTAATTTTAATTTTTTATTTTATTTTTTTTTTTGTTTTATTTGTTTTTTTTTTTTGTTTTATTATTTTTTTATTTTTTTTTTTTGTTTAATTTTTTTTTTTTTTTTTTTGTTTTTTATTTTGTTTTTTTTTTATTATTTAGTTTTTTTTGTTTTATTTTTTTTTATAAAATTTTTTATTTTATTTAATTTTTTTGTTTTTTTTTATTTTTTTTATGTTATTTTTTATCATTTTTAAATTTTTTTTTGTTGTTTTATTTTATTTTATTTGTTGTTATATTTTTATTTAATTTTTTTTATTTTATGTGAATTTTTTTCTTGTTTAATATTTTTAATTTTTAATTTTTGTTTTGTTTTATTTTTTTTTTTACTTCATTTTTTAATTTTTTTTTTATTCGTTTTTCTTTTATTTAGTTAGTGATAAAATTTTTTTACAGTTCATTCAAATAGGAGGGGGTCTACAAATATTTGACGATTTTGCGTGGAATAACCCACCTAAGATTTCATCACTTCTCTTAGTGAAAAATTGCCAAAAATAACTCCAAAAAAACTCAAATAACTTTTACTTTCAATAATTATTTAATTTTTTGCTACTTTTTTTTCTTTTTCGTTTTGGCGCCAAATAAAACTCCCATAGCCTATTAAACACGACGACGCGTGCAGTATGGTTGCGCACGATTGTCACTTGCAATTTAAAAATATTGCCATTTTTGAACATCTGTAAGCTAATTTTGTTGTCATTTTCAGCAGCACCGCTGCACAGCTTAAACACAGCGACACATTGGACACACAAGCGCCAATAAGATGCGACGTGCCAATCGCAAATGCGAATTTCACTTTCAATGAGTGAAATGTGGAAAAAATTGCGAAAATTGCCTATTACAAAACGAAAAACGTCAAGCAATTATTATGATGAAAATTGCTATATGGGAATGTCAATAAAATGCTTGCGTTAAAAATTATAGATTTATTAATATTAATATTTTTTTTATTTTTTTTTTTTAATAATTTCATGTTCAACATATATACTTTCGTTTTCATTGCAAAACTCATAAATTTAGTTGAAATTTCTTGAATTTGCGTTTTACACAAAAGTATATGGACATTAGGCAGGGTCGATGATTTTTCTTTGATCAACATAATAGTACGAGAGCACCCATAGCCATATGGTTGTGAATTAGTAGCATAGCTTTTGTAAGCGACTTCCTCTTTCCGAAGCGTTCAACTTTTTTTTACCTTCGAAAATTCTGGAAAGTGCGACATTCATCGAAATATTTATTAATAATAAGCTAGTTTTTTTACAGTTCGTAAATTGTGTGACACACAGCCGGTACCCCGCCCCAAAGTCATCATTTGATGTCAAATTTGCTAGAAACGAAGTCGAAAAAAGTTTTCTATACTGCGACGAATTTTCAATCGTCCTTATTCGCTTTTAACGGGTTCGACGGCTAATCTTTACATATAATAAAATTGTAACAGGTCGATGTCTGTACATGGCAGATATCAACAAAAAATTGATTGGGGGAAGATTATTAAGCGAGTAGAATCCAAATCAACCATTTTTAAAATTTTTGTGTGTCTCTCTGTATGTCTGTCCGTATGTTTGTGGCCATATCACTCAAAAAGTAATGAATGGAATTGAATGAAACTTTTTTCGTTGGATTGCTCGACGCTCAAATTAAAATTTAAGATCAATTACTTTTTTCGATATCTCAAACGGTTTTGAAGTTATCGCCCAATATGTGGACCATGGTTGTCTGTATGTTTGCGATCGTAACACTCTAAAAGTCGTGAATGGAATTGAATCGTTGGATTTCTAGACGGTCAAATTAAAGTTTAGGTTACTATTTTTTGCGATATCTCAACAGGTTTTGGGGTTATCGCCCAATATGTGGACCAGGGGTGACCAAAAATGTCTTAGTACAAAATGGGTGTCAAACGAAAGGTGTCAATGAGTGCTATAATATGCGATATGATTTATTGAAATATCTGAAATGGTTTGTGAGATATCTTGAAATTTCGATAGCTCGACCGGTTTCGAATGTATCGACGAATATTTCTAGAAAAATGTGTTAGTACATTATGGTACCCTTAAGTGCTGAACTCCAATGTTTTTGTTGGATTTTATTCTTTGCTAACCCAGCTGCAAAAAAACAGAAATTTTATATTATTTGTGTACTTTTGACCAGTTTAAAAATGCTACAAAACAATACCAACTACGATGATTGCAATTTCGTGCTTGTTTAAGGATCTTGTCAAAGCCGCTTTGTATTGTATTGTTTAGAAACATTTCAGTGTTTGGTGTAATGGTCGCGCACTGCGGTTTAGAAATTCCTAATCTTCTTGGTTCGATGACCACTAAAGGTGATGAAAAATTGCTAAACAATTCAATACAAAGCCGTTTTACGCGATCCTTCAACAAGATCGAAATTGCAATCATCGTAGTTTGATATACAAAATTCGATTTTCAACTCAAATATAAAAATTACACTACTTTCCATAGAAATAAGTCTTATACATTTAATTTTCGTCGTCACAATGCAAAATGTTCCGCCCTAATATTAATACAGTTGGGCAAAGGTATGTGCACTTTTGCATATAAAATTTCTTCATTAAAAATCAAAATTGCGTGTAGCCTTGACCAGTCAGTCAGCTGCGAATGGCCAAAAGGCAGCTGTTTATAAAAAATATACAAGCACGCACTCTTTTATTATGTAGGTAAAAAATTGCGAAATACATAGCAAGCAAAAGAAATGGCAAACAATTACATTTTGCAAAAAATATGTTGATTGCATTTGCAATTTTTTTTTATCAACAAAAAAAATCCAACAAAAATTATAATACCAACTAGTGAGACTATCTCTAGTCCCTTATGAGGGCACACTACCTACAAAGAAAGAAAACAGAAAAGTTAAACACCAACGTCACACTTTTGCAAAAGCTCGTACATATGTAGGTAGCTACTCTCATTTGATATGCCGTACACGTAGGCAAATTTAATGTCACTTTCAGTCGAGGTAGACAACAAGAGTGGCAATTCGTATGTAACTTATGCGAGGCGATAGAAAAATTTTAATTAATTTCAAAAAAAAAAATAACAACACCGGTAGTCAACTGACAGCTAGCTGCAGACAAAAGTTAAATGAGTTCTTTATTCTTTTGACTGAGTAAAATAGTAGTTGACGTTTTGAGAGCTGCTGTCTGCATTGAAAGTGCTTATGGATCGTTTTTAGACAAATATTGACGAACGCGTAAGGGAGAGGGACGTAAAGTTTTATAACAGAGCGAACGCCCTCATACAATTTTCTCTCAGGGGCCATGCATTCTAGTGCGTACATTATGAAGAGAGCACTATGCTGTCCTCTTAAATGGAGACTGCGAACATAGGTTCGGAGAAAAAATTCTAAATCTTCAAAAATTGGTTTTTTTGAAAATTTTTGTGGACTTTTGATAAGTCGAATAATCATTATCAAATTATTCTTTTGAGTTTTTTTGCGAAAACAAATTGAAAAATGCTACAAACAATAAAAACTACGATGATTGCAATTTCGGTCTTGTTGAAGGATCTTGTCAAGCCGATTTGTATTTTTTTGTTTAGAAAAGTTTCAGTATTTTGTGTAAAGGTCACGCACTGCGATCTAGAAATTCCTAATCCCCTTGGTTGGATGACGAGTAAAAGCGCTTGACAAGATCCTTCAACAAGATCGAAATTGCAATCAACATAGTTGGTATTGTTTGTAGCATTTTTCAGCTGATTTTTCGCAAAAAAAAAAAAAAAAAAAAAAAAAAAAAAAAAAAAAAAAAAAAAATTATTCGACTCTAACGTCAAAGTTCACAAAAGGTTCAACAGTTCCTAACATAATGACCAATAATGACAACAACCAAAAATGTTTTTTATTTTAATTAAAAAAATTTAATAAAAATTCAAATAAAACACGAGCTCACAATCAATGATGATGCAAGTTATGTTTCAACACTCGACTGTTCAACAGCGTTGGCGGAGAGCTAATTCGAGGGTTCGGAATTAGTAATTTAGGAATATTCGCGAACAAGAACGCACACAAAAAATCCACATTCGTGCATTGATACGCGAACGCATTCACGAATGATGCCACGCAACTTACGCTTTCGTTTTTAAAAATGAACGCATAAGCGAACGAGTTCGCGAATCATTCACCAATGTATGAACGTTCATGTGCAAAAACGAAAGCGTTATTTGCTTGGAGTCATTCGGAATCATTCAATGCAGGAACGTTCTTTTTATCATTTTACCCATTGCGCGGAGTATTCGCGGAAGGTTGGAGTAGAAATGTAAACTTAAATCTTAAGCCGGCACTTCTTGGTTTTTTTTTTTGGAACTTGCCATTCTCGGGAACCTTTTCAGAAGTTTTTCGAGATCAGTTTTGGACTTTTTCGGCATCATTTCCACATTTTTTTGGGGTATGGTTTTGAAATCATTTCGAGACTTCTTCGGAATTGTTTCGGATCAACTTGGTTTTGTTTCCAGGATTGTTTTTGAAATAATTTAAAGACTTTTTCGGGATTGTTTCGGATCATTTCGAGTGTGTTTCCACTATCACTTTGGGGTTTGTTTCCGGGATAATTTCCGAATTGTATTAGAGATTGTTTTGGAATTGTTTTCTGGAGCATTTGGGGATCATTTCAGGTTATTTTTGGAATCATTTCTAACTGTCTGAACTGTTTTCGTATTATTTCGTGACTGTTTTCGGGATTATTCCATTTTTGGGGCTTATTTTCGGCAACATTTCGAGACATTTTCGCATTTGTTTTCAAGATCATTTCTGACATTTCAGAATCATTTAGAGTTTTTTTTCGGGATCAATTCTGGAATTTTTCAGAATAGTTTTCGCATCATTTGAAGATTGTTTTTAGATCATTTCAGGTTTGTTTTTGAGATCATTTCTGAAATTTTTCTCGATCGTTGTTTGTTTCCGCTATAATTGTGGGGCGTTTTCCGGGGTTATTTTTGGGATTACATTGGAATCATTTAGTAATCCTTTCGGATGGTTTTCTGAGTCATTCTTTGCGTTTGTCCGGACTGTTTCGCGATTGTTTTCGGCATCATTTCGAAACATTTTCGTATTTCTTTTCAAGATCATTTCTCAAATTTTTCACGATTGTTTCGGATCGTTTTGAGCCAGTTTTCGGAATCAATTTTGGAATTTTTCGGAATAGTTTTCAGATCATTTGAAGATTATCTTCGGATCATTTCTGAAATTTTTCGCGATCGTTTTCTAGACTTTTTCGAGATTGTTTTTTGATTATTTCGAGCTTGTTTTGGGATCATAAGTGGAATTTTTCAAGATCGTTTTGGATCATTTTGGAGATATTTTTTTAGATCAAATCGGGACTTTTCGGGATCATTTCGGGATTGTTCTCGGATCATTTGCGGCTCATTTCCGAGGTTATTGGGACTCTCAAGGGATTGTTCTTGGGATCATGTCAGAATTTTTTCGGGATAATTTCGAAACTTTTTCAAGTTTGTTTTCGGGATCAATTCAAGGCTGTCTAAGAGGCAACTTATGATGATGTTGGCTATTTTAACTTTGTTGGATTTGTTTTCGAGATCATTTCGGAAATTCGTCTGGATTCGGGATCAATTTTTGAATTTTTCGGAATAGTTTTCGAATCATTTGAAGATTGTTTGAGGATCGATTCGGTTTGTTTTTGAGATAATTTCTGAAATTTTTCTCGATCGTTTTAGGAATCTTTTCGAGACTTGTTCGAGATTGTTTTTGGATTATATCGAGTTTGTTTTGGGATCATTTGTGGAATTTTTCGGGTTCGTTTCGGATCATTTGTAGACTTTTTTGAGATCACTTCGGTACTTTTTCGGTTCTTTTTTTCGGGATCATTTCGAGATTATTTTCGGATAATTTCTGGTTTCTTTACGGGAATATTGCGACTTTTATGGCATTGTTCTTGGGATCAGTAGAATGAACCATAAAATATCTACAAATATATTAAGGCATAAATCAAATCAGAGATAATAGACATAGCAACTAAAAAAATAATACAAAGAAAAAACGTCAGTAGCACAGCGGTAAATGAATAATGATGAACATAGAAAATAAATAACATGAATCAAAAATAGGTACAATGTTGCAACTGACCTAATAACATCCGCATTAACTGTTCGACAACGGCATCAATAAATACATATGTACATATGTATGAATGAATCACAGAAGAAGAGTTGGCTAAACAACTGACTAACTCACTGACTGCCTCTTTGACTTACTCGCCAGTGTTAACGACTGACTACGTATCAGAATGCTATCATAAATTTATGAAGAATGGCTCAAATTAAGATGAGTTAGATGAAATGCTGGAATTGTTGAAATATTTATGACAAGCAAGAGAACAAAAATATGTAGACGTTAAAAATGTGGTAAAGCATGCACAAACTACAACACGAGAGCGCTACAAGAAATGCAAGCAAGAAAGCTCAATCGTCTGCAAGCAGGAACAGATGGGAGAAATAAAATGAAATATCCAATAAAAAAAAAGTAATCAAGCATTATTATTATGTTTTTGTTGTTGTTGTTATTGCTGATGCTTAAATCAGACAATGGCGTGGCAGGTGTAGACAGATGAGCCAGCAATAATAATATCATACAAGTATAACCGTGACACACTTCCACGCGATGCAGCGACGACTCGAAAATATGTATGTTACACAGAAAAAAATTGCACTGGTAAAATCAACCATATCATGCTGTTATCCTGAATGTGAGCAAATTTTGTTGACTTGATCAAATTTTGGTAATTTAAACGGAATTTCTTTGTTCAAATAACTGCATTCAATTGTTGATTGAACAGTTACACTATACAGCAAAATCATTTTCATCCTTTTTTCTGGGTATGGGATCTAACCAACTTTTTTGAAGAGATTGAGACATACAAAAAAACAACGCACCCAGTTTTTCGAAGTTAACCTCCAAAGTTTAGTTATGGGCCTTCGAAGTTCGAAATTAGGCCCTTTTAATCTTGATTTTCCAATTGCTGTAATTAAAAATTAAAAAAAAAAAAAAGAAAAATGTAGGCTTGATCTCCCTGTTCGACTGGCATACTTTTTTTTACGATGGCATGAAGTTTTTCGAAATCAATTGAAAAGTTTTTTAAACATACGGCTTTTAATTTTTTCGAAGATCGAACTTTTGAAAACTTTGTCAGCTTTTAAAACAAAAAGTGCATGCCAATCGAACATGGAAGTCAAGCACACCACGCCCATATTTTTTTCTTTTTTAATTTTTTAACAAGACCATTGTAAAACTACTTTCGAACTTTGAACTTCGAAAGCCTGTAACTACTAAATTTTGGCGGATAACTTCGAAAAAGGGGATACGTAGTTTTTTTTACGTAGGTCGCAATCTCTTCATAAAAACTACGCACCCAGTTTTTCGAAGTTAGCCTCCAAAATTTAGTTATGGGCTTTCGAAGTTCGAAATTAGGCACTTTTTATCTTACTTTTCCAATTGCTGTAATTAAAAAATTAAAAAAGGAAAAATGTAGGCGTGGTCTGCTTGATTTTCTTGTTCGACTGGCATACTTTTTTTTACGACGGCATGAAATTTTTCGAAATCAATTGAAACATTTTTTAAAATGCGGCTTTTAATTTTTTCGGAGATCTAACTTTTTACACATTTGACAACTTTGAAAAAAAGTGGATACCAATCGAACATGGAAGTCAAGCAGACCACGCCCATATTTTTTTCTTTTTGAATTTTTAAACAAGACCATTGTAAAACTACTTTCGAACTTTGAACTTCGAAAGCCTGTAACTACTAAATTTTGACGGCTAACTTCGAAAAAGGGGATACGTAGTTTTTTTACGTAGGCCGCAATCTCTTCATAAAAACTACGCACCCAGTTTTTCGAAGTAAGCCTCGAAAATTTAGTTATGGGCTTTCGAAGTTCGAAATTAGGCCCTTTTAATCTTACTTTTCCAATTGCTGTAATTAAAAAATTAAAAAAGGAAAAATGTAGGCGTGGTCTGCTTGATTTTCTTGTTCGGCTGGCATACTTTTGTTTACGACGGCATGAAGTTTTTCGAAATCAATTGAAACATTTTTTAAGTATACGGCTTTTAATTTTTCGAAGATCTAACTTTTGACACATTTGACAACTTTGAAAAAAAGTGGATACCAATCGAACAAGGAAGTCAAGCAGATGCGTGGTCACACATTTTTTCCTTTTTTAATTGTTAAACAAAACAATTAGAAAACTACTTACGAACTTCGAAAGTCAGTAACTAAGTTTCTGAGGCTAACTTCGAAAAACGGGGTATGCAGTTTTTTTAAGCATGTCGCAATCTCTTCAAAAAAGTTGGCTGGTTAAATGTATCGCATCATCCAATGGCATAAGTATACGATGACATCATGGTAGGCACCTGGGTTGGGCGTTCAAGACACTCGAGATCGATTCTCGTGATTTTGATAGTGACTTGGGTTGAATCAACCCATATTTTTTTGCTTGATATGACCAGCTCATTTTTCTCTGTGTAGTTATGGCTAAACATTTATGGCATGCTTTTACAGAGACTGGGCAAGCATTTGGGCGACTGAGGAAATTTGTATGAAGAATCATTTTTTTTTTTTTTGTTACTGAATTTATGTTCATTCTTCTTTTCGTTCTTTACACATTTTATGAAGATGTTTTGTGTTGATTTGATAGATTTTATTGAAACCAATGCTGGCTGAAACTATTGTTATAAGACTTTCTCTAACGATTAAAAAATAAAGAATTTCTATGAGCTATTAAATCATTGAAAGGCAGATGGAAAAAGAAGTGAAATCTCAGTGGCAGTTTTCTGAGATGATTACAAGCCATTAGTGCTAAGTTAAATAAAGAAAATTATTTATTTTAAGGCAACAGCTTCAATAATTCTGAGTGCTTGCAGTCTAGCAGCATTGACATAAATAAACTTGGACTAAAGCAAAAAAACAAAAAAAAAAAAATATATACCTTTACTTCAACCAGTCTCCATTTAAGCTGCTGCAAGCACTTCAAGCTTTTCAAAAATTGATTTTGTTTCCCTTCTTTTTCTTCTTCCTCACTTGTTGTTATTTTTTCCCACTTTTGTGCGTAAATGTAAATATTATTATATGCTAAATAAGTTGGTATCATTCCATTGCGTATTGGGTCAGTCACCTTTCAAGTGTTTAAGGAAAATGGAACGCGCAAATGAAGATAATTAAAACTTTGCTGTGAAAGAAAATCAATATAAATAGAGATGATATACCAGTTGGTAGCCTAATACTTATTTTGGAAATAGCTAGTCATGATAGTTTTGTGTTTTTTTAGTAGCTAAACAAATAACGTAACTGTTATTCAATCATCAAACACATACATACATACAACATATGGCAAATGCGTCAAGTTTGGCGCTTAAGTCTTTCGTTTGAAGTTGGTATGGGTGTTGTATGTACTTTTCGAGTATTGGAAGTGGCTGCTTAGATAGTGGAGTTTTAAAATCAGGTGAGTTAATTCTCGCCGGGGAAAAAGAAGTCAAATCGAAAAACATTTAAATTGTAAAAATATTTGAACTTCGAAAATATTTCGAAGTCTACCTATTTCAGTTTTCTGATAAAATTCGGCTCTCTAAATTTCATAGTTTAAAAATAGTGAGACTTTCGAATGTTAGTAGTTTTTCTTCTCGAAAATAATGGAAACTGCATGTAACAATTTTTTTTGAACTTTGAAATATTTATTTCGAATTAAATATATCGAATTTCGAAAACGACAATTTTTTTTCTCAAAAAAATGCAGCATATAGCTGTGGTTTGAAATATATATTCTGAAACGAAAACAATTTCTGTATAAATTTAAAAAATAATCAGATCCTCGAAAATTAGTCGAACAGAAAAACTGTATTTTATAAAAATCAAAATAATTATACAGAGAAACCAAACTTATTTGAAACTTTAGAAAATTGCAATTCTATTTATGTAGGAGTTTGTTACTCTAACTTCGAAATAAAGTTACTAAAGTAATCTATCATTTTAAATTGAACTTTTTTATATGCATAGTTATTGTTAGTTCTTTCAAATAATTTCAACGTCGAAAAACTTTTCGAACTTCGAAAAAATTTCGAAATTGAATATTCAAGTTTCTCGTGTAATTATACCTTAGTATGTATATATCTGTATGTTTTTGAAGAGCAGACAGTATTTAAGTAGCCATGTTTTTAAAATCTCTGTTCCAAACAAAAAAAAACTCTTTCAATAATCAGACAGTATGAACCAGGAAAAATTATTTAAAAAAGAAAGAAAAAGTCTAAAATGGGAAAAATTTGAAAGAAATAATTTGAACTTCGAAAAATATTCTAACTTTCGACATTCGGAAAATATAAGGCAGAAACATTTTTTTTTTTTAATTAAAAAAAACTATGTTCGAAAATCTGTTCAGGTAGCGCTCAGCGCGAAAAAAAATGATGGCAATCTTTTTTTTAAATAAGTTCCAAAAGAGTTTTTATTTTATTCAAATACATTTTTCTATCAATTTAAATTAACAAGACAAATATTTGTTTCAAACCTTTTACTACGGTTAATTTTCGAACTTCGAAAATACTACGAAATTAGTGAAATATGTATAGGACTTGAGTTGTAAACTAATTTTAACTAATTTTAATTTCGAAAAATATTCAAATACATATTGGGAAGTTAAATATTTCGAACCTTGGATACAATTCCTGTTTTGAAAATAATTATTAGACTATATGACAAAATTAAATTTTTTTGGGTTATTGAAACAAGATTTAAAAGATTAAGCCATAAGTAAAAGAGGCATTTCCCATTTTTCGAAGCCTCCAAAACTTAGTTCCGGGGTTTCGAAGTTCGAAAGTGGTTCTCTTGTTGTTGTTTTGTTTAAAAAATTGAAAAACGCAAAATGTGGGCGAAAAAAGTTGAGTCCCTTATCTAAAAAAAGTTAATTTTGTCGTATAGTGTAAGTGTTATATTTTTGTGTTAAATTTCAAAAAAATCTATTTTCGAAATAAGCCTAGAAAAAATACTGAAATCTTTTTTAGTTCTTTTATTTACATTTTTTTTTATAAAGGTGAATAAAGTGAATAGAAATTTGTTTTTTTTTTTCGAAATTAAATAATGAAAAATTTTTAACTCTCAAAATTATTCGAACTTTGAAATATTTCGACATTTCATAATTTTTTTTGGTTTAAACTCAAAAAGATATTCGAACTTCGAAAAAAATTCGAAGTTAACTATGCATGTAAATATTTAAACAAATATTTGAATACATACTTCGAACTTCGCTTAGAATTCGACATTTGAAAAATATAATATCAATAATAATTATGTTTTTCTGTTAAATTTAAAATAAAATCTATTTTCGAAACTAAGGCTAGAAAAAAATAATAACATCCATTTGAGTTCTTTTACTCACAGATTTTTATTCATAATGGCAAATTAAATGAATAGAAACTTGTTTTTTCTTTCGAATCTAAATAATGAAAAATTTTCAACTTCGAAAATTATTCGAACTTTGAAATATTCCTTACTTAAAGATTTTTATTTTGAACTATAAAGTGGTTTGTTTTTTCGAAATTTTATACCGAAAAAATTCAACTTCGAAAATTATACAAACTTTGAAATATTTCTAATTTTTTTATTTATTTTGAACTTAAAAATGTTGCGAGCTTTGAAAGATATTTCGAAATTAAATATTTCAAAACTATTTGGAAATTAAATACTTCGAAATTTGCATAAAATTCGACATTTGAAAAATATATTATCAATAATAATTATGTTTTTCTGTTAAATTTTGAAAAAATCCATTTTCGAAAAAATGCTAGAAAAAATAATAACATCTTTTGAGTCCTTTTACTTACAGATTTTTATTCATAAAGGTAAATGAAGTGAATAGAAATTTGTTTTTTAATGAAAAAAATTTCAACTTCGAACTTTGAAATATTTCAAAATTAATTACATTTTTATATAAATATTCGAACTTCCTTACAACAACAAACTATACCCATCAATATACGTCGATAAATCAATCTCATCTGGTAACTTAGTTATGGTCACATCAAAACCATCGCGAACTTCCTGCAAAACTCTAGCATCCGCATCATCTGAAACAAAACTAATGGCCAAACCTTTGATTCCAAAGCGGCCAACGCGCGCCACACGATGCAGGTAACTACTTGCGACATCTGGCATATCATAGTTGAATACAACATTCTCGCGCGCAATATCCATACCACGCTCCGAAAGATTTGTTTCCACTAAAATACGCTGCTCAAAATCTTTAAATTGTTGATAATGCTTCAGACGTTTCAGTTCATCCATGCCACGATGAATGTCAATTACGGAAAAGCCTTGTTTCCTCAATAGACCAACTAATTCTTTGCAACGTTTTATGGATTTTACAAAAATTACAACTTGATTGAATTCGAGCACATCCAAAAGTTGAAATAATTTTCGATTCTTCTCATGCTCTCCCAGCTGCACGTAGTGTTGTTGTAGGCGATTTAATATCAAATATGTTTTGTCATTTAGATAAACTTCTAAAGGATTTTGCATGAAGATCTTACATAACAGACGTATCTCCTCATTCAGCTTGCCTGAGAACATCATCACCTGTTTGGATTGTGGTACATTGCTAAAAATCTCTCGCACATTATAACGCTCTGCCTTTTGGTTTAATATTTGTTCACATTCATCCAAAATTATATGTGTTAAATGCTGCAAATTTAATTTTCTACTACGCATCAAAGCTAAAATGCGTTCAGGTGTGCCAACAACAATGTGTGATTTGCTACTTTTCATACTCGCTACATCCATTTGAAGTGGTGCTGCTCTAAAAAATGCATCTACTTTTAAAGTGGGCATATATTTGGCGAATCGTTTATATTGCTTACGAATTTGGAAAGCCAGCTCGAGCGTGTGCCATAGAACCAACACATAGGGCACATTTTCTTTCAGTTCGAGTTGTTGCAAGGTGGCTAGAGCAAAAACTGTAGTCTTACCCATACCCGGTTTGGCTTCACACAGTACATCCCTACCAAGTATGGCTTGTGGTATACATTCGTGTTGCACTTCGGTTGGCTGTTTGAAACCACAATCGGCTATGGCACGCAATATTTCAGGTTTCAGCAGAAAATCATGAAAGCCCGTGCTGTGTATTGATGCGTTTGAGCTCTTGATGTCCTGTAGAGAAGATGATGGCTCGGGGTTTGTGGCAAACGGAAATCGGCCTTCTTCTTCGTAATCCAATAGATCGAAGTCATCATCAGACATGGTGAGTAGATCAGGATCAAAGTTGTCATCGCACATGATTTTTGTCGCGGGTTTCCGGAGGCTGAGAATTGTTATTGAGTCGCGTTTTAAACGATTTTGTGATTAGTTAGCTTTGAGTACTTTTCTTTGAATGCAATCGAAGTCCGAAATGTAGTGCACTTTATATTTAGCAGGTAGAAATATCTAAATTACCTTCAATTGAGTGAACAATGGTTTGATCACCCTCGTTAAAGAGGTCACTTAGGCAGGTACCTTTTGAATGTTATTCGATTGGGATAGGTAACAAATAAATTTTAGCTCTCTATATTTTCCAAAGGGCGAATTTTAACCGAAATATAATTAATTTATTTATTTATTTAAACTAAAATTATTTTTCGAAGCTAAAATTATTTTCTTTTAAAGTTTTCCTGTTTTAGATTTTCCCTATTTGAAACTTTTTTGTTCTTGTGCATTGCAATAGAAGGTACAGTACTTTGAATAATTTTCGAAAATAATATTATTATTAAAATTTAACAGAAAAATGTTTTTATTCGTTAGAAAATTAAAAAAACGCAGTTTCTGTCGTCTGTTTTCCAAAAGCATTAACTTTCGAATAATTTTCGAAAACCAGATAGTTTTCGATCGTTCTATTCTTGCAACTAACTAGAAAATGGGCTATCAAAATGCTTCATATTATGCGAACGACAAATTTCATACTTCATACTTGATTTCGAACAATATTTGAAGTATCGAAGTCGAAAATGCATTGCCTAATCATTTCGAAGTTCAAAATATTTTCGAAGTTAAAGGCACATTATTTTTTGCATAAAAAATTAATACATTTCACAGCCAAATATACAAAAATATGTATTCGAAAAACTTTTGAAGTTATTTACTTACTTTTGAATAAGAAAATAGTTCGAAAAAAGGCTATTAAAATGCCGTGTTTTCCAAAGTCAAAATTTATTCAAAATACGAAGTATTCCGTTTCAAAGTATATTCGAAAATTTCCAATATTTTTCGAAATTCAAATTTTGAATCCCTATATATGTATGTATCCATATAAAAAGTGCAGGCAGTATTTTTCATTATTTTTCGTATAATGAGTATTTTTCACACAAAAAAATCGAGAAATGTATTTTCAAAATTCGGATTTATTAAGTTATGTTTATTTTTTGCATATAAAAATAGTTCAGGCAGTCGAACACATATTCTTTTTGGTATAACAAGTATTTATCGCACAAAAGATTCCAGAAATATTATAATCAAATTCAGAAATAATATAATCGTATAAATAGTCTCGTTGTTTGTAGCAAACGGAAATTCTTCTTCGTAACCCAGTACTTCAAATTCTTCTTCTTCGTAATCCAATAGATGAATGTCATCTTCAGCTATGGCGAATAGATCAGGATCAATGTAGTCATCCAACATGGTTTATTGTCGCGGGTTTCTGGAAGCTGAGAATTGTTATTGAGTCGCGTTTTAAGCGATTTTGTGATTAGCTAGCTTTGAGTACTTTTCTTTGAATGTAATCGAAGTCCGAAATGTAGTGCACTTTATATTTAGCAGGTAGAAATATCTAAATTACCTTCAATTGAGTGAACAATGGTTTGATCACCCTCGTTAAAGAGGTCACTTAGGCAGGTACCTTTTGAATGTTATTCGATTGGGACAGGTAACAAATAAATTTTAGCTCTCTATATTTTCCAAAGGGCGAATTTTAACCGAAATGTAATAAACTTAAAAGCACGAAACATTTTGGAAACTAAAATAATTTCTCGAATTTAAAATTATTTTTTTTTTAAGATTTCCTCTTTTCGATTTTCCTTATTTTTTTCTTCATCGCAATAGAAGGTACAAATCCAGTGAAAAAATTTTGGAGGCTAACTTCAAAATACGAGGAGCGCCATTTATTTATTAACATCTTCCTTCAAAAAAGTTAAAATGATCCCACACCCGGCCGGCTGCTGCACAGTGTAAAAATAGTACCTGCTTCGAACAAATTTTGAAATTTAAATCGGTGCAACAGTTCGCCAAAAAGGCTATTAAATGCCGTGTGGAATTTTCAAAATTCAAATTTTTAATCCCTAATATGTATGTATATACAAAAATACAGAAATGTATATTTTCGAAGGTTAAACAATTATTTTCGAAATTCGAATTTTTTCAAAGTTATATTTTTCGGGCAGTCGAATACGCATTTTTTCGTATAACAAGTATTGTTCACACAAAAATATACAGAAAGTTAAATTTTCGAAGATTAAAAAGTTATTTTCGAAATGCGCATTTTTTTTTTTTTTTTTTTCAAAGTAATATTTTTTGTATAAAGGACAGTCGACTACACATTTCACCGATAATAATTGAAAAATTAATGAAAATGACAGAGTTCCATATAGAGCGAGATCCCAGGGCCGCCAGACATCACTTATTTTCTGATGGATTAAGCCAATACCGCTGGATAGTCCTCCCCGAAACTAGAACGAATGTGAAAATTTCAAAGCTGTACCTAGGTCTTGGGCCTAGATATCGGGGATCAAAGTCACAAAAAAAATGACCCTATCTTCACTTATTTTCTGGTGGATGATTTTCACATATTTGTTGTAGATTACCACTCCGCGTCAGTATCAAGTGTTGTTAGACCCGTACCATGGTCTATGCTCCAGCCAGACACCCTAAGTTCGCGGATTTTCCTATGAAAATTCATTCCGTTTTAACAATTTAACAGATTTGGCCAACTTTGGCTGCTTCTAACTACCCAATTTTTTCCCATTTTTTGTAGAATACTACCCTCAAGTATTATCAAGCATTTCTAGACATCGTCCAATGGAAAAACTTCAGCCAGACACCTCAAAACTGAGGAATTTTCATAATTCTTACTGCGCGTTCACAGGTTTGAGCGGGTTGGTCCCACTTTGGCTGCTTTTAAAGGGCAGATCTTTTCACATGTGTCGTAGAAGACTACCCTTAAGTGGTATCGGGCATTTTTAGACTTCATCCCATGACCAAAATGGGTACAATTGATCTCTATAGGACATTATCAAGCAAATTTAGACAACCCGCTTAAACATGTGAAAGCAACTTAGGAATTCTAAAAATTCCTCAGTTTTGGGGTGTCTGGCTGAAGTTTTTGTCATGGGGCGAAGTCTAAAAATGTCTGATACCACTTAAAGGTAGTCTTCTACGATACATGTGAAAAGATCTGACCTTTAAAAGTAGCCAAAGTTTGACCAACCTGCTTAAATAAGTGAAATCGCAATAAAAATTAGGAAAATTCCTCAGTTTTGGGGTGTCTGGCTGAAGTTTTTGTCATGGGGCGAAGTCTAAAAATGACTGATACCAATTAAGGGTAGTGTTGTACGACACATGTGTAACGATCCGCCAGCAGCAGCCGGCCGGGTGTGGGATCATTTTAACTTTTTTGAAGGAAGATGTTAATAAATAAATGGCGCTCCTCGTTTTTTGAAGTTATTCTCCAAAATTTTTTCACTGGATTTGTACCTTCTATTGCGATGAAGAAAAAAATAAGGAAAATCGAAAAGAGGAAATCTTAAAAAAAAATAATTTTAAATTCGAGAAATTATTTTAGTTTCCAAAATGTTTCGTGCTTTTAAGTTTATTACATTTCGGTTAAAATTCGCCCTTTGGAAAATATAGAGAGCTAAAATTTATTTGTTACCTGTCCCAATCGAATAACATTCAAAAGGTACCTGCCTAAGTGACCTCTTTAACGAGGGTGATCAAACCATTGTTCACTCAATTGAAGGTAACTTAGATATTTCTACCTGCTAAATATAAAGTGCGCTACATTTCGGGCTTCGATTACATTCAAAGAAAAGTACTCAAAGCTAGCTAATCAAAAATCGCTTAAAACGCGACTCAATAACAATTCTCAGCTTCCAGAAACCCGCGGCAATAAACCATGTTGGATGACAACATTGATCCTGATCTACCCACCATGTCTGATGATGACTTGGATCTATTGGATTACGAAGAAGAAGGCCGATCTCCGTTTGCTACAAACCCCGAGACTCTTTATTCGATTATAATATTTCTGGATTTTTTTGTGTGATAAATACTTGTTATACCAAAAAGAATATGTGTTCGACTGCCTGAACTATTTTTATATGCAAAAAATAAGCTTAATAAATCCGAATTTTGAAAATACATATACATTTCTTGATTTTTTTGTGTGAAAAATACTCATTATACGAAAAATAATGAAAAATACTGCCTGCACTTTTTATATGGATACATACATACATATTTAGGGATTCAAAATTTGAATTTCGAAAAATATTGGAAATTTTCGAATATACTTTGAAACGGATTAGTTCGTATTTTGAATCAATTTTGACGGCATTTTAGTAGCCTGTTTTCTTATTCAAAAGTAAGTAAATAACTTCAAAAAATTTCGAACTTCGAAAGTTTTTCGAATACATATTTTTGTATTTTTGGCTGTGAAACGTATTAATCTTTTATGCATAAAAATAATGTGCCTTTAACTTCGAAAATATTTTGAACTTCGAAATGATTAGGCAATGCATTTTCGACTTCGGCACTTCAAATATTGTTCGAAATCAAGTATGAAGTATGAAATTTGTCGTTCGCATAATATGAAGCATTTTGATAACCCATTTTCTAGTTAGTTGCAAGTATAGAACGATCGAAAACTATCTGGTTTTCGAAAATTATTCGAAAGTTAATGCTTTTGGAAAACAGACGACAGAAACTGCGTTTTTTTAATTTTCTAACGAATAAAAACATTTTTCTGTTAAATTTTAATAATAATATTATTTTCGAAAATTATTCAAAGTACTGTACCTTCTAGTGCAATGAACAAGAACAAAACAGTTTCAAATAGGGAAAATCTAAATCAGGTAAGTTGCTTTCACATGTTTAAGCGGGTTGTCTAAATTTGCTTGATAATGTCCTATAGAGATCAATTGTACCCATTTTGGTCATGGGATGAAGTCTAAAAATGCCCGATATCACTTAAGGGTAGTCTTCTACGACATATGTGAAAAGATCTGCCCTTTAAAAGCAGCCAAAGTGGGACCAACCCGCTCAAACTTGTGAACGCGAGGTAAGAATTATGAAAATTCCTCAGTTTTGGGGTGTCTGGCTGAAGTTTTTTCCATGAGACGTAGCCTAAAAATGCCTGATACTACTTACGGGTTGTATTCTGTGACACGTTTGTAAAGATCCGCTATTTAAAAGCAGCCAAAGTGGGACCAACCCGCTCAAACACGTGAAAGCGAGGTAAGAATTATGAAAATTCCTCAGTTTTGGGGTGTCTGGCTGAAGTTTTTGTCATGCGGTGAAGTCTAAAAATGACTGGTACCAATTAAGGGTAGTGTTGTACGACACATGTGGAACGATCCGCCATTTAAAAGCAGCCAAAGTTGTTTAAACCTGCTTAAACATGTCTAAGCGCATTAAAAATGATGAAAAGTCCCTGTGCTTTGAGGTGTCTGGCTGCAGTTTTTTTTCATGGGATAAAGTCTGGAAATGCCTGATTCTACTTAGGGGTAGTGTTTTACGACACATGTGCTAAGATCCGCAATTTTAACAGAGCCAAAGTTGAACAAACTCGCTTAAACAAGTGAAGTCGATGTAAGAATTACAAAAATTCCCGAGTTTTGAGGTGTCTGGCTGAAGTTTTTGCCATGGGACGAAGTCTAAGAATGCTTGATATTACTTGAGGGTAGTTTCCTACAACACATGTGTGAAGATCCGTCATTTAAAAGCAGTAAAAGTTGCACAAACTTGATTGAACAAGAAAAAGCAAAGTAATTGGAAAAGAAAAGTTCCCAAACTTTGAGGTGTCTGGCTGAAGTTTTTGTCATGGGATGATGCCTGGAAATGGCTGATTCTACTTGAGGGTAGTGTTCTGTGACAAATGTGTAAAGATCCGCTTTTTAAAAGCTGCCAAAGTGTGACCGATCCGCTCAAACCTGTGAAAGCGCAGTGAAATTATGAAAATTCCTCAGTTTTGAGGTGTCTGGCTGAAGTTTTTCCATGGGACGATGTCTAGAAATGCTTGATAATACTTGAGGGTAGTATTCTACAAAAACTGGGAAAAAATTGGGTAGTTAGAAGCAGCCAAAGTTGGCCAAATCTGTTAAATTGTTAAAACGGAATGAATTTTCATAGGAAAATCCGCGAACTTAGGGTGTCTGGCTGGAGCATAGACCATGGTACGGGTCTAACAACACTTGATACTGACACGGAGTGGTAATCTACAATAAATATGTGAAAATCATCCACCAGAAAATAAGTGAAGATAGGGTCATTTTTTTTGCGACTTTGATCCCCGATATTTAGGTCCAAGACCTAGGTACAGCTTTGAAATTTTCACATTCGTTCTAGTTTCGTGGAGGACTATCCAGCGGTATTGGTTTAATCCATCAGAAAATAAGTGATGTCTGGCGGCCCTGGGATCTCGCTCTATATGGAACTCTGTCATTTTCATTAATTTTTCAATTATTATCGGTAAAAGTTCGTTGTTTAAGTCTTTTGTTTCGTAGGCAATAATTGGTTAAGTCTGCTTGCAGTAATAGTTTAATCCAATTGTGTTTGGCTTTGATACAAATTTTAAGATTTTCTTCTCTTTGAATGAGGGAGGCCACTAAAATGTGTATTCGACTGTCCTTTATACAAAAAATATTACTTTGAAAAAAAAAAAAATTCGCATTTCGAAAATAACTTTTTAATCTTCGAAAATTTAACTTTCTGTAAATTTTTGTGTGAACAATACTTGTTATACGAAAAAATGCGTATTCGACTGCCCGAAAAATATAACTTTGAAAAAATTCGAATTTCGAAAATAATTGTTTAACCTTCGAAAATATACATTTCTGTATTTTTGTATATACATACATATTAGGGATTAAAAATTTGAATTTTGAAAATTCCACACGGCATTTAATAGCCTTTTTGGCGAACTGTTGCACCGATTTAAATTTCAAAATTTGTTCGAAGCAGGTACTATTTTTACACTGTGCAGCAGCCGGCCGGGTGTGGGATCATTTTAACTTTTTTGAAGGAAGATGTTAATAAATAAATGGCGCTCCTCGTATTTTGAAGTTAGCCTCCAAAATTTTTTCACTGGATTTGTACCTTCTATTGCGATGAAGAAAAAAATAAGGAAAATCGAAAAGAGGAAATCTTAAAAAAAAATAATTTTAAATTCGAGAAATTATTTTAGTTTCCAAAATGTTTCGTGCTTTTAAGTTTATTACATTTCGGTTAAAATTCGCCCTTTGGAAAATATAGAGAGCTAAAATTTATTTGTTACCTGTCCCAATCGAATAACATTCAAAAGGTACCTGCCTAAGTGACCTCTTTAACGAGGGTGATCAAACCATTGTTCACTCAATTGAAGGTAACTTAGATATTTCTACCTGCTAAATATAAAGTGCACTACATTTCGGGCTTCGATTACATTCAAAGAAAAGTACTCAAAGCTAGCTAATCAAAAATCGCTTAAAACGCGACTCAATAACAATTCTCAGCTTCCAGAAACCCGCGACAATAAACCATGTTGGATGACAACATTGATCCTGATCTACCCACCATGTCTGATGATGACTTGGATCTATTGGATTACGAAGAAGAAGAATTTGAACTACTGGATTACGAAGAAGAAGAATTTGAACTACTGGATTACGAAGAAGAAGAATTTGAACTACTGGATTACGAAGAAGAATTTCCGTTTGCTACAAACAACGAGACTATTTATTCGATTATATTATTTCTTTTGATTATAATATTTCTGGATTTTTTTGTGCGATAAATACTTGTTATACCAAAAAGAATATGTGTTCGACTGCCTGAACTATTTTTTTATGCAAAAAATAAACATAACTTAATAAATCCGAATTTTGAAAATACATTTCTCGATTTTTTTTGTGTGAAAAATACTCATTATACGAAAAATAATGAAAAATACTGCCTGCACTTTTTATATGGATACATACATATATAGGGATTCAAAATTTGAATTTCGAAAAATATTGGAAATTTTCGAATATACTTTGAAACGGAATACTTCGTATTTTGTATAAATTTTGACTTTGGAAAACACGGCATTTTAATAGCCTTTTTTCGAACTGTTTTCTTATTCAAAAGTAAGTAAATAACTGCAAAAAATTTCGAACTTCGAAAGTTTTTCGAATACATATTTTTGTATATTTGGCTGTGAAATGTATTAATTTTTTATGCAAAAAATAATGTGCCTTTAACTTCGAAAATATTTTGAACTTCGAAATGATTAGGCAATGCATTTTCGACTTCGACACTTAAAATATTGTTCGAAATCAAGTATGAAATTTGACGTTCGTATAATATGAAGCATTTTGATAACCCATTTTCTAGTTAGTTGCAAGTATAGAACGATCGAAAACTATCTGTTTTTCGAAAATTATTCGAAAGTTAATGCTTTTGGAAAACAGACGACAACTAAGAAGCTGCGTTTTTTTTTAATTTTCTAACGAATAAAAACATTTTTCTGTTAAATTTTAATAATAATATTATTTTCGAAAATTATTCAAAGTACTGTACCTTCTAGTGCAATGAACAAGAACAAAACAGTTTCAAATAGGGAAAATCTAAATCAGGTAAGTTGCTTTCATATGTTTAAGCGGGTTGTCTAAATTTGCTTGATAATGTCCTATAGAGATCAATTGTACCCATTTTGGTCATGGGATGAAGTCTAAAAATGCCCGATATCACTTAAGGGTAGTCTTCTACGACATATGTGAAAAGATCTGCCCTTTAAAAGCAGCCAAAGTGGGACCAACCCGCTCAAACCTGTGAACGCGCAGTAAGAATTATGAAAATTCCTCAGTTTTGGGGTGTCTGGCTGAAGTTTTTTCCATGAGACGTAGCCTAAAAATGCCTGATACTACTTACGGGTTGTATTCTGTGACACGTGTGTAAAGATCCGCTATTTAAAAGCAGCCAAAGTGGGACCAACCCGCCCAAACACGTGAAAGCGAGGTAAGAATTATGAAAATTCCTCAGTTTTGGGGTGTCTGGCTGAAGTTTTTGTCATGCGGTGAAGTCTAAAAATGACTGGTACCAATTAAGGGTAGTGTTGTACGACACATGTGGAACGATCCGCCATTTAAAAGCAGCCAAAGTTGTTTAAACCTGCTTAAACATGTCTAAGCGCATTAAAAATGATGAAAAGTCCCTGTGCTTTGAGGTGTCTGGCTGCAGTTTTTTTTCATGGGATAAAGTCTGGAAATGCCTGATTCTACTTAGGGGTAGTGTTTTACGACACATGTGCTAAGATCCGCAATTTTAACAGAGCCAAAGTTGAACAAACTCGCTTAAACAAGTGAAATCGATGTAAGAATTACAAAAATTCCCGAGTTTTGAGGTGTCTGGCTGAAGTTTTTGCCATGGGACGAAGTCTAAGAATGCTTGATATTACTTGAGGGTAGTTTTCTACAATACATGTGTGAAGATCCGTCATTTAAAAGCAGTAAAAGTTGCACAAACTTGATTGAACAAGAAAAAGCAAAGTAATTGGAAAAGAAAAGTTCCCAAACTTTGAGGTGTCTGGCTGAAGTTTTTGTCATGGGATGATGCCTGGAAATGGCTGATTCTACTTAAGGGTAGTGTTCTGTGACAAATGTGTAAAGATCCGCTTTTTAAAAGCTGCCAAAGTGTGACCGATCCGCTCAAACCTGTGAAAGCGCAGTGAAATTATGAAAATTCGTCAGTTTTGAGGTGTCTGGCTGAAGTTTTTCCATGGGACGATGTCTAGAAATGCTTGATAATACTTGAGGGTAGTATTCTACAAAAACTGGGAAAAAATTGGGTAGTTAGAAGCAGCCAAAGTTGGCCAAATCTGTTAAATTGTTAAAACGGAATGAATTTTCATAGGAAAATCCGCGAACTTAGGGTGTCAGGCTGGAGCATAGACCATGGTACGGGTCTAACAACACTTGATACTGACGCGGAGTGGTAATCTACAACAAATATGTGAAAATCATCCACCAGAAAATAAGTGAAGATAGGGTCATTTTTTTGCGACTTTGATCCCCGATATATAGGTCCAAGACCTAGGTACAGCTTTGAAATTTTCACATTCGTTCTAGTTTCGGGGAGGACTATCCAGCGGTATTGGTTTAATCCATCAGAAAATAAGTGATGTCTGGCGGCCCTGGGATCTCGCTCTATATGGAACTCTGTCATTTTCATTAATTTTTCAATTATTATCGGTAAAAGTTCGTTGTTTAAGTCTTTTGTTTCGTAGGCAATAATTGGTTAAGTCTGCTTGCAGTAATAGTTTAATCCAATTGTGTTTGGCTTTGATACAAATTTTAAGATTTTCTTCTCTTTGAATGAGGGAGGCCACTAAAATGTGTATTCGACTGTCCTTTATACAAAAAATATTACTTTGAAAAAAAAAAAAGAAAATGCGCATTTCGAAAATAACTTTTTAATCTTCGAAAATTTAACTTTCTGTATATTTTTGTGTGAACAATACTTGTTATACGAAAAAATGCGTATTCGACTGCCCGAAAAATATAACTTTGAAAAAATTCGAATTTCGAAAATAATTGTTTAACCTTCGAAAATATACATTTCTGTATTTTTGTATATACATACATATTAGGGATTAAAAATTTGAATTTTGAAAATTCCACACGGCATTTAATAGCCTTTTTTCGAACTGTTGCACCGATTTAAATTTCAAAATTTGTTCGAAGCAGGTACTATTTTTACACTGTGCAGCAGCCGGCCGGGTGTGGGATCATTTTAAATTTTTTGAAGGAAGATGTTAATAAATAAATGGCGCTCCTCGTATTTTGAAGTTAGCCTCCAAAATTTTTTCACTGGATTTGTACCTTCTATTGCGATGAAGAAAAAAATAAGGAAAATCGAAAAGAGGAAATCTTAAAAAAAAATAATTTTAAATTCGAGAAATTATTTTAGTTTCCAAAATGTTTCGTGCTTCTAAATTAATTACATTTCGGTTAAAATTCGCCCTTTGGAAAATATAGAGAGCTAAAATTTATTTGTTACCTGTCCCAATCGAATAACATTCAAAAGGTACCTGCCTAAGTGACCTCTTTAACGAGGGTGATCAAACCATTGTTCACTCAATTGAAGGTAATTTAGATATTTCTACCTGCTAAATATAAAGTGCGCTACATTTCGGGCTTCGATTACATTCAAAGAAAAGTACTCAAAGCTAGCTAATCAAAAATCGCTTAAAACGCGACTCAATAACAATTCTCAGCTTCCAGAAACCCGCGACGATAAACCATGTTGGATGACAACATTGATCCTGATCTACCCACCATGTCTGATGATGACTTGGATCTATTGGATTACGAAGAAGAAGAATTTGAACTACTGGATTACGAAGAAGAAGAATTTGAACTGCTGGATTACGAAGAAGAAGAAGTTGAACTACTGGATTACGAAGAAGAATTTCCGTTTGCTACAAACAACGAGACTCTTTATTCGATTATATTATTTTTGTTGATTATAATATTTCTGGATTTTTTTGTGCGATAAATACTTGTTATACCAAAAAGAATATGTGTTCGACTGCCTGAACTATTTTTTTTATGCAAAAAATAAACATAACTTAATAAATCCGAATTTTGAAAATACATATACATTTCTTGATTTGTTTGTGTGAAAAATACTCATTATACGAAAAATAATGAAAAATACTGCCTGCACTTTTTATATGGATACATACATACATATATAGGGATTCAAAATTTGAATTTCGAAAAATATTGGAAATTTTCGAATATACTTTGAAACGGAATACTTCGTATTTTGAATAAATTTTGACTTTGGAAAACACGGCATTTTAATAGCCTTTTTTCGAACTATTTTCTTATTCAAAAGTAAGTAAATAACTTCAAAAAATTTCAAACTTCGAAAGTTTTTCGAATACATATTTTTGTATATTTGGCTGTGAAATGTATGAATTTTGTATGCAAAAAATAATGTGCCTTTAACTTCGAAAATTAGGCAATGCATTTTCGACTTCGACACTTAAAATATTGTTCGAAATCAAGTATGAAGTATGAAATTTGACGTTCGCATAATATGCAGCATTTTGATAACCCATTTTCTAGTTAGTTGCAAGTATAGAACGATCGAAAACTATCTGGTTTTCGAAAATTATTCGAAAGTTAATACTTTTGGAAAACAGACGACAACTAAGAAGCTGCGTTTTTTTTTAATTTTCTAACGAATAAAAACATTTTTCTGTTAAATTTTAATAATTATTCAAAGTACTGTACCTTCTAGTGCAATGAACAAGAACAAAACAGTTTCAAATAGGGAAAATCTAAATCAGGTAAGTTGCTTTCACATGTTTAAGCGGGTTGTCTAAATTTGCTTGTCCTATAGAGATCAATTGTACCCATTTTGGTCATGGGATGAAGTCTAAAAATGCCCGATACCACTTAAGGGTAGTCTTCTACGACACATGTGAAAAGATCTGCCCTTTAAAAGCAGCCAAAGTGGGACCAACCCGCTCAAACCTGTGAACGCGCAGTAAGAATTATGAAAATTCCTCAGTTTTGAGGTGTCTGGCTGAAGTTTTTCCATTGGACGATGTCTAGAAATGCTTGATAATACTTGAGGGTAGTATTCTAAAAAAAAATGGGAAAAAATTGGGTAGTTAGAAGCAGCCAAAGTTGGCCAAATCTGTTAAATTGTTAAAACGGAATGAATTTTCATAGGAAAATCCGCGAACTTAGGGTGTCTGGCTGGAGCATAGACCATGGTACGGGTCTAACAACACTTGATACTGACGCGGAGTGGTAATCTACAACAAATATGTGAAAATCATCCATCAGAAAATAAGTGAAGATAGGGTCATTTTTTTGCGACTTTGATCCCCGATATCTAGGTCCAAGACCTAAAAAAAAATATGTATTCGACTGTCCTTTATACAAAAAATATTACTTTGAAAAAAAAAAAAGAAAATGCGCATTTCGAAAATAACTTTTTAATCTTCGAAAATTTAACTTTCTGTATATTTTTGTGTGAACAATACTTGTTATATGAAAAAATGCGTATTCGACTGCCCGAAAAATATAACTTTGAAAAAATTCGAATTTCGAAAATAATTGTTTAACCTTCGAAAATATACATTTCTGTATTTTTGTATATACATACATATTAGGGATTAAAAATTTGAATTTTGAAAATTCCACACGGCATTTAATAGCCTTTTTTCGAACTGTTGCACCGATTCAAATTTCAAAATTTGTTCGAACCAGGTACTATTTTTACACTGTGCAGCAGCCGGCCGGGTGTGGGATCATTTTAACTTTTTTGAAGGAAGATGTTAATAAATAAATGGCGCTCCTCGTTTTTTGAAGTTAGCCTCCAAAATTTTTTCACTGGATTTGTACCTTCTATTGCGATGAAGAAAAAAATAAGGAAATCGAAAAGAGGAAATCTTAAAAAAAAAATAATTTTAAATTCGAGAATTTATTTTAGTTTCCAAAATGTTTCGTGCTTTTAAGTTTATTACATTTCGGTTAAAATTCGCCCTTTGGAAAATATAGAGAGCTAAAATTTATTTGTTACCTGTCCCAATCGAATAACATTCAAAAGGTACCTGCCTAAGTGACCTCTTTAACGAGGGTGATCAAACCATTGTTCACTCAATTGAAGGTAACTTAGATATTTCTACCTGCTAAATATAAAGTGCGCTACATTTCGGGCTTCGATTACATTCAAAGAAAAGTACTCAAAGCTAGCTAATCAAAAATCGCTTAAAACGCGACTCAATAACAATTCTCAGCTTCCAGAAACCCGCGGCAATAAACCATGTTGGATGACAACATTGATCCTGATCTACCCACCATTTCTGACGATGACTTGGATCTATTGGATTACGAAGAAGAAGGCCGATCTCCGTTTGCTACAAACCCCGAGACTCTTTATTCGATTATAATATTTCTGGATTTTTTTGTGTGATAAATACTTGTTATACCAAAAAGAATATGTGTTCGACTGCCTGAACTATTTTTATATGCAAAAAATAAACATAACTTAATAAATCCGAATTTTGAAAATACATTTCTCGATTTTTTTGTGTGAAAAATACTCATTATACGAAAAATAATGAAAAATACTGCCTGCACTTTTTATATGGATACATACATACATATATAGGGATTCAAAATTTGAATTTCGAAAAATATTGGAAATTTTCGAATACACTTTGAAACGGAATACTTCGTATTTTGAATAAATTTTGACTTTGGAAAACACGGCATTTTAATAGCCTTTTTTCGAACTGTTTTCTTATTCAAATTTGCGTTTAAGTAAATAACTTCAAAAAATTTCGAACTTCAAAAGTTTTTCGAATACATATTTTTGTATATTTGGCAGTGAAATGTATTAATTTTTTATGCAAAAAATAATGTGCCTTTAACTTCGAAAATATTTTGAACTTCGAAATTATTAGGAAATGCATTTTCGACTTCGACACTTCAAATATTGTTCGAAATCATGTATGAAAAATGAAATTTGTCGTTCGCATAATATGAAGCATTTTGATAACCCATTTTCTAGTTAGTTGCAAGTATAGAACGATCGAAAACTATCTGGTTTTCGAAAATTATTCGAAAGTGAATACTTTTGGAAAACAAAAAAGTGAAGTTAGGGTAATTTTTTGCGACTTTGATCCCCGATATCTAGGCCCAAGACCTAGGTACAGCTTTGAAATTTTCACATTCGTTCTAGATTCGGGGAGGTCTATCCAACAGTATTGGTTTCATCCATCAGAAAATAAGTGATGTCTGGCGGCCCTGGGATCTTGGTCTAATAGCAAAGAACATAAAATGGACTCAACTTTGGTTAATATTTTCAAAGACACATGCAAACTCAAGACCCGTTAACACTGTTACACAGCTTAAAGAAAAATTAACAAAAATAAAAGCAAAGAGAATTTAATGATAGAACTCAATGACAAGAAAGCGGGCATATTACAACAACAACAACAACAACTAAAAGCAACACAAATTAAAATAGCAGCCTAGAAAAGATGTACACAAAGAATTTGTCCCAAAGCAATTGCCATGCAAGCAAACTTCAAGTCAAAGTCAGCGCTGCCTGAGTCGCATCTCGTCGTATAATCAACCAAAACGGGCCAAAGCGTAAACAACAGTTATTTGAACCGGTTGTTTGTTAAGCATCATCTTCTTTTGGAATACGCTGCTAGCTGGCGGCTTTTTATGCTTCCTCTTCCACTTTTTCTCTTTTTTTAATTTCGCACACTTGCCACTTAGCGAGCTTACACAAAACATCTTGCATGAGCTCACGAACGCGCTTGAATCATTGGGAGATCTAGTGACGCACAAGAATTTAGTGGGTTTTTTTTTTCAGGGTTCGCAAACATTCACTCTCGTTTACTTGCATTCATGAACATGAACATTAAAAACAAAAAAAAATTTATTCGCGTTCATGAGTGCATTCGTGAAGGTTCACGACAAAGATGCACGACAAAAAGTACGTTCTTGCATAGATTCGAGAATGCATTTGTGAATGATTCGCGAATGCATTCATGAACGTGAACGGTGTGGATTATTCATGAACGCGACTGAAAATTTTTTTCGTAATATTCGTGAATATGAATCTAGTAGAACATACTTGAATGTTCATAAATGAATAATTCCGAACCCTGGTTGTGTTTTTTTTTTTTGGTAACTGATGCTGCCGCTGCTGCCTGCCAATTTGCTGATGGGCAATCACGTTTAAACATGTATGCAGCTATGTATGTTTTAATGTATATAGGTAATAAATGCCTTTTGGTGTTTGTTTGGTTTTGCTAAAAATCCTGCGCTGTCCAAATAGTTTGACAGCTGTGCGTGGCTGACATGGCATGTCCATAATGGAGGAGTATATGGAAGATTCTCTACCGCGTCAAATGTTGCTGCAGCCAGATTTGGGCAGCGTGGTATAAAAGCAGCTGGATTGACAGCATTGCTAACGGTTAATATATTTTGTTATAGTTGTTGTTGTTTTTGGTTTATTTGACCGTTGCGTCGTTTAAGCGTATGTATTTTCTTGTCTGCAATCAAGCATATCATCAATAGGCCAGACAGTTTTCATACACCTCAAGGCATTTTTGCTTATACCTTTTTAGCTTAAGTTAACGGACTTAATCCCGCATATATGCTCTTTAATCAGATCCAAATTTTACCCTGACGCATGCAACATAGAGGATGGCCTACACGGCTAGTTTCTTGTATTGCCGGTTCTTCGAGAACGGTACCAGTTCTTGTGCTGTACCCATCGTGCCGAAACGACCCGGGCCGTTTTCTTATATCGACCCGGCCAAGAGCAATACACTCGGGGCATGGATCAATTGATGAGCGACTCTTTTACGCTCACACTTTTGTAGCCCAGCATTTGGCTGTGTTGCCAAATGCAAAAACGAGTTCCTGGGCAGATACACAGCTGCTACCTGGAAAAACGATGCTGCCACAAGTTTGTCGCAAAAAAGTCGGGAAAAGCAGGTAGTTTTTTTTTTATGGCTTTAAAATGTGTATCCTGCAAACATCGACTACCGAAACTCACTAACACAATTCTAAAATTTCCAACTCACTAATACCAATGAAGCGAAAAAAAAGTTGTCGGTGAAATTTCGGTAGCGCTCTTTAAAACTACCAATTTAGAAATAAGGTATGTTCCAGGTATTTTTTGAGTAGCTACGACTTCTTGCGAAAAAAATCTTTCAGTAAAGTTTCGGTATATGTATTTCCACAATAAATACGAATTTCAAAACAATATCATACTTCCGGTATTTTTCGAGTATATAGCAAGTGAAATACTCAATATTTACCACAATATTTGAAAATATGAGTAAGTACAAGTAGCAAGTTACAAAAATATCAATTGATCACTCAAAAATGTTCGCTTCATTCCAGAACACAATTGAGATAGGTAAACATCATCCATCAACGAAGACGAGTCGTGGTCCATAATTTTGCAAAATAAGTAAGTAAAAGAAAGTAGTAGGTAAATAAGTAAAATAAATTTTGAAATTTATTTTTAAATAGGCAATATCATCATCATTGTCATCATCAAGCTGTGTATCGTCTTGTTAAATCATTGTTATTACATTTTTTCAATCACCCTAATGTAAATATATTCGAGCGTTGAAAACGGTGCATGCTCAAATGTTTTGTTTAGAAAAGTAAGTATTTCCCAAGCAAAATATTGGTAGCTTTTATTTAAACTACTGAGGAGAATACTGGAAAACTATTGGAATTTGAAGCCATATTTCCGCATAATCGTAAGACAATAATCTGGTAAAATATTGAAATCTGGCTGAAAAAATATCCGCATATTACAGGGAATAGCAAAGGAAACCATCAGTATATTTCACTGAAATTTACTCACAATTTACCAACAATATCTATGATACCTTTAAGGAAAATACCATCAAACTACTTACTTAAATTACTTACTTACTTACTTAAAATAGCCTTTAACCGCCTAGGCGATTTTGGCCGTCCTAGTAAATAAGTATTTGTAAAAATATTTTTACGTATGTATTTGAAAAGTAATTATCAAGGATAATATTTTAAATTTAAGCATTTGATTAAAAAGTACAAAGTTAAAATCACTAACAGCCAGTATCACGAACAAATTTAAATGAAAAAAAAAAAACGTAAATGAAGAATCTTATATGAAATCTCACAACGAAAAAATCAATTTTCACAGCATTCGACTCGATTCTAAGCAATTACACTTGTGTAGATATGCTTTATGGCTGGATCGCTTGGGTGTAGGCGGAACTCGTTCGAAATACTTGTACGCCTGCGAACTCCATTTCACGTAAGGATTCGAATATTTTTTCATTTGAAGTTTTATAATAGAAAGTTGAGTACCCCAAACTTCAAAAAAAAAATTTTGTGCGTGTCGCATTTATAAAATAATGTTTCCAAACTGTAGAATTTCCTCTTCAGCTTCAGTTTTCAACCAAAGTCAATTCTTCTAGTAATTATTCCTATTGAAGACTGGGTCTTGTGTAATATCGTTTAAAACCGTGCCAAAACTTGAGTCCCGTTCTCTTTTATTTGTGATATTTTACAAAATTTTATTATTTCTAAGATATACAAAATTAGATTTAATTCTTTTTTATCTTAGTTTTATATATTTAAAAGTTACCTAAGTTTTTGAATTATAATTTTATTTTTTATTCACATTTTTTATTTCATTATATAGTTTAGTTCTTATTTATTTGATTACATGTTCAGTTTTTCTAAGTTTTGTTGAATTATGTTTTATTTTTATAGTTTATTTTTAATTCTTATCAGTTTATGTTATGAAATTATTTTTAAGCTACAGAAATTAAAATTTTATGATTTTATTTTTCATTTTGCTATAATTTTGGATATTAATGCACAAATGGGTGATATAGGCCTCCCGGGAACCGAGCACCCAAAAAAAAACTTCGGTAACGCGACGTTTGCATACCTCATGGTGGTGTGGAAACTGCAAATTCCAACTAGTTTCTTAAAAATACCCAATTTTACTTTTTGCGGATATGGCATCACGGGTTAATGTTACAAAAAAATCTGCATTTTGACAGCTCGCTCTGAGAGTGAAAGAGTCGCTTATCAATTGATCCATGCTCGGGGTGACCCTGTTCTGACATTTAGGCAGGGCTACACCTCGCTACAACAAGGATTAAGTAAACAGCTGATTTGCATGTTTGGTTGTTATTCTACCATATTGACACACTAGCGCGACATCTACCGGTCGCTAGCCTATTTGTTTTCATTTTGCTTGTTGTTGTTTTATGAGTGTTGCCAGCGCAAATTTTTTTATACATACTTTTAAATCCGCTTAAATTTTTTTCATTTTTGGGAATTAACGTTATTTTCATTAAAAAAAAATTAAAAGATTTTGTTTTCGAAAAGCGTTCCTTTCAGAGAAATCAAAACCAAAATCTAAAAAATTTTGTTTATGTTGATTTTTTGAGTTTGAGTACTTTTTCCACACAAAAAATTCTCAAAAAAATTTTCACAATTTCCAAAATTTTATGAATTTTTTTGCATGCCAACAATTAACTTTTTTTGATATATATTATGATTCATATTAATTAACTTTTTTTGATATCGTTGTTTTAAAAAAAAAATTTGGTTTATTTTGTTATGCAGACCTGCTATCAAGTCAACTCCATTCAACGCAGTTAATTCCGCATTTGCGCTAGTCTATCAGCACCATTATTTTTCGAATTATGTTCGATATTGAAAATATTTACGCATTTTATTAAAAATTATGGACATTTTTCGAAGTGTCTATTATATTCCAAGTTTAAATCATTTTCGAAGTTCAAAATCAATTTTTTTTTTTGGGTATACGACCGTAACAACTTTTTTGAAGAGATCAAGACATACATAAGTAAAAAAAATGAAATTTTCCGTTTTTCGAAGTTAACCTTCAAAATTTAATTATGTGCTTTCGCAGTTCGAAAGTGGTTTTCTAATTGTTTTGTTTAAAAAATTTAAAAAATCAAAATGTGGGCGTGGCCTGCTTACATCTCTTGTTTGATTGATGTCGTATTTTATTTTTAAAATGTGTGTAAGAAGTGCTATACAGGGCCAAAGTGACATCTTCGAAAAAATTAAAAGCCGCATTTTTTTAATTTTATAATATTTCTTTATTCATAACTACACTTTCAAATAAAAAAGTATACCTATCAAGGCCACGTCCTCATTTCACCTTTTTCAATTCTTTAAACAAAACCATATCTTTGCAGGGTCCAACTTCGAGCTTCGAAAACCCGTAACCAACTTTTGGGGGCTAACTTCGCAAAATTTGGAAATACCATTTTTTTACTTATGTATGTCTCAATGTCTTCAAAAAAAATGATGGCTTGGTCCAATACCCAGAAAAAAAATTCAATTTTGTAGTTGTAGGTTGTGCACCTTAAAAACATCGGCGTAGAGAGAATCAAGTACCTTGCGGCCGTCATCAATCTGTCCATGACCACTTTTGTCACACCCGACAAATGGAAACAGGCAATCGTGGCCCCGCTACTAAAGCCGAGCAATATCGCAGTTTGATCCAAAGGCTCAGAAATAGGCCCTAGATCACATCCATAGGGTGTCTGTTGGCTCTTATGTTGAGTTCTGCCGCTGAAAAAAATATCATCTTCCTCTAGAGTCGAGAGTCACTCTGGCTCAATTTAGTTCTGTATATCCCAGCGGGAGTTTGACTGATCCAGACTGAGCCCAACGTGGCGAATGAGAGACCGACATGCGGTGTGTCTCCTCATAACACCAGCGATTTATTCACCTGCTCCTCGGAGACTACTCTTCTAACACCACCTTCACTCTGTCCAACCCTGTTAAACTGTTCGCTTCCTAGGACTACACTTAGAAGACATTGATAACAATTTACGATAAGGAGAATTACACGTTTGGGAAGGGCTGACCTTCGTTACAACAACAACCACAACGCATAATTGCACATGACACAACTTCACAACAAATTGTCTGATTTGTATCCACTTTTTTGGTTATCGTTACCCACCACTGGTTAGTGGGTAGTTTTCTTGAGCCATGCATACTGACCCTAATACTGAAACAATTTAATGCTCATTAAACACACCTCACCACACCGTTTTCCACTCCGTTTTTTTGTCTCACTAGAGGGCGCGCAAATTTCCTACTCCGTTTTTTGTCTCACTAGAGGGCACGCAAATTTTCTACTTCGTTCCCTACTCCGTTTTTTGATTTCTACTGCGTTTTCTACTCCGTTTCTTGATTTTGAAACGGAAAACGGAAAATATTTCTGTCTCACACAACATTGGGGTAAAACAAAGTTTTGACAAACCCAATGTTGTGTGAAAGCGAGATATATTTCCGTTTCGCACATTCTACTACTAGGTCTGATCCTTTAATTTTCTGGCAAAAACTAGTAGAACTATCAAAATTAGAAAATCCGCTCTCAGTGCGAGAGCAAAACAAGGAGTACGGGATCGCAAAAATGGTAGAACTGTCAAACTTGGTCGCTTGACAGTTCTACAACAAGTAGTCAGAATTTACTAGCAAAAAATCTGCTGACTAAATCCTGCAACTCTCTGACTAAAGAGAACTCAATTTTCTGCTCTCACCAGTCAGAAAAGTGGCGTACGGGATCAATTTCCTGTAGTTAGTGACTGTTTTTGACTATTTCACCGTTTCTGACTGTCAAATTGGAGTACGGGATCAGAGCTATTAGTAGAAATAAACAACATGTGGCAACATCAACCGGTTGTCGGTTGTCAAAACATGCGCGGCAAATCAGCTGTTGGGCCACACGTGTTGACATATTTTTGTTAGCGGCGACACATTTGTACGAAATTCCATTAAATTATCTTTTTTATAACTTTCCAATTGTTAAAACTAAAAATACGCAAGTTAAGGTAAACAAAGTTTGTAAAAGATATTCCGCAACCAATTTACAAGAGTTAGAAATGCGCGTAATACAAGAAAATACGCCACCACATCCCAGCGAAATTGAAGATGATGAAGCCGAAGAAATCATGTTCGATCACGATATACCACCAGATGCTGACGAAGAGCTGGAAATGGAAGAAATCACTATGGAGGAGTTGGAGGCACGTTATGGCTATCTATCAGAAGACGATGATGGCCCAGATAATCCTAATGATACCGTTTTCTTCCCACCCGAACGCGACGATGCTGTGCTCACCTTTATGAAACACAAATGGGCTGTTTTCGGTTGTTCTCTACATCCCAGTCGTCCACTGGCGGCCACCGGTGGTCAAGATGATCGTGCTTATGTTTGGAATATAAATACATGCGAGCTGATACACGAAATCACAGAACATAAAGACACTGTTACAGATGTACATTTCAGTTATGATGGCACATATTTAGCGACAGGTGATATGGCTGGCGAATTGTTTGTACATAAATTGCAAGAAAGTGAACCGACTGGCTCGCCATTGACCTTACGTAAAGTGTGGGAATATTCAATGGGTGATTTGACATGGATGCAATGGCATCGTGCGGCGAATGTCCTCCTGGCTGGCAGTGAGAATGGTGAAGTTTATATATGGCGCATACCATCGGGTGATTGTAAAATATTACCTGGTGAGGGTGTACGTTGTGGTGTAGGCGAATTGACTGGTGATGGCAAGAAACTGTTTACTGGTTATAGTAATGGTGCTGTAAAACTTTGGGATTTAAAGAGCTGTACTGTTGTTATGGATGTAGATTCACAGAATCCTTTGGCGCATGAGTCGCTTGTGCTGTCGGTGGCGTGTGACAAAGAGTCGCCGTTGTATGCTGCGGGAGCATTAGATGGTGAGTATACCTAAATTGAGGCTCGAATAGCATACTAATATAATTTGTTTAACAGGTAAAATTGTCTTCTGCACGAATAATGGCCCTGTGGGCACTGTCGAAGCTGATGGCTCCGTAGAATGTATAGCATTTCCTCCATCGAATGAACTTAAAGTAGTAGCAAGTGGCACTTTACAAGGACAAATCGCTATATGGGACTATACAAAGTATGGATTACGTACATTATGTGATTATACCTTTGAGGAGGGCTTTAAAGGTGGCATTACGCGGTATGTTCATTAGCGAAATTTTGGCCGTAAGCAATGAAAGCTTAAGTTGACTTGATATTGTTGTCTTAATATATGTGTTTATAAGATACATTTACACGAGCCTTAAAAGGCTGCCGCTTGAGCCTTAATATGACCACAGATATGTATTTAAATGTTTCTAATCTACAATAATATCTTTATGTACTCAGAAAAGGGCATAAGCAGAACATGAGGGACGTATCAATAAGCTACCGTACGGCGTTACGTGTGTCGCTATGTCGGAATTCTTTTTGCCTTGACAATAGCAAATAACGACTGAAACTACAGACCTCAGAAATATCAAGCGCTGCTTTGCAGTCAAAGTAATGATAAAGTATACCGAAAGCATTGTCGGTATGTAATACCTGGTTCTACTTTTCAGCCTCAAGGCTGAAGTGTTTGGAGTTGATAGCCCTAGGCCGAGTTTCGTTTCGATTACTGCACCTAGTATCCATTCATTAACTTTAACTTACATGCACCGAATATTGAGGAATGCATCACCGGAGCAATTCTTGCTTAGTCACTTGATACTTCTACGTCCTATCTGAGTCTTGGTTTTAGTCCCTGACTACGAGAGAGATTCCAACTTTACTGAGGTCTTGCCTGAAACATTGCGTTTATGAGGCGGTACGGTATCTATTTCAACGTTTCAAGAATAGTGGGTCCAGGAAAATACTACACTCGGGGTTAAGGGTTTATTTCAAATTTGTATTTAATTGGGAAGCTATTAAAAAAAAAAAATTAGGGATACGATGGTGCGTCGAACCAAAATTTGGCAATATGACAATCCCCTACTCCGACGTCGGATACAGGGATACAAACCGAAAGTGGCATGTATTTAGGTTAGCCTATGTATGTCGACTTTAGATTTGTTTACTTATGACCACATCTAATTATTTTATATAAAAGAACTCATAAAACAAATTATAAAACTGTCTGCTTTTTTTCACAGACTCAAATGGCTTACCGATCACACACTAATTGCTGCAACAATGGATGGTAGTGTAATTGGTTTTGATGCGCGTTCTGGTGCACGCAAATTTACACTCGAAGGGCATGTAGCAGAAATCTATGAAATGTGTTATCATCCACAAGAAAATATATTGTTGACAGTATCTGAAGATCGACGTGCGAAAATCTTCAATGTGCCACAATTGGGTGATTAGTTTTGTTAACAAATTTATAGTTGGAAATAAAGGTTTTCTATAAATTTATATACATACATAAATACAAAAATAGATATTACTGTTTAGCTAAAAATAGAATGTGACTGTATTTAAAACAAAATATATTATTTAATAATAAAATATGTTTACATTAAGGCTTTCGAAAAATGTTGTAGCTTGCAATAGGGATCCGGAGTCTAATTTTGAAAAAGATTGTTATGATTAATAAGTTTGTGTTTTAAATTGGTTTATTATTTAGTTTGTGATTAAATTTGTTCTTATTTACTTTTTTGAAATTTTTTATTAAACAATTTTTCGATTTTTTTTTTATTTTTTTTTTTTTGTATACAAACTTCTTAATTTTTGTGCAAATTTTTTTTACCATTTTTTTCGTCTATTTTTTAATCTTCTTTTTTTATTGCTAAATAAATATAATTTTTATTTTTTTTTTTTATTTTTTATTTACATTTTTATTTTTAAGTTTCTTTTTAATATTATTATTTTATCTTTATTTTATTTGTATTTTAAAAAAAAACTTAAAATTGTTTTTATTACTTTTTTATTTAAATTTTTTTATATTCCTAATTTATTTATTTTTTAATATTTCTTATTACTAATTTTTCAGTCCATTTATTTTTTAATTTTATATTTTTTTAATACCTTTTCATATTTTATTATTTTTATTTATAGTTACATATTTTTTTCAAATTTTTTTATTTTTATTTTTTAATTTCTTCTCTATAAATAATAAATAATAATATTTTTATTCTTACGTTTTTGCATATTTTTAATTGGTTTTAATATTTTTTTAATTTAATTGTGTTTCTAACTTATTTTTGTTTTGATCTTTTTTTAATATCTTTTTTATTTTTTTTTTTTTGTAATTTGTGTATTTAGCGACCTTTTGTTTTGAACGAATTTTTGGTTTTGCCGGCTTTAGGTCAGTTTTGAATAAAACTCATAAATTTTCTTTTTTCACCAATATATTTCGGTTACACAACGGTAACCGTCTTCGGGGTAGAATTTTATTTACACGTCCGTACCGTGTGACGTGTACACAACTCCACGTCACACGGTACGGACGTGTAAATAAAATTCTACCCCGAAGACGGTTACCGTTGTGTAACCGAAATATATTGGTGAAAAAAGAAAATTTATGAGTTTTATTTAAAACTGACCTAAAGCCGGCAAAACCAAAAATTTTTTTTTTTTTGTTTAACTTTTTATTACTACTTTTTCCTGTCCATTTTTTTTAATCCAATTTTTTTAATGGCTTTTTATATTTTATTACATATTTTAATTTATATATATTTTTTTTTAATTTTTGTTTTGTCTAATTTTTTTAGATTTTTTTTAGTTTCTTATTTTCAAATATCTTCTTTTAAATATTATTATTTTATGTTGTTTCAAATTGTTTTTATTATTTTTTTATTCATTTTATTTTTGAATTTTTTTTTTCATTATTTTATTAATAATTTTTTAAATATTGTTATGTTTTCAATATTATTTTTTTTATATATTTTTTTTCTAATTTTTTTCAGTTTCTTTTTAACATAATTATTTTATGTTTACTTTTTTGTGCATTTAAAAAAATTTTAATTTTTCTTATTGCTTATTGGAGGAGTAACGGTGTCGGTACAGGAAAATCAGTCCCGGGATTCTGCTATGTGGAGAATTCCGTTAATACCGGGATTTTCCATATGGCAGGGTCCCGGAACTGACTTTCCTAGTGTTGGTGGTATCACAACGGGCCTTTTAATACTGGCCTAGGTGTGCCTCTACGGTAGCCACTTGAACCCTGCTTTATTTTACTTTTTGTATATTGTATATTGTAAAAAAAGTTTAGCTTTTGCTTTTAAAATTTTTTTCATTTTAATATTTTTTTTATGTTAACTTTTTTGTATATTAAAAAATGTATTTCTTACAAATTGTTTTTATTACTTTTTTATTTAACTTATTTTTGAATTTTTTTTTTTCAAAATTTATTTTATAATTTTTTTAGTTTTATTATAAATTAATGATGTAATTAGTTTTTTTTTTTAGATTTTTTTAAGGTTACTTTTTAATATCATTTGTTTATTTTTATTTTTATTTTTTTTTTGTATGTTTTTTTTTTTATTTTATTTCTTTCAATTGTTCTTATTACCACTTTTTTCATTTAATTTATTTTTAAACTTTTATATTTTTTTTAATTTTATTATGTTTCAAGTTTAATTATTCTATTTTTTAAATTTTTATATTTTTTTTTTTCTAATTTTATTTTATTATTTTTGTATATTTTTATTATTTGATTTCATACAAACTTTTCTTCAACAAATTTACCTAAATTTTTACATTTTAAGTCACTGTGCAAAATCAGTCTGCAAGCTGCTAAATCCAAACAAAACTTCCAAGAGCATGACAATGCAATTGATATTGCCAAAGCGCCACACAGCCTAACAAAGGATGATGATGCATGGAGGAAGACCTTCGAAAATTGTATGTAAAAGTAAGCTAAAGAAAAATATGCAAAAATACTTATAACAACGTTTGGAATGAGCACAGTGCGGAAATGCATTGACCGTCAGAAAAACAATAAATGTATTTGTATGGATGTCGCTGTACGCGTTATAATCTCTGCTGACTTATGAATCTCATACATTCATATCTCTTGTTGTTTATGGGGTGGCCAAATAAGAAATAAATGAATGAAAGCCCACTCATCCTCAAAATAGCGAATGGGAGCAATAACACTCTGGATACCAATACACTCACCCAAATATAGCACTTTGCTTGTATCGCAGCATAGTGCTAAGTAAAAGGGGTGGCGCGCTCAACAACATCGCTCAAAAGCCCGAGTAGCTCAGAACATCACCCCACCAACTACTCGGTTGTGTATCGGCAGTCAATGGCTTTTTGTATTTTCTTTTTTTTTTTTCATATAAGTTGAGTGCTTTTGTTTTCATTGCTTAACAATTGCATTTGTTCAACTGAGTAATAAAATTTGTTTGTCATAGTCTCACGTACTTGTATTAGTTGAGTAAAATGTAATGTTTGGTTGATTATTGTATTCAGCATATTTCAACATTTATCTACTATGTCCACTTATTTAATATATTAAATATTTTTTTTTTGTCTCATTTACGTTTGTTTTACGCCTCTACATGTTTACAAACCTACTGCAGACATGGGTGTGGATCGGGACCGTAACTGTTATGACTTAAAAAAAAAAAATTTGTAAGAAAGTCTAAGTACGGATGTAATAAAATTTTGAAATAGTGCTGTATTAAAAAATATTCCGCTGGGGCGTTTTTTAACAAAATTCTAAAATCGAAAGTTACACTGTACAAAAGCCAAAAAAGTGTGTTAACAGTATAGCCTATACAGCACCAATTTTATGTAAACGGCCTGCTGCTAATATCAGTACAACGTCACACTGTTAGTAGTATAGCCTAAATGTAGGCAACGCTTACGGATCCAATTTTAATGTAATGTAATGTACAGCTCCAATTTTATGTAAACGGCCTGCTGCTAACATTAGTACAACGTCATACGCCTAAATGTAGGCAACGCTTATATTTATTTTTGTCAAGTCATGTTGCCAACGCCGATCCTTTTAACATTGAAAAAAGTCTGTTACGAACTTTTTTAACATTAACATTTTTTCTTTATTTCACTCCCACCGCCAAGGCCTGCGATAAAATCTATGCAATAGCTTAAAAAATCCTAGAGGGTTCCTCATCTGTTTTTAAAAAAGCGTTTGGGTGTGCTGAATCCGAAAGGTAGTGTGTCCAGAGATCGTTAGTTGTAAAAAATTATTTTTTTTAACTTTTTTTTTATTTTTTTCTCTATAACTTACTATACCCGAATTTTTTACACTATGGAACATCTATATGTCACCAGATTGAAAGAATAATATTAAATTGTGGTACCTTGACCTTCAAGAAAGAAATTTTTTTTTGTTTTTGTTAATTTTTCTGTTTTTTTTTTAATATTTTTTGTATACATATTTTTTAATTTTTTTCTGTTAGCATTTTTTTATTTCTACTTTTTTCAGTCCATTTATTTGTTAATTTAATTTTATTTATAGCTTTTTATATTCTATTAATTTAATTTATATTTTTTTGATATTTTTATTTTTCACATTTTTTTTTTTAGAATTTTACATATTTCTTATTTTTTTAAATTTTTATGTTGAGTTTCTTTTTAATATTATTATTTTTATATTTTTAAAAATTGTTTTCCATTTCTTTCAAATTGTGTTTATTACTTTTTTTTTATTCACCAGTGGTCAAATAGCGTTCCCAAGAAAAAAAATGAAATTATTAAAAAAAAAAAACTTTACAACTACCGATCGTTTTACAAACCACCCTCTAGAGAGAAAACCTAGGGTGAGCCGAAAAATCTGAAGTATCTAAAAAAAATTGTTCGCACTAATTTGTATTTGGGAATAAAAATAATAACTCTAAAAAAAAAATTATTTTCGCTCCCTGCTATGCTGTGATTGTTATTTGGTCACAATTCATGCATCCAATTCTTTCTGCATTCCATTTTTATCCATATTTCGGAATTACATTTCAGTTCTTTTACATTTCTCCCCGTGTGCGGTAGCATAAAAAATCCAAACAAATGAGTGCGGTTAAAAAAAATGAAATAATTTTTAAATTAAGTAAAATGTGCGAATAAATGTGTAAGAACAAAAAAAAAAGTTGAGGTGCGCTTCATTTTTGCGGTATCAGTGTTGTGGTTTTTTTTTTTAAATTTGTTCATTTTTTATAGTGCCTTATCGGTCATTGTGTTAGAAATTTAGTGATTATTAAAAAAAAAACTTAATTTTAAATTGTGAAACTTAAGTGAAAAAGAGTAAAACTTACAAAGCTCAAGTCTCATTTTGTATGTTCTTCGAAATTTTCGATATCGAAAATATGTAACTCTATATGCACAGCTGGGTATAAAAATAAGGATACGATAAAATTTTAGCTCTAACAAGCCACTTGCCATATCTGGAATATTTCCATTGAAAATCTTGACTTAATTGAATAATAACATAGAAATCCATGCCGCGAATTCTTAAGTTGTATACACAAAACACTTGAAATCTAACGATGTGAGAATAATAAAACCTAGCTCGAAATTTTGACAGCTAAGCACATATATCTTTATTAGGGTGCGTAATTTTTTTTAGGATTTCTTTTCTGCGCTTCTCATAAACAAAAAAAAAGGACGTGTGGCACTCGGGAACTGCCGCGGTAAAGCTATTGCATATCACTTTTTATCAACTTATGCAATTATAATATTTATGAAAACTCAATGAGTATATTTATGACTTTAGAGCAGTACAGCCTTAACCTGTTAACAATATAGCCTAAAAATATTCAACAACCTATTTTATGTAGTGTACAGCTCCAATTTTATGTAATGGGCTTGCTGCTAACATCAGTACAACGTCATACGCCTAAATGTAGGCAGCGTTTATATTTATTTTTGTCAAGTTATGTTGCTAACGCCGAACCTTTTAACATTGAAAAAAGTCCGTTACGAACTTCTTTAACATTAACATTTTTTTTTTTTTTTCATTTCACTACCATCGCCAAGGCCTGCGATTAAACAAAAAAAAAACAAGAAAATACAATTTTCGAAATTTGGTTTTGTAAAAAGGTGGCCTTCTACTCAGCCGTCGACCTAAAGCAGAATATTTTTGTTATATCAAAAATTGTGATTTTTTTAAATATATAAAATCAAAGAGAATTACTATTTTTTGGTCCACAAAAAAGGACTAGACATTTTATCAAAAAAAAAAAAAAATCCCAGAGGGGTCCTCATCGGTTCCTAAAGCTTTTGGGAGTGCTGAATCCTAATCTGAAGTCAGTTTTTTCGGGTCACCCTATTTGTTCTTTCCAGAAGGTAGTTTGTTCAGAGATCGGTAGTTGTGAACAAATTTGTTTTTTCTTAATAACTTGCTATACCCAAATTTTTTGCACTATGGAACATCTATATCCCTCTAGCTATAAAAACCAAAATTAAATTATGGTTCTTTGACCCCAGAAAAAATTTTTGAATTATTAAAAAAAAAATTTTGAATTTAAAAAAAAAAAATTTTACAACTACCGATCTCTTTACAAACCAACCTGTGGAGTAAAAACCTCGGGTGATCCGAAAAATCTGACTTAAAATTCGGATTCAGCACACCTAAGATCGTCAGAAACTGTTGAGAAATGAGGTGGGATTTAAAAAAAACCTCAATTTTGTTGTACCACGAAAAAAAATGTCACACCCTAATCCAAATTAGTGATTGCTGGCTAGTGTAATGAGCCTGGCTGTAAAACCGTAATAAGTACTAAGTAATAAAATTAATTGAGTGAATAAGAAAATAAAAATATCAAAATACGTATCTACATAAGTAACCACGTCATAATTGAGGTTAGAAACACTAGCCTCAAGGCCCACAGCGAATGTGAAGCTATACAAAGCTTCAAAATAAAAGTCTTTGTGTTGTAATAAATTTATTTGTCGTAAAAAATCTATTAGGCACATGTAAGAAAGGAAGTTAGACAAAGAAATTGAATTTGAATAAAAATATGTACATTAGGGTGATACGAATATTTTTTTTTTTTTTGCTTAAATGATAAGGAAATGAATCTCACACAAATCAAGCGCTATTTTTTTGTTGTAATTTTCTAAAAAATTTTGTGTGGTAAAAAACTGTTATTATTTTTTTTAAGTGAATTTTATAATAATTTTTTAAATTATAAAAGACCTACCCTAATGTGCATATACTTGTGCGATTAGTGGTTATTTTTAATATAATTGTTAGAAAGGGTGGAAGTGATCCATCACATTTATGTACATTTATCAGCCACTGCTAAATCAACACTGATTTTAGATTATTGAAAAATTTAATTCACTTAAACAAACTGTAAGCTTAAGTATAAGAGCGAGCTGAGGAGGTACACGAAGATAATCATATCCATGTGCGCGGTGTGTCAAAGAAATCTAAGTGGAGTAGTTAAGCAGTTTACAAGAAAAATTTAAGCGGGAAACAGAATCAGTCCGCCAATACGTCAGTTGCGTGACGTACGTCAATTTTAGAGCAAATTTTGTTTTGACGTATTCGTCGTATCTGGCGTTTCTCATACAAACACCCGCAGTCTACTCTGCTGTCAGTCAATTCGACGTACTGACGGACTGATTCTGCTGAACGCTTTAGGATAATTTGTCTCGAGCGCTTTTTAGTAGAGATCTTCTTTATCGAGCTGGGCCGATTCGTTGACAAGGGCGCTAACATTAAAACTTTCCTTTGGTTTGGAAAAGGAGATATATATTCGGTATATTCGGGATCTTCAATGCAGATTCCGAAACGTCGGAACTGTTGATTGATTTTAGGGGTCTATCAGCTATTCCGTCGGAGCGTAAAACTCGGTAGATTTATCAAAATTTTCTAACCAATTCCGATAAGTTAAAAACAAAACTTATCGAAATTCGTTAGAATATTTTGATAAATTTAGTGATTTATATCGAGTTTTCCGTTCCGACGTAATAGCTTTCGAATTTCGGTTTCGACTATTGGGAATCGAAATTGAGAGAAGCTTTTCACATTTATGAGGTGAATATAATTTGACGATCTTGTCAAATTATTATACAAAAAGAAATCATACCAAAGCACAGGCTCAAAATACTGCGATTTTTCAGATGAAATACCATATTTTAATAGTTTTAGTGGATTGGAAATTTTTGACAGTTAAGAAATTTTTACATCCTACAAAATTTTTGGCACTTTCGTGTTGAGCTCGACACTTTTTCTCCTTTACTCTCCGGCTGATTTCTTCGTAAATCACATAATTTTAATATTTTTCCCATATATAAGAAAACTATGTAACAAATCTCCATCTTTGAATTTTTATAAGGACAACAGGATCCTTTACACGGATGTTGTAAAAACGTGACAAGGACATTGCAATATCAAAAGTATTTTAGTATATGGCATAACAATATGTTTTCTAGCAAAAATAATCGTGTATATCTTGAAACTTTGCAATTATAGTGCATTTTTTATAGGTCATACACGGCGTATGAGTAACATTTAGATATTCAAGTAGGAAAAGTACAGGTATATTTTTTTGTATGTTTTGGTTGATATCTCCGAAACGGATTGAGATTTCGAAATAAATCGAAATTCGGACTAAGACTAAGACATACATACGTTATAGGTACTTATGACTAAGTGATGATTTAACTTTCAGAACAATTTTCAAAAATGTCATACAGATATCATTCTCAAGACTAACCCTGAGTTATTCGACTAAAAATAGGTTGATTAAACTAGTTTCCACCGAATTTATTTTAACTACCTCATAACTAAACACAAAAAAAAAACTAAGATAAAAAATGACTGTGATTAAAGTAAATAGGAATAATATGATGTATGATTAAATTATCACACCGTAATAACAAAGATAAACAAACTCGCGTGGAAACAATGAGCACTCAAACAACAACAATAAGAAAAAAAAATAAAAACAAAAAACTGACACAATTGCATACATACAAACATATAAATTCAAAAACAAAAACATTATTGGAAAATAAAAACAGAAAAATAAGAGCTCAACAAAAGGCAATGCAAAAATAATTCAGTGGAAAATGTTAGAAAAAATAACTCTTAAGGGGACTAGAAATAAGAAATTATAATAATTATGGGGTATTCAAAACACTCCAAAAATTTCTATAATTTTTTTCTTTGAATTTTTTTTTTTTTTTTTTATTTACTTCAAAGCCCTACGTGAAAGCAGCTCCCGCAGCTGCAATGAAAAGTCACACTTTCAATTGTTATTTGTCAATTTCTCAGTCGGTGCTTGTTTTGCCAAATTGTCACTCGTCTGTCGCTGTCGCTGTGTATGATCAAAGCGCTATTCACCAGCTTCTCTCTATGATCATTTTTTATTAGGGGGTTTCACCAAACCTTCTAAGTTTGCGAAATGCGTGTAATTTTTTACATTTATCAACTCAGTTAGATGAACGCGCTAGATAAATTTATGTGTACTTGATGTCAAACAAAAACTTTTCATTTCGAAATTCTCATAAAAAAGTTTTTTTTCGACCCATTTTCAGCATATTCTTCTTCAATTTTTGTCTAGTGCACATTGAATGTATTAAAAAAGTTACATGACGACCCAAAATCGAATCGTTTATCAAATTTGTGTAAACTTCGTTCCATACAAATTTTGACAGTTTTTTTACACACAAGCTTTATAGGGTGTTTATAAGGTTTGATGAATCCCCCTATTATTTTTTTATTAGTTTTTATTCTGTAATATTATTTAGTATGTGTTTAGACTTGTCTGTGTAAATTCAGCGTTTATTCAGCAGAACCCTGACACTATATTATTAACTAAGCAAAAGATGAGCGGGGGGTCAAATAAAAGTTCGATAATTTTTTTTAAGATGTTTGAAATAAAAACATCATGTTTCCTGCTTGTTGGCTTGATAACAATCAATATGATCACATCGTCCCTTTCCGTGTACTTTTGTAAGTCCCTCCATATATATATTTTTTTTAGTTTTTCTTGTAGTTTTTTCAATGTTATTTTTCACACTTGTACAAATTGGATTATTCTTTGCTTTTAGTTCGTGTTTATTACCTACACTTTCAAGTTATTTTCTGCTTTCGGTTTTCTCATACTTTATATCGACACACACACACTCAGAACTCGTATTAAGCTTTATGTGTTTCGGGATAAGCTTTTGAAACTCGAACAATTACCTTAAGTGTCCTTAATTGTTCGATAAAAGGCTAAACTTAAATAATAATTGTATCTAATAAGAATTTCGTAAATTATTTGAAGCTTAGTTAAAATATATAATTTTTTTATTAGGTTATTGTTCAGCAATTTATTAAACAGAGAACGTTTGACGGTTTTAAGAATTATCGCGTGTATTTATTAGGGTGGGACAAATAAATAAAAAAAATTCAGAAAATTTTATTGTTTTAAAAAAAATTGACCTTTGACCCCGAATAACTTTTTACCACACATTGGATCGATGGGGACTTTTAAAGTTTTCTTTCTAAGCTCTATCTATCTCGATTATTTTGTGCCGTCACGTAGCACCGCAATGTGGACAAAATTATAATACCCTTGTACTAGTACTAATACGCTGGGTATAAAAAAAAAATTATATCAAGAAAAAACTTTCCAAGTTCAAAATTATTCCTCGGATTTCTTATCTGTGCCTTGATTTTAGTCAAAAATTCTCTCCGTGTTCATTATTTTTTTTTAAGCTATTGCATAGATTTTATCGCAGGCCTTGGCGGTGGGAGTGAAATGAAAAAAAAATGTTAATGTTAAAAAAGTTCGTAACGGACTTTTTTCAATGTTAAAAGGTTCGGCGTTAGCAACATAACTTGACAAAAATAAATATAAGCGTTGCCTACATTTAGGCGTATGATGTTGTACTGATGTTAGCAGCAGGCCGATTACATAAAATTGGAGCTGTATAGGCTATACTGTTAACAGCTTAAGGCTGTACTGCTCTAAAGTCATAAATATGCTCATTGAGTTTTCATAAATATTATAATTGCATAAGTTGATAAAAAGTGATATGCAATAGCTTTACCGCGGCAGTCCCCGAGTGCCACATGTCCTTTTTTGCAATTTAAATTCTCGTTACTCGTTGTATTCGAAACTTGGATATAACATAGATCAATCCAAGGTTAATCCAATAGAGAGATTAACTCAAAATCAACAAAATGACATATAATGGTTTCTTGCAAGCGAGCGATGATATGAATTTAAAATATTCAAAGCGGCAATTTTCCAAGCAAATTTGAAAGTCATGTCATTGAATACTTTAAAATCATACCATACTAAATAAAAAAAAAAAATTGGCGATGCGAGGCTTTTTGAACCATTTTTTGAGTCATGCCATGGCATATTTTAAAATCTTATGATACTTAAAACCTTACAAATTTTCAGTCACACCATGGAATATTTTAAAATCACATCATACTAAAAATAAAGTTTAGTATTAAAAATCGCTCGATTTTGTATTCAAAATTTTCGCTGGGGAGCATTTTTTAATGACCTTGAATACTTTAAATTTATATTGGAATATACTTAAACAAATATAATAATATAAAAAAAAATCATATCATGGAAAATTTTAAATTGAAATCATATTTGATGAGAAATAAAGTCAATTGCAATTATTTTCTTTTAAGATGAGAAATAAAGTCAATTGACATTATTTCCATTTGGTATGGGAAATAAACTCAATTGACATTAATTCCCTTTGGGATGGGAAATAAAGTAAACTTACCTTATTTCCATTGATATGGTTGCCCATAACCTTTTTATACATTTTGTGAAATTAGATTATTAATTTTACACCGTTGGTGTAAACGAATTAGGCTATCATCAAATTCCACAAGCTATCAACGAGTACTGAGAGTAGTCTAGACAATTTCAAACAATCTAACGATAATCCCATCAAAGCCGTGTCTTCTCTACTAAAATTGTTAATTATATCTCATTTTAATTAATTAATATTATATCCAAGATTAATATGTGATTATCTCTTTATGACAATTGCATAGTTAATTCTATGCTCAAATTCCTTTTTATTTTCTATTTTTTTAAAGTGATAAGAAATGTTTGATTGTCGTTTTCGAATTAAGAGCAGTTGGTCACAAAGCAATTTAATTAACAAAAGAGTGTGCGCTTCTAAGCTAATAGCCTGTTATTGTATTCAAACAAATATCTAGTTTTTTGTTTAATTAATTAAAAAAAAAAATATTGGTTTTAGTGATATAGTACGTACTTATAGAACTATCCTCGTACTTGAACAAAAGCAAGATTTGCCATTTTTTGGATTTATAAATTTTAAAAATATTTTAATCTTTTTTTATTAAAAAAAAACTTCAATTTTCGCTGGATTTCATGCTTGAATATTAGGCTGTCTCAAAAAATCAAAGTTGAGTTTTGATCATTATGCACTAAAAACTATCCAGACAGAGTTCTATGCAGTCCACTTGCAGTTGAAGTGATTAGTAAAATCTTACTGCATTCCACTGGATTTTACAATATGGGTATCAAATTGAGCGCCCGAACTTAGTGTGAATTTCATTTCGATATCTCAATCCGTTTCGGAGATATCAACCAAAACACAATTACAATTTATCTGAACTTTTCTTACTTGAATAACAAATTGTTACTCATACGCAGTGTATGACCTATAAAAAGTGCACTACAATTGCAACAAAATTTCAAGATATACACAATTATTTTTGCTAGAACATATACTGTTACCAATCTACTAAATTACTTTGCGAATTCCAATGTCATTTTCTCGTGAATTTGTGTTTTCGATATCCTAGTGAAGGATCCTGTTGTCCTTATAAAAATTCAAAGGTAGATATTTGTTGCACAGTCCTTTATATATGGACAAAATATTGAAATTATGTAATATTCATAGTCTAAATGGACTTTTCGCGAACTTAGTAGAAGATGCTAGATAAAACTTTAACTAAAAATCGGCACGGGTTACAGTTATCCTTGAACAAAAAATTTAAAATATTTAGGCTAAAAGGCGCCGATGTAGAGCGTATGCATATCAAATTTTGAACAAAAAATTTGTTTCCATACATTTTTGGAACGCTCTAATAAATATGTAAGTCGGCTTCATGGGAAACAAGTATCCTCTTGATACGTCTACTGCGTTCGATACAGGTATGTCGAGCAACCTACCAAGTGGCTGTGTTTATTTATCGATTTTATAATATATTCATATTTATGTTTAAGCTTTAAGCTTTTAAGTTGCATAACTGCGGCTCAATTATGATTATTGTTTATTAAACAGTTATTGTTCTGACAAGACTAACCACCTCACGGGACAATCGTATCGCCCAATTCACCCAAATAGGTTATAGTCTACATTTCGGTAGCCCTAAAGAGCTATTGAACCATGGGATCATGTTATGCGAATGAAACAATCACTTGTGGTCCAGAATGTTTTCTTATAATAATTTCAATTGCCGTCAGTTATCACTAAATTTAAAATGGATAACTGACGTACTTTCATACGAAACACGACAAAAACACCTGGGCGGTTGAGAACAGGGCCCGACAGAATTGGAAGTGAAAGAGCGCACCAATCAAATTATGTTATCTGTTTGTGCTCCGTCGCTCACTAGCAAGAACCGAAGCAACAGTGTATGTTAGTCCCATTTTATACCAGGAAATTCTTGAATTCAACTCTGCTGGCGTTGGCCGTAAGAAAATGCACCACCGTGGTGTTTTAAACACCTGTAGAGTAATAATAAAAGAAGAGTAAGAAGGCTTCTTGGTAGAATTGGTCCATTTTCTTTAAAAAAAAAACTAGTTGAAATTGTTATTTACAGCTGTTCATAATGCAAAATTTATCACATGTTAATTACCCATTAAGGTTATTGTTGGGCAATTATAAATGTGGAACACAGGCAGGGTTGCTATTTTGAGGAACAGTGGATTTTATTGTTCGGCGAATGAGGTCAAATGTGATGAAATTCCAAATTTGGAAAATGAGACTTGTATGAAAAAAAGCGTCAAATTTGCAATTTTTCGCCAAATTTGCCAAATTTGGTGCGGTGTAAATGTACTATAAGCAACGCCATCCATTGATTGGTCAGTGCGATCATAGCGCTCTCACAAGAACAGCAACAATTTCATTGTTCGAGAGGCCAAGCAAAGATATGTATGAATTTGGTTCCCATATTTTCGGACAATTGTCCCACTAGGCGCCTAGGCCTGGTTGAAAGCCAAATGAATAGTTAAATGTATCTACTTATGTATTTGTTTACAAATAAACCCAATGAAGCATTTAAATCGCTTGTGTGCACAACTGTTTATTCTAATTTGTGTAACTTCTTATCAGTTACAGAAGAAATGTATTTTTCATAAAATTTTTTTTTTTTTTTTAATATTTCATTAAGTTGATATTTTTATTAAAATTGATTTTATTTTAATTTATTTGATATTATTAGCTTTGTTCTATTTTTATCATAGCCTAGGTATATTTTTTTACTTTTTTTACCCTTGCATTGGCTTTCTTAAAAAAAAATTTTTTCTTATTTTTTGAAATTTTTTTGGGTGTACTTTATTTGCCGTACAAGCATTTTAGCTGATAACCTAACACTTAACATTAATCAATTAATTAGCGTTAAATTACTCATAAAACAATTGAGATTACAGTAGCACAATTACTAAGCCCAATAAATTTTAGCAGGCTTATCTTACTTATTAGCTAGCTATTATAATTTTTGAGTGGATGAGTGTAAGTGATTTTAGTTACAAGATTTTAACTCCTTATCTACGTTAGTGGTTCGAAAAAGGTTAATTTGTAAATGTTATTTTAATATCTCAAATCATTTCAGAGATATTGACAGAAGTGTTATCCACTTATCCCTGAAATATGTGTTATAAAATGTGGGTATGACATTTATGGCTGCTTCAAAGGTACAATGAAATTTTTTTGAGGCAGTGGTTTCCCGGCAGAAGTCGGAAAGACATGCCAGTTTGAGTCTTCATGTGATAGTCTGAACTTTAACCCCCCTGCGACACACCTGAGGCGTTTCTAATCGGAACCAAATATTGGGTGTAATATCTCCGACCATGGTGCTATCGATTTTGAGTTGAGCCTTTGAAAATCTGATAATAAAATTTTCACTCTACAAATAAGGACCATCCTAATGTCTACCTTCAAAAGCTAATATAAAACTTCCGCCAAAATTTTTTTTTTTTTTTTTTCTTTTTGCAGTCCATATTGGTCGTTCTGCTACCAAAATAATGACAAGGCAACAAACTCTACAGACACTCATAAGCAATATAGCACATGTCTGAGTTGGAAAAGTGAGTCAAATAAAATGTCTGGAGTAGTTTGAGTGGTTTCAAAGACTTTCTTGTTCTGTTGTGCCGGTGTGATTACTTAAATAAAAGTTTTTTATACCTTTCATGAACATGAAATGCTATATACATTTATTAGGGTGGTTCAAAGAACTAAAGATTTTCTTAGATTGCTGGGGACCCTCCGACAAAAGAATAAGCATCCAAGATTTTACGGTTTTGGAGTTACACAACTTTTCACAAAACCTTGTGGGCTAATTTCCGACCTCGAAAAACTAGGAACGAAAAACAGGATGGCGAGCTGCATTAGAGAGGGTCAAATAAAGAACTTAAATTTTTTTTTTTTTTGGAAAATTATATTGACAGATCTTAAAAATAAATTCTAGAGTTCTATCATTGCAGACTTTACCTAATTTTTTGTATAAAAATGAAAAACCATTGCTGTAAAAAACGATTTACTTGAATATATTTTAATAGGAAATGGAATTCCCTACAAGAACTGTCTAGATGGAAATTGTTTCAAACTAGCCGTTTTCTAGTATTCTAGCTTCAAACATTGGTGTGTTGTTTTCGATATTTTATCAGAACTCGTGTATCTTTTAGTGGCACATGTTGGTTAGAATGCGTGCTCTAACGCAAGCTTATGTATCTACGAGTATGTAGTCAAATAAGAATTTTATGCTGAGCGCTTGGAGCTAAAGTGCATTAACTCGAAAATGTGCAATATCGAGAAAGTGAAAAATTTTAAAACCCACCTCCATGCGCCATCCATATGATTTCTCCCTTTCTTTTCAACATTTTACTTCAAGTTGTAGGCACCACATTGCATGCAATCTTACACTTATGACTGTTAGTCAAGAACTAGAGGCATAATTCAAAAATCGAGAATTTTGAGTTAGACTTTTTTTTGTTCTAGCGGCGTGTGAGTCGTATGCATGTTTATCTTACTCCACTAAAGCATGTTGTGCTGTTGTCGCAAAAGTTTGCTGCTGCTGTTATCGTTTCACTACGCATTCATAACATTCTGTTTGGTGTAATAAGTAATCGTCATCCACCGAACTCTGACTCTGGCCGGAGCAAGCAGACAGCTGTGCACATATCAGCACATATCTACACGCAGCCATATATAGTAGATATTCGAGCGATTTTCAACGTTTCTTTTTAGTATGAATTGAGCGTGCAAATTGTGTTGACGTACGAATAAAGCGGTGCAAGTTGATGGGAGGCGATTTTTGATTTTTTTTTTTCGAAATTTAAAATAAAAAAAGTGAATTCTTTGTGTTATGAAAGTATGTGTGGTATTTTCTAAAAATTAGACAAGTCTAGAAGCGAGATTTGTTAAAGCAAGTTTTAGCTTTCAAATTTAAAGCAACGCAACCACGTGTACAGCATAGAGTTTGAAGTGCGAGAGAGATGTGCGAACAAAGTTGGTGCTAATATACCTAACATTGAAAAATTTACTACAAAAAACATGACATATTTTAAAGCTTACTTAAAATTGTATAAAAGCATCAAAAACATGTGCTCGTTTAACTGGAACTTTTTACGAACAATAAAAAATGAGAATAAAAATAAAATTGCGTGCTTATGTAGTTAAAAATGCGTATCGAAATGTGTTAAAAAAATTAGTAAAAAAAAATTCAAAAAAAAAAAAAATATTTCAAACCCTCACTACGCTATGATTTATTTTTTATTTAACCCTCTCATATTTTGTTTTTGTTTTGTTAGGGCCTACTAGGGTGTGTCTTAATACGCAGCTTTAACCTACAAAACAAACTGCCCTCATAGACGGTTAAAATTTGAGCCTTAATTTTACATTTTTGTTTTTTTTTTTTTGGCCTACATTTATGACCAAACCAAATTTGATTTCATAGACAAGTTTTCAAATTTTTTTTAAATGAATGGGGTTTCAATTTTAAAACAGAAATGTCTTAACATTTTTTTTTTTTTTTTGTCTGTTGGCTGGAATTCGAACCAAGGTTCTCTACGTCATACCCGAAGACGATAAAAAAAAAAAAATTTAAAAAAGTTTTAATTTTAAATCGAAAAATTTCAATTTAAAACCGAAAATTTTTAATTTTAAATCGAAAAGGTTTTGAAAATAATTAAAAATCAAAAATTGTGTGAGTTGGCAGGACTCGAGCAGAGGCGCTCTGAATCACAGCCGACTGTATTACCGCTAAGCTATGCGAGAAAATTTTTGTGGGCAATATTCAATGACAGGAAAAATCTAAGAAAAAAATAAAAATAAAAAATTGTATACTGACATTTTAGTTAGATCTTAGAACGAAACCAAAATTAATTGGAATTCCTTGTAAGTAATTGTAAGGGATGTATGAATTAGCCCCCACTGAATTAACCCCCACCGGGCAAAATGACTTAAGCCCCACCAATGTCTCAGTGAATCTTTCGCCACCAAAAATGACAGAATCCCCACGGAAAAAAAATGAATTAAACCCCACAAAAATGATTTTATCCCCCTTTAACCTTTCGTAAAAGGTCACGGAATTAAAATGAATTCAACCCCACGAAAATGATTTTATCCCCACCAATCAAAATGAATTAAGCCCCACCAAACGTGGGGGTTCTTACATGACAGAATCTCCAATAAAAAAATGAATTGATCCCCACGAAAATGACTTTAGCCCCACTTTCCGCCATTTTTAATTTCGTTGTAAAATTGGTGGAGCTTAAGTCATTTTGCCCGGTGGGGGTTAATTCAGTGGGGGCTAATTCATACACCCAATTGTAAGCTGCTTAAACTTTAGGCGGTTTTCAAATTTAAGCTCGAATTTTTATCCTTGTAGTTTCTGATATTATGCATAGAGAAAAGGTGGCTCTAGCTCGAGAACTATAGGCTTTGCAAACAAAAAAAAAAAACAATTTACATTGTCGACGGGGAACTTCGTAACAAATAAACTGTAAAAGAAATTTTTTCTACGCATACTAAAGTTTACGAGAAAAATCCTGAAAAGTCCATACGTGGCATATATTCTCATATAATTCACAATCGCGATGTCCCAGAATTGGTTACTCATAGAGAAAAAAATGCTACGATCATATTTGTGGAGAAATTCCAGGTCTACAATTTGGTGTCAGGTAATGTTTCGAAAAAGCTTACCGGTCCAAAAGCTTAGAAAGGTCCAAAAAGCCTAATATTTTGACATCGAATTAGCTTTTTAGCAAACATGGGATGGGGATTGAAGTTTCCTTCCTGAAAGCGAACCCAAGCTCTCGACCAAAATTTGGCTCTGTGAGAATTATTATTATTCAATCCCGTTTTTTTTGGTCTATTTTGACCGGACTACAAGGAGTTTACAGCTTTTAATATATTTTTTGGACCCAGAAGGTTTTATTTGTAGTATTTTTTATCGATTCTGTATAGCCATTCACCAAGAATTGGAAAAATCTCCCTAATTTCCAGTATTATGAAAAAGTAATTTTTAGTGAAAATTGGACTTAGCAGCTTTTTGTCGGAATGCCGACGATATTTAAAATTTTAGTTCATTCAAGTTGAAATTATAATGAAGAAATGTTTAATAGGACTGTTTATGAACCAAGAAAATGTTTAAGGGAAAATGTTTTATGTAGCTTAATAAAAATTTGTCTCTATACAAATAAGGCCCACCCTTATGCCCATGCTGCGCTCAGTTTGCTTTTACAACGTAAATAAGTATTTGTGAGTAGGTACAAACATTGCTTGTTTTTGTACCTATTCGAAATGCAAATTTTGTCTACGTTGACAAGCTGATAACGCACTGTTAAACTAGTTGTGTGATCTTACTAATATGAGGCCAAGAGGCACAGTGGAGCAAATTTAGATATAAAGGCAAAAATTTATTTTTGAAAATTTGATTTTTTAGAAAAATTTGGGGTTTAAATTGAGAGAGTTTCGGATTTTAAAAATGAAACGAACTTCGTTGATATATGTACATATGTATTAGGGTGGGCCAAAAAAAAATCGATTTCTTGCTTTTTTAGAGGCCAAATGAAAACATGCATGGATGAAGGGGGTATGTCGCATTTTGAGTGAAACGAGAAAATCGGCTTTAAAGTTTTGCTTAAACATTTGAGGTTTTTTCGAATCTTTATGGAAAACTGACAAAAAAATTATGTAAAGCCATAAAAGACGTTGCATAATATGCAATAAAAAGCATAAGTTTATATTTAGTGTTTTATATGAAAAAAACGGAACATACCCCCTTCTTCCACAATTCATATTGAAAAGTTGTGTACATACCCCGTTCATCCATGAATTATCTTCTACAATTTTCACGATAGGCAGATTCTGATAAGACAGAAATATAGATCTGCATAAACACTATTCACCAATGCCAAAAACAGAAATTGAGTGAGAATGCGACATACCCCCTTCATCCATGCATGTCTTCAAATATGAAATTTTTTTTATGTTAGTGGAAAAGCGTGACTCATCGCCGTTTTTTGTTTTCGTGAAAAGCTTCTATGTAAAGAATATATCTTCTCAGTCAAAAATCTTACAGACAACTTCCACCCCAATATTTACAGGGAATTGAACGCTCTAGAAAAGAGGCCACATCAAATTTTGATTAATTTTTAAATTTTTCTAACTTTTTTATTCGAAAAAAAAAATTTATATTTTTTAAAGTAAATTTTCTTATAATATTTGCAATTAATTTAGGTATATTTTTTCTTGTACTCAACCACTGTGCACTATACAAACAAAGCATGAATGGCAAATGAGGAGCATTGTGCCGCCACCCACAAATAAAAATTGAGCAAACAAATCAAAAAATAAAATTTAAATTAAACAAAAAAAGAAACAGCCAAATAAAAACTTAACCTAGAAATAAATGAAATTCTCAAAAACCGGCTATTTAGCGGCCAACAACAAGCAACAAATAAGGCGAACAGTGAAGTAGTTAGAAGTAGTAGAGAAGTGAAAAACATAAGTGAGTGCGAGCACACCTTTCAAACGGCTGATGCAATCGCGCTTTGTGATTACTAGCAAACAGACAATAGAAAAAAAAAAACTCAGAAAAAACCATTCATTTCAAAACAGCAAACAAGAAATTTACGCATGCGCGCAACAATTCACAAACACACCCTTAAATGTGAGCGCACAAGCATCCTTATGTCCCAGAAATTTTAACTCGAAACATGAAGGCTTACTCATTTGACTAGTAAAATAACTCACTCAATGCTAATGTTAACTAGTGATTTCACTAATAAAATAATAACGACTAACTCAAATTGAGTAAAAATAATTATAAAAAAAAAATATTTTAAAAAAAATTTTTTTTAACAAATTATTAAAAATAACGATATATAAAAGAACTCATTAAAAAAAAACTCACATCTCCGCAATGGCTCGAATTAAGGCTACTGACACACTTCCACCACGCACCATCATCCCTACACCCGTCAATTCGACAATAGATTTTGGCGCGCAACAACAAAATATTTCAACAGACAGTTCAAGTCAAGGTTCAGGTATTAAATTAAAAAAGGAAATCGGTTTACTCGATGGTGTGGCTATTATTGTGGGCGTCATCGTTGGCGCTGGTATATTTGTGAGTCCCAAAGGTGTTCTACTCTATTCGGGTTCAATTGGTCAATCGTTGATCGTTTGGATTCTATGCGGTATATTGAGTATGGTTGGTGCGCTGTGTTATGCGGAATTGGGTAAGTAAATGAAATGAGATGAAAGAAACTTGTGTTTTGAGTGTCTTTGAGTAGGTATTTTATATCCTTTTTAAAATGTTTTTTTTTTTTTGTTTGTTATTCTTCCTGCTGATTTTCGTGTTGATCGTGCTGAGAGCTGATGCAATTTTAGTCCATATGGCAATCATTTTAGTTTGGTGGTTTTTGTATTAAATGTCGTCTGACAGAATCAGCATGAGCAGCCCATCCCATCCCTTTCAATTGGGTGTGCCCAAAATCGTCGCCTTGTTACCAGTAATTTGATTCGGTGAATATTTTGAATAGCTATACATTAGAGTGATTAAGAAAAATGATTCCAAGTCTTACCTTCGCAAAAGTTAGTAATTGAAAAGATAATCTGGTCTAAATCTGGTGCTAAACCTTAATTTCTTTGAGAGAGGAATGTGGAAATCGTTCCCAAGACAGTCTGGTTAGTTCCACAAGGTGCTATTCACCGAAACGTACCAGATTCATATCCGGCAAAGGACTGTCAACATCAGTACAACCCCGTCTGGTATGTCACGGAACTTTTTATAAGTGGCTGTTCCGACTAGGCAGGGCAAATTACGGTTACAACAACATCTCGAAGCATAATATGACCGATAAGTCAGATATAGACTTTGTAGAAACAAATTCATTCTCCCTAGAAGACCAAGTTAAGTCTCTAGAGAAAACTTTTTAAGCAGCCTACAAAGTTGACTACAAATTCTAGGAAGAAGCACTTTTCTCCGTGTTGGAATGAAAGCCTTAGCGACCTAAGTCCAAAACTCAAGAAGTTTTTTTAATAACTGCTACTCAAGGAATGACTTTCAAAAATACGGGACATCCCTGAGAGATTTCAAAGGAAATCCGTACGCGTTGCGAAGACGGAATTTTAGCAAGAGCGCTCCGGGTCGATTGAGACCTTGGAGGAGCCAGCAAGCTTTGGTTAGATCCTTGCCAGAGACTATACAATAAAGTCTTTGCTAGACTCACATTCTTCGAGCTAAAAACTTCTGAGGAGTAACTTAACTTACGCAATATCAAGAAATACCTGACCCGACTACGGCGAAAAGAGGCAAAAAATTTCCTTAGCAGATCCAGATCTGTAAACATCCTGGAATTCATCTACAACATTTGGGCTGGCAGGAACATCCACATCGACTTCAGTGGACTCGAATAGCTTTCATGGCCTCTAAATAGCTACTTGATCAAAATCTGTTAAAATATTTATAAATTCTCGATTTAGGAAGTTTGCTAAGCTACTCCGTAGATATCATGAATACGCTTTGCTATTTTACATATATTGCGATTCGAGAAATATAGCCCCTGGTTATCTCATGCCAACAACTTAAGTATATTTATCAAACTGCACTGTTTGGCCAGCTTTTTGCCTCATTTCGTGAATACCCTCAACCAATTTTTATAAGTGTTTTTACTGTTTACCTATTAATGCTAATTGCACAATAGATAATAGCCAAAATTTAATTATTGATAATGGTATTTTAAGGCTTTTCCAACTTTGCACGCGCGTTATCTTAGATAAAATTGATAATACTCAAATAACAATCAGATATTAATAAAATAAAGAAACGAGTGGGATGATGCAATTTTTTTTTTTTTTTTTTTTTTTTTCATTGTAAAAATTTTAAAGAGTTTATTAAAATAGTAAAAAGACCAAAAAGTTTATTTAATGTCATAAAGTGATAGGTACTTAATGAACTTTCACCCCCCTGCGACATGCCTTAGGCGTTTCCAATCAGAAGCAACTTTTGTATGTAATATCTCTGACAGCAGTACTATCGATTTTGAGTATTAGAAATCGTTTAATTTTTGGAGTTTCCATAGGGCAATCTAAACGTTGACTCTCGTGCGACACGCCTTAATCGTTCCCAATCACGACCAAAATTTGTGATATCTTCGACTATATTACTATCGGTTTAAGGGTTGAGCTTTTGAAAAACCGGTAATAAAATTTGCTACCTCTAAATAAGGACCAGCCTAATGTATATCCACAAATGATTTTTTTGGAGTTCAAATATTTTCCAAATATTTATGTGTTGCTGGAAGGTTAATGACGTGAAACTAATGGCTTTAGTTCTATCGTTACTTCTTCTTCACTATTCGCTTTGTATTGGTATACTTACACAAATATCTGAGAATGACTGACGCAACTTTCTTCGCACAACTTTTGAATATTTACATCAGCCAAAATAATATTTTCGCGTTGGTCAATTACTATCTCAATCCATCACCATCTAATCCATTTGCTTCAAGATAAACATAAACAGATAGCTTCGCTGGAAAGAAATGTACTTTAACATTGCGGTAGAGTTTTTACTTCATAAAAAAAAGCTGGCCCTTTGAAAGCAAACTATTAAAAAAAAAAAAACAAGGAAATATTCTATTTTTTTAGTTTATAATGAAAGGGGATTTAAGAGAGTCACATTTGGTATTTTTTATGTTTTTTATTTCAAAGCAAAAATATTTTAAGCTTAACATTTTTAAAATGCAATTTTTTTTTTGTTTAAGGGTTATATGACATTAGTCTCAAACATCAATAAAGAGGAAAGGGGCGTGGCACTTCCCCTGCAAATACATTTTTTTCGGAAGTATTTATGTTGGACTACTCAAATTAGGTAAATTTTTATATGGAAACAGATTCCTAGCACCTGAAGAGTAATTGGTGATAAGGAAAAAGGTGCGTGACAACTCCCGCCAAAAAGTCCCACAGGGTTTCTAATCGGTTTCCAAAACTTTTGGGTGTGATGAATCTGAATCTAAAGTCAGACTTTTCTGGTCACCCTAGGTTTTCTCTAAGGAAGGTAGTTTTTTAAAGATCGGTAGTAATAAAAAAAAAAAAAAATTTTTTTTTCTAATTTTTCAATTTTTTGCAGTATGGAAAATCTTTATGCCGCCAAATATAAAAACCAAAATAAAATTATAGTTCTTATCCCAAGTAAAATTGTTAAATTATAAAAAAAAAAATATTTACAACTACCGATCCCTTTACAAACCACGCTCTAGAGAGTAAACCCATCTTTCATAGAGCGACTGAGAATTAAAGAATTACATATTCCAAAGCAAACAAAATTAACGCTTAGTAAGTTCATAAACCACTTCCGATTTCAAATTTTTACTTTCACTCAAAAGTAGATGACATTGAGTTAGATAAAAATACCTCCAAAGACAAATCCCATGTTACATAGTGTAAACCAATGTTAATACATTCATAAGTATTGGGGCCAGCCGGCTTTTGTCATGTTTCTGTGTTGTGTTGTTTTTTCTTTCGCTTTGTTTTTGCCGCCTTTCTGCTTGTACAGGCGCACATTGAGCAAAACAAACCTGATATAAAACCAAACTCACTCACCTCAAAATGCGCTCATACTAAATGAGTGCTCACTTGCTCTTTGAAAATGTAGCTCTAAGTGTTGCCAACTATTTATATTATGTTATTCATTTATTTGCTGTTAAGTTGAAAAGTTTTCTAATGAATTCAGACTTCTTTCAATTTAGAATTTCGCTGAGAGGAAGGACTTTTAGCCCGCAAAAGAAGAGAAGAGACTTCATGGTCTCCTTGGATCTTAGCCCATGAACTTTTTGCAAATATCCCTTCTACAAAGTATTCTACTTCATGTCTAGTAAACTTTAGAGTTAGTTCCTAGTCATCAGTGGGCTTCTTATATACATATAACAATGTGGACCCCTGCGGGTTAGGGGTTTGATATACGACCAAGGTTCTGGTTTTTGTAACGAAGGGTCACCCTGCCCATTCGTGTACTTTTCCTTAAAATAAATTGTCATCAGTGTCTTCTAACGCAAGTCCGAGGTAGGTATGCCTGTCGCAAGAGACGACTAAAATCCACTTCGACACCGTTTCCGGGTTGAAAGAAATTGTTCCCAAGGCAGTCGGGATAGTACCACAAGGCGCTATTCACCGAAATGTATCGGATTCATATCAGTAAAAGGACTGTCAACATCAGTATAACCCTATTGGGTCATTCACGTCCCTTTTAATGAGTGCACCGACTAGGTAGGGCGAGGTACTGTTACAACAACAACAAAACAGAAGGGACTGAGATTATCCAAACTGTTCAGTCCGTAAGACATCTCATCACTGCATGAGTCCGGAGGACGACCCCCTGCGGGTTAGGGGTTTAGAATATGCCCGAGGTAGGCATACCGGTCGTAAGAGGCGACTAATATGCACATAGGTAATTGACGTGCTACTCGATGGTTGATCTACGGATATGATGCCTCTCACCTCTCATTACCCATCTTCTCCTTCCTCATGGATGGAGGGATGCCATGACCTAGAAGGTTCCACTGGTCATACCAAATCGCTACCACGACAGTCGGGCAGTACCGCAAGGGAGTACCGCAGCGTACCGGGGTCATATCCGGCCAAGGACTGTCAACTTCGGCATCACTCCCCAAAACCTTCGGGGAGTGTTTTTTGTTAACAACAACAACAACGATGTAATTGCCTGACCTGAATATGCCCCATGCTGGGTTTCAGTACCTTTCCATTTAAAGTTTACCTACGAATTGTAGGGCTTTTGCTTCTGTTGAATACCCCCTTTAATTCTTCCCTCAAAGGTTGGCATGTCATCCGACTTTAAACCCGTTCCGTTTTAAGCGTTCACTATTTCGCTACATCATTCCTAAAATTTAATTTTTTCTCTATTTACAGGCACAATGATTCCAAAATCCGGCGGCGATTATGCCTACATCGGTGAAGCTTTTGGACCGCTACCCGCCTTTCTCTATCTCTGGGTAGCGCTGCTTGTAATCGTGCCCACTGGCAACGCTATAACGGCGCTCACATTTGCACAATATTTATTGCAACCATTTTGGCCGTCCTGTGATGCGCCCGTAGAGGCGGTACAGCTATTGGCAGCAGTGATGACATGTAAGTTGACATTTCACTCGAAGCCTGTTTGTAATTCTCAACTGTTTTATAATCATTTAATTTTCGTTTTCTCTCCGTCTCCCTCTCTCTCTCACCCACACAGGCTTTCTAACCGTCATCAATTGCTACAATGTACGTTGGGTCACACGCGTCACAGACGTCTTCACGGGCACCAAAGTATTTGCGTTACTTGTCATTGTCGCTGCAGGCGTTTGGTATCTTTGCGCTGGCAACACCGAACAATGGAATGAGCCAATGCGTGGCACGCTGACTGCACCTGGCCTCATAGCGTTGGCTTTCTACAATGGTCTCTTTTCCTATTCTGGTTGGAATTATTTGAATTTTGTTACTGAAGAGTTGAAAGATCCTTACAAGAATCTACCGCGCGCCATATGCATCTCAATGCCCGTTGTCACTTTGATTTATGTCATCACAAATGTTGCATACTTTACGGTGCTCTCAACAGAAGAAATGCTCTCATCGGAGGCGGTTGCCGTTACGTTTGGTGATAAGATGCTTGGGTATATGTCTTGGCTAATGCCATTCTTTGTCGCATGCTCCACATTCGGTTCGCTGAATGGTGCCATATTTGCTTCGTCACGCCTATTCTTTGTGGGCGCACGAAATGGTCATTTGCCAGCGGCGATTTCACTCATCAATGTGAAATGTTTGACACCGGTGCCATCTTTAATATTTTTGGTTTGTAGAAAGCGCTCTCGAAATTTTCGAAACCAACTAATAATTGCATTTTCAATCTCTTCCATAGGGCATTATTACTTTGGTTTTGCTTTTCATCAAGGATGTCTACTCGCTCATCAACTATGTCAGCTATGTGGAAGCGCTCTTTACGCTACTCTCTGTTTCGGGTTTACTATGGTTGCGTTATAAGCAGCCGAAGACAGAGCGCCCGATACGCGTTAGCCTCATTTTGCCTGCTATATATTTGCTGACGTGTATGTTTCTTGTGATCTCATCCGTCTTCCAATCACCCATCGAAGTTGGTGTTGGTACAGCGATTATAATCTCTGGCATTCCCGTATATCTTTTGACGATATATCGACCAGTTCAATGGTTGACGAATATGTCGCAGTCAATTAATCTTTGGTGTTCGAAATTCTTTATTTGTATGCCAAATCAGGAAAAGTTTGACTAGTATATATCAAGTTACGTTAAGTTATATATACGTTGGTGGAAAATGTTTACACACAGGGACTAAGTGCCATTTCATACGGTTTGGTCTCCAATTAACTGGTCGATCTTATGCTGTGACTTTGTAAACTTAAGTTTACTGAACAACAACACTCATTCCAATCTTGTTAACCCTCGGCTATATCTAGTAAGTAGATACCATAATTTTCGGATGCGGGCGAGATCTTTCTATCTCATTCGCCGGTACGAGACTGACCTATCTCAGAAAACCTTTGAGAACGTCCGGTATTAAAACTTGCTTCAAAAATTATTGTCTCAGAACTTTATTGTGGAAATGATATATCAGAGTTGGCTACTGTATCGCTTTAGGACTTTCTTGAAGCAAGTTCTGAGTTAAGCGTCTCAGATAGTGAGGTTTCGTACCGGCAGCCGAGACAGCCTAATCCTTCACTCAGTCAATGAAATACTACTATATAAAGAGATGTGACTAAAACGATGTAGATATAAGTATATAGCGTGCCTTGTTAAACCCGATTTCAATTGCTCAGACAATCACATAAAATTACCTCCATAATTTGTAAGGAAAAAAAATAATAGAATATTGAAATAAATAAAAAAAATTATTTATAATTCATCTTGTCATCACAAAAAGTCAATTGAATATCCGCTTAATTTAAGTAAGCATAAGTAACTGTTAAAACTATGCAGTTAATTTATAATAAAAACTTAAGTTAACCTATGTCATAAATCATAATCACACTAATTAATCGCTATTTGTCTCGAACGAATTAAGTCAAAATTTATTTTATTTATAACCTAGTTAAAAAAAAAATATTATTAGTATTTTTCGATTATTATTACTCTATTATTTGCATAATTGCACGCCTAATACAATGAATTCATTTTTTTCTCTTTCATTGGCAATTTTTAATTACACTGTACAACAAAATTAAAATTTTTAGAAAATCTCACCGGCTTTCGCAACGGTTTCTGGAGCTTTTGGGTGTGCTGAATTCGTATCTGAAGTGAAATTTTTCGTGTTACCCTAGGTTTTCTCTCTTTTTTTCTGAATTTAACAATTTTTCTGGGGTCAAGAAATCACACAGATGTTCCATAGTGCAAAAATTTAGGTATAGTAAAAAAAAATGTTTACTCATACCGATCTCTGAACAAACTACCCTCTGGGGAGAAAACCTAGGCTGACCCGAAACATTTGACATCAGATTCGGATTCAGCACACCCAAAAGATTTAGAAACCGATGAGAACCCCTCTGGGGTTATTTGAATTTTTTTAATGAAAAAAAAATGTATATAAAAAATGGGTTAAGAAAATAAACTCATGATTGTAAATAAATAATCAAAAGTTTAAAAATATTATTTCAGATATTTTTTACCGGTGAGTTTCCTGAATTCGAATATTCAAAATTTTACAACTCTTTACGTCAAAGTTAGTAGGCTCTTACGTCAAAGTTAGTAGGCTCACTAGCGCCTGAAAATATGCTATACAGTAACGCTACTTAAATCTGTTCCTAAATTTTAAATTAATCTACCGTAACATAACCATAGTCAGATAAAACAGCTGATCCAATCAACCTTGTGGAATCAATGTGTAATTGATTAATGGGGCCATATCGTATATATGTATACATCAATAAGGCTGCTGGATCAGCTGATTGATGATTAGTTGGAACAGCTGATTAGCGTTATGGGTATGGCGTTAGCCAGGTGTCTGCCTTCATTATTTTTTTGAAACTAACTTTTACTAACCAAAGTTTATAGGTAATTTGTACATCACTGGATTTTTTTATATATCACAATTTTTTTCTCTGTACTTTTTTTTAGTATATGTATGAGTTAAAAAAATATTTTTTAAGATTAAACTGAACTATGAAAAAGACAAAAAAAAATATTATTTTTAGTAGTTTGGACTTTTTCCTTTTGGGCATTATGGAACCAATTTTTGTCGGAAAAATAGTCCTAAGTTATGAAAAAAAAAAAGAAATTATGATAATACTAATACCGTAATGTTAAGAATAATTTTGAAATGTCATTATATGCATACATATCGCTATCCTATTATGAAAAGGCGGGAAAAAAATCTTTGTAAACTTAACCAGAAATAATTTTTTAGGGAAGATGTACATAATTGGATGTTATGCATCAAAATCCGTCAAAAATTCGAAACGGAAAAAAATGAGTTGGGGTCTTCCCTACCTATAAGGGTAAGGATATGTATACTAACGATATTGCGGAATGAGTTTTTAGGCTATGATTAATTATAAAGTTTATTTGTTAAAACATTATAAATACAAAAAAAAAATACAGACAATTTTGTTTATAAAATAAACAGTTGAGGGAGATTGTTTTAATTACTGAAAATGGAGTAAATTTTTTTTTTATGGTATCATAAGTTGTTGTTGTTGTTGTTGTCGATAAACGATTTTTTTAACCAATTATACTGGTAAAATCAACAATTTCGTGCTGTTATCCTGAAGTTGACCAAATTATATGAAATTGATAAAATTTTGGTTATTTGAACGGAATTTTTTGTTGAAGTAACTGCATTCAATTGTTGATTGAACAGTCATAGATCTGCCATTTTTCAATTTACCATCAATTGTGTAAAACTGACAGAATTTTTTTTTTTTTTTTTTGTTGATCAAACTAAACTTTCTGTTAAAACAAAAACTTCCTCTAGTTAGCTCAACAGAGAAGGAACTATCATTTTAAGTTTATTGCATCATCCAATTAAATTTAGTAGAACTCAGAGAGTTTTTGTTGATTAAACAAAATTTTTGTGTTGAAACAACAAACTTCTGCAGTTAATTCAACAGCGAAGAGAAAAATACTAGTATACAACTAGTATTTTCTGGCTGAACTTATACTAGTCAGCTTCAAGTGGCTGCCGGAACCCGGCCATATGGAAAATCCATGAGTGGTTGGAATTTTCCACATAGCAGAATCCCGGGACTGACACTCCTAAACCGATGACTTTATGAAGGCCATCAAGTCCTTTATGTCCAGTTCCGCGATCTGGCTTAGGCTATTGAGGAAGGGAACTTCCAAAAAGAGCGAGAACTCTTAAAGCTGGGCAGTTGCAGATGAGGTGCTTCACCGTTTCCTCTTAATCATCATCTTTGCAGCTCCTATAGCATTGTCGGTAGGGCACACCTAGCCTTTCTGCGTGCCTACCAATAAGGCAGTGCTCAGTTAAAACACCTATTAATATGGAGATTTTTCTCCTTCTTAGGGCGTGAATGTCTTTAGATCTTTTGTGATCCCATTTTGGCCAGGTTTGTTTGGATGTCCGGCACCCTGGGCATTGTTGCCTCCTTTCGGTGGCTTGACGTAGTGTGTACTTCGTCAGCATTAGCTTGCATGTGGCAAACGGCATACTTAAGCGCTCTTTATCCCGCAGAACCTGCTTGGTCGTAGCCTGCCTGGCAAGTTCGTCTACCTTACAGTTCCCCTCAATGTCCCTGTATCCCGGAACCCATGTGAGGTTCACGCGGTTCTGTTGGGCCATCTCTTGTAGAGATCGACGATAGCTGAGCGTCAGTTCAGAGTTGAACGTGTAAAGGTGATGACCCAATGCAGGCTTGATTTGCTTGCCTTGCTTACCTAGACTTATCTTGCTTTGCTTTGAAAGCTTCTATGACCAAATAGAAGCTTCAAAAGCTGTCAGAAATTCAGGATGAGACAAACAAGACAAATAGTAAAGCGTGTAAAGCGCTGTAAAATAGAGATTTGGGCTATTCGACGCTTTGAAGCGCTTCAAGCAAGCAAAGCAAGGCTGCCACTGGGCCAACTTTCATACATTTCAGTAGAGTTCAAAAGAATTTTGACATTTCTCGAGGCAAAGCCAGCAAGGCAAGCGTGCATTGGGCCATCACCTTAAGAGCCGAGAGATTTGATGGCCGCTTGGCTGTCGCTGAGAATAAAAATATCCTGTCCGATAGTGCGTTCACCCATCCAAGCCGCGGCATCCAAGATTGCTGATACGTTAGCCTGGAAGACGCTACAATGATCAGGTAGTCTGAAAGAGAGCTCGAGTTCCAGATCCCTTGAATAAACCCCTCCTCCAACTCTGCCGTCTAGCTTCGAGCCGTCAGTATAAACAGAAATGCCACCATTAGTAGCGGAGCAGCGATCCATTCTCTCCCATTCCAACCTGCTGGGAATGTTCGTTTTGCAGCAGCTGTCTCCGACTGTTGTGGCCGCACATCGATCTGTGCTCAGAGGGAGAAAACTGTAAGATCACAGAATTCTGGAGTGTCCAGTTGTGCTTGCGCCCCAGCCAGACGTTTCCCTGCCGCTGTTGCCCGCTACGCTTCCAGATCGAGTAGCAAAATGCCTATATTGGCCTGTTAGTATACAACTATAATTATCTGGTTGAAATCATACCAGTTACAAAAATCGAAAATTCATTGCTTCCGTTGCTTTTTTTGTTCTCTTATAATTCACAGATGCTTTTTTGTGTTTGGGTAAATACAAATAGTTGCTGATTTCTAAAGAATTAATAAATAAAATAAGGTAAAGGGTGAATCATGAAAATAATTGGTCTATTAATTTCTGGTCGACATAATACTAGTCCAGGTTCACTGCTTTTGGACTAGTACGGGGCTAGTCCCCCGTTTAGTTGAAATCATACTAGTCCGGGTTCAATGCTTTTTGGACTAGTATGGAACTGATACTAGTATATCATGACTAGTATGTTCTGATCAAAATTTGACAATGGTCATCTTATATGAAAAAAAGTCAGAAGACTGACTAGTTGGGCCTGGTTGCCAAACTAGTTGTAAAGTAGTTTTCAACTAGTAGTTTTAGCTGCAGCGATAAGAGTGAAAGCTCTAATAGTTGTAGTACTACAAAGACTGAATTTTTCACACCACACCACAAATTACTTTCCTCCGCAATGACTTACTTTCTTTTTCTTAGATCAACAATGTAGCTAGTAACATATTATACAATGTTATCAGTAGAAGAATTCACATCTAAAATCAATAAGGCGTTGTAATAGAAGCCACTTAAGAATGAACTTATGGTGGGTAAACAAGAAAGAAGACTTGTAAAGCTGCTAAGTAAGTATGTAAATAAAAAGCAAAAAAAAAAAAATAATTAGTGATCATTTTCTCAGTAATATGAGATTACGGTGTTTTTTCAAACCGACTTTCGGGACTATTAAATCTTAAACAGAACTCTTTTTATTGTTTTGCGACAGAGTGATCATGTTCCATGCACTCAGTTCGTTGTGCGAACAATAAAAAGTTACTCATACGCCCTAGCGCACCGTAGTCAAGTAACTTGCGCTCTTTCTCTTACTCAGTGAGCTTCTACTTTGAAAATTTAAATATAACCGCAAATTGTTATTAAGCTTTTTTTTGCAACAATAAAAGCTGCATGCACTAAATTCGCTACACCTACACCGCTCGATCTCTTCCCTCAGCCACGCAGAGACGCTTACGCCCACTAGCAACAAATATAAAAACTCGTTCCAAAAACTCGTTAGCGGCGAGCGCCACTTGTCTAGGTGTATGCGTGTATGTATGTGTGTTTGCATTCGTGTTGATCAGTAAACAAACTCGTTACTAAATTAAAACAGCTTGCTTTGTAGAGTAAACCATTTAATAGTCCGTCAACCGTTCAACGGTATCAAACGGATCGTAATAAGCGAGCGCGTAAAATAAGTGTGAAGCGATAACAGCAATGATTTGGAGACAAGAGCAAAAAAAAAAAGTGATAATAAATGTATGTAATAATAAAGCGTGAAATATCAACAACAACTTAGTGACAGTGACAACGGACTGGCATGCGATCAAGTGCGAGCGTTGAACGGCTATATAAAATACTTCAAGCGCAGCGCCAAATAGTGTGACAACAAAAACACGAAAACTTAAAAAAAAAGTGAAAGGCAAATACTAGCAACTAAAAGGCAGTGACCAAAAAATTTTAAATATTTCGCTCGAAATTACGTATGTACAAGGTTTCGCGTGAATTTCGAAAAAAGTCCCCTTTTCAAGTAATAAAAAAATTTAAACTTTTTTTAACAAAAAAGAGTGAACAAGTTTTTGAGAAGCACCACCTTCGAACACAGACAAAAAATTGTTTAGCGTGAAATCTTGCACAATTACTTACATAAATTAAAACCGCATTTGAAAATGTAATTTTTTTCGTTACCCAAAAAATTAATCGTGTTAAAATTGTTATACCTAATTAAGTAAATTTTTTCGTTGCTGGTAAAGTACCAATAAACGTCAGCAATATTGTAAAACCGCATTATTTCTGTGGGTTTTGTTACTTTTTTTTACATATTCGCTGCTTGCCAAACAACACTCGTAATATCTTCAAGTTTCGCCTTAGCTTAACGATGGCTACTTCTACGCATGCGCAACTTTTGTGTTATGCATTTTTGGTTGTTTTTTCGCTTTGCTACCAAACCCAACCATCATATGCAGCTACGGAATACAATCGTTATTTGGCGCATATATTCCAAAAATATGGCACTGGCGGCACGATACCATTCGAGGTGAGTGGTGGTGAAATACATTTTTTATTGGAATTTATTTATGGAATCAAAAAATTTTAGTAAGTAATGAGGTGCGGCTAAATATGAAAAGGTTTTCTGGGATTATATTGAGATTTTATGGCTGGAAAAGACATTTTTTTGTTGTTTGTTGGAAAAGGATTTTTTTTTAAATATGGTTCAGTAAAGAACTTTGGCTAAAATTAAAAAAAAAAATTATTGAAATTTTTGTGTACTTCTGACCAGTCGAATAATTTTTATAAAATCATTATTTTCAATTTTTGTCGAAAAAAAACTTGAAAATTCTGCAAACACACACAATACCAACTACGTTGATTGCAATTTCGACCTTGTTGAAGGATCTTGCCAAACCACTTTGCATTGTTTTGTTAGTCAATTTTCAAGTGACGCTTTTTGCCCATCACTGACAATTAACTGCAAAAAAAACTAGCTTGTTATTAATAAAAAATTTGATGTCATTATTTTGACATATTTGGGTCGTCGGACCCATTGCATATCGCACCCAATTTTTGGACACAAAATTTATTCCTGAATTGGTTACGGCAGTGGCAGTTAATGAAATGAAAATAAAACTGCTATTAATAAAAAATAATTGACATTTTCACGCCCCCTACCTCCCAAGGCTCGCACTTTCCAGAATTTTCAAAGATAAAAAAATTGGCGTCCCGGCGAAAGGAATACGCCCACAAAAATTTAAAAAAAAAAAACAATTTTTAGTTAAAAAAAGTTTTCAAAACTTTATACACCAAATTTTTTTTTTTTTTTTTTAATTTTTTGAGCAAAAAGTTTTCAAATATTTTTTTAACTTAAAAAAAAATTTTAAAATAAATTTTTTTCTGAAATTAATTTTAAAAATATTATTAACTGTTTTATGAAATTTTTTAACAATTTCTATAATTTTAAAAAAAAATTTATGGAAATGTTTTGAAAAATTATTTTAAAGATACCTAAAAAAAAGTATTGAAAAGGATTTTTTTTAATATAGGGGTTTTAGAAAAGCAATCTAAATTAAATCGTTTTTTGAAAATTTATTCGAGGAAAATGTGTTGAAATTTTTTTTTAACTCAATCTTTTTTCTTTTTAAGTATTGAAAAGGTTTTTTAAAGGGTTTTGTAGGGGTAATCTAAATAAAATCTTTTTTTGAAATTTTTTTTTGATGAAATGTGTTGAAAAATTTTTTTGAATTCAAGAACTTTGAAAAAAAATGTTTCAACCAAAAAAATATGTAAAGTTAATGGTTTAAAAGCATTTTGCATCTCTTCTTTAAAAAATGCTTAGAAAAACAGTTGAAAAGTTTAGTTTTACTATTTTAAAATAAACATTTGAGTTCTATGAAAAAATCAAAAATTTTTTTGAGACACATTTTGTGAATAAATTCTAAAAATTAAGTTAACTATTTTAAATAAACATTTTTTTCAGTTTTGAAAATTTTTTATGTTATAAGTTTCAAAAGTTTCAAAAGTTTCAAAAGTTGTAATACAAATTTTGGTAACAAAAAATAGTTTTTCAAAATTTTTACTTGAATTAGTTTTTCAAAATTTTTAGTTTATTAGATTTAAATTTGATTTCTTTTCAAAAAGTTTATCATTGCTGAATGATTATTTTTATATTATAAAAAAATTCTAAAAAGGATTTTTTCATAATAAAGATTTTGAAAAAGCTATCAAAATTTAAGTGTAATAAAATGCAAAATTTTTTCTTAGTTTTTGAAATTTTTTTCGAGTAAAAATTTTGTAAAACCATTTTTAAACTTGAAAAAAGTTCAAAAAGAAATTCCTTTTGTAGGAAAAAATGTATGCTCCGATTTAATTCATATTTGGCAAATATGTTTGGTATATAATCAACTTTGTCAAAAATAAAAAATAAATCGAGAGATGGCGCTGCAGTCGATATTTTGAGAAAATCCATATTTATAGTCGATTTTTTCTACTTTTTACCACGTATTTTTGTTATGGAAGAGCTTTTTTACAAACAAAAACAAAAACCCCCGCTAGGTGGCGCTAGAGTCAGCATAATAAGCAAAATTATTTCAAAAAAATACTCTAATTACATGGATATTTTCCTTATTTTGCCTTATATAAAATTGTGGAGGTTTTTTGGTAACGAATTGGCTCGAAAACTACTTAACAAATTTTTGCCAGGTTTCGAAAGTTTCTTCCTTGGATAAGTCCCCTCAACATAGGATATATTTTTCCCGCTAGATGGCACTGGAGTCGCTATATTTACAAAATCCGTATTAATGCTCCGATTTAATTAATATATATGTATGTATGTGCCACATATGTTTCATATACAATCAAACAACTCTGTTGCATTAAATTTACACGATAGGTGGCGCTGGAGGCGAGATATACAATGAACCGCTTTTTGTGGTTTGTTTTTTTCAAGCTTCGCAGACGAAGTCGCTGGCATCTGCTTGCCTTTAAAAATATCACCTTGCCAACAGTGACACAGTAATCATATCATTCATAATTATACGTATAATGTCATTAACATTAATCTAATTGTTTATTATCATGCCTCGCTGATTTTTAGATTTTTTATATTACAAGTGCACACATACAAACATATGTAAATATTTATTCACGTATGAGCACGTGTTAATATAAAATTCAAATTTTAAGCTAAATATTTACCAAACCGTTTGTCTGCTTTTGCAGCTTCTTTACGAGAAAAAAACCTAATTTTTTTTATGTTTTCAATAAATAATGCTTTTTTATGTCAAATTATGACTATCAAATGCGAATTTCTTAATAATGATACAACTTGTAAAACAATTGTGTAAATATTATCGAACAAGAGTCAAAGTCTCACCTTTTTAATACGCTCGAAGAAGAGTCAACAACGAAAAAATTAGCAAAGAATGGAGTTTTAGATGACTCAGAAGCGTGATTTTTATTTTCTAAATTTTTTATGCACACAGAATAATTTTTGTCAACATAAACCATGTTAAATTAACAAGAAAGGCCCTGTTAAATTTGCGCGAGATAATGAGGCAGATAGTGTTGTTTTAACAGGAATTAATGTTAAGTTAACAGGAAGGCATGTTAATTTAACACGAAGTCAAGTTTTTCAGAATGAGCTTCATGTTAATTTAACAGGAAGTCATGTTAATTTAACAGGAAGTCATGTTAATTTAACAGGAAGTCATGTTAATTTAACACGAAGTGAAGTTATTCAACATGAGCTTCATGTAAAAATAATATGATCGATAGTGTTAAAAATTATTAACCTCAAAAAGTGTTAAAAAAGTGTTGATTTTACATGAAAATTTTTCTGTGTGTGGTAACAGTAGCAAAATTAAACTAAGAATTATACCAAACATTTTTTTTTCTAAAGCTACCGAAAATAAAATTTTCACTATCTGGCGATTTGATATGGAAAGACTCAGTGATATCATATCTCAATCTGAAAAATGCCTTCGGCATACCTAAATAGTCGAATTTTTTCTTGAACACACAGGTACTTTTTTGTTCGCGATGGTACTAGCACTTGAAAATATTAAATTTGATTTGTTTCTGAATTTGTGATAACTTATCTTACTTTTTTATTTATACTTCTTGAGATTTTTAAAAGTAACATTTCAAAGTAGATATGTGAAAATCAAGACATTCAGCAAATTAAGACAGTATGCACTAGGGATGTTACGAATGTTGCTATTCGTGTTCAAAACTTAAGACCAGTCGAATTTTCAAAAATTTATGAAAAAATCATAAGAGAATGACCAGGGGGGTTCACCTATAAAACTATATCATTTTAGCCATTTCAGCTAACGGGATATGTCAATTTATGTATTTTTCGATATCGAAAAAGGAGGCGTGGTTATCATCCGATTTTGCCAATTACAACCTACCGTGGCCAAAAGTAACCTGTATTCAAAATTTCATGCAAATATTTCAATTTTTACTCAAGTTATCGTGTACACAGACAGACGGACAGACGGACGGACATGCCTTAACGAAGTTTTTTTCAACCAAAGAAACAATTATGAAACAATAAAAAAAGTTATTTCAGTCTAGCACGCATTTTCCCGAAGCTTAAGCCTTTTAAAATATATTACTTACTTACTTAAAATAGCCTTTAACCGCCTAGGCGATTTTGGCCGTCCAACATGTTACGCCAGTCGGTTCTTTGTTGAGCCAACTGGCGCCAATTAGAGACACCGCGTGCTCGCAGGTCTGCCTCTACTTGGTCCTGCCATCGAAGTGGTGGTCTCCCTCTTCCTCTACTTTCACCGGCGGGTGCCGATAAAAATACCTTCTGGGCCGGAGCGTCTTCGTTCATTCGCACCACGTGTCCTACCCAGCGGAGCCGCTGGGTTTTAATTCGCTAAACTATGTCCACGTGTGCGTAAAGCTCATACAGCTCATCATTATATCTTATTCGGCACTCGCCGTCGCCAACTTTTAGGGGTCCATAAATCTTTCGAAGAATTTTTCTCTCGAATACTCCCAGAGCCACCTCATCAGATGCTGTCAGTGTCCATGCTTCTGCACCATATAGCAGGACGGGTACGATAAGTGACTTATAGAGTGTTGTTTTTGTTCGTCGAGAGAGGACTTTACTTCTAAATTGCCTACTCAGCCCAAAGTAGCATTTGTTTGCAAGAGTTATCCTTCTATAGATTTCCGGGCTTACATTGTTGTTGGTGGTAATGCTGCTTCCCAGGTATACAAAGTCCCTTACTATCTCGAAATTATGGCTGCCAACAGTGGCGTTGGCGGTTTCCAAGGCGCGAATGCGCTGACTCTTTGCTTGATGCCAGCAGGTACTTCGTTTTACCTTCGTTCACCACCAAACCCATTTTTTCCGCTTCCTTTTCTAATTTGAAGTACGCAGAAGTTACGGCGCGGTTGTTGAGGCCAATGATGTCGATGTCTTCGGCATACGCCAACAGTTGTACGCTCTTGTAATATATTGTTCCAGCGCGGTTAAGTTCTGCAGCTTGTATTATTTTCTCCAGCATCAAATTAAAGAAATCGCACGATAGGGGGTCGCCCTGCCTGAAACCTCGTTTAGTTTCGAACGGCTTGGAGAGGTCCTTCCCAATTCTGACCGAGCTGGTGGTGTTGTTCAGCGTCATTTTGAACGGGTGTTCAGTTGCTATCCAGAGATACGTGGGCTTTCCCGGACGTAGTGAGCTGCTTGGACCGCACATAGAAGAATCGCTCTGGCCATTCCCAGTTGAATGGCGATCAGAAGCTTTCCCCACTTGCGTGGACTTCTACACACGGACCCACCTCCAATTAAAATATATTACTTTAGACAAATACTGATATTTTAAAAACGCATTGTCAAATTTCAACTTATTAACAATATATTTGACAGTAAAATGATAAATAAAATTAGTAGTGCGTACTAACTTTTATACACAATCAGTTTTTAGAGTCTGAAGTAGCTGCATGAATAAAGAAAGATAAATATATGAGCACATCACAAATAAAGTCAAAGAAATATAGTGAACGGATTTGACAGATAAATCAAGCAATAAATTTAAAAGAGAGAGACATGTAAAGAAGCACACTATACTTGGGTAGTTAATGAACTAATTAGTTCATTGAACTAGATCATGGAAGTGATCGCGGGAACTGGTTCCTAATTTAAAACAAACTATTTCAACTATGTGAAATTTTCGTAAATTTTATAGAATTTATTGAGAATGAAAAAATACCGAGAAATCAAAATGCGTTCTTGAGTGCCAACCAGCAGGCGAATTCTAGAAATCTCCATCCATCTCCATCTCGTAAATGCTAAAATATGCTAAAATGCTTAAGCAAATGAACTCTCAGAATTTTAGGAGATGACGCTTATTTGCGATTCTGATCCACAAGCCGCCTAGCTATGATAATAGTGCGTTATCTGCACTATAGATGGCGCGCAGGCATCACTGCAAGATGTCAATTTAGTTGTGATCCTTTACAACTCAGAAAAAGCCAGAAGTAAACCGAAACGCCCGAAGTTGCTAGCTACTAATCCCTTACTTTTCAGCGTTACTCTACTTTTTTAATTACAAAATAAATTCCATTTTCGGTAAAAAGATTTGTGTTTGTTTATTAAAGTCGGTTAAGAACAGATTTTAAATTGTTACATACACCTTAATTTAATTATTTATTGAGTTTTTCTCTATAAAATTGTTATACGGAAACAAAAAATGTTTTTTAGTTATAACTTTTAAATGATAAATAATATTACTTTTGTGACTCCGGATTATGATTTCTGGGACTGAAACTCGACTTTTGATTCCTCTCCCGACTTTTTGCGACGTGGTTTTAGTAGGAAAGAAAAAAATACAATTTCCAAAATTATGGGCAAATACATAATTAAATATCAATTTTTCTTATAAATTACACATATTTATTGTTTTTGAGTAATTTTAGGGCCTAAAACAACATAGTTCTACCCTTTTTCCTATTTTTTTGCGTTTTAGCAACAACTTTTTTTCGTCGCCAAAATTTGCCACCTTTTGGAGAAAATTGGAGATTTTACGAGATGGCTAAAATTGCAGAATCGCAAATTTAGCTTAGTAGCTGTCAAAAACAGCTGAGCTACGTTATCTGATTCATTTTGCGTTCATCGCTTAAATATGCCAAAAAATGAAGCAAAGATGGAGATTTATAGAGATTTTCTTTCACTGGAATCGCAAAAGTCGCTAAAATTTAACAAAATGAATTTAGAGATTTTTGGAGATGGAAACTAAGCATTAACGAAAACTGGAATTCATGTACAGGGCTAGCCATGGTGAAAACAAAATCACAAATTGGGTACTGCTGTGCAATACCAAAAATGACTGTGATTAAGAGTAGGCATCGAAATAACAACGCATAATTCGATAATTATCAACACTATTTAGCAACGCCAACATGGGTAGAAAAAGAACCTCGCTGGTTAGCAGGATTTTTACTACTGTACATAAGGTGGTGGTTGTCGTTGTTGTTGTTGTTGTTGTTGTTGTTGTTGTTGTTGTTGTTGTAGCCATACTTTGCCATGCCTAGTCGGAAGATCCACTTATAAAAAGTTACGTGACAGACCAGACAGGTGTTGTACGGCTGTTGACAGTCCTTTGCCGGATGAATCCGGTACGTTCCGGTACTCCCTTGCGGTACTGCCCGATTGTCTTGGGAACGATTTCGTGGATTTTAGTCGCCTCTTACGACCGGCATACCTACCTTGGGGCATATTCTAAACCCCTAACCCGCAGGGATGGTGGTACTTATTTCCTTCAAGAGTCAACTGAAGAGCTTCAAATCAAAACGCTATAAATATATACTGAATTAGTGTACACTTGTTGCGTTTTGGTTTGAAGCTCCTCAACTGCAAAAACACGTTGAAAAGTGTAGGAGGGTTATCAAAAGACAGGCCACTGGATTATTGAGGCCGAAGGGCATCTTTTAATACTAATTCCAACATTTTTGGACGTGCTTTAGTAGTTATTTCCTATTTCTAAAGGAAACATTCATACAAATAATTGAACTAAATGAACTAAAATCGAACTACATGAACCAGTTCACTTTGGTGAGCTTATTCGAAATCTGTGATCACTTTAATGAATTAAAATTCCTAACTCTAGAGCACAGTCCCCTAGCAGTGAACATTTATACGCGTTAATCTCCGTGTGTCTATCCATAGCAAGAGCCTCCAGGCAAACACATTTAAAATTACCCCAATAATAGTTGTAACAATTTCACATCTTAACTAAAAATAGCCTTTCTTAAACCCTTTCAAATAAATTATTCAATTAAATATACCGTCACTATATCATTTAAACTTGTTAGATAGAGACATATGTCTGGTAAATTTAATATGAATTTGTTTCATATATGTACATAATACTTCCTTTGTGCAATTTCCTGCTCAATTTTCTTTATATGAACGCATCACTGTCTCGATGAATGAATGAATAAAAAAGATCGTTAGTTAGGTAGTTGACATGTCGCGGCATGTATTAGAACTGTATTAGGGTGAGCTTTGAAAAGCTCTTCCTCTATAAATCTATAACAAAGTTTCGTACGTTTCCCTGCTAACCAGCAGTGGATAAAATCTTGGGAAATTACCGGGTCGAGGATAAAAAAGTAGTTAATTTTGTTCAGCGAGGCGCCTTTTCTATCCATGTTGAAGTGCTAATTAGTGTTGGAAATTTTCGCGTTGGTATTTCGATGCATACTTTTGCTCTAATTCCTGGTTTTGTTTTCACCATGGCTAGCTCTGGTTGGCAGGGTTACTTGGCTATATAAAATTGTGGTTATTTTGAGTTACGAATTAACTCAAAAACTACTAAACGTATTTTTGGCAAATTTTGACTGTATATTCTTCGCATAAGTCGGCTCAACATAGGCTTTATTTGTTTCACGCTAGGTGTCGCTAAAGTCACTATATTACTTAAGTTCATATTTATGAACCGATTCAGATCGTTTTTGGCACGTATGTTTGATTTGCTATCAAAAACTCTCTTCTAAAAAAAACCGCTAGATGGCGTCGGGGTCGAAATGTTACATATATGGGTCCAGGTGGAGCCATTTTCCATATCGAAAACACGCTACCATCCCTATTTTTACTATATATTTTTCTCTCTTTGTCATCGTTGAACAATAGCGACGGCTGCTAAGAATATTCTCACTTGATCTTTAAATCTACATCGGTGTTAAGAAACTACTATATAGTATAATGTATGATATCAGTTTATCAGTCATTGCTTAATCTTCTTTATTCTTCTTCATTTTTCTTAAATAGGGGATTTTTGTTTTTTGAACAAACTGACATTCTTTGATAATACAGCTGTAGGGTACATACATATACATATATATGCGTTGAGATTTTATTAAATTTATGATTGTGTGTAGAATTGCACATTTTCATACAAATATACATATAGGTATGTTCCTATCACTGTATGTACATTAGGGTGATTCAAAAAAAATGTCTGTAAATATTTTAAAGTTAAGTTAATCGCACATGGCTTACCATTTTAGAAGCTTCAACTCTTAGAGTATGTAAAAATATTTTTAAAAAAGTTTCAAAAATTAAAAGAAATTTCACATGGAAAAAAAATGCAATTCATTCCAGTACAAAATATATGTGAAAGGGCGAAAAGAATAGCCACCTCTAATTGTTATCTAATTTTTTGCAAGGCTTATTTTCTCATCAATATCTAAAGTTTCAAGGGTAAGACCGAAAAAAAAAACAATTTTTTTTTATTTGAATCACCCTAATGTACATATACACACATATGTAAATAATAATAAAGTGCGATGTCTTGTGAAATGTCTCGCAATAAGTGATGCTGCTTTTTACGGTACACAAACGTAATAATTTCACTAAGGAAGTCTAAGTTCTGAGGATGGCGATCACTTTATACCCAGTTGCGAAATAATAAGTAACCCAAGTAATAGATCGGCACTTATATCAGTTGAGTTCTATCAATGCTATTGCTTTCTCAAAAAATGTGACGAATCAACTCAACTTTTGTCTTTATGACTTCAGCATTCTATCATCTATACTAATACGTAAATGATCTATTATATATAAATGCGCAATGCTTAAAAGTTTTCTCCCTTTTTTGCAATAACCACAATTCTAAGGTATATATATTTGATATGTGTCGATAGGTCTCGCCGAGCAGGGTGTGCGACAACAAACCAAAAATTAAACAAAAAAATAATTATAATATGATTTGAAAGTCACACGACTACAAGTGAAAGAAAATAAAGGTAAGAAAAAAAAGAAAAGAAAAGAAATGAATGAAAAAAATGAATAAGATGAGAGGAAACTAAGGGAAACCAAACTAAAGCAAAGGAAACGAAAGGAAATTAAAGAAACAGAAAATAAAAGGGAAAAAGGAATGTAATGGAAATGGAATGAAAGGTCAGGTAAGAGAATAAAAGAAACGAAAAGAAAGGAGAATACAAGTAAAAAAGAGAAAAGAGAGAAAGAAAGAAGGGAAATAAAATGAAATGAAAAAAGAGAAAAGGAAAGAAAAGGGTAGGGAAGGAAGAAAAGCAAAAGAAAAAAAAAGAAAATGAAAGGAGAGGAGAGGAAAGGAAATAAAAGCAAAGAAAAGGAAAGGAAAGAAACACGTATGAAGACTAACTAAGAAGAATAAATAATTATCAACACTGAAAGTATATAACTGAATGGTGTAAAGAGGGAGGAAAAGGCAAAATTAACAGGAATGTATAGAAACCAAAAATATAAAAAATATGAAAAGAATGGCAAATTTAAGAAACAGCAAAAAGGTAGGAAAATAAAATAAGCTTTTGTGATTGAATTTCAACCACTGGGCGAACTCTATTTTGAATAAAAACGTTTAATATTTATACCATTTTATAAATTAGCAATCAATTAAGCAACAATAAAGCGCTAATATTTATTTTAAACTTGATTATTGACTTATTAGTTGTTTATAAAATAGCGGCTTAGTTAATTTAAATTTAAAATATATTTTAATGCATTCGAAAAGTTCTAAGCTAAACAAATTTCCATAAGCTCATATTTCTGTTTACGAAAAAACCCCACCTTTTAAGCCTTCATTAATAAAGGTATTAATCATTAAGTACATTCAATAAATAGTTAACATATTCAAAATAAAAAAAAATGTTCAATTAAAATCAGCATGAATTAACTATTCTCTGATTCCGCCTCTCATTTTACAGCACGATTTAGTCTTGAAATATTGCAAATAGTACGATAGATACGTGCTATATATGGTTAGTTGTAATTGCTATGTTTTAATTAAGTAAACGTTAGTTAGTTGTGAAGTTGTTGATTTAAACAAAAGGTCGGAAACTATGTACATTTATTAAACAATTCAAATTTTGAAGAAGAAAAATCACGCAGCAAAAACATTCGTGTAATTATAACAACATTACGAGTATGCGGGTCATTCCATGCCAAATCGACAATCTTTTTACCTGACCCCCTTCGTTTTCGCTAAAAATTTGCTATCTTTTTGTACCCCACGAAAGAAATTTTTCAGAATGCTTTCAAATTTTTTTCCCCAAATCAAAAAACTTTTTTTTTTTTTTGGGATCATTTTTTTTGAATTTTTGGGTTTTAAATGCAGTTTTCGGAAAAAAATAAAAAATTTTGAGAAGCCCAGATATTTAAATTTTTTTTCGAAAAAAAGTTCCAAAACTTTTTTTATTTTTATTTTTATTATTTTTTTGAAACTCCAACTAATTCTGCAATAAGTCCCGCTAATAACAAGATGTGCCGACAATCGCTTCTATATTATAAAAAAAATTCATTAAAATGTTATATAAAATGAGCCAAAGTTGACAGTTTTTTTTTTTCAATCAAAAAAAAAAAGAAGAGATTATCGTCACATCTTGTGATATAAATAAGCCAAGTTTAAAAAAAAAAATTTTCAATAAAAAAAATAGAAGCAATTGTCGGCACATCTTGTTATTAATTAAAAATAAAAATAAAATGGGGTCGGACTTTTTTTCGGAAAAAAAAATTTATATGTATATCTGGGCTTTTAAAAAATTATTTTTTTATTTGTTTCTTATTGGAGCTTAGCTCGAAAATTGTTTATACCTGCTGTACTTTTTACTAGTACTAGGGTATTCTAATTTTTGATGTTACGAAATTTTTATGAATTTTGATACTTAGAAAAAATTGACAAAGATTTACACAGCGATGGATACCATGACGCGTTTCGGACTTTCCAGGGTCCACATCAGATGGATTTTCGGACACAGAACTACTGTGTCTGCACCGAAGCGGTTAAAGCAATTGCTTATAACAAATCAGCTACTATGCCCTGTAGTATTACTATTTTTTATTTGTTTTCCGAAAACTTAATTTAAAAACAAAAATTAAAAAAAAATGATCCCAAACGGTCGATTTTGGAAAAAGCTACAGCATTTAAAATTGGCATGGAATGACCCATATACAAATTGCGTTCGTAAACTTGTATGCAAGAAACTACAGAAGTTCCTTAGAAAAAATTATAAAAAATCAGCAAAATGAGTCACGAACTCAAGATATGCACAATCTTACACTAAAACTGAATGGCCTGTGAAACTTTACGAATATACTCTCATAGTCCAAAAAATGTTGGTAAAATTTTCTTGGAATTTTCAACTAGTCTTTGTTAAAATAATTTTATTAACAAAATAAGTGAAACTGTATTTCTAATAAATTTAAATAAATGAGTTCAAAATTATGCCAGGCTGGGGAATTTATGCGAAAATCGTTTAATTTCCCATTGCCCAACGGGGAATTTTATATTGAGACTTGGCATCCCTGCCTATTTTTAAAATTTTTCTTTCTTTAAGTAAAGAAAAATAAGTCAAAAACCGCTACAATTTTTTTTTATTGGAAAAGAACGTGAAATTTCATATTGTATTAGAGCGGTCAAAATAGACATAAAATAGTGGTTATATAACAATAATTCCCACAGAGCTAAGGTTCACCATCATAAAGAAAACTTCAAATGTCCCCATCGATCCCATGGGTGCTAAGATCAACATTTTAGGGGTTTTTGGACTTTTCTCGAAAACGATAAGTTTTTTCGAAAAATTATCTGAGATCAAATATACTCATAAATTCTCTACAAATATGGTCCTAAGAGTAACCAGTTCTGAGATACTGCGATTGTAAAATTAGCTCCGGAACTTAGTTATATGAAAATGTATGGACTTTTCAGGATTTTTCTCGAAAACTTAAGTATACTTTTCATTAACCGTTTATTTGTCACGAAGTTCGCCATCGACAGTGAAAATAGTTATTTTTGTAAAGCCTATAGTTCTAGTTCTAGAAAATACTACATAGTCCGGTAAATTTAGTTCAACTTGTATAACAAAAATTCCCACAGAGGGAATTTTTTTTGTCGGGAGCTTAGGTTCACCCCCAAAAATAATACTGCAAAGTCCCCATCGATCGCATTTGTGCTAAAAAATAGTTATTCGGGGATAAAGGTCGAGAAAAATCCAAATTTGAGGGTTTTTTTTTTTAATTTTTCTCGACTTTTGACGTTTTTGAATCAAATTCTTAAAACAAATTTTCAAAAAAGGCAGTCGATTTGTTTGAAAGTCGATTAAGCCACCTCAAAATATTGAGTAAAAATTTTTATGTTTTATAATAAATAGACGGTTTAAAGATGACTTCTAACAAAGGTCAAAAGTAAACCTGCATGCACCAAACCAACTGTAACACAGCCGAAAACTTTTCAAAAATTTTACCAAAACCAACATGCTACCCAAGTTTTGCACTTTAGTGTACACTCCGCTAAACGCTTGATGTGAAGTTATAAATAGCAAATTGTTTGGGATTGCCGTATTTAATGTTTCATGAATTATGGCCATATATTTATTTTTTATTTTTTTTAAGAAGTCATGAGCGAGGTGAGGCTGCCACATTAAACAAGTTTCTAACACGTTTCTCATGCATATCTATGTTCGTAACTCAACTAAACATATGCTCAAGATATCGTAAGCGAGACCACAAATTAGAAATTGTTCAAGAAACACAGCGGCCAGTTTAGTAATTAATAGATTTGCATTTATGTAGATTTGCAAATAAGAGAACTGGTCACACAAATTTAATAACTAGTTTAGGCCAATGCATAAATTTTTTAAAATTTAATACCTAACAGAATTAGTAAGTGACTTGGAATAAATTAAAATATTTCAAATTCACATAAAACTTTCTAACAAAATATTTATCTATTTTTATCTTTTTGGTTTTTTTATTTACTTTGTGATAGAACCAGTTACCGGCAATATTTGCCAAAACAAAAATAATATCTTCAGTTTACGTAAGAGACTAGTTCTCTTACTCTTGAACATACATAGTTATTTATGTCTGTATGTATGTATGGGAAAATGTTAACTTAGTTAAGCGTATTGCTAGTTAAATGACTTTTTAAGAATCCAGTTAAACTACTATTGCTGTTAAGCTCAACTATACAATTGTCCAAAAATAAGAATAAAAACATAAATTATGATGACAAAGTTTGCATGCAAAGTATGCTATTGTACGAGTGCAAACAATAAAAGCGGTTTAATTATTAAGAACATAGCGCTAGGGATGGCAAATAAGTTTAATCCAGAGAATATGAATGCCAACTCGAATAGGAACAAGAATTCGAATTAGAATACAAAATCAAATACGATATGAATAACGATAACGACAAGGAACTGCGAATGTAACAACGATAGCGATAACAATACCTATAATAGCAAAGACAAAAATACCGATTGTTTTAACGAAACCGATTAATATAACGAAAAGAAAAACGATTCCGATCTTTATAAAGATAACAATACCGATAATTGGAAAGACAATAATACCGATTATTTTAACGATACCGATTATAATAACGATACCGATTAATTAACCCGTTATTCCAACGATATCGATATCGCTATTCGGAACTATCACAAAATTTAAAAATAACAAAAATTTGATAAAAAAAATAAAGATTATTATATATGGTGATGATGATGATGATGATTATATATGGGTAGTAGATTGTCCCAAAAAATCAATAATTTTGACCATTAACTATCCCTACAAAGTTTATGCAATTCGGACCACGGCAGCCCATGCCGACTTGCAGTTGAAGTTATAATTAAAATCTTACTGCATTTCACTGGGCTTTGCAAATTAATTTATTTTTGTACTCTTTTTACTCATATTACTGTATCCTTATGGGTTTTCATTGGGTCAAACGGTGTCAAATTTCATCGTTTTTATCGGGATTTGGTTGCTTATTTCGATAAAATCGATAGAATTTGTCAAAACTTGACCTAATGAAAACCAGGCTTTACAGTTTAAGGGATTCATAATTGGTAAATCGGTATTATTTTTCTGTACCAGATGCTCAGGATAAAAGATCAAAAATTGTAACGCACCCCGAAAAATTTCAAAAAAATGCGGAAATTTAAAAATTATTCGAATACAGGCTAAATACAGCTTTTTTTAATTATTCTTTCAAGACATGGAATTAATGTCCTTTGAAACTATTATGCTTCAACTTTCTAAAAACTCGATTCGTTTTCAAATGTAATCTAATAAAAGTCCTGAAAATGTGCATAAAAATATTAAAGGATAATCCAAAATGTGGACAGGATACACCCCAGAAATTGATTTTACAATATGGGCATCAAATAAAAGGTGTTGATTCGAGCCTCAAGGAAGTGTAAGTTTTATCTCAATCCGTTTCGGAGATATTAACCAAAACATGAATACAAATTACCTGAACTTTCCACTTACCTACTTGATTAACTAAATGTTACTCATACGCCATGTATGACCTACATATAAAAAGTGCACTATAATTGCAAAGTTTCAAGATAGACTCAATCAGTTTTGCTAGAAAACATATTGTTATGCAATATACTGAAATACTTTTGAAATTACAATGTTCTTTTTTCATGAATACGTTTATTCAATATGCTTGTAAAGGATTCTGTTGTCCTAATAAAAATTTAAAGAGTGGAGATTTGTTACACAGTCCTTCATATAAGGAAACAATATTAAAGTTATGTGTTTTTCGAAACAAAGCTTCTTAATTAATCAATCTTAGGAGACTAACGCGAAATGCGGAGCACGCCCAGCTAAAAACTTTAGCCACCCTAGTATTTGTACATACCGACGTCAGTAAATTCAATGCATAATGATTTCAAAAAAACTTAGAGAAAACTATGCGAATTTGTATGCGATACGCATAGATTTTGCTTTCGGCAATGTCTAGTCAGCGTTTCTAGCGGATGGGTGGTTTCTCTGGCAAAATGTGCGAATAAATAGTCTGTATGAATGAATGAATATGTCAATGGCTTATCTTTTCAAAAAGTTTACACCTGTGTATCGACTTTAAAAAAAAATTATGTAAGTTGAGTAAAGCAAAGCAAGAAATATTCCCCCGACATTTGTAGAAGTTTCGAAATGCTTACGGGATTTCATACAGTGTATAATTTTTTTGTCTGAGTCAAATTTTTTGCGTGTAATTTGTATGAGAGTTTGTTATGATATAAACTTCCTGTACTCTAAAATACTTACAAAGTAACTAAAAATTTATGTTAATGAGTCAAAATTTGTTAACTCGCTTTCGCCTGATTTGTGTGACAAATTCGTCGATCCGTACGCCCATCTACTGCGAATAAATTTATTTATATCAATCTAGGCGCGCGAGTGGTGTGCGAAACCGTGCGTGACCGCGTTAGAATATTGATGCCAATAAACTTTTAAATACTTTATAATGTTGTAGTTTTTTTTTTTTTTCTAAAGCAAAACTAAAAGTGTTGTGAAACTTTTGTTATATTTGTTTTATTTGAAGCTGTTAACATTTTTTTTAGATTAACTAGCGCAGTTATCAATCAAGTCGATAGCAATTTAGCAAGTACAAAAGTGCACGAATGTTTTAATGCCAACCCAGTGAACCAAAACTATAACCGATTTAAGCTCAGAATGCTCCATAAAAACGAATTTACATCACTTTACCCATATTACTGAAACTGGAATAAGCGGTTACGTTAGAATTTTTTTTTATCCAAAAGTTGACTTATGCCCTTCTTCCAGCTATAAAGCCAAAGAAATCGGCTTGTAAATTTAACTGTCATGTTTAAGCTTCGTTGCTTGAATAAGCAGGGAAATTTAATTTGTTCTGCAATTTATTCCCCATCTGTTTTATAGGTATTTATCGATTACTTTTTCAAAAATATCCACTAAAGTCGAGTTTACAGTTTTTTTTCTGGTCAATTTAGGCAATATCTTTCTATCGATTTTTAACGATTTTTGATGAAATTAATCGATTTTGTCCAATTAATTTTGACTGACTTTTCCTTAGCCTTGTTGTTGTTGCTGTTGCTGTTATTTATTGTTGTTGTTATTTATTGTTGTTGTTGTTGTTGTTGTTGGTGGTGTTCTTGTTGTTCTTGTTCTCCTTGTTGTTCTAGTTGTTCTTGTTGTTGTTATTGCTGTTCTTGTTGTTGTTGTTGTTCTAGTTGTTCTTGTTGTTCTTCTTTGTTGTTTTTGTTGTTGTTCTTGTTCTTGTTGTTGTTGTTGTTGCTGTTCTTGTTCTTGTTGTTGCTGTTGCTGTTCTTGCTCTTGCTGTCCTTGTTGTTCGAGTTGTTCTTGTTGTTGTTGTTGTTGTTGTTCTTGTTGTTGTTGTTCTTGTTTTTCTAGTTGTTCTTGTTGTTGTTCTTGCTCTTGTTGTTGGTGTTGTTGTTGTTCTTGTTGTTGTTGTTGTTGTTGTCGTTGTCCTTGTTGTTGGTGTTGTTGTTGTTGTTGTTGTTGTTAACAGCAAAAACACTTCCCCTCCGCTAATTTGTCTACATTACAAACACATTTTGTAAATTTTTATGGTTAATTATCGCCTCGAATCATTTGATAAATATCGATTTTCGTCGATCATTTATTTTTGCACAATTTTATGCGTTTGTGTCGACTAAGCCAGATATTTATAACTTTTATTTAGTTCTTTTTGTCGATTTTTGCCGACATTTTCGAATATTTCCAATTAATTTAGACTATTTGATTAATTTCAATGTTTATCGATTTTTCCTAGACACGGGATCTTTTCTCAAATTTTCTAGAGGACATATTTGAAGAATTCTTTATGAATTGTCAATCTTGATGAATAGTCCAGAAAAAAATATTGTATTACTTTTTTTTTTGAATTCTACAAATATTTATTTTCCTGATTATTTATCAAGATTGACTATTTGCCGAGAAGACAAAATCGGGGGATTGTTCTTGTTAGAAATGGCAAGCCTTTTATGGTTAGTTATAAAGAGGTTTTTTCTGTTTTTGATATCGACACAAAAAACCTTGTACTCGATGTTAACATCAATACTTTTTGACAGCTCTGACTTTTTTTTTTGTATGGCGTACCACCTGCTCACATTTACTAGCAACTGCTAAAGAAACTTCTAACCATTACTATTTATAAATATATAGTCTATTCATTCAATTTTATATTTAATTACCCACTCTATACCATTGTCTTTATAAACATTAATCACTCTATTGCCATGGTATGGGGCGTATACGTAACATTTACTACACATTTAACGATCACTTCATAGTACTCAATTTTATTCTTTCTGCACTACTTCACACTCTAATCAAGCATTCATTTTCCAAAACTCAATTAACAATATGCATTGTGTTATTAGAGTTAACGTTTGCTGTGTGAAGGTCGTTATCTAAGTGGAAAGGTGTTTGGTTACCATTTTAGGCGAATATTTACAAGGTTAATATGAATTGTAAAGTTGGTTATGTTATAGCGTAATTTTTGCTGGCTTTTTTATGTGTAATTTTTACCGCAGTATCGTTTAATAGAAAACAATTAAGCAACTTTTAAATAATCGTTAAAATATATGGCTTGATTAGCATGTGAGAAATGAGTTCTGAGTTAATGCATATGGGCATTTGTTATTTGTTTTTTTTTTTCTTTAAGCAGAAATGCACTGACGATATTGGTTTCCAAATGTATTCGTAATTTAAAAAAAAAGCTCACAAGCCTATCTAATCTTCTAGTCACGACGAATCATTTTTTAATAAATTTTTTAGAGAAAAATTTACTCGGGGATTTACAAGATCTCCTAGCTGTTGTTAAGTCACGATGCGCATGGTTGTGGGTTGTAATTTTTTAAATGCGCCTTATGGCTCTGAGCTTTGTAGAATGTGTTGTGCGCTCAATAAAAAACACCTCAATATTAATGGGCTCACAATAATCTAATAAAAGTACTGAAAATGTGTATACAAATATCTAAGGATAACCCTAAATGTGGATAGGATATACCCTAGAAATTGATTTTACAATATGGATATCAAAAGCTTCTCAACGTACTATAAATTTTATTTCGATACCTCAATCCGTTTCGGAGTTATCAGCCAAAACATAAAATAAAATTTACCTGAACTTTTCTTACTTGATTAACTAATTGTTACTCATACGTCGTGTATGACGCATAAAAAATGCACTATAATTACAAATTTTTAAGATATACACAATTATTTTGGCTAGAAAACATATTTTTATGCAATCTACTGAAATACTTTTGAAATTCCAATGTCCATTTCGCGTAGATGCGTTTTTTAATAGCGTTGTAAAGGATCCTGTTGTCCTTATAAAAATTCAAAAATGGAGATTTGTTACACAGTTCTTTATCTATGGGTAAAGTAATACAAATTTCGTGATTTTCGAACCCTTAATGTAGTTGTCCTATAACAATAAAACTTAACATCTCAAATAACGAACAAAATTGTTTTTCCATATATTCTTCGGACGTTCTTATGTCTGTATTTAAGTGAGCTTTTTACCTTTAAATAACTGCAACTGCTTTTTTAAGTTTTCTTTAAAAATGTAATTACTTGCTGCATTAAATCATTTTTATCTTCGAACAAATATACTTGCATACCGAAGTATATTCGGTGTGTAAATATGAAGTTGTGATAACAGTTTTGAAATTAATAATTTAACAACAATTTTCATAGAACTGGGTTTCCTGCTGACGCAAATGCAATATTGATTTTTAAAAGATGAGAATTTTTTAAACAAATATTGTCAAGCATTTAAATCAAATAATTAGAGATGTCAGAAAAATATCGATAAATCTAATATATTGATGTTTTGCGCTATTGTATCGAAAAATCGTTACTAGATCATGTAATCGATGCTTCTACAATATCAGAACGAATTCAACTGATATTTCAGTGTTTCAACAAAAGTGTGGTTAGAAACGAACTGATCTTGTTTCACCAGTTTATTTGTATTAACGAAGTAATTTCATTTCTAAAAACGCTACTAATCACATATTTTTGCAAAACCGATAAGTGTTCGCTGACGCTTTGAAAAATATCGTTGAGTGCATCCTACTCCAGTCTCTCACAACCCGTCAAACCTGTCATCCCTAAAAACAATAAAAAATTTGTTTTGCATTGAAACAAATTATTAACACTCGGTCACGCTTTCATATTTACAATTTGCTTAACAAATTTAAAAAACGACTGCAAAAAATATTTTTTTAGTGAGATTTTCAAATAAGTTGAGCTCAAATTAATTCTAATTTTTGTGTAAATTTGATGCGACAGCAAAACAGGATTAGCAATGCATGACTTCATTGTTTTGTTGCCGTATTTTATTGCTGGACGTTTCTGCTTTTTTATGAAAGACTAGCATACCGTCAGACTGTACTGTCAAAATTTTCATTTTTTGCCTCTAGATCCATCTCATTTCCCTTCGTTTTCTTTCGCCTCCTTTTCCTTACTGCAAAGTTCCTCATCTTTTCTTCTACCTTTTCCTCTTCCTCTGTTTTTTTTTATATTCCTACTAGATATTTACGAATTCTAGATTATAATAGCAGAACCGCCTCATTTCAGAGTTTGTTCCAGGATTTTGTTCCAGAACTGCCTTTCTTAGAACTAGCAGAAAGAAAGTGTTACCTCAAAACTTGAATTTGGTTCCAGAACTCTCTTTCAAATTTAGAAAACTCATTCATGATCTGACACAATAACTCCTATAAGTTAAAAAAAACTTAAACCCTGTTTCCATCCCTCTCTTTGCAGGGTCTCGAACATTTGATGTACAACCTAGGCATTGGACAAATCGAATTTGATCCCGAGCATACAGTCGACAAACATCGTCCGAAGGGTTTCAAAACTTGGGATAAAGAAGATGATGCAAAGTTAACGGCATATTTCGAACAACAAATTTTGAATTTATCGCCAGCTAACGGAGAAGATGTTCACGTAATAGCACAAGGTCAGGACCCCAACAAGGATATAGACCAATTAGACATATTGATTAAGGAAAAAGGAAAGGAAGTTTTGCTGGAATTCAAAGAAATGCATGATCCAAAGCATAGACATCCAAGGGAAAGTGGTAAGATATTTTTAAAACCTATAAGAATAAATTTCAATTAATTCAAACTCTTTTTCAAAAACGCCCTCTTCAAGAATTTCTTTGAAGAATTTTTCCCATGTTTTGACCTCTTGGCCTTTCATTACATCATTGGCCTTTGATTACAAAGCGACTTTCATTACAAACCGCAGATCTCGAACACTTAGCTCAAATGGCCTTCAAATGCTGACTTCGACTTATTATGCTGCTTATTAGTTATTATGGGTTTGACCTCCACTTTGACGGCGAATTCCAAGTACATAACCATAATACATAATAAGCAGCTCCGCCGAAGATTTGTTCAACAAAGAGCACAAACAATTCAAACGTCAATTAAATGTTCGGCTGATGCAATGCAAGCGTACGTTTCACACATGCCCACGAATGCAAGTTGTGTGAGAAAAGTTGCCCTGTAGGGCAGTAGACCCTGTGAACCAGTCCCTTCCTCTGCTGCCGACGATAGGAAAACCCTCTGGGCTGGAGCTTCTTTGCCCATTCGCACGACATTACCCAGCCAGCGGAGCCTTTGGGCTTTCATTCACTGGACTATGGTCAAATCCGCGTATAGCTCGTACAGCTCATCGTTAAATCTCCTTCGATACTCGCCGTTGGCATCACGGGAAGGACCATACATCTTCCGGAAAACTTTTCTCTCAACTACTCCAAGGGCCATCTCATCTTCTCTTGACATTGTCCATGAATCTGAGCCACACATCAAGACAGGTATGACGAGAGACTTATAGAGCGTGATCTTTGTTCTTCGAGAGAGGACTTTACTTCTCAATTGCTTACTCAGTTAAAAGTAGCACTTGTTGACAAGAGTGATTCTCCGTTGGTTCTCCAAGATCGATATTGCACATGTAAAAAGAACGATACGTACAAAATTTTATGTTCTTATTGGTAGGTATGTCTCTTCTTCTTCCCATACTTACAAACATCGGGCCAAAGCTATAATACCATTTCTTGTTCATGAAAAGTATTAAAATGCTATAAACAATACCAACTACGATGATTTCGATCTTGTTGAAGGGTCTTGTTGAAGGATCTTGTCAAACCGTTTTGTATTGTATTGTTTAGACAATTTTCATCACCTTTACTGGTCATCGAACTAATAAGATTAGGAATTTCTACCTAAGCTGGGAGGCAAATTTCAACTATATTTCACATTTTGTTGTTGTTATCTATATATATAAAACTGGATGTATGTATGTATGTATGTAGCTTATGGACTCCAAAACTACCCGGTCAATTTTCTTCAAATTTTCGGGATAGATTAGTAGGAGCCTGGAGAGTGTTTCGGTAAAGTTTTTTTTAGGGAAGTGGACCCGGGACCTCCCTATACGAAACTATCGTATAAATGACTGGATTTACATGAAATTTGGTATGTAGGTAGCTTTTGGCATAGGTTAAAGTATGGTCTAATTTCTCTTCCGGGACGTGGACCAGGTACGAATCTGTTCTAAACAATCGTATTTATGGCTCGATTTGCTTGAAACTTGGTAGCAAAGCATGCCAGGTATTACTAGTTTTATTTATACTTGCTAATCTTTAGTGCACAATTTAGTATTACGAATTCGTTGAAAAAATGATTAATATAGCCAACTTCCAACCTAAAACTCCTCTAATGTTAATAAATCTTGGCAGCTAATTAATATGGATTATCATCTAGTATATGTATCTATGTAGGTTATAACGTGATATAGTAGTTGAAACGTGACATTGTGGTAAACAATTTCGAAGAAAACAATTCCGAGTTAAAGTATTGCCAACTGCGGGTGATTTTTCTTACTGGGAATTCACCAACTTCACAAACATGTTTAAGCTGTCTTTAAGCGGATGCCGGCAAATATTTATTAGATCATACGCTATAACTAAGCGATGTGCATTTTCAATTTGCATAACAATATTGCAAAATTATCTATTTACTTTTCAATAAAAATCAAGTAAAATTAGCTTCCTTTGAAATTTATTGATGCTGATCAAGTTGTTTTTGGTTTGGTCAAGTACCTACTACACAGACCGAGAACTTGAGATGCAAGCATGATGTGTTTTGCTTTGGCTGCTTTAATATAGCTTATAGTACATTTACACTGAACAAAATTTGGCGAATTCAAATGAGCCAGTTCGACACTGTTTACATTGGCAAATATGCATTTGGCTTCACCTTCCCTGCAAGAATCTTCTACCAGGACACCTATCGGATAATAATAATAGAAGAATCAAGAAGGCTTCTGTCTTTTCCTGGTAGAAACTAGTTGAAATTTTTATTTACAGCTGCGCATAGTGCAAAAGTTATCACACGTCATTAAATCATTAATGTTCTTGCTGGGTAATTCTTAATGTGGAACACCAGCAGGGTTGCTATTTGGATGAACTGTGAATTGTATTGTTCGACAAATTTGGTGAAATGTGGTCAATTGTGATGGAATTCCAAATTTGGAAAATGAGATTTGTATGAAAAAAATTTCAAATTTGGTGCAGTGTAAATGTACTATTACGCAAAAATATTTGCCAATTAAAAAGACGCCGCATTTTCCTTTATTTTCTTATTTTTTGTGTTAGAAATGTCTCCAGGTAAGCTTAATTATAATTCTCAAATGCAACTGAATGTAGAATACAATAGATGATTTTTTTTGCATGTGACTAACAAATTTTGAGAAAAACAAGTTTATTTGCTTGTACACAGTACAACTGTAGTTATAATGATAATGAATTTTCTTTTGTCAAATGTTTCATATAATTAGTTAAAGTAAGCGCAAAGTGATGTTACTGCAACGTTATTATCATTTTGTATACTAAGCTAAGTAGATATTCACATAAGATAACCGTTAGAGCAACAGTGATGACTTTATTCGTAGTGGCTGATAGTGTGGATATACTACGCGCTGATCTGGATTAAATCACTTATTCGTAATTAACTAGAGAATTGAAGATAGATCACCCTATACCACTGCTGAATATTTGCTTTAGAATTTTCACTAACCCTACGGTCAAATTTCATCTTTAAGTAGCTTTGAATTCATATGTTTTTTTTTATTATAATCTTTTAACCTCTAGTCCTCACAATTGTGAATACCGTCGTTCGTCTATGAAATTTACCGCTATTTCTTGACAACCCTATCAATCGCTATGACTTTAAAGTCCAAACACTCAATCTAACCTCACTTAACCCTCTCGGGATGGAGCTTTATTTGGGAATTGAGATTAGTGTCAACAAAAAATTTAGCTCATACCTGAATATTGGATTGAATAATTATGTTCTGCATACTCAAAAATCTAAGAATAAAATTCGCAATAAAGTGGTTTTATTCGCAAAATATATTTTATATGAGGTTTTAATCATTTTAACTTAAAAATCAATAACTGGAACCATTTAAAATAAAACCAAAAAGTTTGGGCAAAATTCAGAAAAATTCGCCAAATTAGAGTGTTTAGGAAAGAAAATAAAAAATTTTCAATTTTGCTTGGATATATGTATAATCCCAGTAGTCCCGAAAGGGTTAAATTTAAAAAATGCTAATCTTAATACAAAGTAATCATAATTTCAGTGCAATGCGGAAGCTACACAGCTATCATAAACCTTATCTTAACCAAATATAAAAGTTCAGCTGATTACAGTAACAGTAATGTAAATTACACAAAATACCTATTGACGCTACCTATAAAAAATTATTTGAAAAAAAAAAATATGTTATGAATTTCATTACTCAAGATCAGTCTAATTGCAAAACAAATGCAATAAAATTGCATTCAAACAGATTATTTACATGCCATATCTTCTAACGCTAACCCCAACCTAACCCAAATAGCGTTGCCAACAACATGCAATTTTATTTTAGAAAATAGGTGTTGTATTTAAATGATTAACTGACAGCGCAATGTCTGGGTATTGAGATTGCCTTGAGACTTATTGAATATATGGCGGTAAATCATGAAAGGATGTGGCTTTTACACATATTAGGGTGTGTCTTAATTCTGTGTTAAACATTTTTTTTTCTTAAGCTAAAAAGCTCAATATTTCATAATAAGGGGTTAGTTGGCATTTAAAGTATGAAACTGATAACTCACTTGCGTTCAAAGCATTTTATGTCATTTTTGTAGCAACATTATGTTTTCGATGTTTAAAATACAGTTTTAGATATTTGAAGAAGGGTACTCGCATGATCACAATGGGAATGAAAGGGTTAAGGTCAGAAATTTTTAAATTCCAACTTCAAACGGCCCTAAACGTCCTTAAAGCAAGGTAACGAGAGTTAATTTTCAGTGATTCTAGGTAGGTGCTAAAGTATTTAAGTTGTTGGCTAGGATCTCAAAATTTCGTGGATTTTGTAATTGGACCCATATTGGGTAATTTCCTCATTAATTTTCCATTATTCTGCCTTTTTTTGTTTGGCTACTTAAAATAAACTTTGCATTATCTTTACGACATTTTTCGAGAGCATCTGAAAACTTTTTCGTCACATATTCGAAGAAAATCCTTCTAATTTCAGATTTCATATTATTGTAGGATCATTCCATAATTATTCCCGAGAATAATTTAGTTATATGTAGTTTTTAGTTCAGTTTGGTGATCGTTTGAAGAATCAACGGGAATAACGTTCTAAATGCCATTTTTTTTTTTTCAAAACTTTAAGGAAAACTTTGAGATTTTTCGTACTTTTGTGGTATTTTGGATTCGCATTAGGCCGTTTATCCCGGTTTTTATCTTAATTATTTTGAGATAATTTTTGGTTTTTTTCATGGGACCATTTAGGATAACTTTTGGAATAAATTTAATATCTATTAGAAAATATTTCGAAGCCAATGAAGACGCGTTTAAGCAACTTTTTAAGTTTTACATCGGCATTATTTTCGGGATTTTTTTTTTCATATTATTGTATGATAATTTCGGGATTTGGAATGGTTTTAAGAATGCTTTAGTTATAATTTTGGAATCAATTCGAGATCGATTAGAGATTATTTCGATCTAGTTTTGGTATCGTTTTCATATTCTTCCTTGAATATGCTATATTTGGACCACAGTACACCATTCGCTGATTATCTCTGTTTTTATCTTTATTATTTTGAGATTATTTTTGGGTGCTTTAATGGGACCATTTAGGATAACTTTTGTAATAAATGTATTATCTATTAGAAAATATTTCAAAGTCATCGTTTTAAGAATATTCTAGGAACTTCTTTAAGTTTTACATCGGAACTATTTTCATATTATTGTCGAATAATTTCGGGATTTGGAATGGTTTTAAGAACCCTTTAGTTGTAATTTTGGAATCGATTCGAGATCGAATAGAGATTATTTCGATGTATTTTTGGTATCGTTTTCAGGATGTTATAGAGATCACTTCAGCGAAGTTATTTTTCAAAGGTTTGGGATAATTTTTGCATTTTATCTAGGGCTATTTTCGCAGTGCCATTTTTCACGCCGCACCCTAATATGCAAGCATTACTACTTTACAGACATAAGTTTTACGGCATTGTCAAGAACAATAACAGAAACTCACGTGAAATTGACATACCTGTGGCCGAGATTAACATTCTTCGTACTATGTACTTGATTGACTAAAGTGTAATGGTACATTTACACTGCGTCGCATTTGGCGAAGTTATTTCGAGAATGTTTGTCCGCAGAATGAATTTGTTTGCCAAATTGGACGAATTTAATAAAATTTGACCTAATTTGGTGATCAAATTCAATCTGCGGATGAACGGTCACGAAAAAACTAGTCCAAAAGTGACGCATTTGGTGCAGTGTAAATGTAGCTTAAGATACTTTGCATAATTGGGTAATTTACATACATAATGTGAAAGGCTTAAAAGATTTCGATAGCAATAGACTTTTAGTTTATAATTTTAAGTTGAGGAATATAACAGTTTGTGGAAGACTTGAATGATAGCTGAAGCAGATAAAAGATTTCGATAAAAATAAGGACATGGGAAAAAAACATAACACGAGAGAATAAGACATTTTCGAAGTTTAAAACTGATCATTGAATTACGTTTCTTTCATTCAGTGCGTTTATGGAACAAAAGTGTTGTTTATCCATTAAAAACTGTTATTTAAATTTTATACTTTTTTATCAACATCGTGAAAGAGGTCAAAAGCGTTACAAGTTCATAAATCAAAATTACTTCTACCGTCAGTTGGCTTGCCGTTTCCATCGTAAAACTCACTGTGATTGTTTTATATATATATATTTACAGCACGGTTAATTCTTTACCTTCCTTACGATTTTATGCGTTGGTTTATAATCTTTTATATTTTTATTTTTTTTTATATTTACTTTTAAGCATTGTTTACAAAGTTTTTGTTTACCCTTTTAATGCATTCTTTTGTGTCACATATTACGTACCATCAAGTTGTGGATATGAATGCAGTGCATATCTCAACGTGCTGATTACAGATTGGCAACTATTTTAGATGCTACACACGTCGTATGAGCAACTGCGCGAATGTAGGTGGATTAGAGTGTGTGGGTAGTTTGAGGGAGCAAATTAGTCCTAATCAAAATTTATTTATAGAAAAACTTGAAAATTCGAAAAAAAATAAGGATTTCATATTACTTTTTCTTATGTTGTAAGTTTTAATAAACTCATGTATTTTTTAGAATTTTCAGCGATCTTTCTATATCTTTGTATCGGTATAATTTGAAATCTGATACAGGTAATTAAATGAAATATTGATCGATTTATTGCTAATGCCTAATTTAAAGTTTATGTCCCCTTTTATAGCGGGAAAAAATGTTTTTCCGCCTGTATCTATACAGTGGTGGCAATAAATATAGACTAATAATGTTTTTGTACACAGATTGCATGGGGTCGATATCTATACATATTAGATATTATAAAATATTTTTTATAGCGGGTATTTATTAGAGCAATAGAAGTTAAATCACAAAATTTTAGAACTTTTTTCTGTCATATATATGTACATATAAAATTATATGTACATTAGGGTGTTTCATTTTTAGGAGCATATTTCTTTTATGTAGTACTTAAAAAGTATTTCGTATAGAACATTAAATATCAAATTGAAAAAAAAACATTCTCGATTTTCCATAGAAATTGCATGTTGAAAATTTTATTTTTCCTTCAATTTTATTTTTTAGTATAATTTTTTTTAAATAAAATTAGTGTTCAACTATTTTATATAGGTCGCGAAATTGATTATAAAAGAGTTCCTCTGAGTACTTTATGAGTTATGGGGCTTACAAGAGACAGCAAATTTGTTAAAACCGCAAAATTTTTTTTGCAGCAGATTAAATCAGTAAGCTAAAATATAAAAATTTGTTAGAGTTTTTTTTTAATATATTTTATTTTTTTTTAATAATATGTAGGTAACGATAAACAAAAAAACGCAAGAAAATCTAACGTTATAATTTTCATCACTTGAAAACTGCACACCCTAACTCGCACGAGTAATTGTGCATATTCACACAGTCATGTACTCGTACGAATGGTACAGTTTTGTTTCCAACCTACTTAAAAAGCATTTGCGTCAATTTTTCAGTGCAAACTCGTATACTTAACGAGATATCAAGCGAAAAAGTTGATAAGCAACTCATGCGCTAATACATTGTCATAAAAATAATAAATATCACACAATTTCAACGTGATATTGTCACAGTTTTTATAATTTTACTAAATATTTTTTATGGTGCCAGTTTATTTTTTTTTTCGTATTAATTCGAGAAACTTCTAAAATGTGATGATTTAGATTTTAATGCTATTTTTTATTTTTTTTTTATTCAATTCCAGAAATAGTTTAAAATTTTTGCTTAAAATTGACCTCTACTTTTTTGTCACTTTTTTATTTATTTTTGGTAATTTTTTAATACTATATTAACTTTAAAATTTTCTATATATTATTTATAAAATACACTAATACACCGAAGAATTGTATTGCAACAGATATCAGAGCCTCACAGCATAGCGGTCATCTAGTGAAACGTTTTTTTTTTAAATGATTTTGTTTTTCTCGATTTTAGGTAACATAAACAAGAAATGCACGAAAATCGATCATTATAATTTTTTATCACTTAAATAAGTGATTATTACGTTCGCGTTAAAACTGCACACCCTAATGCACATGAGTAATTAAGCCTATTCACACAATCATGTACGAATGGAAAGTTTTTATTTCCAACCTACTTAAAAAATATTTGCGTAGCTTTTTCAGGGCAAACTCGAATGCTTAAGGAGATATCAATCGAAAATGTTGATAAACAGGTTTAGTGTTGACACATCGCAGTACAATAATAAATATCCCACAATTTCAAAGTTGACGTTGCTACGCTTTTTATAAATTCATCAAAAATGTGTACCTTAGAGCGTATCGCCAAAAAAAAGTTTAAAATGTTCCGCCCTGATTGGAATGTTTACTTGTTGGTGATTTCAAAAATGGAAAAAAAAGTTCGGCACCCTGTAAAAACATCGAAAATCGTTTTTTGCTTATAACATTTCTATTTGATCTTTGATTTCAACGAACAATATATTGTTTTAAAGGTTTTAACCCGTGTCATATTTCACGACACAAACTTTAGCTTTTATTCAAATTTATTTAAAACCAACACCCTGTATTAAAAAAAAAAATTGAATAAAATAAATATAGCCTTAGATTTTTAGGCCATTCTCGAAATCCTGAGCAATTTGTTCACGTAGTAAGTAATTCTTGTTGCCGACGAGGAATGCCTAGGTTATATATTCGCTAAACTAAGTAGCCGAGAACGTTGCAGCAAATTAGAGTCAAGGAAAGATTTAGCATAAATGTATTACATTTATATCCTCATTATATGCAGGTAAATATTCTTTTTTTCTTAGTTTTCAGAAAACAATTTTTTTTTTCCAAATACAGGGTGTTGATTTTAGTAAAAATATAATAAATGCTTAACATGGCATGATGGGCTAAAAGTTTCTATGGATGAAATATTGGCTTGGTGAATACTTTTCTAAATATGTATCACTTTTGAAAATCGAACGTAAAATATAGAAATTATAGAAAAAAAAAACAAATTTCGCTGTTTTTACAGGGTGACAAAAAAAAAATTTTCAAAACCTCATAAGGTAAGTGTTCAAACTGAGGGAGAATATTTTCAGTTTTTTTTCCTCCTTACACCGTGATACGCTCTAGTGAACCTATTGTTCCAGTTTCTTTTGCGTATTAACCTAAAAATTTGTAAAATGTAGTGATTTTCTTTGTCATTTTTATTTCTTTTTCTATTTTACTAAGGTTTTCATATAGACGTATTAAAGCCTCACAAAGCTTATAAACCTCATAAACATGTCACTTTTTATATAAGTTTCAATTTTTAATGTGGTTTAACCTTATCGAGGCTTTGGCAAGTTTTTATGAATCCCCCTTAAAATTTATTATTATTATTCATCACGTAGACAATGAGTGTCTACATCAAAAATGCACGCCCTAATACACACGAGTAATTGAGCCTATTCACACTAGATATTTGTACAAGTGGAATTATTTTGTTTCCAAGCGACTTTGAAAGCATTTGCGTAATTTTTCAGACAAACTTGTATACTTAACGAGATATCAAGCGAAAAAGTTGATAAACAAGTCATGCGCTGATACATTGTAGTAAAAATAATAAATAGCATACAATTTCATATTGCTACGGATTTTATAAATTCATAAAGTATTTTTATTGTTCCAGTTCCTTTTGCGTTTTAAGCAGAAAATAATTTTAAAAAAAGTTTGATGATTTTTTTTTTACCTCTCACAAATTGCACACCCTAATGCGCACGAGTAAATGTGTATATTCACACAATCATGTACTTATACAAATCGAATATTTTTGTTTCCAACCTACTTAAAAATCATTTGCATCAGTTTTTCAGGGCAAACTCGTATACTTAACGAGATATCAATCGAAAAAGTTGATAAACAAGTCAAGCGCTGCTACATTGTAGTAAAAGCAATAAATAGCACACAATTTCGACGTGATATTGCGACGATTTTTATAGTTTAACTTAATATTTGTATTATTCCAGTTTCTTTTGCGTTTTAACCTAAAAAACTTGTAAAATGGGGTGATTTTATTTTGAATCGCATTTTTTTTTTTTTTTAATTTTTTTATTCCAGGAAATGTTTGCCATTTTGGTTTAGTCGAAAGTTCTGTTTGCTTAATCTGTTATTTATATGATATTTAAATAAACGCAGATATGAAAAGATACAGTTTAATCTGGGATGATGAGGCCACGATATTTTTGCAAAAACAACGACGTTGAATTTAGTTTATCTGTTGTGAGTGAGCACACTAAAAAGGGCATAAAGAATTTTACCTTCAACTTATTTAAATTTAAGGACATAAGCTTAGAGATAAGAAAAAAAATAACTGTTTAAACAAGTAGAAAGTATATACCTACTTATAACATTAAACAGGAAAAATACTGCATTGTTTATGTGACAGAAAATAAAAGGAAATGGAATGAAGCGTAGGTATGTAAATAGATTTTTCCAAAGTATTTACATATATTTGCCCAGTGTACTTGATTTGAGGTGACCATGCGTAGTTAACCTTTTTTGTCAACATTAACGATGAGCTGTGTTCGCTGTAGATTAGTACGTGAATAATTTGAATTCGAGTTTTTTGATCAAAAGACAGCTAGGTACTTTGAGGGATCTCTTAAGACTGGACAATATTTCCATTAAGAGGACTAAATTTCTAGGATGAATGACGACTTAAAGTCACCAATTCTGATGTCAGGCGGGGGAGATAGTGTCCTTATCCTGGTCATCCATCTCTTTGATCGGTTCGTAAGCTCGGAGTAGAAGAGAGTCGCGTTGATGCTTGCCAATGGGTGTTGAAGCATTATTTGGAGGTGTGGTCTCGTTTCCACCACAAATAAAACGCTCCGTCTCGCATTCCTTTATAGAATCAAAAAATTATATTCCACTTTTGAATTAATCGAAAGCTCAATTAATTTTACCTGCAAAGCAATACTATTTAGATCAGCTCATTTCCTATGGGCAGCTCCTTTGGACGAACCTCCCCATCGTTGTCTTTAATATAACCTGAAAAAATTTCGAATAGGTTAGATCGTACTTTATCTTGCATATTTAAATATTAAAATATATTATTTCAAAAATTTGAACTATGACTTTAGACATACATATTTGCAGTGCAAGTACAAAAGTTTTTCGATCCTGTACTCAAACCCTATTCTCTTTCATTTCAGATGATACCCTAGACGGCCCTTCACTTTCAGCTAATGTCTGCCTATCGCCAAAATCAATGCTACGTCTTGTGGTTGATCACGATGATTTACATAGACGTAAACTATACAAGACCTTCACATCCGACGCAGCAAAAGATGCACATAATACCCAGGAGGAATACAATGAATTTCTGAATCGTGTACAGTTGACGCCAGTGGCCTTTATGAAACTTTGTCCCGCGCTATTGGCACAAGTAGATCAACATGTGTGTGTGCGTTCAGCGCCACTAACGCACGGCGAGGATCCTAAGGAGACGCTGTGGAATGGTAAGTAACTGACACCTTAAATTTCCTGGATTGTAGACTAATTTTCTTTTATTTATTCATTTATAGCTTGGATCTACGCTAGCATTTCTATCTTTATACTCTCCGCATGCGGTCTACTGGGCGTATTACTGGTGCCACTCATGAAGACAATGGCCTATCAGGAGATCTTGAAGTTTCTTGTGGCCATTGCTGTGGGCACATTAGCCGGTGATGCTTTGATGCATTTACTGCCTCATGCGCTAGTGCCTGATCATCATGGACATGATGCTCGCGCTGAAGCCGAAGAGGATCATGATCATGAACATGAGTCACACGAAGCTGTATACATCTGCGCATGTGCCTTCTTCACTTGCATTTTTATGTACATAGTAGAGCACATTTCACCACTGTTGAAGGGGAAAAATGCCCGTGGACACGGACATGGTCACTCACATGGCGGTCATGCACATGCGCACTCTCAACACGTGCACACGCACACTCATCCTCATGCGCACTCCGATCATATTAAGAAAGCAGATAAGATGGTTGGTGGTGTAAACCCTGCTGCCACAAATGGCGCACCAACAGCCAACGTGGAAGCGCGAGAGATCAATATCATGTTGAATGAAACAAAGAAGGATGAGAAAAAACCGGCTCCTCCACTCACGCCTGTCGCCTTCATGGTCATCATTGGCGATGGACTGCACAATCTCACAGATGGTTTAGCGATTGGTGCCGCTTTTGCTAGTGATCCTGTAACGGGTATGGCTACCGCTTTTGCTGTACTCTGCCACGAATTGCCACATGAGCTGGGTGACTTTGCGCTGCTGCTACAGACAGGTGTACCTTTGCGTCGTGCTGTCTATCTGAATATTGTCAGTTCAGTGCTGAGTTTTGTAGGAATGGCTATTGGATTGCTTATAGCTGGCGCGCATGAAAATATGACTCAATGGATTTATGCAGCTACTGCTGGCTCTTTCCTATACATTGCGCTGGCAGATCTTGTGCCGGCTATGAGCGAGGTGGAAAATAGTGCGGGTGATTCGTGGAGCAAGCTCAAAGGCACACTCATACAAGTTACGGGCATGCTTATAGGTGGTTTTATAATGTTGGCAATTGCTGTTTACGAACATTCACTGCAAGCACTTTTCAAATGATGAAGGCGCATTGTTAGTAGCTGCTTAATTTAGAAAAATATTTTCATGAATTTAGAATTGTTGTCTTTAGCTTAAACTAACGAGAAAAACATAGGATATATTCCACTTCTGAATTTAGAGTTTTATCATATAGAACTTGATTATCTGTAGAGCAGAGCTTTCAAGGCCAATTGCCTTTTAAAGGCTGCTTTTAAAGTATTATTAACTACATTCATACATTCTATATGTATACATATGTTGTTCTTATAATATATTTAAATATTTAGTTATAGAACTTAAAAACGAGGCATAAGACGAATAAGTTATATAAATTGATGAAAAAAGAGTTGCCAATTATTTCTAATTTACAATTTTAAAATAAAAATAAAACAGAATATGAAAAAACCGTATGCCTTCGGACTTCAATGATTTTTTTGAGAAACCAAATATCGGTGAGCAGTAACGATGAAACATCACTAGAGATGGGAAAAATGTCAAATCAAGCGCCTGAAAATTATTTTTTAAATTTATTTGAAGAAAAGAATTGTGCAATTGGGTGGCAGTTATGTTAGCCTAAAATTATGCTCACACAATTTTCACAATTTACCAAATTTTTTGCAAATAAATTTACAAAATAATTTTCAAGCTCTTGATTTACATATTTTTCCGTTCTCTTAACATCATGCTATATGAACATGGACTATCGCTAAAAATGTTGCCTACATTTAGGCACCAGCATAACATTTAACATGGAAACTTGTTTTCATAAATGCATTCATAAGAGCTAATTATATTTGCATTTAGTTACAATATAAAACAACAAAAACCTCATATTTAATAATAAAGTTGCATAATCTAAGCTATTTGCTGTTGTGAATCCTCAAATGGTTCGTTAGGCAAACGTGCTGGGTTCTAAAAAATCAAGAAATTAAAATTTTTCAAATTCAAACAAGAGTCTACAAAACCTACCAATTTCTTAGCCCGTTCCTCCAGCGTATTGCACGCTACATGACTCAAAGTAAAGCCAGCTGGCAAAGCAACACCCTGCACTCTATACAGAGCGTCTTCTGCGCCTTCATCAGCCAACTTATGCGCCACCGTCACAGTACATTTGCCTAGAAAACGTGATGAGGCTACCATAGGACCACGCGATATATCGATATGTGTACCCATGCGATAGAGTGTGACACGTCCTTGATTTTGTTGCGCTACACTGGGCAATTGTTCGTGTTTGTAATGTGAATCGGCGAACATTTCCAAAGCAAGCTCATCGCTAACATCGAGACGTTCTATTTTCAAATCTTTTGCTGCTAATTTAACCATTTCGCCGGAGATGGCGCGTAGCTCGGCTTTGTTCGGTTGCCAGGTTTGTGAACGTAGTACTATGTCGTAGACAAAACTGCCGGATTTAACTGAAAAGTGATTGAAGGTTGTTAAATGCATTTTATATGCAAGTTTATCGTACTTACTATTTGGTCCAGGGAAACTGTGGAGTTGCAATTGTGCTGCTTCGGTAAAACAGTTTTCCAATGCTGCACCCAACATGAAACTACATGTGCGCCAGAATGCTCTGGAAAGGAAGAATTCAAAATCAATATGAGGCTTATTAATCAGTAGCTCCCAAGGATAATAAGGGTTACCAAAGCCTTCGAGCTACTATTACTATCAGGTACGTGTACGTTCAATCCACTCACTTATTTATGATATGTGGATCAGCTACATTAAAATTCAAGAGCTGCAATGTGCACGACTCTGGCAGCGGACGATGCATATCCCAAGGCACACTTCCATCAATCAATGCGAGTGCGGAACGCTTGCAATGTCCATCACTTAAATGCTGCGCACAATTGTAAGGTGTTGATATTGAAGCATTCATAGCTAGTGTTACATCTTCCGGCAACCCTAGATAACGTACTTCAATTTTCTCCATTCGTCCAACGGCCTCTTTCTGACGTTGCTGCTCCTGTGAGAATAGCTCATTGCGTTTGGCTACAGCTGGGCTGATGTTAGTTGTAGGGGCGGCAGAGCAATGACCTAGGAAATGTGAGAGATTAGTTTTAGTGAAAAAAGCACAGATATTGATGGTGCTCAGTTAAAAATGTGGTGGTGTGTTTATATAAAGCTCAGAAGTTTCATTACTGTCACCGGCCACTTTGCGATTGTACAAATACTCACGTAGGCTCGTCCATCCTTTGAAGCGACTCGCTATATTTAATACTGCTTTGGAAAGCTCTCTAGTGGCTGTCATTTTTACAATTTTTTTACTATTTTTCTTTTAATTTTCGTAGTAAATTTTCTAAATTTTTTCCAAGCAGCACAATCAATTGTCAATTTATCGAACAGCTGATTGACAACGTGCTTGAAGACTGCATAATTGTGAATGTAACATTTCTCAATTGTGAATGACTTCTCGCAATAAGAAGAAGCATTGAAAAAACAGCGCTGTCACAATTTTGTTGGTCATCTTTCATCGGCGAATCATTTGTAATTTTGCAGAGTAATTTTATAAAAAATAAAGCGTTTTTAATTTAGCAAGAAGCAAAAAAATGCATTTGGAACAAGTACGCGAAGTGCCTAAAGGAGGCTTCAATTTCGATAACTGCAAACGGTAAGAAAACGAGTTTACTTCGAAGTCGCAAATATTTAACGTGTTCCCCTTTCGCAGCAATGAAATGCTACTCAAGTCTGGTTACCAGCAACCGAGGACTGTGAAAACCGGCACAACCATTGCTGGTATCATATTCAAAGATGGTGTGATTTTGGGAGCTGATACGCGTGCCACTGAAGGACCAATTGTCTCAGACAAAAATTGTTCCAAAATTCATTACCTCGCCAAAAATATGTAGTAAGTATGCATGGATGATTGTTGTTGTTGCACTAGACTTAGTTCGATCCGCTTAGGCGTCGCGCCCATAAATGCAATAGGAAGTGATACTGATATGTATTGGCTGATATAGTTTAGTTGAACCCGGAATACGGATTGATGTGGACTTAGTCGCTTTTTACGTGTAGTATACCTACTTTGGGATTTATTCTAAGCTCCCTAGCCCGCGTCGGTTGGATATTTAGCATAACTGAATAACTATTACAATAACGAATCTGCAATTATGGATCTTTCATACTATATTAACATTTGCCTATCTCTTCCCTGCATAGCTGCTGTGGTGCTGGTACCGCTGCTGATACTGAGATGACTACCGATTTGATTGCCTCCCAACTGGAAATGCATCGCCTCAACACCGGTCGTCAGGTGCCTGTAGTGGCTGCCAATACATTGCTAAAACAATTTCTTTTCCGCTATCAGGGCCACATTAGTGCGGCTCTAGTACTGGGTGGTGTTGATAAGACAGGTTCATACATCTATTGCATACATCCACATGGTTCCACAGATAAACTGCCATATGCTACAATGGGTTCGGGTAGTTTAGCTGCCATGTCTGTTTTCGAATCACGTTGGAAACCCGATATGACTGAAGAGGAAGGCAAATTGCTAGTACGTGATGCGATTGCAGCTGGTGTTTTCAATGATTTGGGTTCTGGTTCAAATATTGATTTATGTGTTATACGCAAGGATTCTGTAGATTATTTGCGTAATTATGAGTTGGCTAATTTGAAGGGCAAACGACATGTAAGTTATTGAGCGTTGTACTGTAATGGATTGTGTGGTTAATTTTTGAAATTTCCTTACAGGGTGACTACCGTTTCAAGCCTGGTACAACTGAACTTGTTGGTACCGAGCAATTAATCGAAGTTATACCATTTGAAGCTTTCCACAAGAAATTGTCATCTGATGAAAGCACTGAAGCAATGGAAGTTGGTGCTTGAAATGTGAATGAAGTAGTGCTCAGTGTGGTGGATTGAAAATCTTATAAAATTTTTGTTTATTTCAAAATAAATCTAGCTTTTACATAAATAATTGCAATGTTTGCTCAAAGAATGTAAATTACGAGAACGATATAGGATAAGACAACAACACGTTGTAGAGATGCCAAAATTTGCTCTTTATCCACATGACAGGAAGCGACTTTTCAACAGTTTAGCGGTTTATACTGCTACAACGGACGTTGTCGTATCCATAAATACTTCCTGAAATATTCAGTAGGAAAATCACATTGATATGGGAGGTGCCACGCCCTTTTCTCCCGTCCTCACGTTTTTTTTTTTTTTCTTGAGGAGTTAGAGATTAATCTCATCTATCCCTTTGCCTAGTTTCAATATTCTACCATGAATACTTCCATGGGAGGTGCACGCCCGCTTCTCCCTTCCTCTCTTATTTGCTTGGGGTGTCATTTGCCCCTTTTCCCACTTTCCACATTCTATGATCATTTTCAGCCAAACTAAAGTCTTTTAAAAGAAAAATCATTTTATTCGAATCATAATCACACTATTTAATTCTTACATAGTTTTGTGATTAAAAACAAAAAAAAATCACGATATGATTTCATACATATTTATGAATATTCAAACTATTTTACATCTCGACATAAGTGGGCATTGTCATAACACCACAATTATTCTTACGCGCCGACATCAAAATATAACCATCATTACCCCAATACGTAGACCATGAATTCTTTACCAACCAATAATTTTCACCATTTATTGAACCATAACCCACAGCCAAGACAGCATGATCCAGCTCATCCAACCCATTTTTGCACGTCGGCTCATAGTACACACCATGTGAATAGAAACTGAATGTACGTGGTGAAGCATCAATAGCCACTGAGAGTGGTCCATGTTTGAGCATAGCAATCTTGAAAGCATTCGAATCACCTGACGTGACATTCACAAATCCAGTAATTGGTGCAACAAGCGTTAAATTATTGGCATGACAATAACCATCTTGACCCAAATAGGGACCATAAGCCTCCTCTGTTGGTACGCCACCCATTTTCATCATCCATTGATAGACACGGAAGTCTTCGCCACCATCACAACCATTATTGCCATATTGCCATGAGCAATCGATGAGCGCTTGCTGCGATAGACGTACTAAATTGCCGCCATTTTTCAGGAAATAAGCGCCTTCGATATGACCAATTGTGCCAAAGGACCAACAGGAGCCGCAAACGGATTGATCTGAGGATGATTTAGGAAACGTTTTATAATTAAAGATATGAAAGCTTTTTTTAGAAGGTGTGGAGAGAAACCAAATTGTCCCGGGAAGCTTTTTAAAAGCTTTATCAACAACTCGTTTTAGGGACGCTAATTTCTCATAACAGAAAAGTGCAGGATTGAGACACTCTCCATACTCTTCAGAGAGCTTCGGAAACATTTTTTGGAAGCTCGCTATTCGTGAAAGCATTTATGGGTTAAAAAAGTACATAAATAGTACTCAGGCTTTGTAGAAACTTTTCTTGTGCTGTTTTTGAAAGCGCTTTATGAAAGAAAGTTTAAATTTTTTGTGAGCTTTTAGCTTTGTAATAAGGTAAGTAAGTTTCACGAACAAGCTCAAAGAACTGATCTTTTTACGAGCTTTTAGAAAAACAAGCATTTTGAGGAAGTTTTTATGTAAAACATCAAGCTTATATTTGGTAGCATGACGAAAGCTCACATATCGGCTAGTTTTCTTACCTGAGATAAGTCATTAAGCCTTTTTAGATAAGCTTTCCACAAATCCAAATATTAGTTAAAAATTGTTTACGAAGCTTTTGTAGGAAATTGAAAATCTGAAAGCTCTCTTTTTAGATTAGCTTTCCCCCAATCGAAATCATACTTCAAGATTTTTGTGAAGATTTCGCACGGGATGATCAACAAAAGCTATAAGGAAAGTTGTGAAAAAGCTTAAAAAGTAACTTTTGAAGAGCTTTAAAAGCTTGAAAGTTGAACTTTTAAAAATCCCTTTTATTTTGTAGTAAAAAAGCTCACTTTTAGCAAAGCTTTTTAGAGCTTTTTGTCTTTCGAATCCCTCTCACTCACCTTTAACCGGTGTAACAGCGCCATACAAACGCCAATCATACTGATCCGGTAGATCATCCTTCACCTTATCGACATTATATGGGAATGGTTTGCCGGTATTGAAGACACCCGATGATTTATAGCCACGTCTTGCGCGCAACTCCTCATCCGTCTTATCAGCTAAATGATTCACAGCCAAACTATAACTCAAACGTGCGCGATTCTTCGAATTGATGAAACGTAAATTTTGTCTAAAAATATTCTTGCGATATTCATGCTCATCGTCGGTCTTATATTGGATGCCATGTTTGTGTTTGAAATGATCAAAGGCATGCTCAACATGATGTTCCACAGCGGGATGAATGAATTCTTGCATGGGATTGAAAGTGGCGTAATGACCAGCGCCGGGACCCGGGAAGGCTACACAAACCATGCCTGTTTAAAGAAAAAAGAATACCATTAAAACTGTACAACAAAATGTTCTCAAATCTCAACTCACTATCATCCAATTCGAAGACCTCATTTGGTATATCGTCCTTCTCATAGCTATCATAATCCAAGTAGTAGTGATCGTAATGTGAACCCAACAGCGAATTATAACCTCGCATCTCATAACGCACCGGTATGGGTTGACGTGCTGCGGGATAGTGAGGTGATTTCTTGTAGCGCACCCACAATGTGTAAACATTACGCTTCTGTCCAATTACTTCCTCCAAACGGAACTTATCACAAGTAAACCCCAGAAAGCTTTCAGTGCCCATGAGTGTAAAGTTTTTGGCATCCGGTAGTATAGTTTGTATACCAACACGATTTTCTTCGGTGCCATTCAATTGCAAGCAGGTGATTTTATTCAACTCGGTATCGGTGGACACTGGTGCCAATTTAAGTGAGGTACCATAAGGCATAACACCAGCCAGCTGATAGGTCTTCACCATGCCACCATAGTAGTCGATACGTGAACGCCGTGTGTGCTTATCATACCAGGCATAGAAGGGTTCTGCAATCTCGGCATAGGGAATATAAAGTGTACCCTTGGTTATATAGGTCTCATCCCATTTTGGCGGATTTGTGGCTGAAAGTGAAAATGAGATTCATTAAGTATAATAGGGTTTTAAGATGGTCTCAGAAGATAAGGTTCTTCCAGAAAAAGTGAGAGGTATGGCCCTCAGTTTTCACCAATCTGGAGCTATCAACGAAAATGCGGGTATTATGAGCTCAACTATCAATAACGCAGTCACAAAACGGACGCCGTTATTAAGAAATCGAAGAAGTCTCAAAACCTAGATCTCGAATCTTGCTAGGCAATTTTAAAGCCAGGATGGGTAACGAAGGAATTAAGTCCCCTTAAGAAACTAGGTTGATTATCAGCCCCGTGCCTCTAAATTTTAGAAAGACGCTGCGTACAGGGATACTTTGGGAGCTTGATGGAGGTACAATAATAGCGACCTGGTTAGCGACGTACACAGCTTTATTCATGTATGGAGGAAAGGTTTCTCCTCATTCCCAAACTACGGGGAAGATGACTATCCTAATTCCTGAGGATGAAAAAAGTCGCACCACCCCACTATGAGGCAGTGAGGATGTCAATATCCCACCTCAAAGATAGTAAATCATCTAAAAATGACGACATTTGCGCCAAGCTGTCCAATAACGGAAGCGAAGAGTTGTTAAAGCATTGGACTTTCAGTCTCATTAATATCTCATGAAATGTCCTAGGGGGTTCAGACCTATTAAGTCTACCGTACACTTCACAGTGTACGGCTACTCCAAAAGACTTTGCGTAATACGAGCAGTTCCGTCAGAACTGAGAGAGTCCTCTCCGTGCCTTATTCGAATTTTTACAATGAAGAAATTTCACAATGAGCTCTACGAGCTTTACACAGCCCAAAAGCTTCGCTGGCTAGGTCATGTTATGACCGTAAAATCGCCTACCCAGAAGGGTTTCCTATCGACACTCGAATTATACAGCAGAGAAAGAAAGAAAAACAAGTGGGCTTGGCCACCCTTAATGCGTCCAATTGGTACGCTTCAGTACTATGATCCTCAGGTTCCAAAAGGATTTTTTAGTGCATGGCGCTTTGATCTTTGCCCAGAAACGGAGCGTTCGTCTAAACTCCCTTGAAGGAGCGTTCCTAATAAGAACCGAAGTCGTCCGAAACGGGACCCACATCAGAGTGTTTATGGATTTAATAAAAAGAGGAGTACGCGCGGAGTCCTTCCGAATTATATGGGTAAGTGGTTTGCGACTTCGTAAACGCGCTTTGCAGGAGCCCTAAAGGATCACTTTTTTCATTATCTGGAGGGTATTTCGGGAGCCCCTTCGGATTATATGTGTGAGGAAGTGGGACTTCCTAAACGAGCTTTACAGGAGCCCTAAAGGATCACTTTTTCCATTATGTGGAGGGGGTATTTTGGGACTGGCTATTTTGAGACTCCCTTCCAGATTATATGAGGTAGTTTTTTGGTACTACGTAAAAGCGCGTTAGAGAAGCCCGAAAGGGGGTATTTTGGGGCTGAGTATTTTGGGACTCGCTTCCGGATTATATGAGGAAGTGTTTTGGGACTCCGTAAACTCGCATTACAGTAGCCCTAAAGGATCAAGTTTTTCATTATCTTGGGGGAGAGGGGGAAGGTATTTTGGGGTTGAGTATTTTGAGACTCCCTTCCGGATTATATGATGTAGTGTTTTGGGACTCCCTAAACGCACATTTTAGGAGTCCTTAAAGTGCACTTTTTTATAAATTTTAGAAGGAACTTTTCTCCGTCGGATACTCTCCTTCGAGATCCTTTTAGAAACCTTCGATTTTGGGGATGTACTGCGAATTTTTTTATACTGTCTAATGTACCACCATTCATCAGCGTATGTGTGCGTGTGTTTACCGCTTATTAGATGGAAATCGAGAACAAAGTGCAAAAACAAAAATTGAAATGGCGGATTTTGACAAAACTCAGCTTAAAACAAGAACATAAATAAACCGCAAATCTGAGCAAAAACATAGACGGTGAAAGTTTTTGAAAAAAAGTTTGAGGTAAATCTAAGTGTGAGAGCCGCACATTACAAGAACAGCCATTTAACTTGAGTACTCTTATAAGAGTAACCGCATTACAAAAAAAAAATTTAAAAAAAGTAATTTTTAAGTCTAGCTAACAAGTATTAAATCGTAAAATCAGATTAAATTTTATTTTCATGAAATTAATTAAATTCACTTACCGTCACTCAGACCGCAAAGCACCACCACCAACAAAAACACAGCGAAGCGCATTTTGTGCTCTGTAATTTAAACCCCCAACTGTTTGGTTTCTCACAAAGCGCTTTTTGCAATAATTTTATTGATATTTCACAGTTCTTTGTTTTGTTGAAAATTATTTATGCAATTTATGACTACTTAGTAATATTTATATGTAACTCAACTTATTTCTTACTTTTTAAAACGAAAATCGCGTGTTCTATCGACCGCTGTGAGCGGTTAACTAAAAGCTGTGCTCAGCTTTAATGCCGACAAAACCTGCCTGAGACAATCGCATTTTTGTTGTGTGCCGGGTGTTCTATGTAGAAGACGAGCGATACTCATGCGATTATGTATTTATGTACATATGTAAGCTTATTTACCCAGTGGACCAGTACAAACCACAAGATGCACCATTAGGACTCCCGAGATGAAGTAAGGGTTCGGGACTTGAATTGGCTAAAATCCACCAATCGAAGATTTGTCGGGCTCATAGGCATTCTTCTGCGATTGTGGAGCTAGTAGCAGAAGGTAGTACCGAAGCGCCTGGATCTGTGTCCGGCCTGTCCACGTAACATTTCCCTAAACCTGCATGATGCTTTAGATCACTCTGGGGCAACCCTTTTGAAACTGCACGTTTCCTAGGACTTCCGTTGTTGTTGTGGTTGTAGCAGCAAAACCACTCCCCGAAGGTTTTGGGGAGTGATGCCGAAATTGACTGTCCGTGGACGGATAAGAAGCCGGCACGCTACGGTACTCCCTTGCGGTACTGCCCGGCTGTCGTGGTAGCGATTTGGTATGACCGGTGGAACCTTCTAGGTCATGTCATCCCTCCATCCGTAAGGAAGGAATAGATGGGTAGTAACAGGTGAGAGGCATCATATCCGTAGATCAACCATCGAGCTAGCACGTAATTACCTATGTGCATATTAGTCGCTTCTTACGACCGATATGCCTACTTAAACCCCTAACCCACAGGGGTTCGTTCCGTTAGAAGAGCTTAATGAAGACCTTCGGAATGATCATGCACTCTAGGCAGGGTGAAGCACGCTGCTAACAACAACAACAGGCATATTTACCTCGATAGCAAGTAGCCGTTTCTTTCGAATTACTACTCCAAGCGTAGGTCGCCTCCCCGTTGGTGCACCCTGGGTAACGCTAAAATACATACATGGTCTACACAGCTAGTTTCTACGTATTGCCAGTTCTACGAGAACTGTGCCAGTACTTGTGCTATGCCCATGTGTACCCATCGTACCGAAATGAGCCGGGCCGTTTTTTTTTTTATATCAACCCGACCAAGAGCAATACACGTTGGATGACCCTGTCTGGCATTTGGGCAGAGCTACACCTCGTTACAGCAACAACAACAGACTAATATTATTTTCGGTGCTACCAAGAGGTGGTAAGACGAGATATTTCCATTCTCAGTTCATTGTAGTAGGGTGTGGGACATAGGCAGAGATTTGGATATCAAACCTCCATCTTCTTAGCCATTTAGCAATGAGAAGAAGTGCTCCTTCGGTAACTTAGTGCAGTCTGTACGCCCGTTACCAAGTCGCAAATGTTTTCCCTGCAGGAGGTCGTAACGGTTTTGAAGCCTTCCCCTACTGGTTCTCGTAGAACCGGCAATACTAGAAACTAGGCCATGTAGGTCTTTTAGCGTTACCCAGGGTGCACCAACGGGGAGGCGACCTACTCTTACACCCCTAGACGTCTTTCTTTCTTCTTACCCTCATGACAACGCAATGGGGTCATGAATACAGCTTCTTTCCCGTCGTGGAGCTGCAGAGATCGGTTAAGGGGTGTAAAAGTAGGTCGCCTCCCAGTTGGTGCACCCTGGGTAACGCTAAATGACCTACATAGCCTACACGGCTAGTTTCTTGTATTGCCGGTTCTACGAGAACGGTGCCAGTACTTGTGCTGTACCCATCGTGCCGAAACGACCCGGGCCGTTTTCTTATATCGACCCGGCCAAGAGCAATACACTCGAGGTGACCCTGTCTGACATTTAGGCGGGGCTACACCTCGCTACAACAACAACAACAAGACGTCATAGCATCCTTGATTTAAGGGATATAATAATATATAAAAGCTCTCCCTCGAGGTGATGTTTTTAGAACTTACTTACTTCCTTAAAATAGCCTTTAACCGCCTAGGCGATTTTGGCCGTCCACAACAGCTTGTTTCGAAATGCTTCCTATTTGACTCACTGGGTTATGTCTAAAAACATACATCCACAAATGCTTAGTTATGTTTGTACATGTTGTACGTGTGTTTACATATGCAGGCGAACAAATACATACGAGCTGGGAGCAAGATTATCAGTAGAGCCCAAGTCAAAGGCTTGAGAAATAGAAAGCAAATAAAAATAAACTTCTTTAATCTTGTATAAGTTCATGCAAGTGGATAAGGTTTCTGATAACATATTGGCGACCTCATCCGATATATTTGGTTTGTGAGTCTCCCTGGCATTCGGACCGTCATTTTGAAAAACTATTGACATCACCGAAGTTCATAAATTTCGTCGGACTCCTACAAAAAGAGACTGCTCGAAATCGACGAAGCCCGATACCTGACGAGACTTCGTTCCAGATTACAGTATAGAAGCTTCTCTAAAGGGATTCTATAATGGGCGAGCCGAGGGTATGTAGGTTTTAATATGTTTACACGAGCTGATTAAGTTTCCTTTCTACCGTTAATACTGATCGTGGAAAGATTGAGACCCCGTATGCTGCACGCCTTTGATATATACATACATACACAAGTCACTCTTTATTTAATTCCTTACAGCGACTTTTATCAAACTGGCATACCGTATTGAACTATTATCACTTCTTTTGTTATGGGTTATTGGACTTGACTGTTTGTTGTTTTCTATGCGAAATGTAAATATAATAGATACATATGTGTTATTTAGTTATACATCGTATTGTATGTATATAATGCATACATATATTACTGTAAAGAGAGATAACGGCAGACAGATGGCAAAAGGCCGGCGACCAGTCAAACGACAATAAAAACAAGTAAGGCAGTTCAAGTTTGGGAGAGCCAAACATTAAATACCCAGCGGTAGTTTTCAGAACGGGATAACAATGATATAGGCCACAGGAGGATTTACCTAAAAGTTTATACTATTTTAGCTATTTATCTTACCAAATTAGGTCATTTTCGAAAGTTTCGATATGGAAAGTGGGCGAGGTTGAATTTTCAAAAAAGCCTCCCGAAAAAGGGGCGTGGTTATCATCCATTTTCGTAAATTTTCATATGGTAACCTACTTTGACTAGAAAGTAACCTGTGTATTAAATTTCATGCAAATATCTCAATTTCTACTCAAGTTATGTCAATTTATGTGATTTTCGAAATTTTCGATATCGAAAAAGGGGCGTGATTATCATCCGATTTTGGCCATTTTCAATAGCAACCTACCTTGGCTAGAAAGTAACCTGGGTACCAAATTTCAGGCAAATATCTCAAGTTATCGTGTACACGGATAGACAGACGGACATGGCCAAGGCGAATACATTACAGGTGGCATCCTCCCATCATATGGTTTCTTCTTCTTCCTTGAAAATCGAATCGTAGCTGTCAAATTGCTTATGTTGTTGCTTTGTGTGACATTTTCAGTTACAAAGAGTTTGTGCGTGTGTGTGTAGATCTGAATTCGCTCGAACCCACCTGTATGAATTCGCCTTGGACATGGCTTAATGAACTTTTTTTTATTCAACCTAAGAACTTTCATATATGGAACTCTATATCTAACTCGATTATTTTGTGCCGTTACGTAGTGCCGTTATTTGGAAAAAATTATAATACCTTTGTACTAGTACTAGTACGCTGGGTATAAAAAAAAAATGAAATGAGCTACTACGACTATCAAGAGCTGAGATATGCAGCAATTTTTAAGAGAGACTTTGAAGAGAGAAATAAACTAAGCCCATGCTCTACCAGGCGTTTTAAATTTAAGCTAGGCTTAGGCAGGGTAGTGGGAGCTGTGCCTTAATAAAGACGGATGAAAGAGATTCGTCGGAAATGTTTACATACTTACGGTGTGGTTAGGTATTTTAAAAAAAAGACACATTTTATTCGTTGTATCAATTTTTATATTTAAATAACGAGTATTTACATATATATTTAGAAATCATATTAAAACAATAATTAGGTTTTCCTAAAAATATTAGACTAGACTATTTATAATATAAACAGGGGTATTCAATTAGACTTAGGTTTTGTAATGCAGCGATGTAATGATTTTTGAATTGAGAGAAATTAATTACACAGTACAACAAAGTTGAGGTTTTTGAAAATCCCACTGGGTTTCTCAACTGTTTCCGAAGCTTTTGGGAGTGCAGAGTCCGAATCTGAAGTCAGAGTTTTCAGGTCACCCTAGGGGGTGGTTTTCAAAGAAATCGGTAGTTGTAAATTTTTTTTTTTTTAATAGTTTAACTACTGTTCTAGGGTCAAGGAACCATGATTTAATTTCGATTTTTATATTTACAGATGTTCCATAGTTCAAAAAATTGGGGCATAGTAAGTTATTAAAAAAAAAAATTTACTACTACTACCGATCTCTGACGTAGGGTAACCCGAAAAACTGACTTCAGATTCGGATTCAGCACACCCAAAAGCTTTAGAAACCGATAAGAATCCCTCTGAGACTTTTTGGCTGTTATACAGTGTTATTTTGGAAAAAAAACAACAGTTTACAATTTATCAAAAATAAAAATAAATTAGGTTATTTAAAAAAAACTTCGAAACTAGACATAATTAAAAATAAACAAAAGTAACCCACATAGCCCGGTCAAAATAGACATAAAAATAGACAATAATTCCCATAGAGTCAAAATTGTGTTACAGAGCTTAGGTTCGCTGTTAGAAAGAAAACTTCAAGAGTCCCCATGTGTGGCAAAAAAGTTATTCGGTGTCAAAGGTCAAAATTTTAGGGGTTTTGAACCTAACGTAAAGACTTTTAAATAATTTTCTTTGACCTTTTTTTGTAACGAAGTTCCCCATCGACAATAAACGACATCGACTTTTTTGTAAAGTCTATAGCTCCCCATCTAGAGCCACATTTTCTCCATTCATTATATAAAAAAAATACTAATCCGGGGAAATTTAGTTATCTTGTATAACAAAAATTTCCAAAGAGAAAATTTTTTTGTCAGAAGCTAGGCTCACCCCACGAAAGAAAACCGCAAAAGTCCCCATTTATCCCATTTGTGTTAAAAAAGATTTTCGGGGTCTGAAGTCGAGAAAAATGAAAAAAAAACATATTTCGGGGTTTTTTTTTTTTTGGATTTGCCCATATTTGTAGAGAATTTCCAGGTCTACAACTTGACCTCGGGAAAATTTTCAAAAGAACTTAAAGTTTTCGAGAAAAGTCCAAAAAACCTAAAATTGTGACCTTTGACCCCGAATAACTTTTTAACACACATGGGGTCGATGGGGACTTTTGAAGTTTTCTTTATGATGGCGAACATAAAATCTTCGAAAATTTGGCTTTAATTTGACCGCACTAATAGGTAATTGTAGTTAATGATCTATGATGATCTATATATATTTTTTACTTGTAAAATGCTTTGGTTTTACTGATTTATGTTATAAATCATAAATAATTTTTGTTTAATCTAAATAGTTGGTTAATATATTTAATTAACAGTTAAGAGTATTTAAAATAATTTCTTTTAATTATTTTTTTATTAAAATAATTTAACAAAAATTTTAATTATAAAATTTAATATAACAATATTTTATTATTATATATGTAAGTCAGATTTATTTAAAGTTACGCTCTAATAACTTCCAATAAGAGTATTTTTTTTATTTTTTTAATGGCTTAGAAAGTACATTTCTAGAGTTTGGTTAACATATTTACAATCTCTATTTATTTAATATATTAAATATTTATATTTTATGGCCCTCATTTGCTCTAATATCACAAATTTTACTAAGACTAAATATTGTTTTTATTATTTTTATTATTATTTTTTTTCATTTATGTAGTATAAAGTAGGCGTGTGATAATTTTCTATAGCTAAATTGATCCTGGGGTGACAAAAAATCGATTCTGGGTAGAGCTGGAAAGCTATCGATAGTCGTACTGGCGATCGTTTTTTTTTTGTCTGGGCCCGAATCGTGACATCCGTGATCGTACAACTCGTCACGTAAAATTTTGTTTTTCGGATTACGACTTACGTGAACGTACAACTTCTATCGTGGTTTCGGATTTTTATATACGTGACCGAGTGACTGAAGGTATTCAAAACTTTGTGAATTGAAAATAAATTACGTGTCGTTAGCTATCGTATCTAACAATCCCATTTCGCTTATACGTCTGACGTATCACGGAATTTTCTCTCGTCTGGTTTTCGATTCGTGATCGTATGTAACGATTCGAACCCTGATTCCCTGTAGTTTGATTCCCCACAATTTGATAGCCTTAAGAAATCTAATTAAAACATTCTGAAATATCAAAAATCTACTTTATGCGCTTTAAAACCAACTGAATGGTGAATAATAGTCATTATAAAGCTTGAATTGAATTTTTTAACACTCTAAATGCGGTCCCCATATTCTTAATGACTTTTTGAAAATCAAATTGATGCACAAGGCTGATTTACACGGGTCGATTTTCTAGTCGATTTTCTGGTCGATTTTCTAATCGATTTTCTGGTCGATTTCTCATTCAACCTTCAAATGCAAGGCGTGAATCGATCGAATTGCTATTTACATGGTAGTTCGCGGGAAATCGACCAGAAAATTGACCCGTGTAAATCAGCCTTAAGTAACCCACATTCAAATTTTTTTAATTAACTCAAGTTCCATAGCATTCCACAAAAATTCGACGAGTATTTTCTTGGTCTTAACTGCAACAAGATCTATATTATAAAAATTATACTTATTTACATTAAAGGGAACTTTAAGGCACATTTTTATTGCAAAAACGGGATTTCTCGAACTAATAAGAAAAATCGATAAATATCGATACATCGATATTTTTGGTTCGGTTTCGTTTAGCGATTTTATTTAGTTTTTTGTATGCACTCTTGCAATGGCGGTATAGCGTTTTTAACAATAACATAAATTAATCGATTTTTTTTGTATTTTTTTTGTTTGTATCGAAACCGATATTTCGCCGCTAAACCATCAAGGTTATTCCAGCATCAAGGTTAGGCCTTGCAATATATACAAATTGTGTATCTAAATTATATATCGTAATTTAAAAGATGCCCAAATTGGTAAATTGGTTTCCAAAAATATTGAAAATTTGTTTTTGAAGCAAATTTTGAAGTAAAGAGCTTTCTAAGTAAAGTTTGATATGCATATCTGGATTTTCAACTGCTTACTGAGATCAGTCTTTTTTTTTTTAAATATGCTTTCTTCCTCAGCCATCAAATGGATTACTATTTAGTTCGAAATCAAACTAACCTATAATTTTCAAAAACATAAATACCTACATATTTACAATTTTATAGCACTTGTATGGCACTGATGAAAAATATATCTTACAAACTAAAAAAAAATCTCTGCAATATTTCGACTGCTGAGTGGGTGATCTTCTTCAAAATATTTTTCAAAAAAAAAACTCTATCTCAGAATTTGTTTGCAGAACAACTTATCTTCAAAAGCAAACGCCTTATCTTAGTTTTCAAATCAAAACAAGTCTTATTATAGGGCGTCTTTGAAAAATATTTTGAAAATAGTGATTCTCTACTCATCCGTATATATATTAATTTTGAAAGTATTGAGAGTTGCTTAAAAAGTTGTGAAACTTCAATATACCTGCACATCCTTTTACATACCTACTATTTACATTTTGGCATTTTTTTTCTATACATAAATTAAACTAAACTTTCCAACTAACAACTAAACTGGCACTAAGAATTCACTCAGCTGATTTACAAAAACATTTTTTCATCTTCCATTTCACCCATAGCAAATAACAACTTAAATGCTATAACTATAAAACACGTCGACACTGCAACGTCCACAACACCAACGATACAATCACCGTTATACTTGGTAACACCAATATACGCCCACCACTGTCATCCGTGTTCACCTCCACCAAATGTGAAACCGTTAAACCAGAAAGCAACAAATTTGTAGTGATTTCATGCGCCTGCGCATCGATCAGCGTCGAAATACGTTCTGCCTCACGCGCGCACGCTTCTATTTGTATACGCGCTGGTATGGTGGAACGCGGTATAAGCGCCACAAATATACCCACCTCCATGGTGAGAAATCCAGTCAATTGACACTCGGATAATTGCACTAGAGCATCCAACGCTTTCAAGACGCTTTGCAGCGTTAGTAGATCCTTGTGCTGACCGCGCACTGCATACAAAGCGCGATCGATTTGCTTGCGTGAGTAGACAACGCGGAAGGCGCCCGCACATATGGGACAGCAAGCGCCTGGAGGTATAATGCCACGACAGTAGGTTGATGGTAGGCGCGCGCATTTAACCGTACGACAGCGCCGTCCCATATCAGCGACTAGCAAGCCCACCTCACGACAGCGACCAGGGTAGTCAACTCGTATGTAATCCGCCCAGGCGGCGCATTCGTGCGCGTAGGTGACACCATTGATGCCGCATACTGGACCTTGCCACGCACAACTGCGAAAACAAGAGCCCCAGTGCGCGAGAGTTGAGCGCGCTTCAAGTAGCGCACACGCGCTAGAGTGCGTGCGCTGTTGCGTATCGCATACAGGTTGAGGTTCAGCGTTAGCGCAACCGCCTGTCATATTAACTGCAAAGAAAAGAAGGTTAGTCTCAGGAGAATGCACGTGAGACGCTGCTGCAACTTACCACATTGATACTGCGCGCAAGGACGATGCATAGACGACAAGCAAATTTTGCGCTGCTCTAAACATTGATGACCAGCCGGACAGCTGTAGGCACCCTCGCGACACGGGCTCATCGTTGCGCATGCGCCATATTGAATCTCGTTGTCTTGCAATCCCAAGCACTTGGCGATGCAGGCAGATGGATAGGTGTTGCCGTTGCTGCCGCACACGGGCACAAAGTGTGTGGGGCAGTTGCAGGGCAGACTGGTGTAGGACGGGTCGCTGTAGCCTGTAGAGAAAAGAAAGAAATAGAAATATGTTGTGTGACCAAACGCGCCGCTCGCCTACTCACCTGCCAAACGACACTGCTTCTTGGTGCACGTGATCTCGCCCGCAAAGCAGCTACACAAATTACATTCCAAATAGAACGAGGTACCATGTCGAAAGCTCCTACCACCAGGCAGCTTGCAGCTTGTATATGAAAAACTTGGCAGCGGCTGACAATGTTCAATGCGCCCCTGCGCGCCACACCTGCATACTTTGAACGCGCCCACCGCGCTATCACCATTGATACCAGCATCACGCACATTTTGTAGCACTGGTATGCGCACATAAGCGCCAAAGGGCACAACATAATTGGACGCCTCGCCGAGACTACAGCCAGGCACGCATTCATACGCCGTACTCTCATTGCGCTGCGCCAGACACATCTCACTGCCATTACAAGGATGGCCCTTGCAGGGCGCCGTCAAGCCATGATGTCCACCTGTCTCCTTAGGCGCGTCACTCTCTTCACGATAGGGGCGCAACGATACGCATGGCACATCATCACCATCGGGATGTAGGCGCGCGCACACAGCTTCCGCGTTCAGCGCCGAACTCATGCGCGTCCAATCCATGCATTCGCTCAGTATTTCATAGCAGTCCTCGCGGCAAATGTGATTGTAGTGTCGATTGCGAGTGCAGGGCTTGATTTGTAGCGCGCAAGCGATTGCCTTCCATTGAGCGGGCGCGCAGCGCGTCATATTTTTGATGGGTAGCTCGAAACCGTCCAAACTCACTGAACCATTTTGTTGCCATAGCTTTAAATCAGAGCGCGCTGCAACATCAGCAACAGCGTTACAGCTACGAAATAGCTCGGTTGGACGATTATTAAAATTGGTACAAAAGCTGAGACCATCACAACCCAACTCGCAGGGCTCATCCACTTCGTCCACGCATTGGCGCAGCTCCAGCTCGTTGCGTTCCAGTAAGCATGAGCTCTCGAAAAGCGCGCGTGTTGCTGTCCAATCGTTAGAGTACGTTTGCACGCACAGGCGCTTGCACTTGGGCGTCGACGCCTTCTCACAACAATGCAATTTCGCCGAATCAATGCCGATTTGATTGATTTGCGAAAGCTCATTGGTACTTTTTGTAGCTGGTACGAAAATTTTGCGCTCAGCTGTTAAGAAGCACTGCCAGAGGGGTAGATATGGCAGCACAGTACCGCAGCCGCCCGCCTGCAGCTCGCCAATGATGATGTCAATACTTTCGGTGCTATTGAGCACCGCGCGACAGGTGCGTCGACAACTCTCGACGCTAGAAAACTCACAGCATGGTAAATCTGTAAAGATACATACACAAACAATTAGAGGAGGGGGTCATAAATTGCAATTAACCCTGTCAGCGCCGAAAATTAATAGAAGTCATCTCAACTTACATTTGTGCGAGTTTGTCACCGGCGTCATGCCTGTTATGTTGTGTACGCATTGCAGCAGTTCGGTATCACGTTCCGCGGAGCACATCTCACGTAACCGGTGGCCGCCGTTGCGTTTGTGTGTGGTGTGCGGCTCAAAGACATCGCGGCAGGCCTGTAACAACAAGAAAAACACAATTTGTTACGATTTTAATTACAAGCGCGCGCGTTCGCGCTGGGATGATGTTGTTAAGGTGAGCTCTTCTGTGGCTTTCAATTAACTGTCAAACCAGTCAATCAAGTTGAAAATCAATTACCTATGCACTCAGATTTCGTGCACGAGTTGATTGGTGGTCGAAAAAGTCATCAAATATATTGTCCATTTGAGCATTAATTAAACATTGTTGACGCCTTTGGCTAGTTTTTCTGGATGCGGAAAGATTAAAGGTAGACTATGAAATCAGGAAGTCAAGAAGATTAGGCAGAACCTGCTCCCACAATACGACGAGGTGTGGAAAATGTCTAGGTATGGATAGACGGTTCTTTTAAATAAAAATTTCTTATACTTTAGCAAAGGGTCCCGAGGTAGGGATCCTCGTTGAGCTCTTGCAAGATATCCGCAAGGACGCTAACAGCGTACCGATCCTGGACGAAAGGAATATGTCCATCGTCGGAAGGCTAACCGGACCTTATCAGTGCTTCATAAGACTTTACAAATCTGAAATTAGCCATGGTAATCCTATCAGCCCTGCCAGGGTTGGGAAGATTCCTCCGGGCCCTAAGAACCAAAAGTCAGTCAAACTATCTATCGATGACAAGACGAAGTAGGACTTCGCCTATTTAGGAGCGAAAGAATATGATGTCAGCCGAGAAACTCAATAAAGCTATCTCCTATCAAGATATATGGCTCGGAACCATGGACTTTGTTGAAGGAAGATGGGGTGGACCTTTTAGCATTCGAGTGTAAAGTTATCCGAAAGATGTATGGTCCTTCTTACTTTCATACTTTCAGTGCAACCCAGTTTGTCAGGTGGAGTAGATCTGGCTTTCTTGCTAAGTATCGTACTAAGTATCGCTAACAAGCTATGATTGGTCTGCTTCCGGGCTTCCCGTGTCACTTTTTCCTCCTAAAGTCCCGGGATTCGATTCGATTTGATTCGCAACGTCCAAAGTCGCCTATGATGATGGGTGAGAGAGAGCATCCAGTCCAATCCGTAGGATAAAAACTTCTTAGAAAGCCGTCGGGTTGAAGCTCCACATTAACTAGTCTCCAAACTTTACTTTTGAAAAAAAAAAAACCTTGCAAATGGCAGCACCTTCGGCGTCTGAGGTATAGTGGTTGAGTGAGGTCATGACCAACCCGATATATACCTTTTACTAGGTCCTGAATTTGATGAAAATCTTAGCTACACAAAACGCACAAGATGCTGCCTCACACATAAAGAGGAAAAGCCCACGACGAAGGAATCTCTTGAAGTCTTTCTTTCCCTCAGCAGTGCAATTTGTTGTAAAAATTTAAACCAATCTGTCTTTCTTCGCCAATAGAACCAAGAAATATTTTATTGACTCTCATTCCCCTTAAATCTAGCCAATCAAGTCCCCTCACAGTCGAAACACTGTTCAAATTTGTCATCTCCTCCCATGTAAAAAAGTCTAATAGTTCATTAAACATCCATCTCTTCTCCGCCATCTCATATACAACATACAACAACCCACCTGTAAGCATTCCGATGTACGCGCCATACTACAACACCGATCACCAGCCTCTTGATGCTCAAAACAAGCAAACATATGTTGCTCATCACTTTGACGGCACGCGTTGATTAGTTGTGGTTGTGCGGTTGATTCTGATGTGGCGCAAGCATTACGGCAACGCGGAGACAAACCCAAAGCACAACAACGTCGACCCGACCATTGAGCGCCACGTGCGACAGCTAAAAAAGGAAAGAAGAGAGACGAAAAAATAAGTTGATAAAAATAAAGTTGTGTTGAAGGAGTAGAAAATAGTAGCAGGTGATCTACATAAAAACATGTGAAAGAAATGTAGCAACATGAGAAATCCCAGCCAACCAGGGGAGACCATAAGATCAGCCCAAAAAACTTCTGAGCGTTAACCTTCTAAGAATGATTCGAAAAGAGTCACATCCCTCGGACCGAAGAACTTCATGGCTTTAGGAATGCAGGAAGAATTGTAAGTTTAGAGATAACCTGCTAGAACTCCCTTAACGCGATCTCAATGCACTCTCCGGTGGTTCCCTTAAGGTCTCCGATTTCGGTTTAGCGTTTTTTTTGAAGCTCACCGCATTTGGTTGACTGGGATGTGCATACACTTGTAGGCGTACAAATAGGAAGCCTAAAGTGCCGCGGTCTCTATTGTGGCTAAAATTCTTTGCACTGCTTTAGATTAGCAAGATTACGTGTAATTACATTCGAGTGATGTATGTGGTTCTGCTAAGATTTTTTTTATATATTTTAATGTTTCATGTTCTTGCATTTCTATTCGTTTTACTCTAAATCAGTGGTGGGCAAAGTGTTACAGTCTGATGCTGTCGCCAATGTCAGCTGCCAAAAGCTACCTGTTCAGGCGTGAATGGATTAGACGAGATTGCCTACGACTGCTCTCTAAATCTTATGCTCTTATGATCTGATTTATTTTTGCATAGTCGCTGACGCGTCATTAATCGAGCATGAAATTGTCGTTCGGCGGCGCTTTTGTAGTATTTTTTTCTAATTTTTTGTTAGACTGTGGAAATGTAATTTTTGTAAGATCAAAGGAAGTTTTTTATGCCGGGTCTCTTTGTACACTACTTTCTTATCAGAGAGCCTTTCATGTGTACAAATTAATTTTACAATATGGTTATCAAATAAAAAGTGTTCGTGAGAGCCTGAAAGTAGTGTAGTAGTTTTATTTCGATATCTAAAACCGTTTCGGTATTATCAACCAAAAAATGAATAAAATTTACCTTAAAATTTTCTTAGTTGAATAACTAAATGTTACTCATACGCCGTGTATGACCAATAAAAATTGCAATATTTCAAGATATACATAATTATTTTTACATGAAAAAATATTGTTATGCAATCTACTACTAAACTACTTTGAAATAACAATATCCTTTTCTATTGAATATGTTTTTTTCCCTATCTTTCTAAAGAATCCTGTTGTCCTTAAAAAAATTCAAAGATGAGTAATAAGTTTTTTATATATGGGAATAATATTAGTTTTTAGCGAACTTAGTATAAGCTGCTAGATACAACTTCAGATAACATTCTTTTCATACATTTTTGGAACGCTTTAATGTAAATTTATGTAAAAATTCTATTTCATACATGAGTAAATTAAAAAAAAAAAAAAAAAAAAAACTCACCCTCCAATGTGCGATTCATGCAGCTCCAAAACCCGATTTGCATTGAGGGACAATATTTTTTCAATTCCAAACGTAAACCACGTCCATTACCATTATCTGTGGTGGCCAGCTGCACTAATGAAAGCTAAAATAAAAAAAAAATAAAAAAAAAATTTTTTTTTATTTTGGGTGCAGATTAAATTACTTTTCACAAAAAAATCACTATCAATAAATTAAAGTAAATGACAAGCGCCAAAACTATGCGCTCATTGATAAAGAAATGAAAAATGTTAAAACTAAAACAAAATTGTTAACAAAAACCACACCCATACAAACACAGCTACCATTTAGTATAGGTATGTATGTGTAAATCCAAACTGAGAATTGATTAATGATCCTTGCCAAACGAGTAAAATAGAGTATTTTTGCAATTAAAAAAAAAAACAGAAAAAAAATCAAAATCAATTTCCAAAACAAAATCTGCATTACTTCAGCAAAAAAGGAAACCAAGCGAAAAAGTGATATGAAACCCAAACAGCTTGTCTGCACTCTGGCTAATTTATGACTATCAGCAGCGTGGCGCATGCGTAACGCCTGTTCGCTGAATTGACCGCTACAGACAGCCACACTGACAAAATGCATTGTGCAAGCGCTCTATTAAGTGGTTTTAAGGTGGTATACAAAAAAAACATTGCAATTTGGAGCATGTTAAAATATGACAAATGTTCGGACATGTGCTTTGAAACCCAAAGCTAAAATGGTGTAAACAAAAGCTGTGAAAACTAGGGTGACGAGTTGGTAAAATTTTTGTTTTGCTACTTTTTTGACTGAATAAATTATAAGCTGTAATACGTCACTCGAAGAAGGAAACGACACTGAAAACTGGCCCAAGCAAGGTCAAAAGTTTCCCGAAATATTCAAAAAAATAAATAAAACTGGTAGCAACCCTGTCTGAAAATATCTTCATTGATATACGAGTGAAAATACCTCTCTTTGATACCCATATTGGCATACCTTGCTCAATATTTTTAAAAGAATTGAGTCAGGTGGCAACCCTGTAAATCTGCCGAAGTAGCAATTGGTGTTAACACCCAAGGAAAGGCTTAGAATATATGTATGAATACTTTGATCCAAATCGCTTCAAACGTTCCATAAATGAATAAAATGGGATAAGGTGGCAACCCTAGGTGACAAGGCTACCTGAAAATATCACTGTTGGTATACAATATTAAAAAAAAGATTTAAGTGGCAACCCGGAAAACTGCCCGAAGTGGCAACGCACAAATAAAAGGTCTTAGGCGGGTTACCCACCTGCCAAGAAATGCCTCAAGAAAAAAGCGAGCATATATTTCAAGAAATTTTGACGTTTACCAAATTTTCCATTTTTTTGCAAAATTTCTCCTATAAAAATGTACAAAATTTGTTTAGCGAAATATGTACTCACCTTTGCCGTGGATCTGCACGTTTACCTCAAGAAATATATACGAGCATATTTATTTCTTGAGGTAAACCGGCATTGCCAACCATCGAAAATTGTAGTATTTTTTCTTATGAGCTGAGTATTGGCTCAAGAAAATCTGACGTGTGAAAACAGTTCTTGACCATTTCTTGAGCGTTTTTTTATATGGAGTTTGACATTTATTAGCAGGTGGATAGCCCGCTTTATAATTAAGCAGCCTATCTACATATCAAATTTTATCCAAATCACTTCAACCGTTCCCGAGACATTGGTCGATATATAAAGGTATAAAAAAGGAATTAGGTGGTAACCCTGGGTGAAAATATCTTGGTTGGTATACATACGTTCGAAAATATTTATCATTTCATACCCATATTGGCATATCTTGCTCAATATTCAAACAAAAAAATTGAGATAGATGGCAACGCGGAAAAACCGCCGGAAGTGGGAACACCCAAGTACAAGGTCTTAGAATGAAGCAACCTCTCTACACATATGTCAAATTTGATCCAACTCGCTTCAGCCGTTCTCGAGATATGTAGTAGTATATATGCGAAAGATTTTATTCCAAATGTTTTCTTCTCCGCTGCGTCCAAGTTTTCATTTCCGTTGTGTTTTTTTAATTCCTCTTCAAACTTTACTCTGCAAAAAAACATTGCGTTACCGCCCAAGTAGTTAGCTTGAAATAGAAAAAACACTGGTACTTTAACGCATCAAATTGAAAATTCTACAAACACACACAATACCAACGACAATGATTGCATTTTCGAACTTGTTGAAGGGTCTTGCCTTAAAAATATAGATGCAATTTGCCTGCAGCAAAACTAAGCAGTGTTTAGTGTAATAGTAACGTACTGCGGTTAGAAATTTCCTATCTCCTTGGTTCGATGACGAGTAAACAATACAATACAATTCAAAGCGATTTGACAGGACCCTTCAACAAGGTCGAAATTGTAATCATCGTAGGTAATTGGTATTGTGTTTGTTTGTAGCAGTTCGAACTTGTTCTCGCCGACTTATTCGACTGGTCAAAAGTCTGTCAGAACAATCTGAAGTCGGATTTTGCGTGTGACTCTAGGTTTTCTCTCCAGAGGGTGGTTTGTAAAGAGTAGTTATAAAGGGAATTTGTTTTAATAAAACTGTATAACCGCCAAAAAATCACAGAGGGTTTCTCATCGGTTTCTACAGCTTTTGGGTGTGCTGAATTCGAAACTGAAGTCAGTTTTTTCGGGTCACCTTAGGTTTTCTCTGCAGAGGGTAGTTTGTTCAGAGATCGGTAGTAGTAAAAGGAATTTATTATTTTTCAAGTTTTGTTACTTAATAACCTACTATACCGCAAATTTGATGGTAGAACTTCGTTGTATGATAAAAAAAATTCATCATCAAAACTCTTTCAAACCAGAAGTGATGGATTTCAAAAATTTGATGATTTACCATGGAATTACCCATGCATATAAATATTTATCTAGTTATGTGCATTTACGGTTAATCCATTGCACTTTATCGCTTTAAGCTTGCCAGTAGCGACAGCTCAATTACCGGAATTGGGACAAATGTCACTTGTCCAGCCAGCTACTACTCTACATAAGACGCAAGCTTAAGCAATAACAAAAAAAAAGCAAAACAAAACAGTTTTGAATAACAATACACGCGCCTGTAAATTATTTCAAAAAAATATTTATGTTGAATATAAATTTTTGCAAAAACATTACGTGCACAAAACGGGCAAAATGTTTGCAGGTGCCAGACTCTTGGAAATTTAAGGCTCCACTTTGTGTTGTCCTACTTGGCCAAAGTAATTAATATGTGAACATAAAATAAAATAGTATCTAGGTATGCAAAAGTCGATTTGATCGTAAACTACACTTAAAAAAATGATAAAAATTTCCAAAAGACATGTTTTTTTAATAAAAATCTTTTTTTTTTCATTTTGGGAAAATTTACTAAAAAATAGAAAGTCAAAAAAAATTTTTTTTTTAATTTTCCGCCATAAGGTTTCAAACTTATATATCCCCGCAACACACTAAAACCTTTTCAAAAATGTCCCAATCCATGCAAAATTTCAATGATCAAGATCAAATTCGTTTAAGAAAAAAATTTACAATATAAACTATGTAATTTTTCTCAGTGTAATGCACGGAAATCGGTTAACGGTTTTGTTTATGACTTTTAAACGTGAAATTATCTACACTAACTTACCGCTGAGCTTAGCTTCAAGCTATAAGCAGATAAGCTGTCGATGACTATTTTTTTTAACGAGCAAATATTTGCATTAAAATTTATGCGACCATAAAAATATCTAATTTCATAAACGTATGAGTGATTTAAAATGTTCATACATTGACTTGTCAAAATCTAATTGAGCACGTTAAAACCATTTTGGTATTTTCGTTTTTTTTCTTTTTTGTGCAGAATTTTTTCAAGATAATGAGTTAATCGTCTATGTAGAGTGGTTTAAAATTTTTATTATGACTAGTAGTGCCATTAACTATTAAGCAGTGATGTAAGATAGTATATAAAATACCTCCATCACATTTCCAGAAATTTTTACAATAGAGAAGTTTCGTATTTTCGTATGTATAGCGCGCCACAGACCAGTACTCTTCTGTCCCTTGTCCAAATTTTTTAAAAAAATAGATTTTTTTCTAAAAGAAGTTTTATAAACTCAACTACCTGACCCGGAAATGGTTGTTCCAAATTCCAAGAAGTTTCAATCACTCACTTTCTCTCTTCCATTCTCTCTTCTTTTAGCTCTCCCAGGCCCACGTTTCCCCTCGATATTTCCAGACTCTAAACGGTCAGCAGTAAGAAATATGGTTTTAAACCTATTCACAGACCTATTCAATACATAGAAAAATTCTTCATAAAAATCGGTCAAACCGTTTCGTAGGAGTTAAGCGACAAACACTCTGACACGAAAATCTTAATACATAATAAACAGTTTCCTGATGTTAGGTTTCCTGTAAATTCTTCAGCAACACTTACAGCTAATCCCTTATTAGTTAGTTAATTAGGATTAACGTACCATCTGTCTAGGCTATAAGTGGTTAAGTAGCAGGGATGGGCATTCTTAGAAAATTTGAGTGACCATAAGATAAAAAATATATTTGTATTCATTAATCAAAAAACTTTGAGTGAAGAGTGATCGGTTATTGGTTATTCAAAAAAAATTAATTGGTACTATAATTCGGGTTCATTTCGGTACTGTTTTGGGATAATTTCGGGATCGTTTCCGGAAAATATCCGCACTGTTTTGGGATCACTTCTAGAGCATTTTCGCGATCACTTCTGAACCATTTTCGGTATTATTTCGGGGCTGTTTTCGGGATCATATTGGTAGCATTACTATTTTTGAATAAAAAATACTCGGTCACTCATCAAACAAAATTTTTGTAAATAATGAATATTTTTTTTAAATTTTTTATTCGAAGTGGTCCATCTCTGTTTAGTAAATACCTCGATTTACTTTGAATATGCATTTGAGGACCCTTAATTTTTTTTTTTTTTTTTTCTTTCAACAGTTCATATTTAAGTCGATATAAAACTCGAAAGAATACGACTATCTCATGTTTTAAATTTTTAAAATTCATAGACTGTTTATTTTTTCACTTCCGTCGCGCGCAGAGAAATTATTCAGTAGTCAGTACAATCGATTTTTTTTTTATTAGATATAATTTGATTTTTTATTTACTTGTCTCTAGCATTTCCACAACAGTGAGCGTGCAATGCATTTTTAATGAAACAAAAGTAGAAGAAGCATACATTAAACGCACTAAGTTATTCATCGCGACGCAGGAATTCAATTCTTTATTTGAAAAAAAAAAAAAAAAAAAATTATAAATAGCTGGCAACGCAAGTCCTCTAAGTAGGTATCTACTACATTCACCATAACCACACATTAGTTTGTGGGGACTGTCAAAATTTTTTGATTCTTGTCATATTTTCATACTTACTAAAATTATTAATATGCGCGACTTGTATTTAATAATTCTCTTGGAAAAATACTTATTATCATAATGAAAAAAATTACTTAATTGAAAAATATTTATTTGCCTCTTTATTTAACTGTAATTTTGTTTTTATTGTATGTCTTGTTAGTTGTTAGCATCGGAGACGTGCGCGCTTATTGACATAAACGTTTTGTCGTTGGCATTTCCTGTTTGCAAGTTAAGTGTGTTTATTCTTATATATGTCCAATAAAACAATTAAAATTAGTGTGCAAATTGGCGCCTGATGAGGTGTGAGATGCTTAATGGATCTATGAAATGTTTTGTGTTTTATATAACATATAGCAAATTGAATTTGGTAAAGGATTTACATGCATAGTGCATACACTGAAAAAAAAAAACAACTTGTAAAATTAAATACGATCGTACTTAATCTTAAAATGTCCAACTTTAACTGAAACCATGTTGTTTTAACTATGCAAGACCTTGAATTAAATATCTAATATCTTTAAACGAGTTAATCTTGTATATTTGTATATTTGTATTTTTGTATGTTCGGACTATCTCGAGAACCGCTTGACCGATTGGGATGAAATTTGGCACAAAGATAGTATGATGGATTCTAAGACTACCCACTTTAGGGTTGCCACTTGGGGCGATTTACAGGGTTGCCACCTATCCCATTTTTTTTAATTATGGAGCAAGATATGCCAATATGGGTATCATATGAAAGGTATTTTCGGCGAGATACCAACTAAAATATTTTCAAGTAGAGTTGCCACCTAGGGTTGCCACCTTACCACAATATATTTTTATAACCGGTACTATCTCGAGAATCGCTTGACCGAATTGGCTGAAATTTGGCATGGTGATAGCATGATCGATTTTAAGACTACCAACTTTAGGGTTGCCACTTGGGGCGGTTTACAGGGTTGCCACCTATCCCTTTTTTTAATTATGGAGCAAGATATGCCAATATGGGTATCATATGAAAGGTATTTTCGGCGAGATACCAACTAAAATATTTTCAAGTAGGGTTGCCACCTAGGGTTGCCACCTTACCACAATATATTTGTATATCCGTTACTATCTCGAGAATCGCTTGACCGAATTGGCTGAAATTTGGAATGGTGATAGTATGATCGATTTTAAGACTATGCACTTTAGGGTTGCCATTGAGGCGGTTTACAGGGTTGCCACCTATCCCATTTTTTTTTAATTATGGAGCAAGATATGCCAATATGGGTATCATATGAAAGGTACTTTCGGCGAGATACCAACTTAAGTATTTTCAAGTAGGGTTGCGACCGAGGGTTGCCACTTTACCGCAGTACTATCTCGAGAACCGGTTGACCGATTTGGATGAAATTTGGTATGGTGACAGTATGAAGGATTCCAAGGCTATCTACTTTAGGGTTGACATTTCGAGTAGTTTACAGGGTTGCCACCTATTTAATTTTTTATTTATTTATGGAGCTTGATATGCCAATATGGGTATCAAATGAAAGGTATTTTTGCTGACATACCAACTAAAATATTTTCAAGTAGGGTAGTCCGCAAAAAGTCCATTACGGCTACGAAAATTAAAAAATTTTAACAATTTGCCCACATATAAAGGTCAGTGTAACACATCCTCACAAGGTTGGTAAGTAAAGTTAGCACTAAATTGATAGCACCGAGCAAGCTCGGTCACCCAGGTACTGGAAATCTTAAATCAAGTATAGCGTGCTTGATTTAAAATGCCCATGCTTAAACTAGCGTTAAGTATTCACGCGTCGCTGACATCAAGGAAGCGATTCTTTCGTGTGGATTACGGGAAGAATTTCGTGAAACGAAAAAACCATTTTCGTGATACTGTATCGGGATAATTTCGAGACTGTTTTCGGAAGATTTCGGAACTGTTTTGGAATTACTTCTGGATCATTTTCGGGATCATTTCGGAGCTGTTTTTGGGATCATTTTGGTAACATGTCAACATCACTCAAAATTTTTTATATCTCTACATATCGCCGGTTCCAAAGTATACAGAAGTATTTCAAAATTGAAATTGTTTTTGAAACCGCATTCAAAATTTAATTTTTACAATGGAGTTCTATGAAAAAATAAAAGTTTGAAATGCTGTTTTCCCAAAAATTTTAAAAAGTAAATACATCTGTATACTTTGGAACCGGCGATATAATAAAATTGTAACAGATCGATGTCTGTACATGGCAGATATCAACAAAAAATTGTTTGGGGGAAGTATTATTAAGCGAGTAGAATCCTAATCAACCATTTTACAAATTTTTGTGTGTCTGTCTGTCTGTCCGTATGTTTGTGGCCGTATCACTCTGAAAGTAATGAATGGAATTAAATGAAACTTGTTTCGTTGGATTGCTCGACGCTCAACTTAAAATTTACGATATCACTTTTTTCGATATCTCTACCGGTTTTAGAGTTATCGTCCAATACGTTGACCATGTCTGTCTGTATGTTTGTGGTCGTAACACTCTAAAAGTACTGAATGGAATTGAATCGTTGGATTGCTAGACGCTCAACTTAAAGTTTAAGATATTATTTTTTGCGATAACTCAACGGGTTTTGGGGTTATCGCCCAATATGTGGACCAGGGGTGACCAAAAATGTCTTAGTATAATATGGGTGTCAAACGAAAGGTGTCAATGTGAGTGCTATAATATGCGATGTGATTCATTGAAATATCTGAAATGGTTTTGAAGATATCTTGAAATTTCGATAGCTCGACCGGTTTCGGTGGAATCGACGAATATTTCCACAAAAATGTGTTAGTACATTATGGGTATCAAACAAAAGGTGTTTATGAATGCTGTCATAAACCATTTGATTAATTTCAATACCTAAGCCGCGCATACGAAGTCGCGGCACCAGCTAGTGATGAATAATTTTTTTTTTTTTCTTTTTTTATTTGAATATTTTTTTATTCGAAATGGCACAACTCTGACTCATAACTTTAAAAATAATAATATGGATTTATGTGTGCTAAGAACTTTCAACCTTAATTTAAAGTAAACTACCTTGAATTCAGAACGCATATTTTCAAAATAAGTATGAATCAATGCTAATTTAAACATGAGCCATCTTAAATTAAAAATTTTCCATGATGGAACATTATAAAATCAAGAATGTTCATACTTGGATTGAGAATTTCTAATCTTAACCGTAAGTCATGACGACTCATGCTTCATTTAAGATGGTTTATGTTTAATTTCGGAATTTTACTTCATTCGTAGGATATTTTGATAAAAATATGTCCCCCCATTTGTTTTTTCTAAGAAGGCTTCAACCGTGGACTCCACCCATTCGCAAAATACAACCACACAACTTTGTGAATACCCTTCGCACATTTTTTTACTGATCAGCTTTTTAAATACCAGTTAAATTTTTTTAGTAAGGTGTTTTAAGTATAACAGGTATTAACGGCTAAGTCATAATATTACAACTTAATATCAAGCCATCGTGATAAAAAAAAAACTAACTATTTCCCATTTTTGATTTAACTACTATTGACATTCTAAAAGGCATGTCACTCAAATGCTAAATAAATATTATCACGTTAATCTCTTAAATTGTGCATAGTTAAAATTTTAATATCCACTTCGATAGTCGAACTTGCTGCATCATAAATTCTCGTTAGCAATCAATTTAACTGAACGACCACAAACTGTTTGCTATGAAAATTTGCGCATGCGCCACGGACAGTTGACTCATTTGTGTATTGAAGCAAGCGAGCGAGGGCAATTAGTGTTGCACTGCTGACCGAGCTAAAGCGAATTGTTGACCAAACGATCGATCATTTGAATGGGCAAAAATATACAGGTACAAAAATATAATATTTGCATATACCTAAAGTATCTATATTAGGAATGTAGCAAATGTTGACATTTTTTTGCCTTTTTTTTAACTAAAGGTTGTTGTTCGTGTAAGATAAAAATGTCTAATCCTAGCAAACCAAAACTTATTATTCATAAAAACTTCGCCCGGATATTTAAATTTTTTCTTTTGTTTTTATTGTCACTCTATCTATTGTGGTGGTCTTGTAGAAATAATTAAAACGAAAATTCCGGTCAAATAAAAAAATATTCGGTCGGAGGTTCGGTTCAAAATATTCAATGGCTAAGTAAAACTTTTTATTTATTAAAATTCCGCCCGGATTATTCAATTTTGCTATTTGTGTTCCTTTTTACTGTATCTGTTTGCGTTAGATTTATTGGATAAATCATAGTTTCGGTGTAATAAAAAATATTCGGTCGGAGGTTCGGCTCAAAACACTTTTGTTTATACGAACTTTGTTTGTGTGGGTAAATGGACAAAAATAGTTACCGAATAAAAAAATTCGGTCGGAGGTTCGGTCCAAAATATGCAATAGCTAAAGAAATCTTTTTATTTATAGTTTTCACAGATATTTAATTTTTTCCATTTGCTTTCGTTGTTACTGTATCTGTTTGTAATGTTAATTAGTCAAAACTAGTTCCGGTCGAATAAAAATATATATCCGACCGGAGGTTCGGCTCAAAATACTCACTAAAAATTATATCCAATTATTTTTGTCATAAAAATTACAAGGCCCAAGCAATAAAAATGGCTAACTCCAAACAACCAAAACTATTGATTTATAAATAATTCGCCCGAATATTTTATTTCTTCTCTTTGTTATCGTTGTTATTATAGTTTTGGTTAGTTTTATTGTGTAAATGTTGTTGCGGTATTTTTTGTGTTGATCTGGTAGCGCCTAATTGAACAATTAAAACTTCGGTAGAATAAAGAAAATATTCGATGGAAAGTTCGGCCCAAAACACCATTGCAACTTAAACCAAATTTTTTATTTAGTGAATTCATGATTCTAAAACGAAAAAATACTGGTTAAAGTCCAAAGTTCGAACCTCATTCACGAGTGTCTAAAATTCCACATTCGCAACATCACTGAAATGCATGCACAAGTACAATAAATTGCATATCATTAAGAATTTTTCATTTCAAACGCAGATTTTGTCGCATTGTAGATCTAAAAAATGAAAAGCTTAATTTAAATTTGTTCTATCAATCATGAGTAACCGGTTCCTCTTGGGTTGTGGGAATGAGGATTAAATATTTTCGCTATGATTGGTGTTAGCGGGCCGAACTAGCAATTGAATTGCGGTGTGAAGCTTTATTAATTATTGCAATCACAAGAGATTAGATAAAACACGGAAACAGAGGCGGGCTCTAGAGTTTAAGTACAGTTGGACAACCCCCTTGATAGAACAAAACCAAACCAAAAAAATTTGATAAATGGTTATGGGTCCAGACATGCCGCAAACTATCCTAGAACAGAGGAGGAATCTAGAGTTTAAGTATTTACAGTTGGACAACCCCCTTGAGAGGGGCAAACCTAGACTAGGGAGTCCTTTGTGATACAACAAAACCAAACAAAAAATTTTGATAAATGGTTATGGGTCCAGACATCCCGCAAACTCTATTTTCTAAGTTAAAAGTGCCACAATCTCTGAATAAATATTTACCTCAGTGCTAGGACTTTCACAACAACTGCGTCAAACTCAATTAAAACATAAATTGTTAAACTAGTCGCTATTGTCCCCTAACCTCGCTTCAGCTAAGCCAGCTCTCTCGTTCCTGTTTCTTAGCGTACGCATTCCATATCTCTTATTTTCCGGTTGAAGTTCATAAATTGCATGACTCTTTTAATTTGTTTTTGCATCAATCAAAAGCAGCATGGACAAAAAATAACAAAAACAAAGAATAAACAAATTTAGTTTATGCCTTTTGGCACTCAAACACAGCAGGAGGTTGAATGAAGAAGCTACACCACCTTACAAGCAGCAGTGGTTCTTAAACGTGATGACGCGTAGGACCTAAAGATGAATTTTTTTTAATGAAAATTTAGAAGAGAGTTGCTGCAGTGGTGCGGTGATGGGTGCCGAATGTCAACATTTAACCTTTGAGTCAGTCCAAACAAGAAGTGAGGAAGGTTATGGTTCCTTGACCATTGTGAGTAGGATGAGTTTCCCCCAAGAGGTGACTTAAGAGATGAAAAAGTATGTGAGGAGATAGTAATTTCACATCTCTCGTCTCTATCTTACTCGCAGGCATAGTGATGTCAAGGATAAAGCGGCTGAGTGAGCAAAGCCTAGATCATCTGCATCATCACCAAGTAAATGTCGACCGACTGAGATCAGAAGAGAAGAGAGTAGTTGCAGAGCAGAGCAAGAGAGTAATATTTGGGATCATAAGCACAAACCTTTCTCCAGATGGTCTAGCAGACCCAAGAATATGCGGATCCACTTAGTCCAAAGCTCATGAACAAGTTTGTGAACCACTGCCTGATCCTCTAAGCAACACAATCAATTTATGTACCCAACACAGCAGGCGCACACAAAATGCTTCAAGGCATTCTACCTGTTATGAATGAATTTATGAAAATTGAATCTTGTTCCCAGATGTTAAAACGAAAAATTGCAAAGATCGAGATCGAGCAAAAAATTCAATTAAAAAGAAATATGATAACTTAATGAAACAATATCAAAGCTGAAAATAGTTGTTTCGCTATGAAATAAAAATCCTGCCGCTGCGCAAATAACCATTTCTCATTTCAAATGCCTAAAATTAAAGTGTTTTTGGAGGAAATTTCACACCCACCGACCTGTCAGCTCTTGAGCGTGTAATTCTCTACCAAACACGCATTGTGGTCTACTTTATCACAGCGACACGATCACGCCCGATCTACACAAACGTTTCTGTATTGATATTGTATTGAACTGCAAAACAATTAAACACTTCCAACAACAACAAGAGAACACACAACCAGCAAGATCACATGATCATATTACGATGCAACACATATTGAAGATGGCTAAGTGATCTTGTGTGGTAGACAGTGTGAAATGAAAACATTGTCAAAACTAAGCTAAAAAAAAACATCAAGATCCAAGAAACCAGAATTTAAGGTTTACAACCACCAGACATTAACCTGCTGTGCTGTATGTGATACACGCTCGTAAATTAAAAGCGACGCAACCAACATGCTAAGCATATCACATATGTATGTACATACGATATATGTGATTGCATTGAAAAGGATAAAATTTAATTCAGCGAAGCATTTATACACTTATGAAAGAGAGAGTGAAAATTGTAAGAAAAGGAAACAAAATTATGTTACTATAGAAATCTGATATTAAAATCTTGTACAACACTACTCATACATATAAGATGCAGCTTAAACAGACACACACATTTGCACACAACAAATCTTCTTATCTGCGATCTTTCAACTTGTTGTGTGACGATCGATGTTGTATTTATAGCTAAATGTGATGTGATGATCACCTGATATGTGCGCGTTGTGTGTGCGCGCAATCAAGCAGTGTTGGGCAGGGTGGTTGTCGCATTGTCTCGCTGAACGTTTCTAGTTTTGTATGTGTAAAATAAATGTGGGTACTTAAATGTCTGTTTGTTTGTCTTTTCTACCTTTTTATGCCTTTCGAACTACATGATCAGATGTCACATGCAACTATTAAGCATCGTTTTCTTTTTTTTTGTTTCGCTGCAAGAGGTGTAAATTGCAATTTTATTGCGCGGGTGACATTTTTTTGTGATTTTTATTTTTGCTATTTAAGTTTTTTAGTGCAGCAGAAGTTGTAAAATTTGAAACTGAAATTTTTTTTAGAAAATATGTTATAGCGAGTCATTTATGCCAGGCATCGCCACCTATTGGCTCTTTAGGCCTGCTGTGGCGCTACAACAACATCATGTGGTTTCGCAAAAACAAAACAAACTTGCAAGAAAAAATCGAACTTATTTCAAATTCAGACTCAGTTCTTGCGTAACGGCCCAGTAGGTTGAAAACCTGGCGACCCCTGATTTATACTGTTAAGTGTTAATTTGTTTTAAGGAGTGATTTTTATACCTTTCATGAACATGAAATGGTATTATAACTTTGGTCCGATGTTTGTAAATATGAGAAGAAGAAGAGATAGACCCATCAATAAGTATATCGAAATGATCAGGATAACGAGATGAGTTGATTTAGCCATGTCCGTCTGTCCGTCTGTCTGTCTGTCTGTCTGTCTGTCTGTCTGTCTGTTTGAACGCAAACTAGTCCCTCAGTTTTTGAGATATTTGGCTGAAATTTGGTATGCGGCCACCATTTTACAAAATAGGAATCATTTGTCGGAACCAGCAAGATCGGACCAATATAACATATAGCTCCCATACAACCGATTATTCCGATAAACGGATTTTTGGCTATAACTCCTGTAATTAAACACGAAGGAACGTGAAATTTTATAAGTGTTGCTATTTTTATATGTGAAATATCGATGCTGAAAATCATAGAGATGGGATAAATATTTCACATAGCTCCCATACAATCGATTATTCCGATAAACGGATTTTGGGCTATAACTCCTGTAATTAAACACGTAGGAACGTGAAATTTTGTAAGTATTGCTATTTTTATATGTGAAATATCGATGTTGAAACTCATAGAGATGGGATAAATATTTCACATAGCCCCCATACAATCGATTGTTCCGATAAACGGATTTTGGTAGATAACTCCTGTAATTATAAAGGTAGGAACGTGAAATTTTGGAAGTATCGCTATTTTTATATGTGAAATATCGGTGTTGAAAATCATTGAGATGGCATAAATATTTCACATAGCTCCCATACAATCGATTATTCCGATAAGCGGATTTTGGGCTATAAGTCCTGTAATTAAACACATAGGAACGCGAAATTTTGGAAGGATCGCTATTTTTATATGTGAAATATCGATGTTGAAAATCATTGAAATGGGATAAATATTTCACATAGCCCCCATATAATCGATTGTTCTGATAAACGGATTCTGGTAGATAACTCCTGTAATTATATCGGTAGGAACGTGAAATTTCGTAAATGTTGCTATTTTAGAACGTGGAATGTCGATGTTAAAAATCAATGAGATTGGACCAATATAACACATCGTCCCCATATAATCGATAGCTCCGATAATTTCGGTATGAGCTAAAGTTAAATTCACACAGGCTGTACTGGGGATCAAACAGTGAAAATCGTGACGCTTATTCATGAAAGGTATTTAGCCTTCGGCACAGCCGAAGACAGCTTTCCTTACTTGTTTTTTAATATCATGGAGGCAAAGTGTTTAGAGACCAAAAGAACGTGAGACCGAAAGCCTGACTGTGAGAAGCTCAAGATGGGTGGGTGAAAATTATTTTCCTGGGAGGAAAAAATCGAATACTCTCACATTTTGAATCCCGCCGTCTTGCCGACCACTGCTCAAGAAGCTGTCTAAAAGGAATCATTCCCAAAAACTCGAACAATAGTGTCAGCCTGGTAATCGACGTACATGGGCTTCGCTTGGTATGAGATAGAGGCCCTTGGAGTTACTGCTTATTTAGAACTTCTGGGGAAATTTTCCCTTTTCTATTGAAGATCTTGAGACAATGTTATTGAAACAATCCTCATTCTAAAATTAGAACATTATAGCAAATCTGTGAAGATATTCTTCTCTATATCACTCAATTAACGATGGAAATAAATACAATGTAACAAAAACGCCTCTCAATCAAACATGTAATTGCTGTGCATGTAAAATTTGTATTTTGTCGCGCATACCAATCACCCAACCGGAATGATTTTCTGCCAGCGGGCTCTAATTGCATATTTACTTCATTCTTCGCACCCATAGCATCAAGCAGAAATTCAAGCAAAGAAAGCTAGGTAAGCTACGACAACCACAAAAACTTTCAACTATCCGTTTTAATGAATACTTTACTCTTCAAAAATAAAAGTAAAAAATCTTGCTCTTGCAAAAACATGAGTTTTATCACGTAAACTTCAATTAAGCAACAACAAATTATTTAACAAATATGGGCGTTAGAGCATTTACACATGGCCAGCCTCTTAATTTTATAGCACAAGAGAAAATCAAAATTGCAACATCACGCATGCGCCTAGACACACTCACATCTCGCCTAATAGCAGTAAGGAAAAACATGTTGAGAATTTGTAATGCACCACCCACACAAAATTTGTTGCATTTTTAATGTAACTAAATACTAAAGACTAATTTGCAAAATGCAAAGTGTAAAAAGCATCAAACCTTATCGTATGTGCGTATTAGTGATGTGCGAGAGCGACTATTTAAGTAATCGGTTTATTTTTGACAAATTAGGTGATTACGATGTGATGCGGCGGGGTAAATTTTGAGCCAAAAGATACGATATACAGATCTCGAGGTGATGTGCCACCAGCCGCCCGATCCACTAAACTTATTTCCAGGCAATCCAGATCTCCCGGAATCACTTATGAACGTGCGATGCGATGTCCAGCTTACCAGGTGATGTGACATTATTCGCCTGAACCACCTTATTTGTTCTAGGAAAATGAAGTGACTTCCAGGTCTCAAGTTGATTCCCCTAAATCAGTTATGAGCGAATGATGCGACATCAAGATCACAAGGTGATGTAAAATCAGTCCCCCGAACCACGTTATTTATTCTGGTAAAATGCGAAAAGCGGCTTCCAGTTCTCAAAGTGATTCCCCAGAACCAAATATGAGGAAATGATGCGACATCCATATCACAAGGCGATGTGGCATTAGTCGCTTGAACCTTGTTATTCATTCTAGAGAAATTAAACGACCTCCAGGTCTCAAGGTGATTCCCCTAAATCAGCTATGACCAAATGATGTGACATCAATCGCCTGAACAACCTTATTAATTCTAGGAAATAAAACGACTACCAGATGTCGAGGTGATACCCCAGAACCCATTATGAGGAAATATTGCGACATCTAGTCCACCAGGCGATGTGAACCTGTGAACCTCTTTATTTATTCTAGGGAAATTAAGTGACTTCCATATGTCAAGGTGATATCCCAGAATCATTTATGAGCAAATGATGTCACATCTAGATCAACAGTTGATGTGACATCAGTCGCCTGAGCCACGGGATTTATTTCTGCAACTTTCAGATCACAAGGTGATGTGAATTGATTTTGGGCTAATAATACAATATCCAGATCACCTTAGATATGATTTTTGGGTGAATATAACCAGATCAAAAGTTTATGGGACATAAGTCACCTGATTCATGTGATTCATTTCTATGCAAGTTATGGGCCGGAATTCATTGTGTGAAAAAAATATGATCTGGGTACCAAGTTATGTGACACCAGTACGAAATTGAGCCCGAGTGACTTCAGTTTGACGAGTTGATGGAGTGCAGTCAGAATGAAATGTGATTCCGGCAGTTCTCAAAAGTATCCGACTCTTTGCTTTCGACTTCTAAGGTCCTAGCATCAATAGCTTAAGTGTATTTCATCTCATGTGTGGGTTGTTATGGCAATTTAAAATTGCAAATTTCACATAATTTCCATTTGGGCTTTGATAATATGCCCACAAAGTCTAAATGACAGCGCTCAATAACGATAAGGATAAAATTTTTAATAAACTTGTCAGTCATTAAAGTCTTTTGCTAGAGTTTTTAGCGTCGTTGGCCTACATGGTTTAGCTAAAGCGACGCACATTTAATAAACGCAATTTAATTATTTTCTTTGGGTGGGTTGAACTGGCAATAAAATTTGCAAAGTTATTTGTTACTTGGAGTAAGGTGAGTTGACATACAAGACTGGTATTGGGTTAGGTGGTAAGTAATTTGAAATTTCGAAGTCTTTGACTTGTGGATCATAAATATAACAGGATGAATAAAAATAGTAAGAGAGTTCATAAACGATCATATACTTCAAGTACATGAAGCTGTACTCTGACCATAAGACCAGTAAACTAGTTTCCTAGGACTTTGGACAGAAGAGATTGATCAAAATTCCTGGAAAGGATGTGCCGATAAGGCAGCTCGATGTACTTTTACAACAAAACCACTGAGGGTGATATATATCGCTTCTGTTCGGAACTTATGGCAATACCCTTAGTCACTTTAAATCAAGTTTCTATGAACCGATATAACTTTTTTGTTCACCCACTACTTAGTTATTTTTATCTGAAAGTATGTATGTATATTGAACTGGTAAAGTACCATTATCAAGTGCGAATACTCGCTTGGCATGATTAGCTTTCGTCGATTAAACGCGAAGTTTTATGAGTATCCGCTTTCGAGTAATCTAAGTACTGTTACATTTTGTGATATGCTGAGATATTTAAAATTGAGGCAACAAAGTGATTTATATAGACTCGAAAATAGTAGAAGCTGATCGATTTGGTCATCTTCAGTTGGGGCCAAAACTCATTGTTGTAATTGAGTAGACGTTTGGATTAAGAAAGACTTGGACTTCGGTAGTCGGGACTCTGTCATAAGAAAAGATTCGATACAAATTTTTAAATTGTTTTCCTTCTGGAAAGGATTGAATAGTTGGAAAACCCACTCAGAACTTCGACATATATGTTTTCTTGGAGGGATCCACAATAACAATGGAATTGGAACGGGCATATTTTCAAAACTTCAGGCCATGTCCTTATCTATATACCTATCTCGCGGTCTCACCGAGTGTGTTTCAATAAGATCTGCGGTTTCCATGAGTGGTGAAGGTAATTACTCTTTTTTGACATCGGTAATATACCACTTTCTCTGACAGCCAGGAGGCTCCTCGGGACCTCGTGTCAGCAGCACTATCAACAAGTCTTGTTGATCAGTGCAGAATGTGGACTATGAACCTGGCGAGCCGACATACCGTATGACACAGCGAAATTCTGAACTGAAAATTAGCATAGGAAAGGTTTCTCAGTGTCCGAATATGAATATGCACTTAACTGAGTTCTATACGCAGCATCAGACAATGAGAACGCTGTCATTAGTTCATGCAGAAAAACTGATCTCATCCTTATTTTTATTTTAGAGTCCTACCTGTTCCCAAATCATACTAAAAATACTTCTACCAAAAATTTAATTTTCACCAAATCCCAACTCAATCACCACCTACATAAAACACTTTGAAAACATTCAACGGTAAATCAACGATCAACACGTTCCACTACTTCGTGCACTGACGTTTGATCGTTGTAGTATGACAGCAAGTGCCGTTATCTGTCAAAAATCATGACATAAACGCATTCGCAGTAAATACAAATACCAACACACGCGCAATTCACTCGTCTACAAAAATAAATAAATAAATTTATGTACTTACATTTTCGCATGATGTACGACATGAACCGAAAACTTCACTGCAACAAGTGTAAATGTCTGCAAGAAAGAAAAAATAAAACAATAAAACATGGTGAAAAAGATTATCAGCACAAAAATGCAGTGAGTGAGTAATGTTCAGTAAAAAAAAAAATTGAAAAAAACGCACTACGCTGATTGCAAGTTGCGTTTGATAAATTGTAGGAAAATAAAAAAAAAAACAGACGAATGACATAAATACAAGATAAATGGAAAGCTGGAAATGCAAATATCAGTTTAATGGCTGCGTAATCTTTCATTTGTTGACATTTGAAATAATTTATTAGTCGCACGGTCGTGGTGTGCGAAAAGCGGAGCTGCTCAGTGTACGATCGGTGAACAATTTGTGCGTAGGCAGACTTATGGAAACTGTACTGTTGTTTTTGCAATTTCAGAAACTCTACTCTGAATCCTGCAATGAGTCAGTAAGTGTAATACTCCACTGCATACCGTACCGTTTCCCTTACTTGGGGGTCAATTTCCGTTCGGTGTTATCGTGAAATGACAAAAATATTGTTCGAGCAAGTGGACCTTAAACAACTTTTTTTCTTTATTCTGAAAAACACCATCAATATAGGTAATTTAAGAAAAGTTGTTTTGGTCCAAAGTTAGATATATGTATGCTCTCCCTGCATTGACACACAATAAGGTTCCGAGCTGTCATTGTTTTTAAAGTATGCTTTCTAATTTAGGTCCAGTTCTATTTTTGCTTTATATTTTTTTTCCTACTGTCATATTTATCGTTCAATTATTACTTACAGCTGTGGGCTAAATTTTACGAGCCTAAAAAGAAAAATTACATTTTTTCAAAATTTTTTCCGACATTGCTTTTATGCTGTCACATAAACTAATTAACACTTACAAAAAGTAAATAACAGAAAGAACATGAGAGTATTTAAATATGCATAAAAATACTTTTCACTTGAAGAGTACACATATGGAAGTAGTGTTCGTTTGACAAGCAAAGTTGTTAACATTTTTTTAATTCTGTCAGGGATGGGACTTTTAGAAAAAAAAAATTTAGTCAGAGAAGTTTGTTTAATTTTTCTAGCATACCTGACAGATATTATCCCGCTTGAGAATTCACTTCCTAGTTTTTAAAATTGTATTCTCTCCCTTCTCGCTTTCTCTTCCCACTTTTTTCGTCTCCTTCATCTACCATATCTCTATCCTGTTTTGTTTTGTTTGCTTCTGTATCCAGCTATTCCTCTCCGTTTCCTCCCTTTTCCTATTCTACCTCCTATTACTTTTACTTCCTATTCCTCGTTCTCTCACTCTTCCTCAGTCCTTTCGTCTTAGTCTTTTCGTCTCAGCCTACTTCTTACCCCCCCCCCTAGCCCCTTCTTACTATTTTATAGGCTCTCTTAACGGGAAATTTAGCGAATTACGTTCGTTCATAGTAGAGGGCATGGCACAGCCGGACATATATCCTTGAGCTGAACCAAATACATTTATGACTAATTAAAAATGTATTACATTACTGATGGACGTCTAGTAAATTAGAGATATTCCTTATTTCGATAACTCAAGCGGTTCCGAAGTTATCAACCGAAATGTGGAACAAATGTGACCGAAAATGATTTAGATGGGTATTCAACGATAGGTACTAACAATTGCTACAATAAGCGATGTGATTAATTTCAATATTTCAATATGGTTTTGGAGATATTGCCTAAATTGTGCGAGACATGGCTTCCTTAAAGTAAAGACTTTATCCCTCAATTTAAGGAAAAAAGTCTTTAAATTAAGGAATATTTTACTCATGTTAAGGAAGCCATGTCTTTGGAGCCAAAATAAGGAAACTCTTTTCTGAGTGTAGGTGGGATAACATCTTCCGGACTACTACTTAGTTAATTAAAAAAAATCTGATTTAATATTGAATTTTTTTCTCTGATAAGTTGCCCTTCCGGTAAAACTATATTTGCAACTTCCTTTGATTTTCCCTCTGCCCTCCTCTCTACGAATAATTGTTACTCTTTTTATTGCTTATCTTTCCTGCGCGCTCATCAGAACCTCTTGCTCATGTGGAACTCTCCCGTCCCCTTTGCTTACCAGTAGCGCCACCTTGCACAATAATTTGGGCGATATCTCCACATCTAACAAAGATAGCGGGTCGAAATTTATATGCGGATAGTATCATTCTTAGATAGTTCTATGAATCATGCTATTATGAAATAATATCTCAAAGTGAGGAATCATCTCATGTTATTTTGCCCTCTTCCATTCACTCCAATCTTATCCCTCCACCATTCACGAGATATACTTTTCAGACTCAATATTTATGACTTCCATTCATTCTGTAATGTATCAATGTTGTTTTTTTTTCCTGACTATAATTAATTTTCGACAATTTCAAGCAAATTAACTTCATTATTTTTTTTTGCAAGCCTTTTTCTGGATTCTCATTAAAGGCTTATTGCGAAATAAAAGTATCATAAATGTAAATACAGAAGTAGTTTATATGTACTAAGCAAAAAAGAAGTGTCAAAATAACAACAACGCCCTCATGCTGTGAAACATTGAAGTAGTGTCACCATTCACACTAGCAAAGTGGCACTTGGTAGCGACACCAAAACCACATCTGGACAAGGCACGATCGGTTGAGATCACTTTTGAAAGCAGAAGACGCAATGTATTGTACATATATAAATGTAAAGTATATATATACCTCATATCCAACTAGGACCAACAAAGCTCATTCAGTAAGAGCAGATGCAAAACTTCAGTGATCAAAAGTGATCGCAGACAAATAAGTACAGGAACAGAGACAACGATTGTCGTGCTGATCTTGTTGAGGCCATTGAATTGGCTGTTTATTTGTACGACTGACTGCCTCGCTGGTGACACTTGTACGCAAGATTAAATTAAGTACTCCTACTCGTATGCATTCATATGAAGAATAACATGCATATGGGCTTAAATTTGCACGATCCACAGTCAACAAAGAAAAATAAATTAAAAATTGCGAATTGCCTGCCATTAATCACATGGGAAAATTTTATGCAAAATGCATGGAGGCTGTTGATCCAACTGCAGTCCTATGTATATACGATTATGTGCGGGGAAACTCCAGCGACATCAGAAAGTCAGTGGCGAGTGATTATGAGTGGAGGAACTGGATGATTTGACATGATTTAGAAGTAGGCAAGTGGAGTAGGAGGTAGTAGGATTTGTTGATGTATTAGCAGCTGTTTGGGGCAGTCGTTAGAATTGAAAGAATAATTCAAGCACGATAGTCGCGTCAGTCTGATCAACATGATTTACGCAAAATTTCATGAATACAACGTTAATCCACCAACTCAAAGGGGCACAAAAATAAATTAATGGAGAGAACAAAATATAGACAATTTAAAACACAAACGAGTAGGGAAAGTTGTCGGGGCTGATCAGAATTTGCTTCAATGATATCCTAATTCAGTTTTTCAAAAAGGCACTATCTGAGAATTTGACTCAGATTTGAGATAGGGCGTTTTTGAAAAATGTACTTGGGTTTTGGAATTCCTCTCGGCATGGGCTATATTTTCACCCGCTATGGGGCACTGGAGTCCCCATTTTTTTGAAAAATACGTATATGAAAAATACATGTATTTTTTATGTATAATCAAATATTTGTTACAAAAAATAAACCCGCTAGATGGCGCTGGAATCGACATCTCAAAAAATCCGTATTTATGGCTTGTTTTTATAACACAATTTTAAGCTTTTGTCTGTTTGTCTTGAACACTGTTGCATTACTAGACATCTGACTTAAAATTTAAGATATCCCTTATTTCGAATAGCTTCAGCGATTTCGGAGTTATCGACAAATATGTAGACATGCGGCTACCCAAAATGTCTTATAGTTAGCCACATGGGAATCGAACGAAAGGTGCTAATGAGTGCTTCAAAACGCTATGTTATTAATTTCAAGATCTCAACTGGTTTCGGAGATATACCCTAAAATGTGAGAAAGAAATGTAAAAGGGTGGGTAGCACAGGTCTACCTTTAGGCGGGATAACATTTGCCGGGTCTACTAGTAAAACATAACGGCGATCGGCTAACATCGAGGAATCTTTCTGAGGCTACTACTACTATTGTCCACTTCCCTAGTGGGGCATAGGGCCTTGTGATACTACTTCTAACAAATCACTGGAGTTCAGATGTGTCAGTTTCACGTAGCAGGCTGCAAGGCATGTGGGGCTGACCTTGTATCGTCTGATTGCCCAGTAGATATGGATCTTAGACTGGTCCCATTGGATCGGCGATTATTTTACTGCTGCCTTAAAATATTTAGTCCTATCTCCGTGCCGACAACTAATATGCAAATAAAAAAAATCACAAAACTTATTAGAAAATACAAAACCGATAAAAAGGAAAAATTGCAATGGTGACAACAACAAGATACTCAAAAAAATTACAGCAACAAAAAGACAACAATAAATAAACAAAACAACAAGCCAACAACAAGTAAACAATAAATAAACAGCAACAACAAAACAACAATAAGTGAACAACAACAACCACTAAAGAACACATAAAAGCAACACTTAAATGTTAATAACAACAAAATTATAACAACAAACTCTGCGAAGCATGCACTTGGGAGTGGCAGCAGCTGGACGGGAGCACACACACACATGTTGCATACACTAAAACAACAACGATGCATAATAAAGAACATCACAACAACAAAAAGTTGAATATAAGAATGGGAAAGCTAATGCATTTGTGGTGGAGACATGCCAATCGCCAGTGGCTACTCAGCTCACAATGGCGCGTCGTGAGAGCTCCTTGTGCGCACATTTTGTGATCAACGCAAATATGCACAAATATTAATATGCAGACGAGTGCAGAAGTGCTGCGCTAGAGTATTCTCGGGCTTGTTGACTCTTTCGTACGTTCATTCACTTCGATGACAGTTCATCATTATTCAAATGCAATAGCACTTTATGGTTAATCGCATGTTGTTGGTTGTATTGCATTTCTTTTCTACACAAACAATGAAATCGACAGCCAGAGCAACTGTTGGTGCGGAGAGGTGGTTTTTGTTCTTCGGTGTTTGTCGCGCAGCCTAGTTTGAATATTGAGTATAAAGGGTATTCACAATGTTCGCAAACTGATTGAGCAAAATGGTACATTGAATGGTGGTGGGCTGTTGGTAAAAGGGATGTTACACCATTATTTAACAATTGTTTTTAATCACATCAAAACGGTTCATATTACATAATTGCCTTTTACTTTTTTTAGCGTGATATCATTTCAGTTCATTCTATTTCATATTATTATTTATTTCAAATCCTGTGATATCCACGTATCATTTGATGCAATGTTACCTCTGATATCATATCACATCTTGTCACCATTTATCTATTATTTAACGCATCGTTTTCTTATCACAAAGGCTCAAGTTATTTGATGTAACGCCACTTCATCTCATGTCACTTCATTCTATATCATATCATTGTATATATGAGCATATCAACGAAGGACTATTTAAGCAGATAGAAAAAAGTGTGTTGTGATATATCAGTTTTCAGATGATTAAATGATATCTCCTGATTTGGTATAAAAATGATGTGACATAGTAAGACGTGATATTTCACAAAATAAAGGGACACTTTTTATTATGAAGTACGTCATATTATGTCACATCATTGTTACGTCAAATCATGAGATATTAATTAATAATCTGAAATCTGATATCATATAACATCACACTTCCTTCTGCTTAAATAGTCCTTCATTATACCCAGCGTACTAGTACTAGTACAAGGGTATATTAATTTTGTTCACATAACGGCTGTTTGTAACGGCACAAAATAATCGAGATAGATATAGAGTTCCATATATCAAAGTTCTTAGGATTAAAAGAGGAGTTGATTATTTATTAAGTATTTGCATGAAATTTTGTATACAGGTTACTTTCTGGACAAGGTAGGTTGCTATTGAAAATGGGCGAAATCGGATGATAACCACGCCCCCTTTTTCGATATCGAAAATTTCGAAAATCACACAAATTGGCATATCTCGGCAGCTGAAATGGCTAAAATGATATAATTTTATAGATGAACCCCCTGGTCATTCATTTATGATATTTACAAAAAAATTTTATAGTGGAGGAGGGCATTTTTGAAAATTCGACTGGGCGTAACTTTTAAACTGATTACGATAGAATGATGGAATTTGGCACAAAGCATACTAGTATCGTTGGGAGTATACCTGATGAAATTGGATAAAATCGCCCTCCAACCACGCCCACTTTCGATATCGAAAATTTCGAAAATCACATAAATTGACATACTTCGGTAACGGAAATGGCTAAAATGATATAGGCTGGTAGGATGAACACCTCAATGAATCTATTATGATTTTTGATAAATGTTTAGATGTGGGCGTGGCAACGCCCACCTTTAAGGAAGGCATTTGGAATATTCGACTGGTCAAAACTTTTACACTTATTACTTCAGACTCATGAAATTTGGCGCAACATATACTAGCAATATAGGTGATGAAATTGGACGAGATCTCTTCCCGACCACGCCCACTTTCGATATGGAAAATTTCGAAAATCACATAAATTGACATAATTCGGTAAGGTAAATAGCTAAGACAGTAAAAACTTTAGGTAAATCCTCCTAGGGCCTATATCTTTGTTATCCCGTTCCGAAAATTACCGCTGGGTATATAATGTTCGGTTCACCCTAACTTAGACTTCCTTACTTGTTTTATTTCAATTGCCCCACTTTTTTGAATACCCTTAATGATATCAACGTTGGTGTAAAGCAAATATGCTTCAAAGCTTAAAAATGTTTCTAAAACAACTAAATTGAATAGTTTGGTTAAAGTTATCGAACCAAACATAATTTATAAGCAGCATAGTTAAATTTTCAAACCAAAGAAGGGCTGACAACTCAAAAACCGCATCGTAGGAAGCCCATCATAGTGATTATTTCTAAATGAAGGCGGAGCTGAGATATTGATAGCATTCATTCAAGTGTCTTCACCTCTACCATTAACGATATCCGCCTCACTACACTCCTCTTTAATGAATAAAAATTTGCTTTTAATAGCATTTGTTGCATATTAGAAACAAAAGTAATTATAGTGTATAAGTGGGTATGTGTCATTTTAAGTTGCTCCGCCCAAAGCAACGCCCACAATTTTAATACATACACTTATTATAGAATAAACAACAACAAATGTAATGTTCGTGTGAGAGTGCATGTTTTGTAGTACTTTTAACACTAAGAAACTCGACCAATACTTGATAAAGTATACACCTGTCGAACATGCTTACATATTTATAATTATATAGAAAATATCATGCATATAGTGAATACACACATACATACATACATGCCTAAAATTAAATATATTTTTTGCGCCGATATTTGCATATGGCCAATACTTCAATACATACATCAAACGAAAACTATCTTTTAATGCGATTTTATAGCCAAGCCATTTTTCTATTATTATTCAAAGCATTCGTCATTAACGCACATGAATATCAAATTGCCAACAAATAGATAGACAAATGAACAAACTTAGTGACAATCGATCAGAAGTGCCGCCAAACGCAATGGTTTTTTATGCTTTTTGAATGATTCATAAAATTTTATATTCACTCCTACAAAAGAGGCGCGCTATCACGTCCTTATTAAATATTTTTAATGAGAAATTCATGCTATTAATTTCCTGGCTAATTTCTAAGCTGTAAAATGGATCCTAAATTTTAAGTTGGACATCTGAGCATACATCAGTGAAAATTGCATGCAATTCTATAAAGCGGTTTTTGCGTGATGCTCGAACAAACAAACACACCGGCCAAGATTGATTGATACGATGCGATGCGATACGGGATGATATGATGATAAGATTTAATATTTCATCTGGGATATAGTTTGATAAGATATGGTATAATATGAAGAGGACTTGTGTATTTAAATGATGATATGATGTGATATGATATCACTTGTCAGATTTAATTTATCAGAAATGATATGACATAATATGACGTGATGTTAAGCAAAATAAAGGGATATTTTGTAATAAAAAATTATGAGTTATAATAAAAATATGATATGATGTGATATGATATCAGTTGTAATAGAAACCTATTTAATATAATTATACTACATGATATGATATATACAATGATGTGATATATGTTAAGTGACGTGAAAAGAAGTAAGATGAAACGATGCGTTGAATAATAAATGAAATTGTGATATGATGTGATATGATATCAGTCGTAACATTTGACAAAATTATAGATATCACACGATTTGATACAATCAATAATGTGACATATAATAAAGTGATATGAGATCACGAGATGGTAAACAAAATAAAGGAACGATAAGAAAATGTAAAATGGCGATATGAAGTGATACGATATCGGTTGTAACACTAGATTTAATGATAACTCATTGATACGTTGTGCTATCGAATTAAGTGACATGATACAACGTAATATTAAAACGATACGTGAAATAAAAATAAATTGCAGATATGATGTGATATGATATCACCTGCCAAACTAGCTTAAATGATATCACATTATTTGATATGTATAATGTTGGGATATGGAATTAAGTGACATGATATCACATGATGTTAAATAAGGGAAATTTTATTATTATAGGTATTAGAAAGAATAGAATGCAAAATTTTATACAGCGGAATGGTAATTCACTGGAAATTTCATGTTTCATATAAATTAAAATATCGATATGATGTGATATAATATAGAATGAAGTGACATGCGATAACGTGATGGTAAACAAATTAAAGGACAATTTATAAGAGGAACCATTATAATATGAATTAAAATATGAAATGATTTTAAAATAAAATAAAGGCTTTAGTAGTGCGTATCTTCAGGTGATATCATATCAATGTAACTCATATCATATTGTGATATAAAACTAATGCAAAGGATTTGCATTTGCAGTGGAAAACTAAGAATTGATTTAGAACACGTCACAAGCTCGGCAAAAAAAAAATTTGAAAACACTAACTTGCGATATTGAGAAAAAGTTAGCGTCCTAAATACATACACCAATATAAAACTATATTTAAATATAATCCCTCTGCTTCTATCAGCATTTCTCAATTTCTCACGCATCATTTTCCCACTTGATTTGTTTAAGGCAAAGAAAAACAAACAGGCTACGCGCTGCGTTGGTGGGCGTTTATTTTTAGCAAAAATGTCGCAGCCTCTTCATGTTTTTTTGTTCTATTTTTTTTTTTTGTTTTTTTTTTTATTTTTTTTTTTTTTGTTCTATTTTTTTTTTTTTTTTTTTTTTTTACTTTTAATTCTTCCTTTCCTACAAACGCGTCACGCATTCTTTATTGGCCTCTCGTCGACGTGTGTCAAACATGCAAATATCGTCAATGCTTAGACGATGTGATGTCGCCATCGCTTAAGATATTTACTTGTACTTTATAGAGATTTACTATTTAGAATGTAAAGTATTTAGGAATGCTTTGTTGTAAAATTTTATGGCATATCAGTTTCAAAGTGATTTCATCTCTTATAAAATAGACTGTTGTATGTACAATAATTTATTGAGTTTATGTATGTTTGATCTTGGTGTTTGTGGTTTGCAATGTTTTTCAAATAAATCAGTCTGATGACGTCACACTATTGTTTTTTGTGTTGTTTTTCGGTGTATGAAAAAAATGACTTAATTCTAAGAATAAAACACTCGCCCCTTCACCAAATTTTTGCCATTATTTTCTTTTATTAAAATAAATGAGTTAATCAAGTAGCGAGTGTCCAAGTCAATTGTGAGCATTCCCTACAATGTCTAAGCTTATTCTTTCAGAGCGTTGCGTAAATGGTCGAATATATCGCATGATGAGATATTTGCTTATGACTACATATATATGTGAATCCAATATACAGCAGACATGGGCAGACTGCATTAAAATTCCAATGCAGCAAATACTCCACTTACAACTCACCATTCATGGTTGATGGAATAAAGAAAAAGGCATTCTCAGTCAGCATTTATTTTTAGTGAAATTTCATTCCATTCAACACTCAGATTTTTATTGAATGGATAAAATGCCCATCTATGATATACAGCAGCACATTCTTCACTTACATATTTACATGAAATTCTATTAGAAAAGTAGATGTGCATATCTCATGCTCATACTTATTAACTCATCACTTTCAATTAAATTTAAAATTGCCACTGCATTCGCCGGCCACTAATGCGATTACTTTCGCTTAACATGGCAGCTGGAAATACATGGGGACGCTTTGTTAAGAGGCAGACAGCTAGAAGATTATGGGAGCAAAGGGTTTGTTTTTTTTTTTTTTTTTGACTCATTGCGAGAGTTTCTCAGCGTAACTATTTGTTATCGTGAATACCCTCAATAGAAGAGATTATAGGGTAAGTAGGGAGGAATGGCAATTGCAAATTTTCGATGCCCTCGGTGGAAGCGTTATGAGCTGAGTGAGATGACTTTGAAGGTTCGCATCAAATCGTTTCTAAGTGAACTTTGTGCTAGGAGAAACTATAGGGTAAAGAGGGACAATTTCAGCTTTCGGGAAGCTAAAGAAAAATACTAAGAGCCTTTTTGAGATACGACTTTCAAGGTTCAAATCAAATCGTTGGGCAGTGTAACTATTCATTATCGAGAATACTTTCGATAGCAGAGATTATAGGGTAGGTGGGTGGGAGTTGCACTTCTAGATTTTCGGCATACTTAAAGTGCGGAGAACAATATTGCGAAGGGACTTAGTAGGAACAACGTGGTCAAAAAGTTTCCGCATATTTCCATCTTCATTATTTTGCTTCTGATCTTAGAGCAGTAGTCGGCACGGAGAGAGCGCTTGCTATGTTAAAGCATTAGAGTTTTCCTCCCAGGAAAGGAATTGCCGGCCTATGTCTTAGAGTTGAGAAAAACTCAGCCAACTCCTTGTCTATCAATCTCACCGCATCTGTTTGCAAAAATCTTCACTTTCAATTAGCGTAACATTGCAACTTCTAGGCACTAGATTCAACCATAACTCTAACGATTATTAAATGTAGAAATATAAATAATTTTTCTTCACAGTCAGCATTCTTTCCATAAGATTTCCTCTCTCTTCTCCTCCTTCTCTATATCGCTTTCATGCACTTGTCATCTGATGACTTCAAAAATTGGCGCGTATTTCCACTTAGCCCTTCTTGTTTTTTTGTGTTTTTGTTTTACTCTTTGCAGCGCAAATCTTTGCAAGTACTAGAAACTCATCACTTTGCGAGTTTGCTTTGATGTGCGTCAAGTGCTTAGTTGGTGCTGGTGCTGCATCAGCAATTGCTTTAGAGCAGTGATGTACAGTGTTGAAAGGGCTTTCATAACAAGTGCAACAATTTTTTTTTGTAATATTTAAATGCTTCGGATAAAATAAAATCATAAAAGTCGGTTATATCACATCATATCACAGTATATCTTATTTGATCAATCCAAATTATCACATATCCAAATATCTAGTCAGTCTTTATCAGGCATATCATAGGTAGTGATATCAAAACTTTGCAACCGTAGCCAGCTCAAAACTAATCTAACAGCATCAAATAAAAAGTGGGTGCGTTGATTGATATCTTTTAACAAATTCTCTATCACGTGATATCATGTTATGTTCTCATACAGCCTATCATACTAGATATGAGCACATCCCTATAAATGCTAGGTTTACATTAGAAGGCGCACCTTTACATCAAAATTTAATTTGATCCGACCAGCGCAGCAAATCATAGAAGATCAAGTTCATATAATATCACATCACATCGAAATGAGTTAAAATGAGCAAAGCTTTACTGCCCCGTGTAACAAAATTCGCTTGAAAATTACGATCAAACACACATTTTCTGGTGATATCGTTTGTAGTGATGTCAAATCAGCGTCCCTCTGTGCACATTTCTACCCTCAAAATTAAATATAATCAGAACACCAAAGCAAATCATATAAGGTGACATTCCTGTTAGCTCACATCATATCCATATAAGTTAAAGTTGGATAACGTTAGAAGGGACACCTTTATGAAATTATTTAGAATTAGACAAGCTGTACTGCCCCGCGTAACAAGATTCGCTTGAAAATTGCGATAAAAGCCACATTTTCATGTGATATCATATGTGGTGATGTCAACTCAGTGAAGCCGATATCATATCAACACTAAACGAAAACAACTGATACCTCCACATATTGAGCCTTCACTGCGTGCACATTTTTCCCCTCAAAATTATATCTAGTCGGAGTACAAAAGCAATTCATTTAAGGTGACAATTATGTTATATCACATCATATCGGTATGAGTGATATGAGTTAAAGTTGGGCTAGCTGTGCCCGCTTGTGTGACAAAAATTTCGAGAGGAAAGTGATAAATGTGTATGGCATAAGACCAGAAAGGCCAAATACCCCCCAGCGTCGCCTGTGTGCATCACCGCATTAGATACACCATCAAGCGCGCTGCTTTATAAGTTCAACTGACTTTGCGTTGTGTTTCAACAGATCATTGCGCGTTTGTACTTATATGCAGACGTTTTGCAAGCGTACTTCTTGCTTGTTCATACAACTTGAAATTGCCTGTCAGTGAGACACTTTATTAATGGCGTGTTAGAAGTGTCATTAAAAATTTGTAAGTACGATTATGTTGACAGAAATGCCATTTGACTAGCTTCATTATGTATACTTTGTGTTGTTGTTCTGCATTTGCATGTTTGATGACTGCCGCTCTGATCCACTTAGTTTGAATTGACATTTTTGCTTGCTTCTGATAACATTAATCCATAATGACAGTCAATCGATTGTTAAGAGAAATGAATGAATTTGAATAACTGAGCAAAAAGTATGGATAATCGTAGAAGGGGTTAAGTCAAGTATGCGCTGGAAGCTGTGAATTAAACGCTTGTTCATTTATATAGGGCAGTATATTATAAAAGAAATGTTCTATGATAAATGGATCCTTGTCTGAGTTTAAATATTTGATTTAGTTGCAGTAAATGTCAAAGGTCTGTTCAGAGGACAGAGGAACTCGAGTGTGCGATATGATTCGAGCGATCTTCGAAGACTACATAATATATGCTCCAACTTTCTACGGTCTCTACAAAATCGAGTGATGCCTGAGTGACTGCGACATCGCACAAGTTTATGATATTTTTGAATAATTGCTCTCCTTACCATAGCTGTGAAAAATTCATAACCTAAAAAAAAAATGTCACGAAATGTGCACTTCAAAGTAAAAAGATCCACTAAAAATAGATATGAAGAAAATTTTGCGCAAATACGCATGGAAATAATAAATTAAAAAATAAATTTAAGAGGAATTTAACAACGAGTAGCATATGTGCATGAGACCAACAGAGTATTCCAAAAAGGAGAACTAAAACAACAAAGAAATGCCTGAAGGAATTACACACTTAATTAATGAGCGTTTTTGATCTTGCTTCAATGGGTTGTTGTTGCGAATGTGAGTATGTGTGGTGATGATGCAAAGTATTCACGAATCGGATCCGAAGAACCAGTCGATTTTTGTTGCAAAACCATTCCATTGCACTGAGGTTGGGCTCAATACCAGCCCACAACAATAGAACAGAGAGCAGCGCTGCTTCAAGTTTATTTCGAAACCACGAGTTCGAATACCACAAGGCACATTTTCAAGTGATATCATATGTAGTGATGTCAAATCAGTGAAGCCGATATAATATCAACACGAAACGAAAACATTGGCTTTGACGTGTTTTCCTGAGAGGAAACCACTGATACCTGTACATATTGAGCCCTCTCTCCGTGCACATTTTTCCGCTCAAAACTATATCTAATCAAAAAACATTATTTTATAAAGTGAGATTCATGTGATATCACATCACATCGATATGCATTAAAGTAAGGCTTGCCGTGCTCGCTTGTGTAATTTTTCCACTCAAAACTATATCTGATCACAAAAGCAAATCATATAAGGTGAGATTCATGTGATATCACATCTTATCGATATGAGTTAGTTTCTGTCACAAAAATTTAGGGAGGACCATAATCTACAGAACCAGTCTCTTCAGAACCGGTTCTTTAAACCTGATAAACTTATTAAATTTGCAAAAATTATAATTAAAAAAAAAAAAAAAATTACGAAAGCTAAAGTAAGTCGACGACCGTGCAGCCGCCTGTGCGGTTCGGTAGCTACTTCGAGAATATATAAATGGGAATATCAGTCATAAAGTGACAAAGCTATTTGTTAGAGGTTTATCATTTTCAATGGGTACTATCCGACCCGTGAGATGCTAATCGGCGCAAAAAATTGTACTCGACACCCTACCTAACAGGCTTTTTGAAGCTGTATTCTCCAATAGGAGCTGAGAAAGCTGATAAGGCTTTATTCCGACTTTCCACAAGAGACCCTCTACACAAAATTCACACCCGTCACAGCTTGTCTGCCTGTCCAAATCCCTAATTCTGTTGTGGCGGATGACACTGTCACTGTCAGTGTGACAACCCACGCCACTACCGTATTTCACATACATCATCCAAATCCAAAAAAAAAACACAAATAATGCGAATATAATCCCCACATCACATGTGTGACGGAGACACTTTTTTTATACAAGCCGAAGTGATGCTGCACAATTCACGCTTCAATCTGCGTTGGGTGGCAGTGAACAACTCGAAATTGTCACAGACACAAAGTCAAAAGTGTGTGGGTAATGAGGGAGCAGAGAAGATCACAAAATATGAAACAACACCCACAGGAAAAGCTACACACCGCAGTCTAGTTGGAGCTGTCTGTGCGCTTTATTGTGCTAAAAAAAGAGGGAGCTTCGTTGCAGCCAGTGCCGTGTAACGAGGCCAAACATGCAACGAGGCGCAGCAGCACGTTTGGCTTTGTGGGTGTTTTGCATGTGCGCCTAATTATTTCATGATTAACTGAAGTTCAAAGTAAAACGAGTAAATTCAACCGCAAAGGTAAATGTAAATGGTAAAATGAATAAGAGACACCACAGTTGTGAATGGTGCAATAAAATGGCAGAGATAATCGACTGTCTGTACAGGTGAAGACGGAGGCTGCATACTGGGAGGCATGGCAAATGGAGCTTATTTAACGGTAGCCTGAGAATTCTAGACTAGGATGGCACGGAAGGAATAAAAAAATATAAAATAAAATAAAACAAAATTTAATTAAATTAAAATAAACATACAAAAAATAAGAAAAATATAATAAAAAAACATTTAATTAATTCTTTTTAGGATCATTTTGGGATCATTTTGGAATTATTTTAGAATTATTTTGGGGTAAGTTTGGGGTCATTTTAGAATCATTTAGATATTATTTTGGGGTCATTTTGGGATCAGTATGGGATGATTTTGGGGTCATTATGGGAAAAATTTGGGGCCGATTTGTGATCATTTGGGGATTATTTTGAGATCTTTTTGGGGTCATTTTGGCATAATTTTATGATCATTTTTGGGTCATTTTGGGATCATTTTCGTATTGTTTTGGGGTTATTATGGGGTCATTTTGGGAATATTTTGGGGTAATTTTAGAGTCATTTTGGGATCATTTTCGTATTGTTTAGGGGTCATTATGGGGGGATTTTGGGATTATTTTGGGGTCATTTTGGGATTATTTTAGAATTATTTTGGGGTAATTTTGGCGTCATTTTAGAATCATTTAGGTATTATTTTGGGGTCATTTTAGGATCATCGGATGATTTTGGGGTCATTATGGGAAAAATTTGGGGCCGATTTATGATCATTTTGGGATTATTTTGAGATCTTTTTGGGGTCATTTTGGCATAATTTTAAGATCATTTTTGAGTCATTTTGGGATCATTTTCGTATTGTTTTGGGGTTATTATGGGGTCATTTTGGGATTATTTTGGGGTCATGTTGGAGTCATTTTGGGAAAAATTTGGGGCCGATTTGTGATCTTTTTGGGATTATTTTGAGTTCTTTTTGGGGTCATTTTGGCATAATTTTAAGATCATTTTTGAGTCATTTTGGGATCATTTTCGTATTGTTTTGGGGTTATTATGGGGTCATTTTGGGATTATTTTGGGGTCATTTTGGAGTTATTTTGGGATAAATTTAGGGTCGATTTGAGATAATTTTGGGATTATTTTGAGATCTTTTTGGGGTCATTTTGGCATAATTTTAAGATCATTTTTGAGTCATTTTGGGATCATTTTCGTATTGTTTTGGGGTTATTATGGAGTCATTTTGGGATTATTTTTGGGTCATTTGGAGGTCATTTTAGGATTATTTTGGGGTCATTTGGGATAAATTTGGGGTCTATTTGGGATCATTTTGGGATTATTTTGAGATATTTTTTGGGTAATTTGTTTAGGGGTTATTATCGGGTCATTTTAGGATTATTTTGGGGTCATTTTGTCATTATTTTGGGATCTTGTTGCTATAATTTTGGTGTCGTTTTACGATCATTTTTGGATAATTTTGGGACTATTTTGAAGTTATTATGGGGTAATTAGGGGTTCATTTTGGGATCATTTATAAATATTATTCGAATTTTTATGCCCGTCGAATAAAATAATTTTTTTAGTCGAATAATTTTTATTCGAATAGTTCTACCCTTCTCCCGTGACACAACAAAAACAAGTAAGTCTCAGCTATTTCCCCAACTACTTTCTGGGTTTTGTTGTTGTGTCACAGGAGCCCTATTCACCACCATTTATAAATCGAAGTCTTATATAGAACGATCTCAACAAGCGCGATCATACGCAAGCGAATTAAAGGCATGGTGAAATTTTACGATGAGAAGGTAATAAAATCATAGCCGCAGCTAAAAACAATCAATGTTTTGTTTACCCAATAGTATTAAAAAATATATGTACTAAAAAGTTAAATTTCCCAGAATAATTGTACTGTACAGTCATAACTGATAACACAGCTTGACCCTAAACCCCTAATGAAGGCGACTCGAGCGGACGATCAAACAAAAATGTCTCATTGCTGCTGACGATAAGTTTGTTTTTGATTAAGGAAAAAAGTATGTAATAAAATAATATAAAGCTACTGAGCCCATGATAAAGAAATCTCAGCTCTCGAGCCTTTTAAATACTGCTTTCATATTCCCTTGATACGAATAGGTTTCAAAGCTGAAAGAAAGTATCTATGATTGATCCAGCATTGCTAGAAAAGTGGAGGGTGTCCTATAGACCCTTCCTTTCAAACAGATTTTTTATTCTCCGTCAATCACCGTCCAGGTTCTTTTTTCCGAGGAGCATGCTCAAGAGCATGGAGAAGATTGCTTATCTGGAGAGCTTTTCTTTCGACTACTCTAGTCTTCTTTCGACACTGTTCATGATTCCGAGCCTTACATTCGGGTGTGACAAATGGGATGAGGTCAAGAAAAGACAATAGAGAAGGCGTTTGCGTTAGGATTTAGAGCATTGGTCGCCACGGTAAGTGGAGTCAATATCGGAAGGTATTACTTTTTTTATTCCAGGAAAATAGTCGCCCGCCAGCGTTTTAGAGAAAAGATCTTTAAAAAGGGAGTCCTTAGCACGAAGGATCTTTCTCTAGGAGCAACTTGCCAATAAACCATCCAGTTAAAGCATAAAACGTGGTGTCGTCTTTCCGCAAAAGATAAAAAACATTGCTACGCTCACACCTTAGACCTGTAAAACCCTAGCTCAACAACTAATACCAATAATTCCACTATCTACATACATATAGACAAGATCAATTTGTCAACTCACCAAAAGGCACCTTATCGTCTTGATTGTCATCCAACGATATCGCAGACACATCGTCCAACTCGTCGTTAGCTAAATTATTGGCGTCAGCGTTAGTCTCAGCAGCAGCAGCAATAACTAACAACGAATCACTATCACCATTGTAATCAGAATTTTCCAATTCCAAAGTAACATCCTCGTCAGCGGCAAATTGATCGTCATTAGAACGCGCAGCTAGATAAGTGGCTGTGCTCAGGGCCGTGGCGGCTGCTGATGAAGAATTGCGTGATTTTTTATTTTGACGTTGGCGACGATGCTTTCGTTGTCGTTGTTGTTGTTTTTCATGTTGTTGTAGTTGCTTTTCTTGTTGTTGCTGTTGTTGTTGTTGGCGTCGAAAACGTTGATGCCGTTGGCTATCTTGTAACTGTTGCTGATGTTGATGTTGTTTTTGTTGTTGTTGCTGCTGCAAACCTGCTGCATGTGCACTTTGTCGTATGTTGACGACTGCATCGATGTTTTGACGCTGCAAATGACGAGGCGTTTCACTTGCCAATATTGGCAACATCAAAGTTGTCTGATATTTATCATTGTCAAAGTACTCGTTGCTATCGCTGACATTGTGGTCGGCGCGTGCCTCCAAACAGCGAGTTAGCAGCACGACGCCAATGATAAGCGAAATGATTTGAAAATGTTGGTGAGGCATTTGACTTTTTTTTTGTGTGATTTTTATTTTTGTTTGCTTGTTTTTTTTTTTTTGTTTTTCTTTTGTTTTTTTTATGCACTTCCTTTAAAAACTTTTTTTCCACTTTGTTATCAATTTGTATGCATTGTTGTGATTTTTTTTTATGTATTTACACAAACTTTTACTTCATTCGTATTCATCGCATTCATTTTCGAATTGTAGCCATTAAATGCAAATTTATCACCGGAAATGCAGATATTTCCACTTTGTCGCGTCTTCATTGCACTTTATTGAATTTTATTTCTTTGGAGTTCTTACTTTTCTTTTGCGATAAAGTTCGCTTTACAAGCACATTCATTTTACACTATCAGCTAAAGGCACAAAAGAAATTTATACATATCAATAAAATGCATAAATAAATTTGTATGGGTTATTCCATGTGAAATCGTCAAATACTGGGAATCGAGTATTAGCGATTTGAATAAATTTTTGAATTTTGGTAGTACATTGCGATCATTTAACCCCAAAATAATCCTTAAATGGCCCCAATATAAACCTGAAATAATCCTTAAATGACCCCGAATTGGCCCCAAAATGATCTTAAAATGGCCCCAATATAACCTCAAAATGACCCGAAAATAATCCTGAAATGATCCCAAATTGGAACCAAAATGATCATAAAATGAGCCCAAAATGACTGGGGTTATAAAAAATCACCAAAAAATGTTCCCAGATTGACCCCAAAATAATCCTAAAATGCCTCCAATATGATCCCGAAAAAAAATGTTTCATTCTTGTCAGAAAAAAAAATGTTACGTATACGTCATGTCACTTTTATGAAAGTTTTAAGTGACTTTTCGTCATTAAATCAAGGGGGGCAAATATGGGCATACATTTTTTTCTGGAATTGTTAGAAAATATTCCAAACTTTCATTTTATTAAAGTTAGCAGATGTATCACGCTGTAGCACACAAACTTTAATAACAGAGTTTTTTTTATTTGTCATCTTTTTCGCACAATTCCTAGCGTATCATAACATTTTGCACACATCTGCCTATGCCCACTCGCACTCAACCCACTTGCCGAATGTTTAACCGTTATGTGCATTCACTCGTTGTCATAGATCTATGTCGACATAGTCAATCATATTTTAAAAAGTTGTGATGCTCTCAAAATGTAGGTTTATTTTGTGCTATGTATTGTTGTTGACACTTTTGTTGCTAGTAAAACTACTCTAAAATTTTATTTTTTCAATACTCACACACACATATGTATGTATGAATACACACATTTCCCAATTAAATTTTTAATTGAAATTTGTCGCGGCATATTAAACGCTCGCATTCATTTGGATTTATATGCGCGATTTTAACGTTCTACAAACCGCACACAAACCCAATCAGGAAATCAATGACGAGTAGCTTTCTGGTTCAAAACTAGGGCAACGCTGTAAAAGATGACCCACCAGTTTTGAAATATAAAATTTATTTAGCTCCCTATTTCAAAATTTGATTCAAAAACGTCCAGCCTCAGCTGAAAAGTAATTGAATTTTTATTGGGATAGGTCGTTTTTGATACAACATCTGAGATAGGGCTGAAATAATTATTATTGTTATTCACACAAAATCCCTGTAGTTGGCATGAAAAACCTATTTAGTTCGTCCCAATGTCACGAGAAGCCTACGCGTTGAGAACTTCAGCTTTTTCCTACAGGGTTTCTTCTTTATCAAGCCATACAAAATTTTGTGGGTTGAGAACAGCAATACATATTGTGAAACGTCATCTAAATTCTGATTATAAATACATACAAACTAGACTGGGCAAAACAAATTGATAATTATTTTGACAGTATTTTTTAGGAAGACGAAAAGACCTGTAAAAGTTTCAGACCTTAATATGCAGTAATTTTTAGAGGTCTTTCATAGTTAGTTTAGATTTTAAGGTATAATTTGAATCGTTCGTTATCGTTCGCCATAGAGAATGAGAGCCTAAGAAAAATAATGTCAATATAAAACAAAAAAAAAATTTGTTTGCCCAGTCTAATACTTACTGATGAACTCATTTCGTTGAATTATGGCAATTTTTGAGTTTTGCATGTTTTATCATCTTTATTAATGGAACATATGCAAAGCTGTTAAAAATTATACGAACGATTATGGAAAGTGGCATGTGAGTTCTTAAATTTGATTAGACACAGTTCAGGTCAAAATGGTAGTGGCCTGTTCTTATGATATCCAACATCTTGGACAATCGAGGTTCTGTTTGAATTTTCCCAGCCACTATCCCAGGGCAGGACAAGCGTGTTCTAACCTAAAAAAATCAAACCTAACCTAAAATTCTAAATTTGAAATGTCAACTCCATTTGCATACAATCAATCACACACACATCATACACCCATGCAGATGACAAAACAAACAACAAATGCTAACTTGATTGCTCTCAAATTAACGAATCCTCACTCAATTTAATCCACCCTCAAGTTCCCGCCAATATATTCACCAACCATTTCTGCTTGAACAGAGTCCAGCATTAATTAGTCCAATTGACCTCCATTTCGTAAGTCAAAATTTTAAATCAACAAAATACAAAGCCAACAACAAGTGACACACAGCAAGAGCGAGTTGGAAGCCAACAACGGCAAAATGCAAATAGGCAACAAAGCAACAACAACAAAAAATACAAAAACAAATAGAGCACCACTTGTTTGCATACACGAATGGAATGGGACAAATATGGCATGGGAATGTAGGTGGGGGGCAATCGGCGCAAATGTTTAGTAAACTCGCTATATGGACCATACGAAAGACGGAGACTTCAATAATATTCGACTGGATGCGAAGGAAAATTCCATATCTGAAAGTGCTATCACAAGATCGTGGTTTAGGGGTGACCCGGTATGCTGTTGTCTCGCTTGAGCACCAACTTGATCGACGAAATCATAAGAGGGACCTTGATGAGACAGAGTGAATCATTAGAAACCTATAATCTCAGCGTCAGCCCTTTAAAGCCCAGTCAGTACTGAGTGTCGGAAGGACGAAAATCCGAGAGCTTAAATTTCGCTCCGCAAATCGGTAGGGGATCTGGAAGGTAGTCATTATGAACAAGTTGTAATAGAGTCGATTTTCAATCTAGTGTCATTATGTTTCTCAGTTTTAAGAAAAAACGATACCATAGAGACTTTAAATCGATGATTTTCTTCAGCGAATTAGCAATTACCGAAGCCCTGAAGGGCTGTGGTGTTCCTGCGGCGAAATTTAGGCCTCGAGATCCTGTCCTTGACGCATTCAGCTGTAAAAGGCCACTACCATTTCGTCCTTGACGCATTCAGCTGTAAACGGCACTTTAATTCTAGAACCTGATTCAGCTCCCTTTCCCCATAGAGTAAATCTATTTAGACCAGGAGATCTGCAATCTCCTTGATGATGTGAGGGGAAGATATGATTTTTTCGTCAAATAGTTTCATGGCATTAAAGTCTAGCTCGGACCACTCAAGCTCGCAGCCTATTTGTGTTCTGAACTCCCACTCTCGCGGCATCTATAGCATCCCGCCACTCGCATCCAGTTAGACTAAATTAGTATCCCAAAAACTTTAGACTCGAGTTTGGTCTAAGCACTGAAACTACCTGGATTAGTACACTCTCAAGGACTGTTAGTCTAGTAGCACTCCCTGCAACATTGAGCGAGTATTTTTTACACTTAACCCTTGAGAACAGTTTCCTATCACAGCTCCTTCTCGATCTGTTCAATTTAGGTTCATAAAGCCTGCAGAACGATCCGAGATCGGCGCAAGGTATCTCCTGCATGTTAAGTTGCCTTAATAATCACTGCTATACGTTATGTCCTCTACATAGTGGAATCCCAGAGTCCCAGCTTATATTCAAAAGCTACCAGCGGTCCTCTCCTAATCAAACGTTGTCCCTTGCAAGGATATCCTCGGGAAAGCCTACAAAGTTCGGACTCCATAGTCAAAGTGTTCAGATAAATATACGAAAGACTGTGCCGGCTGATGAAGAACTTGGGTCCGACAAGATTTACCAGAACGTCAGCATAAGCTATCACTACGACCCCTGCGGGTTAGGGGTTTTTGAATATACCCGCGGTGGGCATACCGTTCGTAAGAGGCGACTTAAATGCACATAGGTAATGACGTGCTAACACGATGGTTGATCTACGGATATGATGCCTCTCACCTCTCATTACCTATCTACTTCTTCCTTACGGATCGATAGATGACATGATCTAGAAGGTTACACCGGTCATAACAAATCGCTACCATGACAGTCGGGCAGTACCACAAGGGAGTACCGTAGCGTACTGGGTTCGTGTCCGGCCAAGGACTGTCAATATCGGCATCACTACCCAAAACCGTCGGGAAGTGTTTTTCCTGTTACAACAACAGCCACAGAAATATTTGATTTAACATGGAACGTCCCATATATAGACATAAGAAGTCCCAAAGTACAAAGCATGGAAGACAACAAAAAGTGGAGCTTGTAAAAATTTGCAATACCAGCTCCACTGACTTCTTAATGAGTATTGCATTTCATTATTTTCTTTTAGTAGTACAAAATGGTAGTTTCCCACAGTTACACTATGGGGGTAATCGAGATTGAGAATGCACTTAAAGATGAGGCTTTTCACTTGAAATAGCAAAATGCGGATGCTTTTATGCTTTATACAAACATAAAAGTGGTAAACGTAGGCGCTATTACCGTTATCGGGTAAACTGCACTTGCATGTATGTATGTCATTAGTATATGTATATGTATGTATGGAGTGCCCATCATGAACTGTGACAACATCAAAGAGAATTCCCATCATACATAAATAAAAATGCCATACTTTGATGTTTCTAAATTGCACTCAGTGATGGGCAACAACTACAACGTTGACAACAAAAACTATATAAAGGCATGCATGTGGGTAATGATGATGAAAAATATACCGCATAAAGATATAAAGACAAAGTGTAACCATTTTACATGCTTTTTTTGGTTAAGGAGAAAACTCGCGCGCTTTTTGTATAGCATACTTTGAGGCGCGCAAACACGTTGTTCAAACAAATACACTCCAACAACATTGTGTCTCTCAGTTTCACCTTATGCAGATGTGTGTGCGTGTGTGCAGCATTACACGAAAGCACAAAAAGCAAAGGCACACTTCTCAAAAAGCGCTGTACTGTGGGGCATAGTAGCATAAATCTATACAAATTTCAAAGTTATAGCTTTTGCAAATTTTTCTCTCGTCTTCTTTTGCATTCTCTTGTAATTCGCAGCCGGCTCATAAAATATTCGAAAATATAAAATCATCTTAAATCGGGACTTTTTCGCAGCTAAGGGCAGTCGCTATAGCAAAGCCTATAGCTGAGGGTCACAAGAACACGCCTCGAATATGCTTGAACACTAAGAAAAAGGTAAAATTCCTACACTTAGTCCACTGCCACTACCTTGTGATACCCACTACGGTCTCTATTCACTGGTATGCCAAAGGCAGGTGATCGAATCACTTCGTGGATCTTGTGATACCCAATACGGCATCTGCGCACTTCTATGCCTAAAGCAGGGGATCGAACAACTTCGCGGATCTGCGTAAGGCAGGCGATCGAACCATTAGTCGAGTCAGTTAATTTATCTTGTGATACCTAATACGGGCTTTACCTTCTTCTATGCCTAAGATGGAGGGTCGAACCACTTCGTAGAGTCAATGCATTTATCTTGTGATACCCAATACGTTCTCTACCCACTTCTTTTACTAAGATAGGAGATCGAAGTACTTTCTGGATCCATGCCTAAGGCAGGCGATCGAACCACTTCGTCAAGCCAGTTAACTTATCTTTTGATACCTAATACTGTCTCTACCCACTTTTATGCCATAGGCAGGGGATCGAACCACTTCATGGAGTCAATAAATTTGGGATTGTTGTCGATGGTCACGGTCCTTTTCCAGTTATTAAACCGGTACGATCCGGTCCTTACGCTCTGTCGTGGGAGCGACTTGTTATTACGAGTGGAACCTACTAGGTCATCTCACCCTATCCTTTTATAAGGAAGAAGAGGATTGATTCTAAGAGATAACAGGTATCATGCCCGTAGATGAACCATCAAGTTACACGTGGATTGTGGATTTTAGTCGTCTTTTTACGCCAGGCCTTCCTGCCTCAGGCGTATTCTAAACCCCTAACCCGTAGGAAGGAAATAGTTTACGAAAATAGCCAACCACATCTACCATTGCGACAGTATTCATAAGAGCTTAAGCACTGCCGGGTAAGAACTCTTATCAGGAATGACATCTCCGATTTATTAAGGGCCAAAGAGTATATTTAGGTCCTTTATCATAAGAAGAACAGGCTAGCCGTGATATTTCGCACATCGAAAGTTTAATGGGGGTGTACCTAACAAATCATTTCCCCCTGGTCAGCTAATCTGGGGCTTTTCGATGAGAGATCCGTCGTGTTCAGTGATAAACTTGGTGTTGTCGACACAGGAGTCCTAAAACTTTCGCGCGGCCTTGCTGTCTTAGAAAAAAGCAACCAGTTTCCCAACGTTGGGTATAGAAACCAACTGATTTACGGAATTTGATTGCTCCAAAGATCGGCTACTAGACGGTTCACATTCGTGATACGCTCTTTCACAAACACAGCTCCTTACAAGTTAACAACGAACACCTTCAAATTTGCTCCAAAAAATGTAGCACTCACCCACTGTGCGCAGCTTGCACACAGTTCACAAACACAACAAAGTGCCGCTACAAAGGATAACCGACTTTTCAGGTAGGTACCTGCAGCACGTTGACAGATAAAACAAGCTGAGATATCCTTAGTGTCATTGTAGACACGGCGGCACAAGGTGCTTCACTAGCTGAAAGCTGCAGCAAAGAGCCGCCAAACTCAACACCACTTTCATCAAGCTGAGTGAATGAACCAGTTTACCACCCAACCCCCAATTTAACAGCTCATCATTCTCGCACACTTTGCTTTGCACTATTATCGTCCAGCATCACTATTCGCAAACCGTTGTATGTGAGTACAGTACGTAGGTAACACATCCGTTGTAACGGTAAAATGTTGTTGTAGTATAAAGAAAGCACTAGAAAGAGAAACACTTCCAAAGGAATATACGCGATATCAAAGGATTTATTTGCAGTCTAGGCGGACAGGTGCCTTTGACAACCATTGCACATCTCAAAGGCAAGTATACAACGAGTTTGGGGCAACGAGTACTCTTCGTTGCATTAATTATTTATATAGGTAGCTGTATTTGTGTGTATGTATGTTTGCGTGCAAATAATAGTTGGTGGTAGGGGACGGTAACGTCAAAGTCATTCCGTATTTATTTTGCGCTCACTCATTGAGTGCTGTTTGAAATGGGGGGACCGAATAACGAAAAAGGACAAACTATCAAAAAAAGGAAAACGTAATGCGGTGTTGCCTTTGATTTCAAACGGCATTAAGTAAAATCCTGCACTTCACTGTAAGTATGTATGTGTGTTCGTTAGCATAGATATTTCATAGCGGCACCGGAAACAAAGATTTTAACGCGCGCTATTTGTATTCTAACGGTATTTGCTGTAACAATGACAGCTCTGCGGAAATGCAGTTTTATAACAGAGGAAATGCTTTAAAAAGAATGTTTGAGAGAAATCTTCTTTCTAATAACGCGGATATACGGTTTTCTTTGACTTTTTATGCACATCACGATTTTTTAGAAAATTTTTTTTTGGAATTTTACCAGTGAAAAAATGGAGTTTTGCGAAGTAAATGTAAATTACATATTTCGTATTTTGAAATATTTGACTGATTATTTTTTTTTTATACAAAATTTTTAAGTTTTTACTTTTCAAACACCCATATTTTTTATAACTGTTTTTATATTATTTTATTTTCCCCTATAATTTTATATTTTTATTATTTTTTTATAAAATTGTTTATTTAGGTCTCACTACTTTTATGTGTTTTTCTTAAATACTTCGCTAAGTATTCTTATCTCCCGCACATTAAATTTATTTTTTTGAGTATGCGCGCACAACACCCACTAGCTGCAATTGATAATACACAAATGTTTTGAAACTGACGAAAAACGTAGTAAAACACTGCTGTATATCTAGCACACTTTTGTACAATACTGTGCCGAAATAAAAAAAAAACACAATGCAACCCTGTTTGAAGCAAAACAAAGCGCTGCCAGATTATAAAAAAAAAATTGCGAAATTCTTGAAATATTTAAGAGTAATAATACATTTACACCGCACCAAAATTGGCGAATTTAAGTAGGCCAGTTCAACACCGTTTACACTGGCAAATTTGCATTAGTCTTCACCTTCCCTGCAAGAATCTTCTACCAGGACAAAAATCCACCGAAAGAAAATGCAATACCGTGATGTTATAAACACTCGTAGAGTAATAATAAAAGAAGAGACGAGTCAAGAAAGCTTCTGTCTTTCTTAAAAAAAAAAAACTAGTTGAAATTGTTATTTACAGCTGTGCATAGTGCAAAAGTTATCACACGTCAATTACCCTTTAAGCGGGCTACTCACCTGCTGTTGTCGGCACTGGGAAGCGTGATTCGATAATAAGCGCAGTTGGTTTGCTGCATAAGCATTACACGCACAGTTTTATTTCCTGATGAAATTAAAGTTTTATAAAGTACAAACAAAATATTAGAAAGTACTTACATTTGGTTTTGCCTCCCTATCGCTTGCCGCTCAACAAAGTTTTAAAGTAAAAATGACAAATGCAATTTCATGCAAACGAAGGGAGGTGCCAGATCAACCAAATGCTTGCATTTCCTTTTACATCTAGTTTTTCGTCAACAACAGGTTAACTCAAATGAAACATAAAGAACATGAAAATGAATCATAAACATTAAATTAATTTGAATCAGATTCGCCAACACCTGCCAAGAAATTTCAAACTCAATATAAAAAAACGTTCAAGAAATGGTCAAGAAACGTTTTCACACGTCAAATTTTTTTTAGGCCAATACCCAGTTCACAAGAAAAAATACAGCACTTTTCGATAGTTGGCAACGCCGGTTCACTTCAAGAAATAAATATGCTTGTATATATTTCTTGAGGTAAACGTGCAGATCTACGGCGAAGTTGAGTACATATTTCGCTAAACATATTTTGTACATTTTTATAAGAGTATTTTGCAAAAAAAAATGGAAAATTTGGTAAACGTCAAAATTTCTTGACCAAGCACAAGAAATATATGTAAGCTCGTTTTTTTCTTGAGGCATTTCTTATCAGGTGGGTAGCCCCCTTTAAAGGGTCAAAGACATAAAGCTTTGTTAACCTCGCCTGACAGTTGCTACCTCAAAACTTTGCGTCGAACTTCAGAGGTATGCTACAATGAACGCCTTGACGCTTCTCTTTTATACATTTGTTTTCGTTATTTATTTCTTTGCATTCAGAGTGTTTTGGTTAATTTCTTAATTTAATAGAGAATAAATGAATTAATTATTATTTCCACCAACTTTTTATTCTTTAATTAAAGCAAAGTCATCAACATCTGATTGTCAAAGCCAGCAAAGCAAGCAAAATTTGAGAGTTTGCCAAATTTTAACCTTGCTTCAACTTTGAGGTCTCCAATTTGCCATGCTTCGTTCAAATACGTATACTGAACTTTTCTGTCAAAGTCAAAGTTTGCGGTAAAGTCAAAATAAAGCTTTATGTAACTGACCCATAAGTGTTGTAGTCAAACCACATCGCAATGCTTAAGACCCAAACTTAATTTAGAGCGCTGAACGTTTTTTAATCGCGTTGTCTCGTTCGAACTTAAAAAAAGTAGTACATGTTAGAAGGGGACAACGTGAATAAAAAAAATTTTCGTTATTTTAGGCATAACATCGTTTTCGCTGAACATTTGAGGTTCATCAGCTGTGTTATGTGTATTTACAGCACAATTTCCCATCACGTTATTAAAGGCAACATTAAAAGGACTGTCATACATTGGGACTGATGACTAAAAAATAAGCAATTGCTAGTAAACAATAAAAACAAGAAAATAATAATAAACAATATAAATTAAATCAAATAAAATTAAATAAAAAAATTAAAAAACATAAAAATAAGATAAAATAAAAAAACAAATAAAATAAAAATAAATAAAAAATTAATTTATATTAAAAAGTTAAAAAAAAAAAACAAATTAAACCCAAAAACACATATTTTCATTTATTCATTCTGAATTCAGTAATTGCTTACAAAAATAATGAAATGCTGAACGAAAATAGCAATTCTTATAGAAATAGAAAATTCTTATAAAAAAGGCAATTGCTTGGATTTTTATTCATTGAAATTTAATGAAAAGGTCAAAAAAGCAATTGCTTATTTTTTTATTCAGTATCATTGGCCGCCCCTTCATTGTTGGCCGCCTTGCCGTGGCGAAGGGGCTTAAATTCTTTATTGGGATCACTCCTGGAGGGACGGGCCCCAATGCGGAATGAACAAAGAGGAAGACCTTATATCTCATGCAACCTCGGGCAGAGTGCACATAAGTGCACAACGCCGGCTGATGTATGATATGTGGGGAGATCCGCGTCAACGCCACCCTAAGCCAAGGTGTGTAGGCACCGTGCCGATGGCTGAATGGTCAGCGGGTGTATATCGAATAGCTGATCGCTTACGGTCCCCTCCGATGCCCGGGCAAGGTCGGTTGTATAAGTGCCTTACCCCGGTACACTGGCTATGCCGGGGTGGACCAACCCCTTCCAGTTTACTCGTGGGAATTGTATGGAGAAAGCAAAAGAAAAGAAAAAACGGAAGAGTGGGGAAGAGAGCGATCTGGGATCGCTCTCTGAGGACGAGCTCCTGGCCAGCAGCCAGGGGAGCGCCCAAGCAAAGGACGGCGAGGGTACCAGCCATAGTACCCCTGTCGTCCCGAATCAGTCAAATAGGGGCGCACCAGCCAAAGTGGGCCCCAAAAAGAAATCGAAGAAGTCCTCAGGGTGCCTAGAGAAGGCTAGATACCTTAGGGCTCAGTATATTCTAGCCAAGATTAAAAAAAATGAGGAGAGTGGCAAGGCGCATGAGAGGGACGCCGTGGACAAGGTTTGGTGCGAGGCAGTGGTCAAGGAGTACGAGACCGCCCTTGCAAACAAACCCGTTGCACAGCCACAGCAGCAAAAAACTAAGTCGCGCTCGAAGCGCAATCGTTCACTGGAGGTGAACGAGGGAAATGGCAAGAGGGGCAGGTACCAGCAGTATGATGGCCCTTCCACTAGTGCTGCAGCATTGGCCAGGAACACCTATAGTGAGGTGGTCCGGGATCACCTCCAGGTTGCACTGGTTGATGCTGACGGGGCTAATGGGAGGCGAGTACTGGCGGTTTGGAACTCCATAGAGGGACAACTATCTGAGATGGTCGTCCAACACCTGATGGAGAACCGAACCCCGGTCCCCGCCTTCAACTGTGAAGAGGTATGCCGCGGCTGTAGGGTGATAAAGTGCGCGGACGGGTTTTCCAGGGACTTTCTCGAGAGAGGCATTGCTAAGATTAGCAACGCCTATGATGGTCTTACTCTGAAGATCATCAGTGCTTCGGAAATTCCCCGGAGGCCCCGTGCGCGTGTTTGGTTGCCGAACATGCCGAACATGAAACTGGATGAGAAGAACATCATCCAGTGTCTGAAGATGCAGAACTCGGGCGTCCCGATGGACGACTGGGAGCTGCTAAGAATAGAGGAGAAGCAGAAGAGTAGCCACCCGGTGCTACTGCTCATTAACAACGAGTGCCTAGGGGAACTCGAAAAGAGGGGAGGCAAGTTAGTTTATGGCGTCAGGCACGCCAGAGTTAAAGTTTTCCCAGCGGCGGTAGCACCGGATAACAATCTGGAGGAGGTCGACGATGCCAATAAGCTCCTAGAGGAGCTTAGGCTGGCAGCATCAGCCGGGGCTGATGCATTGTCGAACCCCGACAGTCAAGCGGGTGCGTCCCCCCGGTCCGATGATTAGGGTGGCGCAGATTAATCTGCAGCATGCCAGATGTGCCTCGGATAACCTGCTGGTTCTCCTGAGGGAAGAAGATATTGACATCTGCTTGGTGCAGGAGCCTTGGGTATGGCGCTCCAAAGTCAGGGGCCTAAGTACCAGAGGCTACAACTTATTTTATACACCAGGAGAAGGTAAGCCGAGGGCATGCATCCTCGTTAGGGATACTATTAATGCTTTCTTTTTACCTAATTTCAGCACATTTGATTTGGCGGTGGTCAGGATTGAGTCAAGGGGCGGACGCAGGTTAACGGTCGCCTCTGCGTACATGGCTCACGATCGGCCGGCACCTCCCGAGGAGGTACAGCTGCTCACCAAGCAAAAAAATGAGAGGATCCTGATGGGCTGCGACGCCAACGCAAGGCATGCGTTATGGGGGAGCAGCGAAATAAACGAACGGGGTGAGTCTCTTTTTGAATTTCTATTAGCAAATAAATTATGTATATGTAACAGGGGAAGCTCTCCCACCTTTGTTTTTCCGGGGTCAGTAAACTTCGCCGGGTGGGAAGAAGTCCTTGATATTACAATAGCATCTGACTCCCAGGAACCTTCGATAAGGAACTGGGAGGTTTCGCAAAAGACCTCCATGTCGGATCATCGAATGATCCTTTTTGATATTGACTGGGAGGGAGAGATAAAACAACCGCACAGAAATCCTAAACGAACCTCGTGGGGTCTATTTGAAAAGATAGTCAGTGATAGGCTCGGTAGGAAGAAGACACAGATACATTCGACAGAAACTCTGGACGACCGAGTTAGGTCTCTGGAAAAAAGTTTCCAGGTTGCCTATAAGGCTTCCTGCCCAATAACTAGAAGCAAGAAGACCTTCCCCCGTGGTGGGACAAAAATCTTAGCGAACTAAGGTCGAAGATGAGGAAGGTCTTCAATGATTGCTATGCCAAGAAAGACTTCCAGGAGTACAGGAACGCCCGGAGGGATTTTAAGAAAGCCGTACGTGTTGCAACGGCGAAGTCCTGGCAGGAGCATTGCGAATCTATCGAGTCCACGAAGGACTCAGCAAGGCTCGGGAAAATACTTGCCAGGGGGCACTCCAACAGAACCTTTGTAAAGCGCGCTGATGGCACTTGGGCGGGATCATCAGCGGAAACCCTAGATATCCTGATTGAGGCTCACTTCCCAGACGACCCTGTAGGGACGGAGCAAAGGGGAGAAAAGGCGCAACGGGAGGCACCTAGTGAGCTGATAAGCAAACTCTTAGCAGAAGACAAAATTGCCTGGGCAATAAATAGCTTCTCACCATTTAAGTCACCGGGAGTAGATGGCATACTCCCTATCATGCTGCAGAAGACTCAGATACCTCTGGTTAAGGAGTTAAAGGAGATCTTTACGGCCTGCATTTCTTTTAATCACATTCCGGACACATGGAGGAAAACAAGGGTGGTTTTCATTCCAAAGTCAGGAAGAAGAGGGCACGAAGTGGCCAAAGATTTTCGACCAATAAGTCTCACTTCCTTCGTGCTAAAAACGTTTGAGAGGCTGCTGGACATACACATACGGGAACTCCTGGAGGGGTCCCCTCTGTCCGGTGCGCAGCATGCTTACTTAAGGGGGAAATCCACGGAGACTGCGCTGCATGAAGTAGTGCGAACAGTGGAGAAGTCCCTTCTATATAAAGAATTCACTCTAGCAGCGTTTGTTGATGTGGAAGGTGCTTTTAACAACGTGAAAGCTTCAGCAATATCAACGGCGCTGGTTGGGTTAGGGGTGGAAGAACCAATACGGAACTGGATCTCATGCCTACTTCTAAATCGTGAAATAACAACAGAGATGGGTGGAGCAAAAGCTAGCAAACAGATTTGTAGAGGAACACCACAGGGGGGGGTTCTTTCGCCTCTGCTATGGCTCCTTACTATGAACGATATTCTATTAAAACTCAGTACAAATGGAGTAAAGGTTGTGGCGTATGCCGACGACGTGGCGATCCTTGTCTCGGGTCCCTTCCCTTCCGTGATGAGCGAGATCATGGGAAGAACGTTGGCAAAGCTAAGTAGGTGGGCACAAGAGTGTGGCCTAGGGCTGAATCCGGACAAAACGGAGCTTCTTCTCTTTACGAGGAAGTACAAGCCACCTACGTTCGAACTACCGATGCTGAATGGTCAGCAACTAACTCTATCTACCAGAACCAAGTACCTGGGGCTGATAATTGATTGCAAGCTAAATTGGAAGGAGTGCATCGAGGAGCGGGTGCGGAAGGCATGTATCGCCTTCTACGCTTGCAAATCGATGTTTGGTAAAAAATGGGGTCTAAAGCCGAAGATGGTGCTGTGGCTGTACGAGGCGGTGGTCCGGCCTGTGCTGACCTACGGCTCGGTGGTGTGGTGGGAAGCTCTTCGTAAGAACTACAATCTCGCCAGCTTGCAGAGGGTACAGCGCACTGCGTGCGTCGGCGCCACCGGGGCCTTGCGCACCTGCCCCACTGCGGCTCTGGATCCTATTTTGAACCTACTTCCAATTGACTTATATATACTTTCTACATCGGCACAAACCGCACTGAGACTCAGGGAGGCTGGGTGCTGGAAGGATACTCAGCATGGGCACAGTAGTATCCTTAACACCCTCCCAGAGGGAATAGTTAATAGCGCAATAGACTACTATCCTCACAAACTGAAGTTTGAGAGGAATGCCACCACGGTCCTTCCAAGTAGGAATGAGTGGAAAAAGGGCAGGGTCACAACGAATAGCAACTTTGAAGTGTATACAGACGGATCCAAGATGGATTCGGGGGTGGGAGCCGGCGTATTCTCGGCAGGTCTGAATATTTCAGAAGCATTCAGACTCCCGTCGTATAGCAGTGTGTTTCAGGCAGAGGTTCTTGCGATTGTTCAGGCGTGCAAATTGCTTGAGCAAAGGAACACTACTGGGAAAGTGGCTATCTTCACCGACAGCCAGGCGGCGATAAAGACAATCGCATCGCCATACACAAGCTCTAATGCAGTTCATGCATGTAAACAAATTTTGGCTACGTTAGCTGAGGTTTTAGAAATATCCATTATCTGGGTCCCGGGTCATAAAGGGATCGAGGGTAATGAGAGGGCTGATGAGCTAGCACGGGCAGGCTCATCAGCAGAGAGCGAAGATATATCTAGACTGGAAATTGGGGTACCCCTGGCAGTAGCCAAGGGGAATCTCCAAAAATATTTTCGCAATGAAGCGCAGCGGAAGTGGAAAGCTACTACTACATGTGCAATATCGAGAGCCACTTGGCCGAACTACAGCGAGAAGAGGACAAGGGGACTTCTAAGCAGGTCCAGAGTAGACACCTACAAGCTTGTAGCAGTCTGCACGGGCCACTGGACGATAGGTACGCATGCGGAAAAACTGGGTATTCCGCATAATGACCACTGCAGAAGCTGTAAAGACATTAATGAAAAAGAGACCGTTGAGCACTTACTGTGTAAGTGCCCCGGTCTAGCCAGAACACGACTGAAAGTGTTTGGGACCCCTTTTTTGGAAAATCTAGGGAGAGTGTCCGAATTAGGGATCCCAAGCATCCTGGAGTTTATAAACAGCTCTGGGTGGTTGTAGCATATACTCACGGCAGTAGGTTTCTACGAGTTTTATGGCATCAAAACGGCTTTTAAAGCTAATTGGGCGACTTTGTCGCAGCCATTCCACCTACCTACCTACCTACCATCATTGGCCAGGTTTTTTTTACGCGCATATGCGTGTAAATAAAAACACGGCCATTATCTAGCAGAGTATGAACCCTGCCAACCAAGGCTAGACATGGTTGAGACAAAATCAAAAATTGAAGTCGAAGAGAGCGAAGGAATCTCGTTTAACAACTATACCCTCTTTGCTGGTTAGCTGGGAAGGGTAGCAAAAAACTTAACTTTGAACTGAAAACCCCGCCCTAATATATGTACATTATTCCCCTCGAAAATCCCTCATTTCCGATAATCCACCAATTTTAACTGTCATTACGATGTCGCTGCTCGCTGCTGCTGTCTTTTTGCTTTTGTTTTTCTTCTGTCAAATCGCTGCCGTTATTGTCCGTCGTCGTCGTCGTGGTCGCTGCTCCAGCTTCGTGTGCGTAGCTCGTCATTGATTTTTTATTTTTTCCAACGCAGTTCAGCAAACAGCAGTGAAAAAATTTTGTATCAGTTAAATAAAATTCCCTAACATCATCAACTGTTGCAATTAATTGCAAATTTAACGAAAATTTGCAATTATGGGCGACAACGAACAAAAAGCGGTGGCTTTAATGGCTGAGGCTGAAAAGAAATTGACGCAGCAAAAAGGATTTCTCGGTTCGCTTTTCGGGTGAGTGTGTGTCTATTGAGTGAAAAGAAAATTTGGACAATGAACTGCTTAGAAAACTGCAAATTGTTTGAAAATATGGCGAAATAAAGTAATTTTCATCTTTTTTTAACAAAAAAAATGTGTTATAAAATGCATTTGCAACTATGCAATGAGTGTTGCAGTGCTTTGTGTGTACCTGCGTACATATATGTATGTATGTCGCAACTAGGTGCAATGGCAAAATTATCGATTTTATCTCTTGCAAAATCTGGAATGGGATGACTAATGTGCGTAAAATCATTGCGCATCAAAGCCTCAACTTCCTCTAAATCTATGTAATATTAGCTATTTTCAGTACAAATAAAAATATTTAAAATTATTTTCTTCCAACAGCTGAGCCAAGTTGGAGTGCAATTGTCGATGTTGGCAGCGGCAGCGACGTTGACTGCAACTTGTCACTACCGTAGTCGTCATCAACTATGACTTCGATTTTTCGCAAGATTCCTATACTCATACGCCCTGGTCAACTATACATATGTTTTTGTTGTTGTTTACACTATATTTGGCTCTACTCTTCGCGCAATGATTCCTTGTTTTTGTGTGCATTATGTCCTGTGTATACTGAAAATTGGAGCGCAGAAGCAATGCCGCTACCGCACCAAACAATTTTTAGCCCTACAATCTTTGGGTTGAGCCTATTTTGCAGATGTTCATGTGTCCTACATACACACAGATTTGCGACATACTAACCAGAAGTCAATTTGTAAATATAAGAGGCCAACTACCCCTTTCAAAGTTGGTGTATTTATGGTTCTCATTTGCCAATATCGAGTTGGTCACTGTCTACAATCAATGTATTTTTTTTTACCATGTTTAAAACTACAAGTAGCTGGGGTGGTTCTTATGAGTATTCCGTTAAAGTTAGCCGATCATCTTGACTGGAGAGCTTCCGAGATTTTGCAATCTGGTCAAAGTGACGCACCTACCAGGGAATATACACCAGTTTGTATTATCAAAAGTCTTAAAACCCCTCAGTAAACGTTGGGCATAACTGCTTGACAAAAAAACATTTACCCAAGGATTTAGAGGAGTGCGGTTGGTTTGGCAATCCTTTACTTACTTAAAATAGCCATTAAACAGCAAGGCGATATGGGCCGACCAACATATTTCGCCAGTCGGTTCTTTGTTCATCCATCCTGTGTCAATTTAAGACACCGCTTAATTGTAGGTCTACCTCCACTTGGTCCTTCCATCGGAGTGGTAGTCTCCCTCTTCCCCTGCTTCCACCAGGGGGTGCCGATGAGAATGTAGAGTGTTGTTTTTGATCGTCGAGAGAGGACTTTACTTCTCAGCGCAAAAGCTTAATAATCCAAAAGTTAATATTTTTTTATATTTCTCAATTACAGTGGCTCCAATAAGGTCGAAGATGCTATCGAATGCTATCAACGCGCTGGCAATATGTTCAAAATGTCCAAAAATTGGGCAAAGGCCGGTGAATGCTTCTGTGAGGCAGCTAACTTGCATTCACGCGCTGGCAGTCGTCACGATGCTGGTGTTGCTTACGTAGATGCGTCCAATTGCTATAAGAAGGTAAGTGAAAACTTATAAAACTAAACAAAGACAGGCAAATATAATACTATATTTTATGCATTTCCAGCTCGATGTGGAAAGCGCTGTTTCGTGTCTGCTAAAAGCTATTGATATCTACACCGATATGGGACGCTTTACTATGGCAGCAAAGCATCATCAGAGCATTGCCGAGATGTATGAGAGTGATCCTGGAACGTTGGTAAGTAAATATCTTGTATGACTTCCAAAGTAATGTGTTTCATGTTGAGTATTTTCTTAAATCTAACAGGCAAAGGCAGTGCAACATTACGAGCAAGCTGCTGATTACTTTAAAGGCGAGGAATCGGTTAGCTCGGCCAATAAATGTATGTTGAAAGTCGCTCAATATGCTGCACAGCTTGAAGATTACGAAAAAGCTATCACAATTTATGAGCAGGTATGTTCACTTGAAGTTTGTGTTTGTTTTCCAAGGTCTAATATTTTACTTCATCTCTTTTTAGGTAGCCGCATCTTCGCTGGAAAGCTCACTGCTCAAATATAGCGCAAAGGAGTATTTCTTCCGTGCTGCTTTATGTCATTTGAGTGTGGATCTATTAAATGCTCAACATGCTATTGAAAAATATGCACAGCAGTATCCAGCATTCCAAGATTCGCGTGAATTTAAGCTTATCAAGGTATAAACAAGAAATCGCTTTAAATTGAGTAAACAAGTCTTGGGGTGAAGTTATTTGAAGGAGAACAGGTCTGTTGCCAGAGCGAGCAAACCGAGTAGACTAAAATCCACAACCAGAAGGTTTGACGTGGTCAAACAAATCGGTCCCGCAGCAGTCGCGCTAGTACTCCTATAAAAGAAATTTCACTAACCTCACTCTAAGACTTACTATTTCGTCTGCTGAGTGGCTGAGTAGAAGATCGCCTCATTTTAGCAGCCGGTTCGGAGACCTCAAATCTTAGAATATTTTGCGATAGGGCAATTGCAAAACAAAAAAAAGAGGGTTTTCCTTTAAAAAATAATAACAACGCCGGTCGAGATATGATGATCCTTCAATCAGCCAAGATTCTTGAATCGTTTTATCTAATTCTGTATCCTTTTGCAGGTGCTCTGCGAACACTTGGAGGAGCAAAACATCGAAGGCTTCACAGAAGCGGTCAAGGATTATGATAGCATTTCACGTCTAGACCAGTGGTATACCACAATATTGCTTAGAATTAAGAAGGCCGCCGATGAGGATCCCGATTTACGATAAATTTATCATTAAAATTATTATATAAATATATATTAAATTACAAAAAAATAATAATTATTCCAAATAGTAAACGTATAAAGTAAAAAACAAAAGCATAATTTTAAAAATTCTACACCACAAGCCACTAAGAACCATTGATAGTTACTTTTTGTTGAACTGGTTTTTGTTTTTTTTTTTTGAAAGTTATACACCATTCATTAGCTATAATTAAATAAAATATATACTTAATAGACAAAAACAGACTACTCCACTCATACAAACAAGTAATTTATAATTTGGTTTGTGTTACTACAACAACATTACACTAAATACATACAGACAGCAGACTAAATTTCAATTGCTAGAAATATTTCATATTTTCACAAATACAAACATACAACAACAGATGAAAAAAATAATCAATATTATTACTATTCTTATTATAATGGAAATGAAGCAATAATAGCTTCTGATTAAAAAACAAAGAAAAACAAAATTTAAGTTAAATTTCATATTGTGTATAACACGGTCTAGGTAAACTAAAGTGTACGAAATAGCGTAGTTGAGAGATTTGTAAAAAAAAAATAAAATTTTGCATAATTTTTGTAGTGCAAAAGAAGAAAAAGCAAATGTACTCAATTGGAAAAAAAGTAAATGGCAAGCATTTAGTGGTTGTAAATTGGAATGTTTTGCGCTCTAATAACAGATGCAAAAGAATTGTTGCTCTTATTCATAACTTGAAAGACAAAAGTACTAATTGGCGTGGAAAGCTACTCATGCATACATGTGCATTTTGTACAGAACATGTATCGAGAAATTACAGAGCATATGTTAAAAAGTTTTTGTTATACTTAAATTGTTTTATACAGCATTTTAAATGCAATATATGAATGTATAAATAAAAATGTGAATATATATATATTTTTTCAATTCTTGTATGATTTTTTGTTTTAAATAAATAATTTTTGTATATGGCACTGAAAATTTGTGTTTGTTTTATTTAATGTTTTTTTTTTTTTTAGTTTTAGTGTTATTAAATTGATAAGTTGTTTTTTATTATTATTTCAAATTTTACAACTGTTCTGTTTTATTTTTTTTTTAATCATCATTTTATTCTGCATTATTATTTTAATTTCATTATTTATTAATTTTTTAATTTCTTTTAAGTAAATAATGTAAATTTTGTATTTAATATTTTTTTATTATTAAGTTATTTGTAATTATTAATTAATTTATATTTTAATTTTTTTTATTTACTAAATTTTTCTAAATAATAATTTTCTTCTAAGCAATTAATTTAAATTTTTTAGTCAATAATTTGTTTTATTATTTATTATTATTATTTTTTTTTTTTTTTGATTTGTTAAGTTATTGATTTATTTTAATTTGATTTTTTTATAATATTTTTTAACTACTTTATACTGTTTTTTTATTCTTATTTAATTTTTTTGTTGTTTTACTATTGTTATATGATTTATATTTTTTTTTTTTGTAAATAATTATTTATCTTACTTACTATGTTAGATGATTTTCAACGCTAACCTTATAAAACTTTCTAAATATTTAATGTGTGTTGACAATATAAATATGTTTAAAGTTATACTCTTGAAAACCCATATAAATGTATGTACATCTATTCCTTATAACAGTTTGTTAAATGTTTATTAAATTAATTCAATGTTGTTAAGCGTTATTTGAAGCAAGTTAAAAAATTAAAGCTATAACATTTTATATACATTACATAAACACACAATTTATGTATGACTTGGTATATGATTTCTTCGTAAAAAGCACTTGGTCATTAATTTATTGTTTTGTTTAAAACGAAATTGTTATAAAAGCAAAAAAGAAAACACAACAAAAATTAACACAATAACTATGGTAGAAGAAGAAATGAGCCTCAACAAGGAGAGCTTTACGAAGTTGGAGGAGAGAACAATGCAGCAGCTAAGATTTAGCAACAAAAAAAAACCATTTCACTCTTAAAAGTAGTAATGTTTTAGCGCTTAAGCGAAAGTAAATTATTTACTCATCATATATTTAACTTTAAGTATAAATGGCTTGGGTGGCCAAATGAAGAAGCTGAATACACTGAAGAAAAGAAAAAAGAAGAAATACTGCACTAAAATTTAGTTTAGAAAATGATGTTTAATAAGCATTTGTGCTGCAAATGCAAAATCTTTATTGTTAAATAAAAATTTTATTATTAATTATAAGAATAAAAATATAACTTATATCTATTTAAAAAACTTAAAACACAAATAAATATATAGCATATAGAAAAGAAAAGAAAAAATGTTATTGAAAATTAACTAATTCCAAACTAATTAAAGAAAGAAGCAGCAAAAATGGCATGCATGCGTAAAAAAAATACAAAAATAAAATCTATACTTGGGGAGTAAACAAAGTATAACTGTATGATTTTTTAAATGAAAAAAATATTTAACCTATTTGTAATTTAAAATATTCACGTATTTGTGTAAGCATTTTATTAACATTATTAAATGCCAAACAAAAATATTAAATGTAATAAAGGGAAAAAATATGAAAACACTTTAAACACATACATAAGTATTTAAAAAAAAAAACATAAATAAACTTAAAGACCTACTACATACATACATATGTAAGTGCTTAAGCATACTAACAACATAACATAGCTTTCACTTAACAATTACGCATACATATGAATACTTCATAAATGCACTATTTTTGAAATCTGAATTCAAAATTGGCGCAACTTTGAACCAAAATATAGAAAAAGCAGCGAACGCTAAAAAAAAATGCTAAAGGTGGATCGAATTTGACCCGAAAACTTTGGAAGGTTACACATATAAAGCCAACTTTCCACAATCTCAAAAAAAATGCAAATATGTAGTACTCTTATACATGCATACTAAACTCACAACTAACACATACATGCATATTTAATATTTTATTCAAAAACAAATAAAAACTAAATATACAAATAAAAAAATATGTATATGCTTAAATGCATTAGATTAGAAGCATTTTGAAAACCTTTAAAATATTTAAAAACAAAAACCCTACTTTAACGAGCTCACAAAAGTAATTGTAGCGCATTCAAAAACAAATTTCCACTACTAGCAGTTAGTATTTAAAAAAATTTAAATCATTGAAAGCTGATGCTGAGTAAAAAAAAAACGCATTGTTCTTATATTTAATAGCTTATGCTTGCATTGTATAATAAATAGTAAATATATATAGATGAATGTATGTAATGTGCGATTATTAAAACAAGTGAAGGATCGGAACGAAAAAAAAAACGCCAATTCATTTCAAAAAGACCTTAAAATACTTAAAATACACATTCGAAGCAAATGTGTTTTACTAAGAGTTTCGTAATTTCAACTAAACATGCTTAAACTGCTTCGAAAATCACTTAATAAGTCCAAAAGTGAGAAAATCATTGACTTATTAGCTAAAAAATAATATTTCAATAGTCAAAAACGGGAAACGGGTTTACAAACCGACTGAACACACCAAAATATGGCCAAAAAAAATTGCTTAACGTTGAAAAGCGCAGAAGTTTTTTCGAAAACGCTTAAAACCATTAAAAAGCTTTAAATTATTGGCAAAAAATAATATTGGAATGCTAAAAGATGCAAAAATATGCGCTAAACTAATATTGGAACTTTCAAAACTTGCTAAGGTTTATCGAAAACGGTGAAAACCAGTGAATTGTTGCCTAAAAGCAGTTTTTAATGCTGAAAAGCACCAAAGGATTTTCGAAAATAATTAAGACCATAGAATTATTGTCTAAAAAGAACATTGGAATGTTCAAAAATAGTTTTTGAAAACCGTTTAAAACTATAAAATTATTGACTACAAATAATATTAGAATGCTCTAAAACGCAAAACATTTTTCGAAAACATACGAAGTAATTAAAATAGTGGCTATACTAGCATTGGAACCTTCAAAAACGTCAAAGGTCGTTCGAAAATGCCGAAAACCATTAAATTATGGTCTAAAATCAATTTAATATTGCTCAAAAACACACTAGAACTTTCAAAAACAGCCAAAACCAGTAAATTGTTGACTTAAACTAATATTGGAATGCTTAAAAACACCAAAAGTTTCTCAAAAACGATGAAAACCTTTAAATTATTGCCTAAGAGCATTTTTTGAATGCTCAAAAATACATAAGAATTTTCGAAAACAGTTAAGACTATTCAGTTATTAGCTAAACGATCTATTAGAATACTCAAAAGATCAAAACGTTTTTCGAAAACGCTCTAAGTAGTTAAAATGTGAGCTAAACTAGTATTGGAAATTTCAAAAACGCCAAAAACTTTTTAAACTCTGAAAATCATTAAATTATTCTCTAAAAGCAGTTTTCTAGTTCTCAAAAACACCGAAGGATTTGCGAAAACAGTTAAGACCAAGACTAAAAGCTATATTGTCATGTTAAAAAAAAGCAAAAGGGCTTTCAAAAATACATAAAACCGTTGAATCGTTGATCGAAAAGGCTTAAAAACAACAAATTAACTTGGAAAATTTCTAAAACATGGACGAATAAAAAAACAATAACACATCTTTTAAAAAAATGTCAAAAGCGCACCAAAACGAACGGATTTAAAAAACAAACCACTCATAATTGTTCAACATTTTTTTCTCTAAAAATTAGTTTCGTGCATTTCATGACGGAAAATAATAAAATCGCATGCTACACATTTTATAAACGGCTTGCAATAACATTAAAAAAAATATAATCATGCTTTATCCCTAAAAAATAATACAACAACTACCAGCAAAAAAAAACCAACACAAAAAAGCTTTATGCACTTTCAAAAACGAAGAACAGCAAACAAAGAACTTGAAGAAGACATTCTAAAGCGCCTTTATTAATTAAAATTCAAATCATTTTTTTTTCTGCAGACAAAATTTTTTTTTATTATATGATTGAAATTTTATGTGGATAAAAATATAAAAAGCTTTTAATTTTAACTTTTAAATTAAAATATGTATTTAAAAGATTTTTTTTCTTTTTTTTTAATTTTTTTTTTTTTATTTTTTTTTTTTTTTTGAACATTTATAGAAAATACCTAGAACTAATCACAAATCAACAACGGGCAATTGTTCATCAAATTCCTCACACACACGGCATCTTTAAAAAAACAACTAAAATTTTATAGAACTTTTAAAACTTCTTTAAAAACACCAAATTCAGTCCCAAAGCAATTCTTCAAGTGGTACAAATCTGTACTAAATCCATAAAAATAAAGTTCAAATCTCATCTAGCATTACATTGCAATTTCATAAACTTGAAAAATCATAAGAATCACAACAGTTTCTAGAAAATTTCAAATTTCCAATTTGTGTGTAATTCGTTGAAAAAATAGTTGAATTATTAAGCATTATACTGAAAATTAAAAACAAAAAATCAGGAAATGTTAAATGGTAAATAAACCAAAAATTAAAAATAAGAAACAACAAAAAATGTAGTGAAACAAAATTTAGTGAATTTAAAAAAAAAAAAAAAAAAAATATCTTTATGTCACCGCCGTAAAGTTGAATTAGAAAATTTTAAAAAAGTATTAATGATAAATGTATGTTATTTAAAATTGAAACGGTTAATTAATAAGAGGCGCCAAAGACGAGTCAAACTTGAGAGTAAACAATAAAAAATTGCACGGCAAAGTAATTTCTTGGAAAATTGTATGAATTGTAATGTTGAAATAAGCAACCATAAAAAACAAAAAAAATGTTGAAGATAAGAAAATAAACTAAAAAGACGAAGAAGAAAAGGGAAGAAGTCGATGAAAAAACAATAATAAATAAATAAATAAAAAATATTAGAAGAGGAAGAGCTAGCAGTCGAAGAAGAAGCGCTAACAAACGAAGCAGACGCTGAAGTATTCGAAGTAGAAGAGAAAGCATTCGAAGTAGAAGAGAAAGAGCAGTCGACGTACATAGAAGAAGAAGAAGAAAAACATCAATAAAACCAACCAGCGTTAAGTCAGCGTTAAATGGATGCGCCTACATTTTAGCCATCCGAAAATATTAAATTTTGCTTTCGAGGGTCACAAATATCGAAATTTCCATCTCAACTAATATTAATTGTTGATTAGTAAGAATAATATTTAAAATATATAAAATTACAAACACAAAAAAAAAACAACAACAAAGGAAAAACAGCATTAAATATAAAAAAATATATAAATAGTAAGAAAAAAAGACTTAAAAACGTTAAAAACCCAAAATGTAACAAAATTTAAAACAAAAAAGTCACTTAAATTTAAGCAAACAAGAAAAAAAAAATTTAATAAAATTTCTAAACAACTCTAATACTAATTCTCTAAAAACGAAAATATTTACTACTGAAAAACTACATAAATTTTAAAGTTGAATTGCAAAATATTCACAACAAACTACGCGCACATAAAATCATTCATCGACATGCATATGAAAATAACAATTGCCTTTAAAAAAAAAACTGCAAGCCGTTTATAAAAAATGTAGCGTACATAAAACAGATTTTTTTATTTTTTTTTTTGGCAAGGAATGCTTGGATTATTATTAAAAAAATTTAAATAATAACAATACAATAATAAAAAAATTTAAATAAGAAAATAAAAATTTGAGCAGAAAATAAAATTAAATTAAATTAAAAACAAAATGAAAAAAAAAAAAATTTAATAAAATAAAAAACATAATGAAATGAAAAAAAAATAATAATAAAACAAAAAAAAAATTATAAAATAAAAAATTAAAATTTAATAAAATAAAAAAAATTAATAAAATAAAAAAATAAAATTTAATAAATAAAAAAAAAAAAAACAAAATAAAAAACAAAATAAAAAAAAATTTTAATTTAATAAAACGAAATATTTACATTAAAATAAAATACCAAAAAATGTAATTGTAAAAAATTAAATATTTCAATAAAAAATTATAACGAAATAAAAAAGTCTTTAAAATAGAATGAAAAAAATATGAAATAAAAATTAATTAAAAAAAATTTAAATGATATAAAATAAAAAACTTAAATTTATTGATACAAAAATTAAAATAAAAACAAATTAAAAAAAAACTATTCAAACCTAAAGTCCACCGATCTACTGGTGTATAACCAGTGCGATAAAAACAACGCCCAACGAGGCGCTCCTGGACATTCTACGCATTTTGCCACTCGATCTGGAATTGTATCGAGCAGCAGCCGAATCGGCTCTGCGTCTAAGGGGAACGTCCGGCTAGGGTGCATGCACTACTGGGGACTACAATATTCTGGGTTCTTACAGTTTTCTCCTGCTGAGCACAAATCGTTGTGCGACCACAACAGTCGGAGATAGCTGCTTCAGAATAAATGTTTCCATCGTTATCATTTTCAGCGACAGCCAAGCGGCCTTCAAAGAAACGGTAAAACACCTCATCTGCAACTGCTCGGCTTTAAGCGGCGGGAGAATAAAAAATAATAGTAAAATATAAATAAAACAAACAGAGCAAAAAAATTAAGTAAAGCAAATACGAAATGATCTTGCAAATGATAAATCAATAATAATCCAATTTCCATTTGCTTACACAAAGCCAATTCGCAAAAAAGTCATAAACTACAAAGCAAAAGAATGCTAAGAAACAATTCGCTGCCCTTCAATAAAATTTAAAAATACGTAACGTAATTTAACAAACCTATTGGGAAGAACATACCGAAATAAAATTCAATCAATTGATGATTTATTAAACTGAATACAAAAGCTAAAACTGGAATGAAACAATCAATAAAAAAAATAGAGAACAAAATAGTCGAAGAGCGCAAAACACTGAAAGAATTGAAAATGTTAAGAGGAATCACCACAGCCAAAACAAAATATTGAATATATTTGCATTAAGCGCTAAATATACATACATACAAATATGTACATAAAATTTACCAAAAATTATGCAAAATTTTAATTTTGATATACTAGGTATATAAATCTCTTTAACGCATACACAATATGAAACGTTAATAAACAAAAAAACACAAACAAAACTAAAAAAAAATTGTTTAATTTCGAAAACAGAAGGTCAAAGGGTTAATCCGTACTAGACAAATATTCCACGTAATAATTCTTGAATATTAATTTTTTTCAACAGAGGGTTAGACTTCTAAATTACGACTTTATTCAGAATGCCCTCACACGAAATCTTTTGTACAAAGAGCGTGAATTGCCAGAAAGTATAAGAATATTAATTTTTTAGGCAAATAATTTTCTAAGACAATTTAACCCTCTATTGACTTCTAATATACGTCTTTATTCGGACTGTCCTCACACAAAATCTGTTGTACAAAGAACGTGACGGACCAGAAAGTATAAAAATGCTAATTTTTAAGACAATTTAACTCTCTATTGACTTCTAATATACGACTTTATTCAGACTGCCCCCACACGAAATCTTTTGTATAAAGAACGTGAATTACCAGAAAGTATGTATAAAAGTATTTATTTGTTTGGCAAATAATTTTCTAAGACAATTTAACCCTCTATTGACTTCTAATATACGTCTTTATTCGGACTGCCCTCACACAAAATCTTTTGTACAAAGAACGTGACGGACCAGAAAGTATAAAAATGCTAATTTTTGAGACAATTTAACCCTCTATTGACTTCTCATATACGACTTTATTCAGACTGCCCCCACACGAAATCTTTTGTATAAAGAACGTGAATTACCAGAAAGTATGTATAAAAGTATTAATTTGTTTGGCAAATAATTTTCTAAGACAATTTAACCCTCTGTTGACTTCTAATATACTATTTTATTCGGACTGCCTTCACATGAATCTTTTGTACAAAGAACGAAGGACCAAAAAGTATAAAAATATTATTTTTTATACAAATAATTTTCTCAGACAACTTAACCCTCTATTGACTTCTAATATATGACTATTCGGACTATTTAACCAATTATCTTCCCCAGCATTCATACATACTAGAAAAATATTCTCCGTAAGAATTCTTGCCCTCACACAAAACCTTTTGTACAAAGAATGTGAAACGCCAGAAAGTATAAAAATATTAACTTTTGGCAAATGTTTTTCTAAGACAATTTAACCCTCTATTGACTTCTAATATACGACTATATTCGTGCTGTTTCACCAATTATCTCCTCCAGCATTCATTTCAAGGAGTCGCATGATGGCTATTCACATTGTAAGTAATCGCGCTTCGTCTCGGTATTACGGAAGATAGCCTTAGATTGAACAGAGAACTCATAAATCGGGTCTAGCACCTTCTGTTACGAAGTTTCTAAGCCGGTTGGAGGTTCTAAAGGAAATCCTCTATACCTCTAGAGGGGTCTTTCCCGATTCTGCGGTATTATGGAGAATCACCTTCCCTTTAGATTGAACAGATAACTCATGAATCGGGTCCAGCACTTTCTGTTATGAAGTTTCTGAACCGGTTGGAGGATCTAAACGAAATCAGAGGACGGAATCGAATCCTCTATATCAAAGGAAAGGAGGACGCTGGTCTCACGATTCGGTGTGCCTTCTTGGATCCATCGAATAAAAAAAAACCAAAATGGAAAGGTCTTTACAACAGACGAATCTACGCGGAGTACATTCTTTGGAAAACGATATTCGGTCAGGAAACCATTTTAATAGACGACTTCCGAGCTTTCTAAATTATTTTTTGTACACAAGATTATGTGCGCTTAGTTTAACTTTAGGAGTCTTTTTAAAACCAGTGTCGGTTTTTTTGGAAGAACCCGCTTTCAGGGTCGACTCTTTAACTCTATGCATCACTAATAAGCACATCTTTGACGTAACTTAAAAACAACTTTCAGGGAATTCCTTAATTTACTCATAATACGATTGTGAGAAATGGCACTTTTACGCGTTGTGATATTACACACTTCAAACCCGTTTTCGACACAACGCCCCCTCACTTGATAAATGTTTTTATATACTAGGGTGGTTGAAAGCCCCTTACTTTCTAAAAACTGTAGTTTAAAGTTATTTAAAAAAATTTGTGAGTATTTATAAAAAAAAGTAATTGACGGAATCGATGGCCGATTAGAAGAGCAAACTATTTCAAAATACTTTTCAAAAACGATTTATCTCAGATTTGTATTTTTAATTTTATTGAATTTTCGTTTAGTAAGGGTGTTTAGAGTTAGGCTGATCTTCTACTCAGTCGCAAACATTAGACCTCTCGAAATTGATATCAAGTTCTGTGTATTTTTTTTTTTTGAAAATTTTCAAACTAATTTAAGAATTTTTTTGACCTGTCTAATGTTAATTTTTGATAGCCGGTGCATCTCAGCAACATTTGGGAAATTCCCCTGCAAAAACAATAACACATTCTATACTGCAGCGGTTTTGCACAGTAGAAACTTTGATGGGAGAACATCAAGTCAAAGAGAATAAACTAAGGCCAATTGAGAACACCAAATCCACCACGGTATATGTACGTATGTAAGACTAAAGGATCACCGCCTGGTAGGCCGTACTGATGCAAGGTTTATCTGGCCAATGGTAGCCGTACAAGTTCTGGAGTCCCGTGCTGGCCAGTCTAGCCTTATGCAAATTGACCATCGTCCGGTGAAGCCCCTCAAACTGAGTCCACCCTTTCAGCCTAGATAGATACCCCAAAGATGCCAGCTACCTCCCGGACATTTCGATAATGAAAGCTTTCGCCCAAACCTGGATACTATATTGCTCATTTAATTAATAATGAATGCTGTTGTTTATAAACAATTAATTGTAAACTATAAGCTACAGTGTAGAACAACGTTAAGTCTGAAAAGAGGAATGAGTAAGGAGAAATAGCAACGTGCGAAAAATTGCACTTAATTAACACTCACAGATTTTCACACTGTATTGGAAAATGCATACGCTAGGCAGGTTTTTCTTTTATAATTTTTAGATACCAACTTCGATTTTAGTAAAAACAAATTTAATTCTTTGTACTGCGATAAATGAAAAGTAGCAAGGATCCTGAAGAAATACACCAGAGATCGGACGGGTAGTTAAAATCCAATCCGAAGCGGTATCAGAACACCCCCGGAATGGGCAAACTCAGCTTTGCTGAAGTGACCAAGAACAGGATCCTTATAGGTATTCCTGACCGAGGTAACGGCCGTGGGGTCATCCCGAAAGACCGTTGGAAGTACGTCCGGAACGAACTCGGAAACGCCCTGCTCGACGTTATAACGGAGTCCCCGGGGGTATTGCGCGAGATACTGATTCGGGATGACATCAGGTTCAGATCAAAGTATTCGCTTGCGAGGATGCAAGTATTGTTGCACTGTAAAAGGCAGCAGCTGCATCACTGGGAGAAGTCTAACCAAGGGCAAAAATCGAGGTAGTCGACTGGAAGGACATTCCGGCTCGGCCAAGCGGCTGCGGATAATGAAGCCGTCTCTCCCGACGCAGGACTGCAGTGTCAATCTGGGGCCTTATCATGTAATTCGATTCTACAGCAAATGCTATTCGAAAGCTGTCAAATCACATATATTTTTTATCAAATGCGAAACAAATTTCTTTCGGATCGAGTTACATGATAAGGCCCCTGGTCGAGGATGCGGAAGGGCTTGAAATACAGGTGGTCTTCACTTTGAATAAGGGGGCACTCGAGTCCCTTAAACAGTGCAATGGATGATTTCATCACGTTATGGACCAGTTCGTGATCCACGTATACTGCGGTGATGCATAGCGCGCTGCCATTTTGGCTTCTGCGGAGGACTCGGACATCGAATTACCGTAAGAAAAAGCGGGGACGTCCAACGCGAAAAGTATGGTATCCGCCACGTCAAATTGCAAAGAAGCTGTGAACAACGACGGACTAGACGGGAGAGACGATGGTCTCACGTCTGCTGGACGGGAAATACCTCGACGTCAGGTTGGTGGCTTGTAATCCTGAGCGCAGTAATGTTGCTGCTGCCTCAGAGAGTAGGGTTTCCGTCACGCCAAATCGTAAAGGCACTCTGAACAAATCGTCGTTAAAAGGCAGAGCCTCCGGAACTGGGCAGACCTCGACGTTACGACGGAAGCAGGCATGTCCGAGTGCTCTCATGTTGGTGGTGCTTCAGATAAACCTGGGTTGTTTAAGTAGTCGTCTTTCTAAAGGCGACGTAGATGTGGTTCTCATCCAAGAACCCTTGATCAATAGCTCAAGGATTTATGGATTGGATAGTAAGGGTTTCAAGCTCATCCGAGCCAAGCAGGAGCGCAAGTCTGAGCTGAACGCCTTTCTCTTACCCAACTATACCAATGGTGACGTTACAGCTACCAGTTTAACAGTCGGCAGCACCAGCCTAACGACGGCGTCGGTCTATATGCTCTACGCCGCCGAAACTGGTGAAAATTGCAAAAAAAAAATCCTTGACGCAGAATTGAACTATCTCCCATTTTGTGCATTGAAAATAAAAGCAAATTTCCGAAACGGTCTAATAGCATCACAGGCATGCACACATGCTTAAATACATACTACGTAAAAGCTCTTATGGCTCACACCGCTACTCAGCTCCAGTTGAGAGCGCCAAAGTAAGCTCCGAATGGGAAACGCTACAGATTTTAATTCAGTTTACGAACGCAACTCACAAACAACGGTTTAAAATTAGCAATAGTTCTAGCTCAAAAATAAAAATAGTTAATATATGATCGCAGATCGATAAGTGAGTCTACATAATCGTATAGATGAGGCACAATGACGTATTTTTGGTTATTTTTTTTTTTTGTTAACGTTGGAAGTGTAACAAGATCGTCGAGTTGTGATAAAGCGTGTGGTGATTTTTAGACTACATATATATATACTATGTATATTTAAGCACAGATTTATATGTATTTACAAATTTATTTAAAACTCGTATTCAGCGGAAACAAAGATTTGAAATTTCTACGAAGAGGCGGCGCATTAGACCATCTAAAAACATTCTGCAAACAAGATCAAACCTTTTTTTGTGTTAATGTTAAAATATGATAGCGCTCTACGGCAGCCGGCTGGGTATGTGACGAACCCAACATAAGTCAAAAAATGGCGTTCCCCGTTTTTCGAAGTTGGCCTCCAAAATTTAGTTACGGGCTTTCGAAGTTCGAAAAAGGGGTTCTTATTGTTTTATTTAAAAATTTGAAAAAGCCAAAATGTGGGCGTGGTCTGCTTGCCTCTCTTGTTTGATTGGTGACGCTTTTCTATTTAAAAATATATGTAAGATGTGGTAGTGCGATCTTCGAAAAAATGAAAAGCGGCATATTTTTAATTATATAATATTTATTCATACATACATTTAAAAAAAAAAAAGCTACACCAATCAAGTAAGATGAGGTAGAAGACCACGCCCACATTTAATCCTAAAAAAAAAAACAATAAGAAACCCATATCTTCGAAGGGTTCAATTTCGAAAGGCCGTAACTAAGTTTTGGAGACTAAAGCTACGTTTACACTGCACCAAATGCGTTACTTTTGGCAAAGTTTTTTCGAAACCGCAGATTGAATTTGATCACCAAATTAGGTCAAATTAAATTAAATTCATCTAATTTGGCAAGCAAATTCATTCTGCGGACAAACATTCTCGAAATAACTTCGCCAAATGCGACGCATTTGGTGCAGTGTAAATGTATCATAACTTCGAAAAAACGAGGTATGTAATTTTGTTTAGTTTTGTCTTAATATCTTCAAAAAAGATGTTTTGGTCCAATCCCCAGAAAAAAGTTGTATTTGTAGTATAGTGCAGCAGGACATTATCTGTTAACAGACGAAAATTGTGATGTAAACTCCTAATATCCTAAATAGAAGACCCGATTGAGCTCTGTCTGTTCGCCCGTCCGCTACACGATAACTAAAGTAAAAATTTATATATTTGAATAAAATTTGGTATAGTTAATTGAAAATAGATGATATCGGATGATATTTTCGATATCGAAAATTTCGAAAAACATTTAAAATGAGATAACTCATTGACTTTTGTAGCTAAAAGGATCAAAATTGTTGGCTACTTATATTAGATTTTGAAAGAATTTAAGGCTTTAAAAAAAAATATTTTTCCAAACGGTCTAATGTGTATCAAAAGTGAAGCAAAAAAATATGTATGTGCATATGTTTGTATGTAGTAGAATAAAGCAGAACACGTAAAAAGTAACATTGAAGCTAAAGCTTATCGTGAGTAAACAAAAACAAAACCCCCAAAAAAGGTATATAAAACAACAAAGAAAGCAAGGAGTAAGCCAATAAAACTGCAGTCCGGTTTTGTATTGATTTGGTGTTGAGCTAAAATTTCGGGAGAAGTAAAGTTTGACAATGACAAACTCAGAGCATAATGAGTTAAATTACTTCCTTCATAGTATCTACGTATTTACGAGGGTGCCGGTCTCATCCATATAAGAGATTTTTGAATATATACAATTTTTTATAAACAAAATATTTTAATTCCAAGGTCTGAAAATTCTCAAGTATTTTTTTTCGCTATTCTGAAAAATACATTTTAACTTGTATACAAGTTTTTTTTGGCTCAGTCTAATATACATTTTTTATTGTTTGTTAACTTTATAATTATAAATAAAAATATATATATAACATTTTTTAGAAAATATAAAATTGCCCGTTCAATTAGCTAACACAACTCCACAAAAAGCCTACAGCATTAAGCATCTCCCAAGAACATCAAGATGCTGTTACGTAAAGGTAAGTTATGATATCTTTTGGTTTTTTAGCCAATAAGTAAAAATATCTATTCGAAAGCTGCCAAATTTTAATGAACTTCAACGAATTCGTATGATATAACTCTCAAAAGTCCAGCATACAGGGAAGGAAAAAAGCACCTAAGAATTCTAGCAAAATTGAGCCGGAATGAAAAATTCATAGAATGCCTGAAAACTCCTCAAATATTGACTTGACGTCCTTAAGGCGAATACAGAAAAATTAACATGGAAAAGTATTAGTTTAATATGTAAGCTAGTATTATTTTAACATGAAGGCATGTTAATTTAACACGAAGTTATGTTAATTTAACCCGAAGTTATGTTAATTTAACCAGAAGTAATGTTAATTTAACAGGATTACATGATTATTTAACCGAAAGTTTTGTTAATCTAACTAGAAGTCATGTTAATTTGATAGAGTCATATTAATTTACAGGAAGTAATTTTTATTTAAAAAGGAGTTATGTTAATTTAACAGGACGTTATGCTCATTTAACTTGTCTTCATAATTTAACAGGTAGTCTGTTAATTTATCAGGAATTTATATTTATTTAACAGAAAGTCATGTTCATTTAACAGGAAGTCATAATAATTTATAGGAGTAATGTTATTTTAATAGGAAGTAATAATTATTTAAAAGGAACGTTAACTTAAGAGGAAGTTATAAAGGTATCACTTTACAAACAAGTATCACTTTCATACTCTAACGCAAGTATTAATTTCATACAAGTATTAATTTAATACGTGTATAATTTTTCATATAAGTACTATTTTCCATACAAGTATTAGTTTCCTGCAAGTATTAATTTTCATATAAGTACTATTTTTTATAGAAGTATTATTTTCAAATAATGGCGTTGCCTTTTGCATCGCCATACAGAGTAACACCTCAGATTAGGTACGAGGAAAGTTGATACACTTTACAGGAAGTCACGAAGTAATATTAATTAACCATTTTAGAACGACAGAGCGGCGATAAAAGTTCGTTGATAAGTATAGTTTAGCAGAGGGTGAATTCTGGTTCTATGATATGATAACGTGAAAAAAATTTGTATGAGTTTGAAGTTTCTTTTCACAAATTTTGTATGAAAATTCTTTTCATTTTATCATTTCATAGAACCAGAATTCACCCCCAGGTTTCGAATTGGATCTATGCGAAAAGACATGTGGTCTTTACACCCTGTGCACTACTACAGTAGTTTAAAGGTTTCTTTTTCAAAAATTCTATAATATTTTCTTTCTTTTCAACATCCACAGCATCCTACCTATGCCTACCGTACATCTTAGGCATTTTATTGCCTCTAACGACTAGTGAAATATGTAGCAAATTGAAAGATACAAGTTCATTACTTCAAGCAAATAATGCACAGTTCCAGAACATTGCTGCAGGCGCCGAAAAATTTAGTTTAGAACTTTTTACACAAATTGCCGATGCAGCCGGAAATGCCGACTTTATGATTTCGCCATTTTCGGTATGGGCGTTGCTGCTTCTATTGATGGAGGCAGCAGCTGGTAATACACTGCATCAGCTACGCACTGTCCTGCATATAAATGAAGATCGACGCGTACTTCGACAAGCCTTTAATATAGTACAACAATTTTTGCAGTAAGTGTGAACATGTTATTAGTAATTTCGAACAAAAAAAAAATCAAAATTGTTTTAATTTCTAGGCGCAAAACACCCACTGTACAAGTGGAGAGCTTACAGGCCATGTACTATGACACATACGAACAAATTAGTAGTGATTACAAAAGTACACTTACGTCGTGCTACTCGGCGCGTGTGCAACATTTGCACTTTAACAATACCCAAGCAACTGTGAATGCCATCAATCAAGCGATAAGTACAGAAACAAAGGGTTTGATCACAAATGCTATTACCGAGGATAATATAAAAGATGCCAATTTATTGTTGACTTCAACGTTGTACTTTAAGGGCCAATGGCAGGTAACTATATTTATATGAGGGTGATTCCATGGTAATGAAAAAACAAAAAAAAAAAAACATTTTTGAAAAACAAGGGGTACCGCAGGGTGGTGTCCTTTCCCCGCTTCTGTTTAATCTTTATATTTCGAGGCTTCCTTCCCCACCAGATGGAGTCTCGATTGTCTCTTACGCAGACGATTGTACGATCCTGGCTTCTGGCACTTCCGTTGATGAGCTATGCTCCAGGATCAATGGTTATCTCCCCTCTCTTGTTGAGTTTTTCACTGCCCGGAGCCTGACATTGTCGCCAACGAAGTCCTCGGCGACACTATTCACGACCTGGACGGCGCAAGTTGGCATGGAGTTAGAAATCTACGTAGGCGATCAAAAATTACCTACTGTCTCTCACCCCAAAATCTTAGGGGTAACTTTCGACCCCATGCACAAATTCGCTGCTCATTCAACCGCAATTGTCTCTAAGCTACAAAGCCGCAACAAAATTCTCAAGTCGCTAGCCGGCAGCACTTGGGGTAAAGACAAAGAAACGTTGCTGGCAACTTATAAAGCAATTGGTCGGCCGATCCTGAATTACGCGTCGCCGATATGGTCGCCGGGGCTTGCTGAGGTTCATTGGAAAAGACTGCAGGCCTGCCAAAATACCGCACTCAGAACCGCCACGGGATGCGTCCTTATGTCTCCAAAACATCATTTACATCATGAGGTGGAAATGCTCCCAGTTTTGGAGCACAATGAAATGCTAAACAAGCAGTACCTGTTGAACTGTTGCAAACCACAACATCCCAACAGACTACTGCTTGAGTATGAGCCACCTCCTAGGACCGTAAGGGCACATCTACGTGAGCATTTTGATGAGATCCGGCACCTCACACTTTCGCCGTTTGATCCAAAGGTACATACGCAGGCCCTGAAGCACATCCATGACACGTCCGTTGCGTCTTATGTCTCGCTCTGTCCACTGAACGCCGTTTTGCACGCCAAACCACCTCGCGTCGCGGCTGAGGAGCGTCATCTTCCTCGAGAGACAAGGGTCACTCTGGCTCAATTACGCTCTGGATACTGTAGCAGGTTAAACTCCTACTTATCCAGACTAGACCTTGACGTGCCGAATGAATGTCCGGCATGCGGCTCGTCACCCCATAATACCAACCATTTATTTATCTGCTCTTCGGAGCCCACTCTTCTAACACCCATCTCCCTCTGGTCCAACCCTGTTGAAACTGCAAGTTTCCTAGGACTCCCGTTAGAAGAAATTGATGACAATTTAGGTTAAGGAAAAGTACACGCTGGGCAGGGCTACACTTCGTTACAACAACAACAACAACAACAACAACAACATTTTTGAAAAATTTGTATGTATTATTATTGTTATGCAAGTATTATTTTCATACAAGTATTATTTTTCATACAAGTACTATTTTGCAAACAAGTATTTTTTCATACAAGTATTACTTTCCATACCAGTATTATTTTTCATATTTGTATTATTTTCATATCGCTGTAACTGAATTTTTTCGAAATGCGTTTTTTTGTGGATTCTTATTCTAACGGCAGTTTTCCATAATTCTAAAAAAGAGCTATTTTCAGTATTTTTTGGGATCCAAGCCCAAAGAGAGCTATTTTGAGCTAGCGACCTAATGACGACTTCAAACTACTTTTTCTTCTACCAAATATTTTATATTCTGCCGTTTACAACGTTATTTAAGGCGCGCATTCAAGTATAATTTCTTCATACCAGTATTACTTCATTATACAACTATTATCTTTTCATACTACATTCATACAAACATTGCGGGTTCTCGTTTCTTTAAGTCACTTTCTTTTTAATTTTTGTTAACCTACTTGGTATGACCCATGCCAAAGTGGATAAATTTAAAAAGCATTTCGTAAACTTCTTTTCGATGTACACATCTAGCTGCCATTCAATAAAAGCGATACACATAGAGAAACATTCTACGATATGAATGGTTTACCCATTGGCGAGGTGGATATGATGTTCCAAATGACGCCATTCAATTACACAAGTATGCCTGATTTACAAGGACATGTACTACAACTACCCTATGGCAATGAGAACCGTTTATGCATGCTGGCAATTTTGCCGAATAAAGGTAAAATAAACTGATAATAATTTAAAATAATAATAACTGTAAAAAACTAAATACTTACTAAACTAATACAACCCACCTTAAAGGCATCGCTGTCAAACAAGTGGCACATAATCTGCAAACGCTTGGCATACAATCAATTTTCCGTAAACTGCTAGCGGATGCAGCAGACTATGACGAACAAGAGGTTGAGGTCTATTTGCCACGTTTCAATACAGCAACCACATTTCCATTAAGAGGCCCACTAGAACAGGTACTTAAAATACAGCTATGTTTTATACTTTTTTTGTTTACGCTTTTTTCTCATTTCTAGTTGGGCTTAACAGACATTTTCAATCCGCAGAGTGTAAATTTCGAAATCTTATCAAAACGTTTGTATGTGAAAGATGTTGTACAAAGTACTAAGATAATCGTGAATGAAGACGGCACAGAGGCTGCTGCGATTGCTGCTGCAATTTTAACAAATAAGATTTCGCCACCTAAATTCTATTTCAATCGTCCATTCTTGTATTTGATTGCAGAGAAGCGCTCGGGTGCATTACTATTTGCGGGACAACTTGCAAGTCCAAAATTATCATAATAAAAAATTAGTACCAAAATATATATGCTTATACTGGTTTTTCTTTTCAATCATTATAGAGTAACTACATAAATATATAAAGGTATAGTTAAGTTTAAAGTAGTTAGAGTATAAGGTGTTATTTCTTCGGACGACCCGCTGTTTTCTTTCCGCCCACTGGCTGCTTGTCCTTATTTGTTTTGCTTGAAATTAGTGGATGCGTTTCTGTTAGGATTTGAGAAAAAAATTAATTACTGTTTTTGATTTTTCTACAGGCACTATTAAACCAAGGTTATTCCATGTCAAATCGTCAAATGGTTGGAGTCGAACACTTTTGATTTGAAAGAATTTTGGTGAGGAGTTATTTTTTCTGTTTAAGTCGATTTTTTTAATATTTCGGAGACTACAGTATTTAGTAACTCTCACCCTTTTAAATAGAATACTCGGTATAAAAAATATTTCTAGAAAAAATTTTGAAAATTTAAAACATTTTTTTCTTAAAAAATCTGAATTTTTAGTATTGGCAAAAACTTTTTTTTTTTTAATTGCATAGTTACAAAATTACTAAATTTTTAACACTAAAAATTTTTTTGTAAGGGAAATATTTAAAAAAATTTTTAATTTATTTAATTTTTTTATCAATGAAATTTTTTACTTTGAATTTTTTAATTTTTTTCAACAATTTTTTTTTTTAAGATTTATTCAAGTAAAATTAGTTTAGTCCAAAAATATACTTGAATTTTCTTTTTATAAAAAAATTGTTTTTTTAATTAAATTTTCTATAAATTTTGTTTTCTTTTAATATGCAGCTCTACATTTTCTTTTCAATTTTTTTTTTCAAAAATATCATTCATATCAGAGAAAGATTAAAAAAAAAATTTTATTTAGATTAAAAATTTTTTTTTTTTCTTTTCAAAAGATGTTTTTAATTTTCAACATTTTTTTTTTTTACTTTCTAGTAGAGTAAAATTAGTTTAACTCAAAAATTATTCAAGCTTCGTTTTATAAAAATAACTATTTGAATTTTCTATAAATTGTTTTCAAAATTTGAATTTTCTCTAAATTTTTTTCAAAATTTGAATTTTTGAGTTTTTTATAAAAAAAATTTTGAATTTGAATTTGAAGTTTTGAATTTTTTTAAATAACTTAAATACAAAATTACTCAAGTTTTAAGCATAGAAATTTTCTAATTTTTTTAGAACTTTTTTTTTATAACGTTAAGTTTTTTGTAATAGTACTTTTGTAATTGAAGTTCAAAAATACAAAAAAAAAAGAAAAAAGTGAGCTTTCATTGGCATAACTTCTTAATGATAAAAAAAACGCCCATCAAAATTTGTTCAAGTCGGAAGTGGCCGACTCCAATGCTTTACCGATTTGACATGGAATAACCCACCGACAAAATTTTAAGAACGTTTAGACTTACCATCGATTGGCGCATCTGGCAGTGATATATCGTAATTATTAACTTTACTCTTTTTTGTTCCACTATCATAGTCTTGTGACGCATTCTCATTATCTTTATTCAGCGTTGCCTCTACACCATCTTGCATCGTCCAACCATCCTCCGGATCTTCCACCTCTGGTGCCATTGGTAGAAATTGTAATGCATTCTCGTCTTCGCCCTCTTCGTCTGAGGAACAAAATGCTGCTACTGGTTCTACTTTTAGCACATCAACTTCAATTTCTTCGTCCTGTTTTGCATCAGCATTCAAATCAACCGATTTATCTTCATCGGTTATATCAAATTCAGATTCACGTTCCTCATATTCAACATTTTCGTCGAGCTCTTTGAAATCCGGTGCAAATGCTGACCAATTTTCGACTTGATTTTGTGCCCATATCGAAACGAGTCCAGAACTTATGCTAGCTATAATTGGACGTACTGGATGCCAAACAACATCGAGCAGTAATTCGCCTTTCGTGCCATGTAAAATTTTTACCAAGTTTCCAATGGATTTTTCCCAAATGTAGAGTGCATGTTGACGTGCACTGCCAGCGCAAATGTATTCACCATCGCCTGAGAAACAGCATTTCTTCCAGGTGGTTCTGTTGAAGAGTTGGAAAGGAATTAAAAGGGGTTTTTTTGTTGTAGAAATAAATAATATGATTATATTTAGCTAGACTCACTTATTTACTAAATCTTGTAACTTTTGTATCGGTTCCGGCTCACCATCTTTGCCCAGCGCTATAATCTCTTTTGAATCGTAAACGCGTATAACGCGATCGGATGTGTTTATTAAAAATGCACTGTAATTAAATGTAAAAATTTCAATTTTTTTTTATTTTATTTTATTTTTTTGTATTTTATTTTATATTATTTTCATTTTTTTTATTTTATTATATTTTATATTTATGTTTTATTTTGTTTTATTTTTTTTTATTTAATTAAATTTTATTTCTTATTTTATTCAATTTGATTTAATTTTATTTTGATTTATTTTTTTTTTTTTTACTTTTTTTATTTTTTTTTTTACTTTTTTTATTTTTTTTTTTTTACTTTTTTATTTTTTTTTACTTATTTTCATTTTTTAATGTTTTTTATTTTGTTTTACTTTTACTTTTTACTTCTATTTTTTAATATATTTGTTTTATTTACATCCCATGCAGAGAATTCTCCCACTCAGCCTTGTATATATGAGGAGCTTTAAACCAAAACCCAATAAGTGTACACTAATTCAGTATATATTTATTGCGTTTTGTTTTGAAGCTCCTCATATGTGAAATAATAATATCAAAAAGTCACACATACTCTCCCCTGCGTGCAAACTCTATACTCTTAACTGCTGTTGCACTTGAAGACCCGACAATAATGCGAAAACTCGCCACAATTTCCAATGTTTCAGCATTTAAAACCAAAATTTTGCCTTTCGCATTACCAGTATAGATATGTTTACCACGACGGTCGAAGGAGGCAACAATATTCAGATCACCCTAAAACAAAAAAAAATAAAAAAACAAAAAAAAAAAAAAACAAAGCAAAAATAAAATAATGAAATGCGTTTGTATCACAAGCAATTACATAAAACATACATCTGAATCCAGTGGCAGGCATTTATGAGTATCACCAATTTTCACCAAAACACCAGCATAACGCATTGGACATACAAGAAAGCGTTTATCATTGCGCGGATCGAACTGCACTTTTAGCACGGGTGAGGGAAAACGATATTTGTGTTCACAATCACCAGTAAGCACATCCCAAATACAAACATTATTATCTGTTGAAGCGGAGAGTAGCTGTGAAGTAAAATAGGAACAATACATATGAAGTAACGAAGCATCCCTTCTTTAGTACAAATATTGTTGCTAACCTTATGTCCATTTCGCGTCCAACTCAGACTACACACTGGATGCACGTGGGCTGATATAATTTTTGCTATGCCACGCGTTAAAAAATCCCATACTACTATGCGTCCATCGTTGCAGCCAACGGCCAATAGTGTACCATATTTATTAAAGGCGCAAGTAACAGCTAGCGAGATGCAATCTAATGAGCCATCAAACTCTTCTGGATAGTTCTGACCAAAGGATTCTGTGGCAATAAAATATAGGTATATTAAATGAAGTTATGAATTCGATACTCACACGTACTTACCCAATAATTCTAAGTTCATATTTGAAATTGAAAGCTAATCTCAAGCGCGCAAAGATGTGAATGGAACTGGAACTGCCGATAGTTACGCTTTCACTGGCTGCTTCGTTGTTTCCTGTGCATGCGACTTTTTATTCGATTTCAGATACGCTAACAGTACAAATATGCATTAACAATATGGCGAATTGATATTTAAATTACACAAATAAATTAAAACACCAATTTTAAAAGTTGTAGGCATAATTCGGACGCCAAAGAGGCATATCAACAAAAAGAAAATTGAACAGCTGATCGCTTTGGAAGATGAAGATAGCCGGTATGTGATGACAAAGCATTAAAGTTATCGTTGGTTATCGATGTTTTAACGAATTTGTGAATTGCGCGATTTTCTTCAGAGCTTGTTGACCATGCCTATATACCATGCCCTGAGCAATAGCATTTCCGAAGTGTTTACTCAAAATGCACTTTACTAAAATTAAGTGCGAAAGCAGAGTACCTTGTCTGTGAATTTCTATTTTTTTTACATTTTTTATCGTAGTTTTCTTTTTTATTTAGTTTATTTTATTTTTTTACTTTTCTGAAGCTATTGCATAGATTTTATCGCAGATATAGCACCTAAATAAAAAAAAAACGGAACGGATATTTGTGAAAAATGGTTCGGTGTTAGCAACAGGTTGAATACATAAAATTGGATCTCTATCATAAAGTTAATGTTAAAGTTAAAGTTAACCTTAACCTTAAAGCCCAAAACAAATGTGCAGTAAACCGTGCGCAGTGAAAATATAAACACACTAATTTGTACTAGAGCAGCCACATATATCCCTGCATGGTCTGCAGTAGCTGCACGACGTGTTCAAATCAAATTTCTACGCACCTCGCCAGTGTTGGGTATCGAAAAACCCAACAAGCACGAACAAGCCGAAAACAAAATGCCAAGAAACAAATATTTTATTTCGTGATTTGCATTTATTTTGTTTTTTTTTTTAATAGAAAAATTTATAAAAAATGTAATTTTGATTTCAAATTGAGTGTTTGAAACATATTTCAGCTTATTTATGTGTGTTTTAAGTAAGTTTTAAAAATTTTGTTCAAGTGTCAATGCATGGAACTGCCAGGCAAATTTTGCTGCACGTGTGTTTACAAATCGTTCAAGCAGCTGTAAAACTAGCATCGCTGCAGGCCAAATCGCTGCATATGTATTCCAGCCATAACTTTAAATTTGACTGGACTTTGACTTTGACTTTAACTTTAACTTTGAGTGGATATGTGCGGGAGGATTTTGAAATTCAAAACCCCCACCGCTGCGTACGGGCCTGCCATAAGTTGATAATATGCAATAGTTTTACCGCGGCAGTCCACGAGTGCCATGCGCCCTTTTTTATTTTATTAATTTTTTTTTTATATATTTTTTTTATTTTACTTTATTTTATTTTATTTTATTTAATATTATTATGTTTTTGGTTTTTTATTGTATTTAACTTAATATTAGTTTATTTTTGTTTTTAATCGAATGAATCGTTATTTTCTTTATTTTACTTTGTTGTTTTATTCATTATTTTCCTCCTTTGATATTTAAAAAATAAATGAAATAAAATAAACTAATTAAGTAAAATAAGAAATTTTAATTTAATAAAAATAAATAAAATTAAAAAAACTTTAAATAAGATAAAAAATAGATAATTAAAAATAAAATTAAAAAATTAAGTTATTAATTTCATTGATTTTTTAATTTATTTTACTAAATTTTTTAATTTTATTTTTAATTAACAATTTTTTATCTTATTTTGAAGTTTTTTAATCTTTTAATTAAATTGTTTTTATTTCATCTACTTTTTTTTTTTTTTGTTAATATTTTTTTATGATATTTCATTCGCCAAAGGGGAGTTCCAGCCATCCGTGTGCTAAAATTGCCCAATACTTTTTTACGTAAAAGTATTTGATACTAATTTTACGCCAACTTAACGTCATATGTATATAAATTTCCAACGGTATTAGTTTCCTTTAGGGGTCAACTGCATATTTTCATAAAAAGCTGATTATAGAATTCAGTTCAAAGCTTTCTGAAAAAAAGTACCAAAAAATAGTAAGAAAACGGCAAAAATCACGTAATCAGTACATTTTTTGCAAGTCATTATGAACAACAAAGAAGCAACACTGACGTAACACGTAACTCCGTCAAAACGTACATAAATTTTAACATCTCTGTCCTTTCTCCTGTGAAAATTGCACATGGCTTGAAGTCCACGCAGCTGCACGACTACAATTCATGACAATTAATTGCATTTCGAGTGTTTATTTTTAATAGATTTTTGTGCGAAAACATAAAGCAAACATTCTAAACGACATGTAAGTAAAAAATCGTTGTGGAAAAGTTGCTAAAAGTATTTTGCGAGGTGAAATTGCCAAAGCAGCTTTTTTCATGTGCATGCATGTGTGTGTGAAGTGCCGAGAAAAGTGTAATCGTGTGTGCGCGACATAAAAAGAGGGTCCGCTGTGTACTCTTCCAAGAAATATATCTACGTCATCAGTGTTTTGTAGTAAATGCAGGCAAATATTTGTTCTGCGAACATTTTTCAAAGTTGTCGCCTTTTTATGTCAGCTTTGTGAAATTTGTTAAGTGTGCGCCGAACAAAAATTCGACGTCACAAAACTGATGCAGGCAAAGAATGCAGGCAGTGTGCGAAAAGGACAGGTATATGTGTTGGAGAAAATTAATGCAAAAAGGGATTAAAACAGTGTTGCTATTGTAATTTTTACGTGTTCTAAAAATTCTTGTTTTCTTTCTCACGTCTGGTTCTTTTTGCTTTTGTGAACAATTAAAAAGTGAACGTAATTTGCGGAAAACTTATTTAAAATTTTCTGAGAAAAAAGAATTATTTTAATTTTAAAACAAAGATATTTTTAATAAGTTGGTGAGTTTTAATTAAAATTGTTACGTCTACAAAAATGTTTCGGTTTTTTTTGCTCTAAAGTACATTTGTACTTTTCTATATATGTAGAACAAATAAAATTCCAAATTTTATTTTTAGCCTACTACATAATCAGCCACGAACAATTGTACGATATGAGGTCAACGGTACTTTACCACTGACTTAGAAACAAGCACGAGTACTTTTTCGTTATACACATGCGAATAGTACGAGTACATTTGGTGAAACGAGTGAATAGTAGAATTTGCATGAACAAAGGCATGAGTGACGTTTTAAGTGCGAGTCAGGCAGGTAGACACGTTATTGAAATTGTGTGTGCGGTAGCAGTTAAACGTCTAGCAGAGTTAGTAAATTTTAGTGCTAGGTATTGTTCAATAGTCGTTGAAGTCAAGTATAGCAAAATTTACAACGTATAAGTTCAATTTGCTAAGATTTTTGTAAAAAAATATTTTACTTAATGAAAATTTTACTCAGTTTCGTACTTTTTATGTAAACGTCAAAAAAACGAAGAAAAAAAAGCAAAAGCGAAGTGAAAAGAAACGAATGGAATTAAAAGCGTAAGCAAAGGAATAGACAAAAGAAATTTGCCACGACATGGAGACAAGTGACGAGCGCGTATAATTATTCGTTTTCACATTTGTTTGAATTAAAGGTGATGTAAATCGCCACAAAAAAGCACGATTAAACAAAAATAAAAAGCGAAAAGTGAAAATTTGGCACTAAATTTGTAAATATAGATACCAACGAAAAGATTGAAAAATTGAAAAAGTAAAAAAAAAAGCAAAAAGAAAACCCAACCTTGTTCCGTTTCGTTCCTGCAAAAAAAAGAAAAAAAAAATAGCGCTGACGTTTCTCTCTTTCTTGCGCGCATGCATGCACTAAAGAAGTTGGTATAAGGAAAAAGAAAAGAAAAATCGGAAAAGCAGAAAAAGTACAAAAGTTAAAGGAAATTTTACGAAAAACGTGAATAATCAAAAGAAATCTTACTTTTAAAACGATAAGAAAAAAGTGAAATTAATTTTTCGTAACAAGTCAGCTGCGTTTGCAATTTTCTTCTTATCTATGCTTTGTGTATATTCTGTATTTTTTAAAATTATGTATTTAATTTGTTTTCTCTTGCAGAGTACATTTGAAGAAAGGCGTTTAAAACTAGTACTACGTTGAGTTTGTAAAAAGTGGCAGCCAAACAAAAAAATTTAAGCAAGGATACAAATTTACCTAAGCATTAACTAAACATCTCTTGCGCTTGTCGACTCCAAAAAAGACAACATTAGTGAAAAGTGTATAAAGCATACGCACGCACATATATTCCAAAAGTTAAGGCTACGATTCCACAAGAACGTGTGCCGGAGAGTAAAAAATTTCTATTAAAAATCATCCTTTCAAAAGAAAACACTTGAAAGTTTTGGTTCACCTTAAAAAAAACACAGCAGTTGGATCAGGTTGAAGGAGAAAGAGAAAGAGAAAGGAAGTAATATATACATATAACATCAATTAACACTAAAAGCTACAAACATGTCTGAGGAAACGTCCGCTGATCGCAATGTCGAAATTTGGAAAATTAAGAAACTCATCAAGAGTTTGGAAATGGCACGCGGGTGAGTTGAAACTCTTTTAGGACTTAAAGGTGTGTTGCATTTGTATTTATTTGGCAATTTATCCTAGCACAACAATTCGACGAAAATTGTAATATAGTGCTAGTCGGCATAAACAAAACAAACCATGAAGTTAGATTTCGATTGGACGTGCATTAGACAACAACCCCATTCTCTATAAGACATAATTTTCAAATCAAGAAAACCATAGTTTTCTATTCGAAATCTAAAATCATTTTAGCAATAAAAAGTAAGCACTAAAGATAGCGTCAGCATTTTTGACTGATAGACCGTTAGAAATGGTGTCAAAAAGCTGACGCTGACTTTAGTGCCTACTTTATACAGACTGTTGTTGTTGTTGTTGTAACGAAGCGTAGCCCTGCCCAGCGTGTACTTTTCCTTAACCTAAACTGTCATCAATTTCTTCTAACGGGAGTCCTAGGAAACTTGCAGTTTCAACAGGGTTGGACCAGAGGGAGATGGGTGTTAGAAGAGTGGGCTCCGAAGAGCAGATAAATAAATGGTTGGTATTATGGGGTGACGAGCCGCATGCCGGACATTCATTCGGCACGTCAAGGTCTAGTCTGGATAAGTAGGAGTTTAACCTGCTACAGTATCCAGAGCGTAATTGAGCCAGAGTGACCCTTGTCTCTCGAGGAAGATGACGCTCCTCAGCCGCGACGCGAGGTGGTTTGGCGTGCAAAACGGCGTTCAGTGGACAGAGCGAGACATAATACGCAACGGACGTGTCATGGATGTGCTTCAGGGCCTGCGTATGTACCTTTGGATCAAACGGCGAAAGTGTGAGGTGCCGGATCTCATCAAAATGCTCACGTAGATGTGCCCTTACGGTCCTAGGAGGTTGCTCATACTCAAGCAGTAGTCTGTTGGGATGTTGTGGTTTGCAACAGTTCAACAGGTACTGCTTGTTTAGCATTTCATTGTGCTCCAAAACTGGGAGCATTTCCACCTCATGATGTAAATGATGTTTAGGAGACATAAGGACGCATCCCGTGGCGGTTCTGAGTGCGGTATTTTGGCAGGCCTGCAGTCTTTTCCAATGAACCTCAGCAAGCCCCGGCGACCATATCGGCGACGCGTAATTCAGGATCGGCCGACCAATTGCTTTATAGGTTGCCAGCAACGTTTCTTTGTCTTTACCCCAAGTGCTGCCGGCTAGCGACTTGAGAATTTTGTTGCGGCTTTGTAGCTTAGAGACAATTGCGGTTGAATGAGCAGCGAATTTGTGCATGGGGTCGAAAGTTACCCCTAAGATTTTGGGGTGAGAGACAGTAGGTAATTTTTGATCACCTACGTAGATTTCTAACTCCATGCCAACTTGCGCCGTCCAGGTCGTGAATAGTGTCGCCGAGGACTTCGTTGGCGACAATGTCAGGCTCCGGGCAGTGAAAAACTCAACAAGAGAGGGGAGATAACCATTGATCCTGGAGCATAGCTCATCAACGGAAGTGCCAGTAGCCAGGATCGTACAATCGTCTGCGTAGGAGACAATCGAGACTCCATCTGGTGGGGAAGGAAGCCTCGAAATATAAAGATTAAACAGAAGCGGGGAAAGGACACCACCCTGCGGTACCCCTTGTTTAATCTTTCTCGGTTTTGATTTTTTGTTTCTGAAAACTACAGACGATTGACGACCACTCAGATAATTGGCGGACCAACGCTTAAGACAGGGGGGGAGCGATGAATCTTCCAAATCGGATACCAGTTGTCCATGATTTACTGTGTCAAAAGCTTGAGACAGGTCAAGAGCAACTAGAACCGTCCTGTGATGAGGGCTTTTCTGGTTGAGTCCGTCAGTTATCTGAGTGTTAATGGCATTTAGAGCAGATGTTGTGCTCCGTATTTTTCTAAAGCCATGTTGGTGCTCGGCTAACCTCAACTTTGATGTGTAAAGAGGAAGTAATACCGCCTCCAATGTCTTCACTACTGGCGAGAGGAGCGATATCGGACGATAAGACTCCCCTACGTTAGCTGGCTTGCCAGGCTTTAGTAGTGGGACCACGACTGCCTGTTTCCATTTTTCAGGTATGACAGAAGTGGCCAGGGACAAATTGAAGACGGTAGTGAGGTATTTTACTCCCTCTTCGCCGATGTGTTTTAAATGCACCATGGCTATGTCGTCAGGGCCCATAGCTTTAGAGTTTTTGGCTTTCCTGATGGCCACTCGAACCTCTGTAGCGGTGATGGAAACGGGGGCATTGTTTTTGTGTTTATGCGCACACCTGAAGATCCTACGTCTGTCCCTGTCCTGTGCAGGGTGTGGTACAAACTGTCGGCAAAAGGCCGTTGCACTTTTCTTCGGGTCACTAAACGTCTTATCACCAAAGGTGATGTCTACGTTTTTTGGTGGGCCCGTCGAATTTGACAGGGATTTGACTGTGGACCATAATTTTCCAACACCGGTAGAGAGGTTACAAGACCTCAGATGCTCCTCCCATTTGGCATGTTTGTGTTCATCTACCAACCGTCTGATTTCCGCGTTGAGACCACTGATCTGTGGGTCTGCGGGATCGATGCTACGTATATGGTCACGTTCATTGGCCAGGGCTGCAGCTTCAGTTGGGAAGTTTGGCCGTATATTCTGTATTCTCCCAGCTGGTATAAAAAGGGCTGCAGCTCTATTTATGACCTTACGTATTTCCTTTTCACCTTGGCGTACGTCAGTCGGTATGGGAAGAGCACCAAAGGAGCTCTCAGTAAACTCAGTAAAGCCAACCCAGTCAGCCCTCCTGAAGTTTACGTAGGATCTCTTCTCAGAGGTGGTGAAATCCGGGGCACGATCAACGGACAGGATGATTGGCAGGTGATCTGATGCCAAAGCCACCATTGGGCGCCAGTTTATGCAGTTTATTAGACCTGGACTAACAATTGTTATGTCCGGGGAGCTACTGCAATTTACTGCCATCCTCGTGGGGGCGTCCGTGTTCACTGCGCAGAATGTGGAAGCGTCAATTTGCTCGGCTATTTCCCGTCCTCTGCCGTCAGCAGAATGGTGTGAATGCCACATGTCATGGTGTGCATTAAAATCGCCCATAATGACACGGTTATCGCCCCGTAGGAAATCGCTTAAATCAGGGCGATAACTTCTGGGACAACAGGTGACGGGAGGTATGTAGATGTTTATCAGCTCGAGATCAACACCTCCAGCTGAAATGACAATACCCTGTCGCTCTAAGGGTATGTCCTCTTGGTCGGTGTTGAATGCAAATTCCCTATACCGCACGGTTTGGTGGATGATGAACGCAAGTCCACCCCCACCGTCCGTACGATCATGCCGGAGAATGTGGTAGCCACCACTCGCTCTGAGATCCGAGTGGGTGCCAAGTTTAGTCTCCTGGATTGCAGCAATTTTGATGGAGTTTTGCTGCATAAACTTGGTGATCTCCACAATCTTGCCAGTTATACCATTGCAGTTTAATTGCATTATTTTGAAATGCGGGGGAGAGGCAATGGTCACTCTGGGAGTCAGGGACTGGTGCGCTCGCCGTGGAGGTAATATGCTAGTCCGTGATCGTCGTCGCAGTCCTGAAGGCGACAAATTCCGCTCGTTGGGAAACGAGGTAGAATTTGTCGGCAATGTGGGCTGCACAGCTCGACAACACGGCGCAACATACGCATCAGTCCATAGATTTCTGTTTGCGAGCCCTGAGCATATGCGCAGGTGACATTGGCCAAGGCAGATATTGCACTTGACCGATGGCACTCTGGACGCATATATTCTGTGCCGACAAACAGTGCACATAGTGTGAGGGACCAGGAGCTGATGGCCTTGATTCACACTTGTGCTGGTACCGGAAGAAGTAGAGGGGAGGAGAATATTTTGGGGCGGGAGTTGTAGCTCAGCAGTGCTCACAACATCTATAGATGTGCTACGTAGGGAGTAGCTATGAGCTGCTGTGTGAGGTGTTAGCGCGCTAGGGCGCGAGCTACAACTGGGAACACACAATGTTTGCTGAGCAATAGATATATTGCGAAGGGGAGGCGATAGCGCTACGCCGGAGCGTCGCGAGCCACGGGACGTTCTAAGACGTGAACAGCAAGGCGCCACGAAGGTTTTAAAAAAACTAAGAGGCCGGTGTGTCTTTGGATCTAGTCCGGAACAACTAGACTTGTGTAGCCAACCTTTACAAGATGTGCATTGCACCGAATGCGAACATCTGGTATAAATTTTCTTCCGGCACACGCAGCAGAACCATTCTGTTGGACCAGGGTTTAGCTCAACGCCAGACCGGAACAACAGAATAGGGAGCAGCCCTGCTGCAAGGAACTGCTCCAGGGATGACAATTTAAGGGGGAGGAATCGTGACACGTTAGACAGGGTCACTTCGGGTGTACTGCTCTTGGCCAGGCTGTAATAAAAAAATACAGCCTGGGTCGTTTCGGTACGAAGGGTACTGCGCAAGCACATGTACCTTTCTCGCAGAACCGGCAGTACGTAGAAACGAAACAGACTATGAATATGCGCCTTAGTTCTCGAGCTAGAGCCATCTTTTCTCCATGCATAACATCAAAAAATACTACTCCGGTAAATTTAGTTTATCTTGTATAACAAAAATTTCGACAGGGACAATTTTTTTTTGGAGAGCTTAGGTTCACCCCAAAGAAGAAAACTACAAAGGTCCCCATGTTGTTGTTGTTGTTGTTGTTGTTGTTGTTGTTGTTGTTGTTGTTGTTGTTGTTGTTGTTGGTGTTGTTGTTGTTGTTAACATTGGTTCCCTATGTACAGTCACTTCTCAGAGCAGAAAACCCAGGACATCGCCATGGATCTCTGCGCAGTGGAACCACCCGGGGTTTTACCTCGGCCAAGGACTGTCACTTTCAATGTAACCCTGTTTAGTATGTTTTGTCCCATTCCGAAACAAAGGTCCCCATCGATCCCATTTGTGGCAAACAAGTTATTCGGGGACAAAAGTCGGGAAAAATTCATATTTGAGGGTTTTTTTCGACTAATTTCATATAATTTCCAGAGTTAATTTTACAATCGCCATATCTCAGAAGTGGTGACTCTTAAGAGAAAAAATGGAAGGACCATATCTGTAGAGAATTTCCATGTCTACAACTTGGCCTTTGGTAATTTTTCGAAAAAACTTGGCGTTTTCGAAAAAAGTCCAAAACCGTTAAATTTTTATATGCAGTATGAAAAATGCGCTTCTCACAACGTAGCTTTTTACTTCCGCCCTATTTATTTAAATTATTTGAGCTTTGTATATGTATTGTTAGAGTGAACTCTTTGCTATTTCTCAACAGTTCTAGCGTTTTACTTGCCTATGAATTTGACATTGTTACTGTGCCTGATTTTTGAATTTTATAATTGAGCTTCATGTGCGTGCTGCACACAATCCACAGACACGATGATGTATATATATGATGTCGTGTGGGCAAAATTACAAATTTAAAGACCCTATCCAAATAAAACAACCCCATAGCATCGTTCTTTCCAATTACGTATATGTATGTATGTGCTACTATTTTTTGGCCCACAGCTGTAAGCATGTTGGTTGATATGTACACTTATTATCTGTTTTGTTTACGATCGTGTGCAGCACATTAAATTAAATAAGAACGTGTTTCGAATAACGTAGATTTGTTAAATTTTTGTTTAGTCCAATTTAATTTCTATTTTATAAAGCTCTAGCGAGTTACATTGATGGCATTCGGGTTTTCCTTATCTCTCTTGCTGGATTTGAATAAAATTTCATATTACTATGTAGAGATTTTTTATAGAGTACATACAAATTAAAAAAAAATAATGATATATATATGTTATAAAATAAAGGGAGTTCGTTTCTTTTTAGTTGACCGCCACTGTAGAACCTGAGATTTTTTTCCTCGATATTCTTATCATATTACCTGCATACAAATATAGCATTCAGTTTCATGATTCACATATTGTTGGCCATTTGGACTACGTCACTACTTCGCTTCGTTTTTTTTTTCTCTACATAAATATTTTTTTTGTTATTTTTTCTCACCTTATGTTTGCAAATGTTTCTTGAGCTACTTGCCAATGGCACCAACAGCATTATCAAAGCTATTAACAACAATAAAGCTCTGCAACGCTACCCGCTTTTTGTCAGTTAAACTGGTCATTGTTGGTTGCGACTGGTGACAGCTGGCAGTGGTGGCATTTTTGCAGCTAAAAATTGTATGCCTTTTCCCCATTTACCTGCTCCTCTCACTCTGTGTAGTTTTTGTTTGCATTTTTGTAGTAAAATAAGAAAACTTACAATTTCTGAGTTAGAGTTGGAGTTGTGCACCATTGAAAGTATGTATTAACTTTGTGCTCTGAGGACCTTGCCGCATCGTACTGTTGTATTCTTCATGCAATCTTTTTATTTTACTGAGATTGGATGATTTTTGGTTTCGATTTGGAGGTTGTATGATACCTGGCAGAGTTGGGTAAAAGCCTTTCTTTTGTGAAAGTTTTAATTGCTGGAACGTGTCGGAACTTTGATTCAATTGATAAGAAAAGGCAACTCCACAAATATCGCATATTCGATCAAAATAATGCGGCTAAAAAACGCATTGTAAATCTCGAATAGAATAAATAGTCGATAAATATCGGTAATATATAATGTAATCGAACCGAATCGAGGGGAAAACAAGTTAAGTCCGCAGAAATTGCATAACACCGAATTCACAAAAATCAATAATCGAAAAATGTTAAAAATCGACAATCATCGAAAACTGCAAATTTTTAATAAAACATTTGAATAACCATAAAACTTAATTTTTACATATTTTTTCAACAAATATTGGTAAAATATATTGTAATCCAATCAAAACAAGCCGATTAATATTTTCTTAAAACAATAATCGATAAAAAATAGAGTTATATCAGGTATTGTGAATCTCGATACATGCGAAACATCTAAAATAATCGAGAAATAACGAAAAATATATATTGCAAATTCATAATCATTTATTGGCGCTTAACCGCCTAAGCGATTTTGGCCGTTTCGTATCAAAGCACGCCAGTCATTCCTTTTTAGCGATAACGGACGCCAATTGGAAACCCCAAGGGAGTTCAAGTCATCCTCCACCTGTTGTTTCCATCTCAGTCGAGGCCTCCCCCTTCCTCTGCTGCCGAATTCAGGCGACGATAGGAAAACCTTCTGTGCTGGAGCTTCTTTGTCCATTCGCATAACATGGCCCAGCCAGCGGAGTCTTTGGGCTTTAATTCGCTGGACTATGGTCAGATCTGCGTAGAGCTCGTACAGCTCATCGTTAAATTTCCTTCTATACTCGCCGTTGGCATCACGGGAAGGACCATAAATCTTCCGGAGAACTTTTCTCTCAAATACTCCAAGGGCCATCTCATCTTCTCTTGACATTGTCCATGAATCTGAGCCATACATCAGGACAGGTATGATGAGAGACTTATAGAGCGTGATCTTTGTTCTTCGAGAGAGGACTTTACTTCTCAATTGCCTACTCAGTCCAAAGTAGCACTTGTTGGCAAGAGTGATTCTCTGCTGGATTTCTAGACTGATATTATTTTCGGTGTTGATACTGGTTCCCAAATAGACGAAAATTGGAGGACGAATTAAACAAAAAAATATCGGCAATACTGCTTACATTTTTTTATTTTATAAAAATTATGGTTTTATGCATGTGAAAAATTCGAACTTTACTCCTTTATTTGGAAAATTTTTATTTTTATTTGCAGCATTTTTCCATATTTGCAATTTCTCCTGAACTCTTTGCTAACTCCTTGTCATATTTGCATGCTTCATTGTTTTTGGGTATCCGAGTTTTTGGTTATGCTGGTTTTAGGCAGTTTTAACTGGATTTGTGGATTTTTCGTTACTCTTTCGCATGTCTCGTTTTTTCTCTGCTTTGCCTATCATTTGCAACATTGAGCGTCAAAACCAGCCAACAAACTAGCCAAACAACCTTGCAGCGCTGCTTCAACAGCTGTTGTTGTTTATTGCTTTTTATTTTATTTTTCACATAGGTAGTTGTTGTTATAGCTGATAACATACTAGCTGGTTGTCTGCTTGCTGGCTTGTTTAGTTGCTTCAAACTTGGTTGGACCAATTTGCACCAGTTTGAAGTTGTGCCAACTCGAATTAAGCAACAAATAAAAAATGAGTTGAATGAATTGAAAAGTTAGCAGTCATTCGTAGCTAAGGGTGATTCTATTAACAATGGCTCAACTCCTCTTTAAACCGAATAACCTCCTCGCATTAACCGAATCGAATTTTTCTGAACAATTTGATTTTTGAGATTGAGTCAGATTTTTTTTTAAATTTAGAAATGAGGTGTTTTAAACAGTTTCTTCAAAAAAATTTAAAACTTTCCATTTTCTTTCTTTCCAGTAATGGAACAAGCATGATTTCCCTAATCATACCGCCGAAGGATCAAATTTCACGTGTAAGCAAAATGTTGGCCGATGAATTCGGCACAGCGTCGAACATTAAGTCGCGTGTAAATCGTTTGTCTGTTTTGGGCGCAATTACATCGGTACAACATAGGCTTAAATTATACACCAAAGGTATGTTTTCATCACACTCTAATTTGTTATCCTTTACTTAATTCATATTCTTTCAACTACAGTGCCTCCAAATGGTCTGGTCATCTACTGTGGCACCATTGTCACAGAAGAAGGTAAAGAAAAGAAGGTTAATATTGATTTTGAACCCTTCAAACCAATCAATACATCGCTTTATTTATGCGATAATAAGTTCCACACTGAAGCGTTGACCGCTTTACTGGCCGATGATAATAAATTCGGTTTCATCGTTATGGATGGTAATGGTGCCCTATTCGGTACACTACAAGGTAATACACGTGAAGTATTGCACAAATTCACTGTCGATCTGCCGAAAAAGCACGGGCGTGGTGGTCAATCGGCGTTACGTTTTGCACGTTTACGTATGGAAAAGCGTCACAATTATGTGCGCAAAGTAGCTGAAGTTGCTACACAATTATTTATAACTAATGATAAACCCAATATTGCGGGCCTCATTTTAGCTGGTAGTGCCGATTTTAAAACCGAATTGAGTCAATCTGATATGTTTGATCCTGTAAGTGTTGATAGAAACTATATTTTTTTTACATAAACATATCGAAGGCTGTGTGAAAGATAGCATATTAAAAAATATTTTTCAAAAATGCCATATCAAAATTTTATTGAAAAAAGCCCTAGGTAAAAATTGTTTTTACTATGTAAAAATTTATTTCCAAAACGTCCTATCTCAGAATGAGGTTCAAAGACGGCCTGTCGAAACGAAAATGCAATACATTTTCAGCTGAAATAAAGCATTTTTGAATTAGATTTCGAATAAGGGCATTGTTGAATGAAATTCTGAGATACGGCGTTTTTAATCAAATTCTGAAACGCGGTGGTATAGAGAAAATTTCTGAAAGAGAGCGTTTATTGAAAATATTTTGAGGTAGGACAATCTTCAACCCAGATGACGATATGCATATCTATTTTCGTTATTAATAAGCAAATATTTTTTTTTGTATGTAAATTATTTAGAGACTGCAAACCAAGGTTATTAAGCTGGTGGATGTTTCTTATGGTGGTGAGAATGGTTTTAATCAGGCGATAGAATTAGCGGCTGAATCATTGCAAAATGTAAAATTCATACAAGAAAAGAAACTCATTGGTCGTTACTTTGATGAAATATCTCAGGTATGTTGCGTGAACTTTCCTTTTTGTTACAAAATACAGAATTCAAAAATAACGAAAATTGTATTTTTACAGGACACAGGCAAATATTGTTTTGGTGTTGAGGATACATTGCGCGCCTTGGAACTAGGTTCCGTTGAGACTTTAATCTGCTGGGAAAATTTAGATATACAACGTTATGTATTGAAGAATCATGCGAACTCAACATCGAACACAGTATTGCATTTGACGCCCGAACAAGAGAAGGATAAGTCACATTTTACCGATAAGGAAGTGAGTTAAAAAATAAAAGAAAAAACACTTGTGAAATAACCTAGCTAACGAGAGGAGTGCTTCGTTAGAGCTCCTTACCAGGTAGTCTGGGAAAGAGCGCATCCGACGAAGAAAACTGCCTTCTAAAAATGTATGAAAAAAAGTGCTTGTTGTTGTTGTTGTAACGAGGTGTAGCCCTGCCTAAATGTCAGACAGGGTCACCCCGAGTGTATTGCTTTTGGCCGTGTCGATATAAGAAAACGGCCCGGGTCGTTTCGGCACGATGGGTACAGCACAAGTACCGTTCTCGTAGAACCGGCAATACAATGAAATCCAAAATCGCTCCCAAGGAAATCCGGAACGTTCCTTCAGAAGAGTTTTCAAGGCGGCACTTCTCGCTCCTTTTTTGAGAGCACTCCGTATTTTGTTGGCTGGGAATTTACATTGTTTTCGATTTCATTTTACTTTGTTATTAATTCGTTATTCTTTTTTAATTTAGAGCGGCGTTGAAATGGAATTGATTGAGTCTCAACCACTGCTCGAATGGCTGGCGAACAATTACAAAATGTTTGGCGCTACACTTGAGATTATTACGGACAAATCTCAGGAGGGTAGTCAGTTTGTGCGAGGTTTCGGTGGCATTGGTGGTAAGTTTTATGCAGCCTTTTGTAAAATTAAATTTTTTATATATATTTTTTAAGTACAAATTTCACAGAAATTTAATATTTAAAAATTTTGCAAATATTTGAAAAAAAAAAAAATCAAAATTTGAAATGCTTTGCCAAAAAAGCAGGCGCGAAAAGAAATTTTTTTATATACATACTACGAGTTCACTTGAGAGTTCTACTTCACACACATAAGTTTTTACCAATTTCGAAGCCGAAAAAAAACATGTGAACTCATTTTCGAATATCGCAGGCGAATATTTGATAATCTAGTCAACTATCTCATCTACAAGTAGAGTGGAAATGATGGGATATAATAGAAAGAAGTTTTAATATTGCACTACTACCTTCTAAACTAAAAGCGCTATGACTTTCTGGCTTCAATTTAAGTAACAATTAAGAGTCGAAATAACTCCGTGGGAGTAAAAGAAAAAGGATACAAATCGTATTAAAGTTCTGTGAAATAGGCTTTTATAATTTATTGCTTTGTTTTCACAATTAAATTGCAATGTAAAATTAAGAAAAGTTTGGCTAAATGACAAAATTTCTCTTTCTCTCTTTTTTATTCCTTGTCGCTGCTTATGTAAATGGCTACAATTAAAACCAATGAATTTGAAAAAAAAAAAAATACAAATCCAAAACTCCTATCGTCCTTTTTAAAATATTTTTTTTTTCTTTAAAAATTTTTTTAATTTTTTTTTGTGAAACTGTTTGTGTTGTAATTATTTTTGAATCCTTTCACTGTATCACCTGTTTTTTTTTTTTTTTGTTTATACTAATGGTAGGAATTTTGCGTTACAAAGTCGATTTTCAATCACTGCAGGCTGACGAACCATTAGAGGACGTTGATTTAGATGACTATTAAACGAATAAAACAATTCACCTACATATTTATATTTCATCTCTACGATCTAACACTCTCAAGTTGCTACAAATAATTTTTTTAAACTTAAAAAAAAAAAATACGAAATTGTAGCTATCATTCATGGTTGCTTTTTGCACGGTTTACTTTTAGTTCGCTCTAAAAATTTAAGAATCACACAAATCAGTTAATAAATTAAAATTTGAATTTGAGAAAGGCATTTTAAGCACATATTAACATAACATTTTAATTTTTAAAGTAGTTATGTAGCTGAAAAAATTGCAATCATTTTGTTTTGCTACCAATTTGATTGATATTTTTAAAGAATGAGAAACAAATTTTTTTGAAAACGCTAAAAAAATGCCTGCCACTTTATAGATTGCACTTCAAGGTAGTCACGTACTCTTTTAAAATCAATGAATGCAATCACGAAAATGATTGCAATCACAAATATAATTGGAAATGATTGCAAACACGAAAATAATTGCAAAAGTCAATGATTAAAATCAGAAAATAATTGCAAATGATTGCAATCATAAAAATAATTGCAAATGATTGCAGTTAGAAATTGGTTGTATTTAAATTTTATGTTTAATCAAAACTGATTGTAGCATTATTGCGAAATTTTTGGCCAAAATTGATTGCAATTTTTTTTTAGAAAATCACTTTTACAATTGGCGTGTAACAAAAAAAGGAGAAAAGTACTTGAGAATAAAAGCGAACGCGTCAAAAGCAAACAATAATACCACGTAAATATATTTGTATGATGAAATGCAAAAACAAAAAAATATTATAGTTAAAAAGAACCATACGTTGAAATTCAATTTAAAATAATTAATATTTACTAATAAAAACGAAAATCTGACAGTTAAAAATACAGCGTAACAAATACAAATATACCTACATTTACATGTCTACATACGAGAGGAGGACAACAAAAGTTTGCTTAGTCGAGAAAAAAATACGCTGAATTTTCAAATTTACTTGAGAAAAATTTTACCAAATCCACTTGATCCTTTCTGACTCGCGGTAACAATTTCTTGAAGTCGTCAAAGGGTTCTGCAATCTTTAAGGTTGACTTCAAAGATTGTAGCTAAGCATTTTAGTTTTTTTTTAATAAAAAATATATGGGACATTCCACACAAAAAGTACCAAATTTTTAAAATGCCATAAACTCCCACTGCTCTGACAGAACTTTACAATAAAGGTCTTTTTATTATCATGGGTTAGGGGTAACTAGTTGCATAGCTAAATTTTTAGGGAAGTGCATCTATAATATTGAAAAAACTTAAAAATTGTATCACGAAAAAGCAGGAAAATGTCCCAGGAGTCACACTCTTTAACCTTTGTAAAAAGTTTCTAAAAGCTAATACTGATCTTATTTTTAAAGAATATGGTACTATGTAGTATGTACTTTCGATCATATACACATTTGAGGTTCAAAGGTGAACTGTAAAGCTAAAATTCGTTTTCGTGCTCACAAAGGTGCAACAAAGGGATTCTTCGGTTTCCCAGGAGTCACACTCACTTACTGAGTAGTTACAAAGCTATTTCTTGTTTTTTCGCCAATTATTTTAATGCATTTATTGAATTGGATATTTATCCATGTCGATAAATATATTTCATAGCAATTGAAATCCCAATGTCAGTTTATTAAGTCAAAGTTGACTAAGCTCTCGAGTCAAATGTCCCAGGAGTCACGATGGAATGTCCCATATATATCTTCAAGAATACCTCAACCAAGCGAACTTTTGTTAATACCTGTGTACATGAAATCTCATACCACAATATACATACATAAATATACTACAACACTGCTGAACAAAAAGAGAAAGCAAATAATGCTGAAAAGTATGTAGAAAAGAAATATGTAAACTACATGACTAAGACGCTAGCGAACAAAGATGTAATACAAAAACAATAATAACAATTGAAATAAAATTAATAAATTGAACGAAGAGAAATTAAAACGATTTACTTTCTTGGGAATGTATTGACTTGTTTAGAGGTTTTCGGACTACTCCTTACACTATACGACAAAATCAACTTTTTTCTGGGCTTGGGACCATACCAACTTTTTTGAAGAGCCAAAGACATAAGTAAAAAAAATGGTCATCCCCGTTTTTCGAAGTTAGCTGCCAAAGTTTAGTTAAGGGCGTTCGAAAGTGGGTTTTCATTTGTTTTGTTTAAAACCTTAAACTTGATTGGTGCACTTTTTTATTTGAAAGTGTATGTTTGTATGAAGAAATATTATATAGTGGCTTTTATTTTTTTCGAAGATCTCAGTTTGGCCCTGTATAGCACTTCTTACATACATTTTTAAATAGAAAAACGACACCAATCAAATAAGAGAGGCAGCAGGCAACGCCCACATTTTGCCTTTTTCAATTTTTTGAACAAAACAATTAGAAAACGACTTTCGAACTTCGAAAGCCCGATTTGGACGCTAACTTTGAAAAACGGGGAACGTCAAATTTTTACTTATGTCTTAATCACTTATAAAAAAGGCCCTAACCCTGTTATTATAAAGTTTTGTCCGATTTTAGATATGTTTTTTTTTTTTTTTTTTTTTTTCAAGTAACTTTAAAACTTAAAACTGTCTTTTAAACTTATTGACTTGTTTCAATTTTACTTTAATACCTACATAATTCGGATTAAAAAATCTAAAAATCTTCATCATTTAACCTTTTCTTTTTAATTTTCTTTGTATAACCCGAAAAAAATTCCTCTTTTTTGAGATCCTATTTTGTTTTTTGTTCCTTGTGGCTTATACTTCCCTCTCATTGTAAGTGTAAAATTTAGCCAGTGCGCTAGTTTAACTATTAAAGCAATCGAATACATGTTTATGTATTTATGTACAAAACTTAGAGGTAAATATTGTTGCGTAAAAATATCATACAAGCATTTTTTTATTTTTTTAATAATTTTTTTTTTTATATAATTGTATTTTTTTTGTTAGTGTCTTTGTTTTTAGGCTCAGTTTGTTTTTTTTAATCAACTGTAAAAATGCTAGAGTTTTATAATTTTTTTATGGGTCATTCCATGTCAAATGTTTGGAATAAAGTTTGGTGGAGAGTTTTCTTTTATCATAAGTCAAAGTTCTGCCAAAGAAAACAAATTTAACAAATTTTTTTTTTTCCAAAGATCACACAAAATTTGTTTGTTTTTGTAGCAGTACTTTGCCCCATGTTGTGAGTACCTGACTCACTGATTCACTGTGCTCTGGTGAGAAAGCCTATGGTGACCCGAAAGATCTGACTTCAGATTCGGATTCAGCACACTCAGAAGCTTTAGATACTGATTAGAAACCCTCTGGGATTTTTTGGAAGTTATTAAAACAAAACAATTGTAACATTTGTTTTCTGCCAGTCTAGTGTAAATGAAAACTCTAAAAAGGCTAGTGTTTGTTTCCCTAAACACACTGATTATTTATTTATTTACTTAACATTTTTTTACGTTGATTGTAATGTCTCATTTTTTTTTGTAATTTTAAGTTTTCTCATTCATTTCAAAAAAGTACCAATTGCAAAACACAGTTGCTAACCAATTTTTTCTATATTTTCCTTTTCTTTTTAAATTTCTGTAGGCATTTTGCGCTATAAAGTGGACTTCCAGAGTATGCAGCTCGAAGAAATGGATAATGATTACTACGACATAGACGACTATTAGACAATTATTTTTTGTTTTTTTATACATTAAAAAAATTCTCTTCCATTTGCAAAAATAATGAGAAAATATATTTAAATTTGAAAAATTCAATCAAGTAAAAAACACTACTACACACGCCACTTCCAATACAAAAAGAGAGAGAAATTGCAGCTGACATCACAAAGTGAAACGATGGCACCATTCATGGTTTTCATTTACAACGCACTGTTTCGAGATGTCAAAATTGTTAATAATTGTTAATTAGCAACTAAAAAAAAAAAATATAATATTTTATTTTATAAGAACTACACACAAGTCCAGCATTCAGAAGACATATGAGCTAGCATTACCGCAAGCTAAAGTTGGCGTGGTGTTTTTCGAAAACTCAAATATCCAACGCTCTAGTGCACACAATGTCGGTCCACTACCAATTGTCAACACGTTCCAAACACAGCACATATATTACATGGCAAGCAACTGTAGTAAATTTTAAGACACGAAACAATGGTTCTGTTTCCAGCATCAACGGCAAGATTTCTGTGTTTTGTTGAATTTTTTCTTCAGGTAGATTTCATATTCTCTTTTCGTCTGCCTGTGTGCCGCGCTGCCTGCAAAGCATTTGTCGTTTAAAAAATAATTTTACTATTAATAAATGCCGTAAATTTGCAAAAACCGTAGAACAGCTGCAAAAATAAGGTATCTAAAAAATCTAGCTTAACAAGACAAATTTTACGCAGAAACCAATTTGTTCAAAACTCCAATAACAAAAGCAAGTTCGTTGATATAAATAAATTATATATAAATATACAATTTAGAAATATTTTAAATAAAAAATGAAAATTGCAACAAAAAAAAAAAAAATAAATAAAAGAAATTGGTATCAACATTAATATGAAGATTCAAGAAAAATACGAAGTTAACGGCAAATAAAAGTTGAAAAAAAGAGAAAACCGTCTTTTCCTTTGTATCAAATTTTTTTACTTGGAAACTTAAATAACTGCAGCTAAAAACCCTGATATGATCCTTTAACTCATTTAACCGGAAATTGTTAAAAAAATCACATAGGTGGCAACTCTGTAAAAATCTTTCTAAATGGCAATTCACAAGGGGTGTCGTATTCGTCTATCGTTGTATGTTTCCATGGTTTCCAATATAAATTTTTTGAAAAATAGACAAATAGCACGAAATACTAGAGGTTGTGAATTGCGTAAATATGTTTGTGAAATAATTGGAGATATCGTCGAAATTAATTAATAAAATACCTTTGATCTCATTTGATTTAAAAAAAATATCAGATAGGTAGCAACCTTTTATAAAAAAATAAACCGTTAAGTCAATCTCCACATCCCGATACATCCTGGCGCCACCTAGCGAGTAATTTTTTTTGAGAAACAATTTCTTCAACTGACAGTAATACCAGCCAAGCCAATTCGGAAGATAGATGGACGGGACAATTTAAAGATCGCAGCTCAACTGGAAGCTAGGTCAATATCAAATGCATAAGCCCCGGATGCAATATTTCAGATATCGTGACCCGTGCTCTACCTTTCGGATTTTTTTCTGTGTGTTGCGTTGGCGAAGAACAGCGGAAAATAATAATGAGTAAATATAAACAAAATCGATTTATACAATTTTAAGTTGCTAAGGACATATTTTAGTAAGTAATGGTAGTAAGGCATCGAGCCCGGGGGATCCCGAGTACCAGGTCTACCGCGCAAATTTTTTTATCCCGAAATGCCGGGATTATTATTTCGATTTCCCTTATTCGGGGTCCCGAATATCGCAGCGATTTCAATAAATATAATCTTACAAACCTACTGAAACACGTCGAAAAATGTTGGAAGAGGCATACAAAAACGCGTTTTGACTTCATTCGCTTTTTTTGATATCTCTGCCTGTCGAAAAGCTTCGAGATTCGAGGCCGTTTCTAAAATAGAGCGACCCACGCGCCACCTATCGGAATTTTTTCCTTAAAGTTGCATTGACATCACGGCATGGACTATGGTGAAAAATACCCTAGATAAACAGGCAGTTGGTTTCAAATAGAATTTAACAACTCGCTTACAGTTTCAATCAGCCCTGCCAACCAGAGCTAGCCAAGGTGAAAATAAAATCAGAAATTAGAGCTGTGCAATACCAAAAAAGACTATGGGGAAAAGTAGGCATCGAAATAACAACGCATAATTCTATAAACTCGATAGTTCCATAATTTCCAACCCTAACTAGCAGCTTCAATATGGATAGAAAAGGCTCCTCACTGAACAATATTATCCAACTTTCTGCCCAGATTTTTGCGAAACGCGACCTGGTAATTTCCCAGGAAATTATCCGAAGATGGTTGACAGGGAGAGTATTCTACTAAAAACTATTTGAAAAGAGGAAAAATTTAAAAAACTGACATTCTGAATTTTCATTTTTGAGAAGAATGGTAAATATGGTAAATAGTAATCATTGTCAATATCTACAAGTCGCAAATGTTTGACAGAAGAACTATCTATTGTGAATATACCGATCATCTGTTAAAAACACTGTTCGAAGGTTTTAATTCTTTGTCTGAATTTTCATTTTCAAAAAAAAGTCCGCGTATATTGCAGAATTAAAAAACAAACCCTCTCCTACTGTTCCTTTTTATTCGTGACATTCAGAGAGCCTGTCACAGTTTTTGACAGGCGGACAAGGCACAAGAGAATGCCGAAGATTTTTCACTTGTAGGAATTCACAATGATAGTAATAAAACTGCTCAAAATTTCTAAACGTAATATTACGGAATTTTCTACGTGTACTATAGTACCGCTTTACAAATTTGACAAGACAACTCTGCAAAAAAAAGCACAGCACTGCTTAGTCGTTGCACCCCTGCATGAAGTCAGCTGATCTGTTTGACGTTTGTACATATACAAAATTTGTTTACCAATTTCTTACTTTGCAGTGCATATTTTAAACGTTTTCCCATAGAATTTGCAATTAAAAATAAATTTAAATAAAGTAAAATTCTACAACTCGACACCTTTCAACTAATAAAAACGTTCACAACATGGGGCGCGCCGAAGTGGGTACGCCCAAGTACCTGGCCAACAAAATGAAGGCCAAAGGATTGCAAAAGCTACGCTGGTACTGCCAAATGTGTGAAAAACAATGTCGCGACGAGAATGGCTTCAAGTGTCACACAATGAGTGAATCCCATCAGCGTCAACTGCTACTCTTCGCCGATTCGCCAGGTAAATTTTTGCACAGCTTTTCTAAAGAATTTTCGGATGGCTATATGGAATTGCTGCGACGACGTTTTGGCACAAAACGCACAAATGCCAACAAAGTCTATCAAGAATATATATCCGTAAAAGATCACATACATATGAATGCAACACGTTGGCTCACGCTCTCCGATTATGTGAAATGGTTGGGACGCACTGGGCAAGTGTTGGCTGACGAAACCGAAAAAGGTTGGTATGTCACATACATCGACCGTAGCCCCGATGCTTTGGAACGCCAAGCAAAAGCAGATAAAAAAGAAAAATTGGAAAAAGATGATGAAGAACGTATGATGGAATTTATACAAAATCAAATAGAAAAGGCACAAAATAAAGAGGGTGGAGCGCAGCAAGAACGTGAATACACCGAGTTGCGACGCGATGAAGAGCAACCGTTAAAATTAGATATAAGATTAGAGAAGAAATTTAATCCTGATACAAAATTAGGACCATCTGCTTTGGTATTGAAGCGTCCAAAAGAAGAGCCACACTCAGATGACGATGACGATTCGGATGCAACGGAGGAAAAAGTGTTTAAGAAACCAAAAGTACCCAAATTGGAAAAGCGTCGTGAGAAGAGCAAGAGTAGGGATGTTGGGCGCGGTAGTAGCAAGTCAGCTTTGGATGAGCTCATCAAAGAAGAGGAGGCGAAAAAGGAACGCTTGAACCGCAAAGATTATTGGCTACACGAAGGTATTGTGGTGAAATTTACCAACAAAGCGATGGGTGATAAATTTTATAAACAGAAAGCGGTAGTACAGGAAGTCATCGATAACTATCGTGCTAAAATTAAGTTTTTAGACACGGGCGATAAGCTGAAAGTGGATCAGGTAAAGTTGTTTAGGGTCTTTTATAGTAGTTCCATTAAAAATTGCTCATGTAAATAGAGTCCTTGGGCGGCAAGACGCGACCGATTAGCAGGCGAGCGGGCGACCACTTAAAGATGAGTTGAATTTTGTGAAGTGAGCAACGTTTTTTCGAAGTTGTACTATCTTTCTGAAACTATTTTGTATAGCTCACAACAACAACAAAAAAAACGTTTGGGCCAGTTTTTCGAAATTCGAATTATTTTCAAAGTTATAGCTATCAACACTTTTCGAAATTCCTCACTTTTTGATGATTTTCTCAGTGAGGAATTTCGAAAAGAGTTGATAGCTATAACTTTGAAAATAATTCGAATTGCGAAAAATTGTTATATACGTATTTTTGTTTAATCGTTGTGAGCCATACTACCAACTTTCATTAAAATAGGTGGCTCACTTCACTTAATTCAACTGTTGTTTGTTGTTGTTGTTGTTGTTAACAGCAAAAGCACTCACCGAAGGTTTCTAGGTCATTACGTCCCTCCATCCATGAGGAAGGAGAAGATGGGTAATGAGAGGCGAGAGGCATTATATCCGTAGACCAACCATCGAGTTAGCCCGTCATTACCTATGTGCATATTAGTCGCCTCTTACCACCGGTATGCCTACCTCGGGCATATTCTAAATCCCTAACCCGCAGGGACAGGACAAAATTCAACTCGGATGGTCTAGAACATACTCGCAGTAAATTTTGCCTACGCAAGTAGTAGGTAGGTTTCACTGGTCACACCAAAATCGATCCAACGACAACCGGGCAAGTACCGCAAGGCGCGTACCGGGTTTACAAGTGGCAAAGTGTTGTCACTATCGGCAAATACCCAAAATACTGTTATAACCATAAAACATTTAATTATGATTAAAAGACTGTAATTAGAATTACAAGACTGTAATTACGATTACAAGACTGTAATTACGATGGCGAGGTTTCATTTACGACTATAATACTGTAATTACGATCAAAATAATGAAATTACCTCTAAAAGACTGTAATTAAGATTACCTTACTAAGATTACGATTACAATACTTCATTTAAGATGGCATCATTCATGTTTTCATTCATAGTGCAAAATACGATATAGATTTTGGATAGTGGATTTGACTCGAATATCTACAGCGGGTATAGTCATCTCTTTTCAGCAATAACTAGCTGCAATTGAAAATACCATTATCTCAGTCGATTCCGCCCTTTCCTCGTCTGGCGAATTCGGTTGTTAATAAGAAAACATTCCGGAGAACTTTTCGCTCGAATACTTCATGAGCCTTCTCATCTTCTCCCTACGCTGACCATTCTACAGCAAAGAACTATAGACACTGGTAACATTTTCCTGAACCCGACAATTCCACCACAAAAAAAAACTGGATAAATGCAAAGCAACTGGTCGTCCGATTTCGAATCATGCGTCGTCTGTATGACCTGTCAAAACACTCTAGCACGTAAACATTGTCGCTTTCTGGCCTACCAATCAGTTTGCGATCAGCAAGCTGTGACATTAGTAGACCGCCTATAGGACTATAAAAACCTAAACAACCTGCTCCCTTAATTAAGTAATTTGTAACTAACTAAAACTAATTTTTATTACTTCTCCATTTTAGGCACATTTGGAAACTGTCATACCTGCTTTGGATAAACCAATATTAGTTGTAAATGGCGCCTATCGTGGTTGTGAAGCATTATTAAAAAAATTGGATGAACGTAATTATTGTGTAAGCATAGAAATTTCACGTGGTCCACTTAAAGGACGAATTGTTGATAAGGTACAATATGAAGATATTTCTAAAATATATCAAAAATGAGAGAAAAATGAAGACTTCAAAAATTGTTTGTACTCCTAGAGGTAAGATAAAAATGTTTCCAGATTAAAAAAATCGTAAAGCCAAACTTTCCTTACTTCGCTAAATAGGGCTATGATTGATTATAATAATTATAAAACATGATCTTCGAGGCAATTTCTTACAGTAAAAAGTTTTCATGTTTTTTTATTATATATTCTTAAACGTTATTAACTAGTCCCTTCCAGAGGATATCACACATTCGTTTCTGCTGGCGAAATACCAATTTTATAAAGTGAATTACGCATACGTTTCCAAAAGCATTTGCGCTCTTCTGGTGACACTTCACGTCCTTTTGCGCCAGGCCATTTTATATAAGTTTTTACTTCCATTAGATATTGTAGCGCCTTTGGGCGTTTAGCGCGTGGTATATCCTCGAGAAAAACGACAATTAAATGTTCTTTGCTCACTTCGAAAATGCTGAAATAGAGAGAGAGAACAAAAGAGAAGGTTAAAATTATTGGACGCACGTAGAGAACGAACAACTTCGAACTTTAGAGTTCTCTCAGCCGATATTGTGTGAGTTAAACATACCGATGTTGCGCTAAATGCATCTCAAATTGACACCAATGGCTGAGCAAAAAATTTGATGATATAATTAACATTAATGCACGCGAACGATCCATGCAGGATATAATATTGTCGAGTATGGCGACGCCGATCTGAAAGAGATAATGATGGATGTGTCAAAGGATTTGTTCTTAGACTCTGGCTGACTTCAGAAGTTCACGCTCTTTTTACAACCCCCAAGCCAAATCAAAGCGACCCGACTTCGCCTACCTACTCAAAATAAAATTAGTACTGAATTCCGATATCGAACCAAGTAGTGAACCTGGAACCAAATGTAAATCTAAGCAACGGAAATTGATAATGAAATCACAACCAGTTGTAACCAGAAAACAAATGAAATTCGAGCTTTAAACTCTAACGGGAATTGGAATTATACCGAAACCGGAACTAAAAACAAAAACAAAATGGAAGTGTATGTAAAACCGACGCCCGATTTGGAACCATATCTAAAGTCGAAATTGAAACAGAAACCATAAGGAGATCAAAATCGTGCCCGAAAGTAGAGCTGAAGCAAAAACCCGAAGCGAAATAAACCGAATACCGGGAGCGAGATCAAAGCGGAAATAAAAATATGCCTAAAGCCATAACTGAAATTGAAACGAAACGGAAACGATAAGGAGACCGAAACTCTACTCGGGACCGAAAGTGGAACTGAAACTTATACAACAAGTGAAATCAAATGAAAAACTAACAGGAGTAAAAACTAAAACGAAATGGAAATCGAAAAAGTGTTCAAACCAAAATGAGAATGAAACTAAAGCCAGAATTAAATTGAAAGCGCCAACCATACGGATACCGAAACCGTACCGAAATGGGACCAAAAATGAACTAACATCCGAATTCTGTAATTTTATCTCATCTCAAGTCACAAAATTTGAGATTTGTCGTTTAAGAATTGATATGGAATTTGAACACGACTTGACTATTGTCTCTATTAGTGACTAGGGAAAGCTTACAAAACTCGGGGATAAAACTAAAAAAAAAAAAAATAGAAATAGTTTGAAAGGATAGTAAAGATAAGAAACAGCTCAGAAAAAAACTTTTTAAAAAATAAGACTTCCTCACGAATTTTTTGCTGTGTAAAGGCTGATTTACCCGGGTAAATTTTCTGGTCGATTGTTTGTCGGTACACCGTGTAAATAGCAATTCGATCGATTCACACTTTGTACATATTTGAAATTTGAATGAAAAATCGACCAGCAAATCGACCCGTGTAAATCAGCCTTAAATGATAAAGTCTATAACGCCAGCTAAGCCCAAGTGTTTAGCCTGCAGTTCAGCTTTAATACAGCTGCCTCGCTCACCTCAAAGTCACGCTCGTGCAAGCATATTGATATATTTTCCACTTGCTCCACATTCGGCAACAATTCCTTCAGCACCCATTCACGATCACTCTGACAGTAGCTAATGAAAATGTCATAAACCATATTGGGATCATTTTCCGACAATTCATTAAATTTCTTCACCTGATCCTTGGTAGCAACAGATAGCAACGCAGCCGATTTCAATGATGAATAATAATAGTAAATATGCCAACGTTTGAAATAAACGATCACCATTAATGACGCCACAGTCATTATTGAACAAATGGAAATGACAACAATACGTGTTAAATGATTTATACTCTCCGTAATATCGATGCGCAATGGATCAAAATCACAATCGAGTTCAACAAAATCTATACGATTAGTACCATTAAAACACCAATAATAACCGTTATCATAATCCATCAATTGAAACTTCAATAGTGTACCATTCAAAGAATTTTTACCACTCAGTATTGTACCACATTCGGACGTATCTTCGAACGTCGTGCGTAATACCGATAAACCGTTACGTGCTATATAGCGCATGCGTGGAAATCTGACATTAAATTCCGAGCTGCGTAAATTTTTAAAACTCGTTTCCAACGGCTGGGCATAACGCTGGAGCGAATGTGTTGCTAGTAGTGCGTCCAATTCGGATACATTCAATGTTGTTGAACGTGTGCGTTGTGCTACATCGTCAACATTAACGATTGCAGCCGGTGTTTCCAATAAATTATTCAAACATTCGGCTTTTTTATTATTAATCGTTGCAATTTCCATTAAATCACGTAAAACACAATCGCATAAAAAATTGTTATCGCCCAAACTGAGATATGCAAGCGTGCTAAAATCTTTAACCATTACCGAATTGATCATATTTAGGTTATTGTGTCGCATATTGAGCAAACGTAATTTGGTATTATTTCTAAAAATTTGGGCATACCAATTACCGATAAGATTATCGCTTAGATCCAAGACGCTCAAGTTGTGCATATATCCAAAAACATGCGATGATAGATCGTTGATATAATTACCGCGTAAACTTAATAAGTTTAAATTTTTCAATTTTTTCAACCATCCCAAAGATTTCAAATTTGATTCCTCCAAGAAAAAATATTTCAAAGTATCCGCAAGACCTTCAAAGGGATCATCAGCACGTGGTAAAAAAGGATTACCGGATAGATCGAGACCCACCAATGCGGTATCGTTGAATATTGCCTGACCCGTAATCGGAAAGAATGTATAACACAAACTCAAATATTGTAAACTTGATCCAAGATTTCTGAAAGCTAAAGCGCTATTGTGTCCTAATTTGGCATGCGATACATCCAGATAGATGAGTTTTTTAAGATATTTAAAAGTATTCGCCTGTATTTTTACACCACCAAGTAGTGTTTTTGTTGGTGTATGGAGGGTGTGTAATTGTGTATATGCTAAATCTAGATATTCCAGTTCGGGTAGTAAATGAAACGTATTGTGTGGTATAAAATGGAAATTATTGCGCGACATATAAAGTTTGCGTATTCCGGTGATGTTAACGAAGACGTCACGTTCTATAAACTCGATGCTGCAGTCACTTATGTCCAGCTCTATTAGTACAGGCATTTTCGGAAAAGTGGCCCACGTTGCAACGGTGTCTGTGTGAGAAAATATATAGTATATAGAAAGAATTATAACTTTATTTAAACCCAAATTCTGTAATTTTGTGTCATCTCAAGTCAAAAAAAATTCAAAATTTGAGATTTGTGGTTTGAGGTTTGATACGAACGAAATGGAATTGAAACACGAAATGTCTTTATAAGTGACTACTGTCTCTATTAGTGACTAGAGATAGCTTACAGAATTCAGGGGGTAGACAATTTGTGACAAGTATGTTTTGTAGTTGTATTTAGAAAACTTTTTCCAGTAATGTATGGAAGTTTTTATGCTTTCTACGAAAACTAGGCATAGAGAACTACCTTCACAGAAAAAAATGACATTTGTAAATTCTGTTAAATTTATCAAATTTTGGTTATTTGAACGGAATTTTTTGTTGAAAAGTTATTAATCTATAAATTTTTAATTAACAAAATTTTTGTGAAACTGACAGAACTTCTAACTAAATTTTGTGTTATAATAACAACTTGCTCTAGTTAATTCAACAGCGAAGAAATTGTCATTTTAATTTTATTTAGAAATTAACATGTACCTTGAACTCTTCCTAGACCAATAAAATTTTATATACATTTTTAAACCTAATTTTTCTTAGCTGGCTAGAATCTTTATTAGACTGGGCAGAAAAAAATATTGTTTTTAGAATAACGAAAAAAATAGTGCACTTTACTTAAATTTTCTTTAAACTTACCCCCGAATTCTGTAAGCTGTCTCTAGTCACTAATAGAGACAATAGTCACTAATAGAGACAATTCGTGTTCCAATTCCATGTGGTCCAATTACAAAACTCAAATGACAGATCTCAATTTTGTGACTTGAGATGAGACAAAATTACAGAATTCCGGGGTTAAACTTAAGTTGAACCTTATGGGTCTGAAATCGGAACATTTGGGATACGAATTCGGAACGAACTGAAGGTCGATATTGGTGGTCAAAACTGAACATGAAACCGAACTAAATGGAAAGCTAAGGAGCTTAAAACAAATTTAAATCAAAATCAGAACGAAACTAAGGACGAACTCTAAACTCAAAACGAAATCGGAAATGAAACTGAAGCTGAAACCTAGTGTAGACCGAAACCGGAACTAAATAGAAAAACAAAATGGAAGTGGAATTAAATTCAGAGCCCAAATTGATACAGAAACCAGAACCTAGATTAGATCGAAACCAGAACTAAATAGAAAAACGAAATGAAAATAGGACTAAAGCCATAATTGATATTGAAACAGAAAACATAAGAAGACTGAAACTGTACGACGGACCTAAAGTGGAACTAGAACTAAAATCAGAAGCGAAATCAAACGAAACACTTAAAAAGGCATTTAAAACTAAAACGGAAAAGATGTGAAACACGTTCTCAAGAGAATACCGAAACAGGAGCGGAACTCCAACCGAAATGAAAAAAGAACTAAATATAGAAGTGAAAATAAAACAGAAACTTTAAGAAGAACAAAACTGTATCCCGGACCAAAAATAAGAATCAAAACTAAAACGAAAAGGAAGCCGGAATTGAATTCAAAGACAGAATTAAAATTGAAACCGAAATCATACTGACACCGAATACGTTCGACAATGGGACCGAATATAAAACTAAAACTTAAACCAGAAATGACATCAAAAGATAAACTACCCCGCTTCTGAAAAGAATCTACAAAATTTTCGATTTCAATGTCGTCACACTCGACTCGATTTAAAATTGCACAAAAAAAAATATCTCACCATCTCAAAAGCCAAGCGAGAAAATAAATCGAGAAAATTAAATTTTTTTACAGAAACAAAAAAAAAATGAGTGTGACGTCAAATCGACTATTGCAGTCGAGATGACCGATGGAACAGAGTTACAGAAACGGCATACAGTACCGCATTAAAAGGGTCGTTTTAGAAAACTTAAATTTTTCTCTGTCTCATATATTTCAAAAGCCTTCTGAAATAATGTAGTAGGAGTCATCAACCTTTGGATTTCTAGGTTGACTAAAAAATGTTTATGTATAGATATTTGTTTGTATAATATAATTTTAGGGTGTCGCATAACGGTTTACCCACATCTATCGACGGGTGTTTGGATACAAAGAAATCAAGGTCGACATTTTTAAATTTGTTGTTTTGCTAGACTCCACATTTAAATAAAAAGTAAATGTTCATATAGCTTCAGTATAACTTAGATCTCGATAGGAAGTAGTTTCTATTTATCACTTATTGTGCAAAATAGTACTTGAGACTTGAGAAAAATTTTTACAATTATTGAAAAAAAAAAAGTTTTAGAAGTTTAAAGATCATTCGTCTTGAAGTAATCGGTTCGGTAAAAAATATGCCCAAAAGCTGAATATTCTACGCAAAATTAACTTCTCAATTTAAGTTTTTTAAGTGTAAAGCAAATTTTGTTAATAAGTGCTATATTATCTGAGAGTTTTTTTTTTTTTCAAAAACAACCAATCTCAGTTTTTTTTTTACTAAAACGTCCTATTTCAGAATTTTTTCGAAAAACGTTCCATTTCAGGTTTTTTCAACTGAAACATGTTTTGAATTTTCGTAGAAACAGGGCGATTACGAGATAGGGCGTTATTGAACAAAACTTCTATGATAGGGCATTCTTTGAACAAATTCTGAGATAGGATATTTTTGAAAAATATTTAAACTCACCCCGAATTCTTTAAGCTGTCTCTAGGCATTAATAGAGACAATCGTCACTAATACAGACATTTCGTTGAGATTTGAGATGAGACAAAATTACAGAATTTGAACCGGTTTTGAATATAATTTTCTGTGATAAAGTACAAATATAATATAAAGTGAAGCTCGAGGGCTTTAAAACAATTTCCAGAGAATGAACTTTGCAGCCCTACTACTTATATTGACACTCCCCTGCAACGCATTTCAAATTCAAAATACAAGAAGAGAAATTACAAAGCAACAAAGTATTTTTGAAAACATAAGCAGTAGTCTTAGCTCGAGTTGGTCTTCGCTTTCGGACAAAATTTCGGATTTGTTAGTGGTGAAAAAGAATATCATAGCTGCATATCCTTTTCAAATTATTTCAACAATATTGGATAAAATGTGTAAGTTATTTAAAATTAAAATACGCAATATTGCTTTGTATACCTCTCTCTTTCCTTCTCAGGTACCTCCACGTTGTTCATGCATAATGTACCGCCAAAATTTACACCTGACATTACCCAAATGCGTTTTCAATATATAACACCATGTAAAAATTATAGTGTACCATTATTGGAAGCGGAGAAATTATGGCAACACATGAGCTTTACTCGCAATAGAGCTCGAAAAGTTGTAATTCTAGCTACCGGTTGGACAAATACCGTTAATGATTCCACAACTCTAGCATTGCTGTCGAAGTCATTTCTTTGTAGGAAGGATGTGAATTTTATTGTGAGTACCTAAAAGATGCTATACCGTCCAAAAACTTGTAAAAGGCACAAAACCTTAAGAGGACCCTACGTGATATTTTCAATGCTATCGAAATTCACCACGAGGTGAAAGTATTAAATCTTGTTTTATTCCTAAGGGACCATGTTTTTTTCATTGCATGCGATTTTTTTAAAGTTATCCTATATCTCTTAGTCAAAAAAAAAAAAAATTTGGTTTCAACATTTTTTTCACTCAACATCAAAATACGCGTTTTTTGTTCTTGCTGAAAAAATTCCGATTTTGACACTAGTGTGTTAATTTCTTGTGTTTTTTTATGAAAAAAGTTTAGAAAGGAAGACCTCTAATCTTGTTTTACTCCTACGGTACTGATTTTTGTATTGCATGCGATTTTTGTAATGTTATCCTACTGTGTGTGGGATATTCACCACGAGGTGAAAATAGTACATCTTGTTTTATTCCTACGGGACCCAGTTTTTCTATTGCATGGTGAAATGTCGACTCGCTGGCAGCAAAAAAGGCCTCTTTATGGTTTTATATACATTATTAGACTGGCCCAAATAAAAAGAAACGATAACTTAAATTTTAGATCGTTGATGCCGCATGCTACGTAGACACCCTCTATAAATGGGCAGCACTAAATACCGAAGAAATTGGCGAACATATTGCAAAGGGTTTACAGCAACTGATAAAAGTAGTGCCTCTTAGAAATATACACCTTGTAGGTAAATATACTCAATTATAGCCAAGAAAAGAACGCCAAATCACATAACTTTTCCATTTCAACACAGGACACAGTCTTGGTGCACACATAATGGGCACTGCTGGGCGTACCTTCCGCAAATTGACTGGCCGCAAAATACCACGCATAACAGGTTTAGATCCAGCTAAACCATGTTTTCTCAGATATAATACGCTTAGTAGCTTAAGACGCGGAGATGCCGAATTCGTGGATATTATACATACAAATATTGGTATATTAGCAAAAATGAAACCAATGGGTGATATGGATTTCTATCCTGGTGGGGCAAATGCACTGCCACCAGGCTGTTTAAGTGCATCCTGTGCGCATTCACGTGCAGTCGAATACTTTGCTGAGAGTGCCTATCCCGGAAATTGGGAGAATTTTAAAGGTATGAAATGCGCGAATTGGCGAGATTTGAAGAATTTGAATTGTACATCGAGTGTAACAACAAGTATGGGATATGTGGTGAATCGGAAGGAGAGAGGAATATATTATGTAACGGTGAAACGTACATCACCATATGGTGAATTTGCAAAACCGAAAAGTATGCTGTGGCAATACGTTCCTTGTCATAAATGTTTGAAAATGAGCGAAGAAGTTTTACTTTAATTCCCGTAAAATACATTTTAATTTGGAATTTTGTGATAAGTTTGATTAGCCTTCGAATTTTGTCTCGTGTAAAGTCAAAATATGAGAATTGTCGTTTGAGGAATGATGGGGACGAAATGGAATTAGAACACGAAATATCTCTAGAAGTGACTATATTCTCTATAAGTGACTAGAGACAGCTTACATAATTCAGGAGTAGCTGTAAATTTATGTCTTATATTAAGAGTTTTGTAAGAAAATTTTACTTTTAAGAATTATTTAATTTTATGTTTAAGATTAAAAGCTATAAGTTGGTTACCTTTTCAATAAAATCGGTTAACTCATTTCATTAACCTTAACCTAATTAAAGGTAAACCTAATTTGTTTTGCATTATAAAAACAGCTGTTTAGTCAAAGTAGTTTGGGAACGCTCTTTATTCGCAAAAGTCGCTGATATTTGTTTGGCAATGAAATTATTTATTTGATACATGTTGTAGAGCTGATATTCCGTTTTCAACAAAATAGGATGAGAAAAGCAGCAATTCTCAAAAGCTGGAAGAATTCGAATCCAAAATACATCGAAAAAATGCATTCAAAATAAAAAAGTCGATAGAAGCTTATTAGACTGGGCAAAGAAAATTTGTATTTATTTTTTGTAGTTTGACGAGCCGGCGTTAATCCGCTCAGTTTGAACCCCAAACAAAGAACCCAAAACGCTGGATTTTTAGAGGTTAAGTCCGACCAGTTGCTAAATTCTGATTAAATTACACTGTACAACAGCCGGTGGTGTATGGGACCATACCAACTTTTTTGAAGAGATTAAGACATAAATAAAGAAATGGCGTTCCCCGTTTTTCGAGGTTAGCCTCTAAAATTTAGTTGCTGCATTTTGAAGTTCGAAAGTGGTTTAAAATTGACAGCAGCAATTGAATGTAATTACTTCAACAAAAAAATTCCGTTCCAAAAACTAAAATATGGTCAATTTAACACATCTTGGTCAATCTGAGAATAACAGTAGGAGATTGTTGATTTTACTAGTGCCATTTTTTTCTGTGCAAATATGTTTAAGACATCTACCAAGTAAAAAATTATCAAGGGAAAACTACTAAGTATGTAATTAAAAAAATCTTACCTAGGTTATAAAGAATTGCTTCATCAATTAGTTTTCCTCTCTGATCTGCATGTTGCTTAAAGTTCTCAGATGTTTCAATGCCACTTTTCCTACTATTTAGGCTGTCATAATTATTCTCATGATGCATATTTTCGCTATCTGAAAATACTTACTATTTTTGTTAATCAAATAAAATTAAAAGTAATTAAACTTATATCTCGAATAGTTGGGTAGATACTTTTGCATGAGTTTTACCATAATTAGTATAAACTTGGGTACTCACCGCTAGGATATCTCTTAGGACTCTTGATTGTTATAAAATAGTTTCCTCTTAAATTAAGACGTTTTAAACTTTCTGCCATTAGGGATAATGTTCGATAGGGTACTTGTGTTAGATTGTTGTATGCAGCTGAATAATTCGTTATCTTCCTGGATAATTTCGTTAACCAGGTGTTAAACGAAAGCAATTCGTCGTTAGTGATATTGTTGTAAGATAAGTCTAAGTAATCCTCGCCATTTGAATCTGACATCGCTCCTGCAATGGGTGGAAAGTTAAAGTTTAAAATAATTACTGAATATCAGTTGGGTCTTGGGTCATTCCATGTCAAATATTCAGATTTTCGGAATATAGCCCTTCGAATTTTAATTAGTTTTGGGCAGGAAATTTCCTTTTATCATAAAACAAAGTAATGCCAAAAGAAAAAGATTCTTTTTCTTTCAAAATTTAAGAAACTTTTTAAATTTCGTTTCGGAAACTATTTTATTTATATAAAAAAAACTCTGGCTCAAAGAGCGTGCTTTAAGGTGTACAAAATATTGAAGAAACGAACCATAAATATGGGTTTTCAAATATCTACTCCAGCACCATCTAGCGGGATAACTTTTTTAAGAAAGTTCTTCCTTACATAACATATGTTATAAAAAGTAGTAGTGGTAAAAAGGACCATAAATACAGATTTTCTAAATATCTAGACTACAACGCCATCTAGTGGGTTAATTTTTTGTGGCAGAGTTTTCGATTATAAATGAAACCTACGTGCCAAAATCGAACAGAATCGGACCATAAATACGGATTTTGCAAATATAGCGACTCCAGCTTCATCTAGCGGGAAATTAAAGGTTTCGAAAGTGATAACAAAACTCAGTCTGAAAAGAATTCCATTTTTTCCTTAAAAAAATGATGGGAAAGGGTGAAAGAGCGGCTCTAAGGGACGGCCAAAATTCCGCCTAGGCAATTAAAGACTATTTTATGTAGGTAAGGGGTAAGTTTAAAAAAGGGTAAAAAAAATGGTAATATAGTCCGGGGCTCTGACTCTACAAAGGGTAAAATTCACCCTTTAGGGTCCCCAACGGTAACGCTGCTACCAACCAGCGCTAGCCATGGTGAAACTAAAATCAAAAATTAGTGCTGTGCAATATCAAAATGATTGTGGGTAAAAGTAAGCAACGAAATACCAATATTCGATTAATCGATAATTTTCGACACGAATTAGCACCTTCAACATGGGTAGAAAAGGAACCTTGCTGATCACTGTTGCCAACCTTTTTCCCCTTTTTTGGTGAGCGCGACCCAGTAATTTCCCAAGATTGTATCTATTTCTGGTTAGCAGATATATAGCCGTCATACAATCGATTGTTTTTGGGCTATAACTCCTGAAATAAAGAAGCTAGGCTGGTAAAATTTTACAGATTTTGCACTCGTTACATCGAAAATCGGTAAAATTTAACAATTTTAACATATAGCCCCCCATACTATCGATTATTCCTATAAAAGGGGTTTTGGGCTATAACTTTTCTGATAACAATTAGCCGCCATTCAATCTATTGTTCCGATAAACCGGTTGTGGTTTATAGCTCCTTCAATTAAATATCTAGGAGCGTAAAAATCTGCATCTCTTATCACTTACTAGATTTATAACGTTTACAATGAAAATCAGTAAGATCTGGCCAGTATAACATAGAGCCCCTATACAACCGATTGTTCCGATAAATTCGATTGTTCTGAGGTTCGAACAGTAAAAGTCGTAGTGAGTGTTCATAAAAGGTATAAAAACTTCTGCACAGCCGAATACGGCTTTCCTTAATTGTTTAACTTACTTTTATTTTGAAAGAAGTCCTTATTAAGTGTTCCATTATTGTTGGCCCACCATTGAATCTTTTCTTTCAATCCATGCATGATACATTTATTATGTTTACTCGCATTGTATTTGTGCACAAAATATTCAAAATCCTCTAAGTCTACATCATTTAGAACATCTTCCCATATATCTTTTAGTTGATCATTTTCCTCATTCGTTTTCACTATGGTAGCTTCCACTGATTCGTTTGACTTTTCATTTTCTGTTACATCGTTTTTATTATAATACCTCTCGGTGTCCGGTACTCTTAGTGTTGCATTAAAAGCATTAACCACTTCAGATGTTCGGTTGTTGGCACTTTCAACTTTAGAAGTATCGCTAAGATTTTTATCATTTCCGAAAATATTGTTATCTGAGCTAACAGAGCTACCGTTGATGTTATCTTCCACATTTGTATTGTGGACTTGTTTTGATTGTTGTTGTTCCAGCGTTGGTGGCGATCTTACTATAGCTTTGTTCAAAGCGTCAGCAACAGGTGTTTGTTGATTGTTTGTTTTTGTGTTAGGTTCAAAAAATATGTTATCAAATATTTGTTCATTATTTTTGTTATTTATTTTAGTAATTCCATCATTAAATGATATATGATTGGTTTTGTTGATGCTACTGTTATCGCTAAAAGTTGGTTTATAACGATCGGTTAACGTTGTTGATTTTATGTTATGTAGTCTGGAGTGGACTATGAGTATTATAAATGTCCATTTTAATTTGAACTTCATTTTTAGCGTCTAGTTTATTATGGCACTATCCCTTCATACAAATTAAAGTGCTGCCATATGTAATTTACGAAAGAACCTCTAAGAACCAGTTAAGTTTTTATTTCACATAATAGTTTGAGATTCTTGTTAGAATGTGACTGCTAGACGAAACGTCAAGAGACGAATCGTTCGAGTGGGTTAACGTTCGCAATCGAAAATGAGGCTCTTAAACACAAGATTTTGGTATCGTTTAAATATTGTCGTTAGGAAGTTCCAAGTTCAACATTACATTTCCTCTTTTATTTATTTTTTTTTTGTGTTAAAACTTTCACTGTGTTCGACGTTTTATTTCAACTTCACCACTAAAATTCACTTTTTTGTATATAAAGTTTAAACACAGCTTAACATTATTGCCAATACAAAATCGATAAGTTTTTTGTATCACCCCAATGACGTGCACTTCACTAAGCCTGCATTTAAATTTGAAAATAAGTAAAATTCAGGAGTGGAATAAAATGTATACATTTTTAATTGATAAATTATAAAACGAACTATAGCAATTTATGTATGTGAAAGTAAATCAAACACGGCATCTATAGGTATTATTGAAAGTTATTAGCCCAGACAAAGTGCACTTCGTTATTCACAAAAAGTCTGAAACTTTTACAGCGGTACACACAGGTAAAGGCTTAAAGCAGAATTAGTTACCCTTATCGCTAACGCCATACCCATAACGCTAATCAGCTGTTCCAACCACCCTTTGGAAACCAATATACACGCGTTAGCGTTATGTTATGCCATCACTAATCGTTTACATTGATTTACATAAGTTTGGTTGGAACAGCTGAGTAGCGTTATGTGTGTGGCGTTAGCGATAACGATACATAATTAAGCCTTAAGGGTATTTGATGCTGATGTTCACAATATGAGGACATTTTATGGCGCGTTTAATATTTCTTATCTACTTTAAACCAATTTATACCGATAGCGCTTAAAAGCTGTATTTTTCATTTATGTGCGTATTTTTTTGGATCTCTTGTTTTTTTCTTAGCACAACTTTTTTATGAACATATATTTATATATCCAGAAAAATCACTTGGAGTTCACTGAACTAAATGAGACACTTGTAATAATCGCCGTTACAAAGTCGAAACGCAGACTTTTTTCTCTCTCACTCCCCTGTCTCGTTAGTTAAAACGTATTATTTTTATGAAATTAAGACAATACGCGTGGTGCCTTTTTTTATAGCCAAACCTTTTGGTCAGTACATCCAAATCGTACCGTTGCTGCTGATAAACTAAAGAAATTTCTGCAAATACTTCTAAAAGTCGTCGCTGATTAGATATTCGTGAAATTGATTTTTGTTTTTTTGTGGTTTTATATCATATCAGTAACGCAACCGTTATCAATTTTGGCAACTATTACACAGTTCAGCAAATTCTAAAAAAAATTTTAAACGAAGGGCATCAAAGTGGATTTTCTTTTCGAATAATAAGATTTATTAAAAGGCATAAAACAAGCTTGGTATAATAATGGTTCAAGGTATCTTAAGTGTATTTGATTGGCTTATCAGAATCGTTTCATCTCAAGTTGTTTCAAAGTAACACATACATACATACTTAACGAACTTAAAAAATATTAAAAAAAAAAAAAAAAAATTAGATTTTAGTTACTTTTATTATTGGGAATGATTCGTGAAAGTCGATAGATAATTTATCGACTTTATCGAAATTCGATTGAGGATTTCCGTTAAGTTGATAAAATATCTATCGACTTTCATGAATTATGCCCAACGGGAAGCTGCGTCGGAATAGCTGCTAGACCCCATTTTTGTAACTTCGCTATTTTTATAACATTTTCTAGGTATACATATATCATTATCGGCCATTATCAAATTTGGCCACTAAAAGCAGCACACCTACTCTTTCAGCTATCAAACTTAATCTATTTATTTTTAGCCATACCTAGACACCTGACTGTTCTGTGGTGCCAATATTTGATTTATTTGTACGTGGATTTTTATTAATGTGCACCTGTATGGGGATGACGACTTTTCATGTAAAGTACAGCTGATAATATTTATTTTATAATTAGCATGGGTTAATAAAATGTGTTGAACTACCTATGCTTACAATATTTACCGTACTTATAACTACCGTTTTTTTGATTGTTTATGATGTTATCAATATGGGCATTGTATGTAAATCCTTTAGCAACTTCTAAATAGATGGTTTATATGATGGTCTTTTAGGTTTATATGAGATTTTAAATATTGAAAAAAAAAAAAAAAAATTAAGTACTACATTATTTAAACATAAGACCTAAAAATTATATTTCCTAGTTTGTAATTAGTAGGTCTTTTAGCGTGTCCGCACACGGAGCGAATCGAATCATCATAGACGCGTATTAGACGCTACATTCGATTTTTGTACGCTTTGTTGCTGAACACATATATTTGCATGAAGAGCTGCACACGAATCGGCAGCTGCACGAAAGTGGCAAAGCATGAAAGCTACATGCTGCTCAGCGTATGACAATGCTGGTCGCCAGGCTTCGTACGCTTAGAAAAGAGGAAGAAGAAGCATTTGTTTACATTTTTCATTTTCGATTTTTGTGTGCCGTGGCTTTGCTTTCTTTTTTCAAATAAAATTAATTGTTTCTTTTGAAAGAAAAAATAGAAAATTTGTACAATCGGAAGAAATATGTGTTAATAATGTGCGGAAAATGTAACAATTAATTAAAATTGCAATTTTGACAGTTCTTTGTGTGCTTTTTTTCTGCAGCGTCGTGTGCAGCTCTTGAGACGCAGGGAAATTCGTGTTCAGTGAAATGACGAGTACGCGGCTATGACGTTGCGCCTCGTCTGCGGACTGCCTTAAATACAATTGATTATTCCGTTAGTCGATTAATCGAATTTTTTATTGGTCGCTATTGAAACAAATTTTGAGCTGGAACGTTGTTTGAAGAAAATGTGAGATGAGGCTTTTTGGAAAAATATTTTGAAATAGGGTGCTCTTCCACTTAGTAGCCGTTATATTAAAGAAAAAAATCACACGGGAAATCTTTGTAAGAGTAATATAAGCCAGAAAAACAGTTTTTAAAATTTGTTGCCTGTCGGTTTGTTCGCGCATCACTTAAAAACCACTGCAAAGAATTGGATGCAGTTTTAACCAATCTATTGCTAGATGTCCAACTTGAATTTTAGGCTCAATTTTGAAGCACGGTAATGTTGTAGTGCCTCAGTAAACAGTGGTGGCAATAAAATTAGTTTTACAATAGTTTTTCAAGAAAGCGTAACTATTTCAAAATATTTCCAAAACCACTATTTTGCTGATAATCCTTTTTTGACAAGAAATAGTCACAGTTGGAAAGATTTAAAAGTAAGATCATGAGTCTGCAGATTCATTAATTCAATGGCACATGTTAAATGTTTAAGAATTAGGACGCGTTGACCTTTAGAAATTTCTCTTGCAAATCATACATCACTTCCAATTGTTGACATTTCAAGCCGGCGGCGACATACTTTTTTTGTGCTACTACAACATGGCATATATTGTACAGGCATAAGCATATTAGACCGTTTTAGAAAAAAGTAAATTAGTTTTGCAAACTTTGTGGATTGAATTTGAATTTTTGTAAGGACAACAGGATCATTTGAAAGGTTTTTGAAAAAACGTAATCACGAGAAAAGGACATTGGAATTTCAAAAGAGTTTTTGTAGATTGAGTAACAATATGTTTGCTAGCAAAAATAATTGTGGATATCTTCAAATTTTACAATTATAATGCATTTCTAGGTGATACATGGCGTATGAGTAACATTTAGTTATTCAAGTAAGAATCGTTTGGATAAATTTTATTCGTGTTTCGGTTGTTATATCCGAAAAAGGTTGAAATATCGAAATAAAACTTATACCTACTATATTCAGGCTCCCATAAAAACTTTTCATTTTCAATTCAATTTCTAGGATATCTCCTGTCCATCTCCTGTGAATTCTTAAATATTTTTATATAAAACATTTGATCCTTTTATTGGATATTCTGAGCATCTGGTACAGAAAAAAGTACCGATTTACTAATTATGAAGTCCTTAAACGGTAAGGATACAGCAATATGAGAAAAATTGCATACAACTTTGTCAGGATAGATTTTGACGTATAATGGTCAAAGTTAGGGGGTATGCGTTAAAATAAAACATCTTTGATTTTTTGGGACAGTCTAATGTATGTACGAGTATGTATATACAAAAAATTAGATACATCCAGCAGATGCACCAAAAAAACTAGGTAAGCTCCGTAACAAGCAAAGAATTTCCTTTTTTTTTGTTTATTGGCTCAAATAAAATGAGAAAAGAAAATATTTATATTACGTTAGTTGAGTCCATCTTTGGCTGAGCGCTTGTAGAATGCAGTAGCCAGACACATTTGGTAGAGTTACATAGCTACTTTTTAGGTATTTTCAGAGAGCTAACGCTGAGAGTGAGTCAAAACGATAAATAAAGTTATTATTATTATTTTTGGTCTTACCTGGTGTTTACATTTTACAAAACAACAACTACATAGGTAGGTAGGCGATTTTAATGGGTGGTCCATATAGTCGACACATTTTTTTAAATAGATATAAATTTTTCCTCCATTTCCCATGTGAATAAGTGGTTATCGATATACAATACTTGAAGGAGTCTTTTGTAACCAGTACTGACAGACCTACGAAGTGTGTATCTCTCAGACTGTCTTCCTTGGCAACTAGTAGGATGAGGATTTTTATTTGAAAAATTTTTATTCGAAAAGTCCCATCCCTATTGGAGATTATTTTGATTTTTCATTCGTATAGCTTTCAGTCGAATAGTCCCATCTCTTTTGGGGACTGGTTAAATTTTTTGTACGGATAATTTTATTGCCCATAGTCCCATCTTACTATTAACTGTATGATTTTTTAATCGAATAAATAATTGTTATTTGAAGAGTCCCATCTCTATTGCGGACTATTTTCAGTTTTTTATTCGAATAGTCCCATTACTATTGGAGACTGGTTTGATTTTTTTTCGAATAATTTTTATTCGAGTGTAGGTGTTATTCGAATAGCCCCATCTCTATTTGGGACTGCTTTGAGCTTTTATTCGAATATAGTCCCATCTAATTGGGAACTGTATGATTTTTTATGAGACTGTCTGGTTTTTTGGAGTACTCCAATTTCCTTTGGAGACTGGTTTTAGTTTTCATTCGAATAGTCCCATCTCTATTGCGGACTTGTTTGTTTTTTTATTGCAGCGTTGTTGTAATATGGTGTAGTGGGCCCCAACTATTTTTTGATTGAGAACAACACCAAATGATCCACCCTGTATCTGTATACGTATCTCTGCTTCTGATTTGTAGTACCCGTCTTGGCCAAACCTCTTCCATGTTGGACTCACTACTCGTTTGTCTCTTTTGACTGCTGATCGTGAGCGCGGCTGATCTCACATACCTACATATGCGATCAGCAGCTTGAACTCTGGGTTATTGCCAAATTGAAGAAACTACCACCTAGTATCTGGGACAAATTTATAGAAAAGTTGCTTACCTAGCGTAGAGCAATTGTCTGGCAATGCTGAGTGGTAGCTAAACCAGTTGTTTGAGAATTACGGATATCAAACAGATCCATGATCAGTAGAGCGTAAACAATAAAGTTATGCTGGGCAAGACAATGGAAGGGATTGATGCAGTGGTGGTGGTGGCGGTGGCATCCAACTGCAGATAAGAAGGTAGAGTCAGCAGACAAGAAGGTAGACACAGAGCGCGCGTGAGAAACACAGAGCGCGCGTAACTGCTTGAGAGCTCAATGGCAATAGGTGATCGCGCGCACATACACACCTGGCTGATGGGAAAGTGATATTTACCAATTGATGTTGGGAGTTTGGCTTGGCGTAGCCGTAGAACATTTTTTTAGTTGCAAAGTGAATGGCGTTTTGGTTACAACATCGTTTCTAGTTAAGCGGCGGTTGTTTAACGATCGATGTGACGTAAGAAAAAAGAACAAAAAAAGGTTAAAGAAATTAAAATAACTTTTGTGTGCTCAAAGATCTGTGCGGTTCGTGCATTCCATTTGCCACCTCATAATATATCTAAGTTTAAGTGATGCGCAAATCACAGCCATTGCTGAATGAACACCATGAAGCAGCGCGCTTAGCACTTGGCAAAGGTGAAGAAGGCGGTTCGGAAAGTTATTCTTCTGAATCCTCCTTCAGCGACTCCTATACAGATAGCAGTGATTTAGCCAATTGGGAGGAATACGTCGCCGATGATGGTACACTTTTCTATGCAGAATATTTACCACAAGCGCGTCGACCGCTACATGAGAAACGTATTGAGTTTGCGCGCAGTAGTTCGCTGCGCATGGGCAAAAAGACGGCGCGTCGTCAACAGCACCAACAACAACAACAGCAGCAGCAACAGCATGGGAAATCAACTGGTGGCGGCAGTCGCCAACAACAGACGCCTGCGCAGTCACCCGCGCACGAACACCGTTTCTCACACATTAGCAAATCACACGAAACGCCATGTTACAAGCAATTAGAATTGGTAATTACAGCAGCGGATCGGTTTCGCTTTGGACGCCGCTCAACCGCAGTAGAGTCTATACTTGGCTTCCGTGTGGTGCCATTCCCAGATCAGCCCGAATGTTTGATGGTTGATAGCTTTGTGCATGATATGCCAACAATGCTGCAACAACAACAACAATTGCAGCAACAACAATATTCACAACAACCGCAGCAATCTTCTACACAACAACTATCAAGCGATGAAGCGCCAGCAGAAATTGAGCGTGGCGATTGGTTCAAGTCTTTGGATGAAATTGACGTGCGCACCAGCAATGTAGATGAGCTGCTATTGCAGTTTGTTGAACCCACTAAAGTGTGTCTTAAGTTTCAGGGTGTAGCGCGCCGCGATGCCAACGACGCGGCGGCGCATGCGCAAACAAATGGTAGTGTAGGCATTGCGGGCGGCGCGAGTGATATACAAAAAGTTGAAAATTTTGCTATGTTTGCGCAGGTATTTGAAAAATTACAACTACGCGCGCTTAATGCGGAGGCTGGTGATAAGAGCGCCAGCGGCGCGCATTCTGAAACGAGCAGCGCGTCCGATCCTACAACGCCTGCTAACAACTTGCCGTTCGCGCTACTCATACTACCACCTGAGTGTTATCAGAGCGATGAGCATAAAGATTCGCTCTATTATTATCCTGAAGATGTGCAAGTGAATTTTCTATATAAGGCACGCGGCAGCTTTCTCACGCTCAACGCGGTGCTCACAGAGGAGCTGCAAACGAAACCGCTTATATCGCGCCTGCAAGTCTCAGGCATCACATATTTTGTTTGTTACCGCTCGCTGAATGGTTTGCTGCTGCTTTTCGCTTATGCTGCCGCTTATCACACACAACCCGAGGCAGGCTTACGCGCTGATGAACTTATCGGTTATATACGTTTTGCTTTTCCCACACTCAATTTGGAACATTTCACTAACGCGACTGGTAATTCGACTACGCAAGCGTTACGTAATTTTCTACATCACTTTTGTGCAATACAGCGCGTGCGGATAATGCGCGCTCATCAACGCGCGCCGGTGCTTTTTGAGGAGTTGTTGCAAGAATCGCGTCACATGCCATTGCCGAAGGAGGCGCAGCTGCGCATATTCGATGCGCTCAGCGAAATGGAAGCCATGGACTATCGCAATTGGAACGATGAACCATTGAATACGCATCGTGAGTTCTTCATACATGGTAGCGCGCTCTACTACGATCATTATTTGCTCGCATCACAAATGCCCATGGAAATGCGCACGAATGTAGAGCTCTTTCTTCGCTGCCGCGGCATATTCGATTTTATTGCTGAGCAAAGCGTTAAGGAGTTGTATGTGTGGGAGGAGGTCGCGCTTCCACAGGCTGCAGGTCGCTACTTTCTCACAGTTTGCAGTCGCAGTCATTTGATTTTGGCGGTGATTTTGAAAATTTTCGACGCTCCCGATTTGTCGCCCAACGATGCGGTGCCGCCATCACTCTTCTACATCGAAGAAATACAAGAAACAATCGATCATCTGATACAATGCGGCATTGAATCGCTAGCCATATTCTGGTCGATATCCAATAAGCGCCCAGAGGTTTTGGACAAAGTCGAGCAACCCGATGATGCAAGCAATGAGAAGGAGTCCCGCAAGCTTGAAAACTTCATAAAACAAAAATTCTCTGCCGCTACTGCAGCGGCCACAGGCAGTAGTGGTGGTGCTGGTGCAGGTGGCGCATCAAACACCGGCAACAACAATCAACGCGCCCTCAACTTTGATGAGGAGACACATATGTGCTCATCACTTGGCGGCTCCTCGATACACAGTCTCACACCAAGCGAAGACGATTCGAGTCGCAAGCGTCTCACCGCCAACACCAGCGCCAGCACAAGCACACTCGGGGGCACCGCTGCCAATAATGATGACTCCGATAGCGGCGGCTCAGATTGGGATAACTTTTGTGAGCAAAATCCGTTACATTACGGTTGCGATACCGAGGTGCAATCTCAAATGACCGAATCACTTTGGAAGGAAATTAATAATGTGGTGCCAGTGAAAATATCCGCCGGCTGGAAGAATGCAGTCTTCTATTATGTTTATGTTGATAATACGAATGGTTCGGTTTTTTGTCCACTCAAAGCCAACTCTGACTCGTTTCCATTTCTTGCCGAAATGCGTAAAGCTTGCCATACAATACGTGCCGTACTCCAGAATACCAAACATTATCGTCGTCTGTTGGCGCAAGAGAATTCGAAGCCTGCCGCTAGTAAGAATATGTTGGCCATTAAGGAATATGGTATGACAATACAAGTGCGCGAGGCAGCTGTGGTGAGTGACGCGGCGTCGGGTACCTCCACAGCTGGTGCTAGTGGAGAGGGTGAAAGCACGGTGAAGGGACGCTTTGTGGTTGTTGGTCGGTTATTCAATTCGCCCATGAAGGAGGTGTACATCTGTCATAAGCCTGATGTGCCGCAAAATATGGTGGAAATGGCTTTTCGGCTATCATTCTTCTCTGTGGGTTGATGCAGTGGAGTTAATGAGTTGCAATAGATATTTGATTAATGTTTTATATTTTTTGTATGTTAATTAATTTATTTTTTTGTAAGTATGTATGTATGAAATTGGAGCATGAGCTTTTAATAAATGCAAGAAACATCTTTAAAGGACGCCGATAAATCATAAATCTCTTACTTATTCTTTAGGAGACCCGCTAGGCGGCCTCCTATATGTATTCCTCCTTTTATCGACGGACTTGAGTCGGTCCTCATATCAGCATAGTTTCCGTGAAGGTAGTAGCCAACTGAAGCACTTAACGGTTCCAGCACTCAGTTCACGGCTTCAACCAACAGTTCTGTCAAGGAACTCTCCTAGTTGATATCGATCTCTGATCAAACTTCTCGACATCAGCGTACAAAAGGCCGTTAGCTAGCTGAGTGGCCTACAAGGCTCGAAGTCCTCCTACATCCGCTAGTCTCTCCCTGGCTTATACCCGATGGCTCGATCATAGCGATGTATGTATATCTTCCGCAGCAGCTTATTCCTAATCAACTATGTTTTCAGGCTACCGACCCGCGCACCTAATTCAACTCCGGCGAGCCTGACTGAGTGGTCCTTCCAGTGCCACCCTACCCCAACAAACAACTAACACCGAGAACGGACTGGATAAGACGACATCTCACCAAATCTCACTGGAACCGGGGAGGGTGACAACAGTTTTGGGAAATGGCTCGCGTAGTCTTATGGATGTCCCCTAAGCTTTCGACACAGCGGCGAAGGAGGTAATAGGCGCTATCAGGGGTCGAATTACTTAGCACTTGCTTAGCAAATAAGTCTGTGTCCCTCCTACAACGAATAACTATCTTCTACCGTTCAAAGGGTGACTGGGAGGAACCTTTTTAAATTAGTTGTGGTGCTCACTGGGCATTGTATTATTGGGATGCACGTGGCATGGATGGATCTGGAATCCAATACCTCATGCTTCACTTGGAACCCGTTGAGGGGCGCACTGCCGGAGAAGAATGATATTTCTAAACTCCTTTTCAGGAGCTTGGATATAGTGGGGCGGAATTTCACCATGACCCTTGAATTGAGTTACCATTCATATTATCAACCAACCAGAGCTTTCGGTAAACCAATGACGCGCTCCTTGTCCTCTCAACATAGAAGGTTAAGATGCCTGCAAGATTTCATTCTGACGTTATCTCTATACTTTTGCTGAAACTTTACCGACCAGAGGATTCAAGCTTCTTAAGGATGGTCTCGACCTTGTCTCTACCAAATCCCATTATTCTTGAGATATCAAAACAGGTAAGTGAATCCCCGCACTGAACCCTTAGGATGGAATATATTTCTTTTAACCGTAAATCTCTAACAAATGACTAGGGACCGAACCAAATGGACCTCTTGAGAGTTGACAGGTGTTAAACCAAAAATTGTTCTGACTACCTTATCCTTCACAATAAATGTTCATTGCGATATTTTTTGGGGTAAATAGGGGGCTCACAACCCCACTCTAGACTTAACATGGGTTGAAATTGAACTGTTTTGTAAAAACACTACAGAAACCCTGTAAGGGCCAGACCGGATTAAGAGTCCTTAGATGGATATGAATCGGATACCTTGGAAATGTAAGTATTAGGTTTGATTTTGAGTCACCCGCGTGCTCTTCGCAGTGAGACGGCTGATTACTTTCCTTAAGTGCCCTCTGAGGTAATCCAGGACACTCACATTGGCCTTCGAAGCTACGCGCAGAAATTAGGTGAGTACTTTGATCAATAGCGACCAGTCTGCCCTACCTCAAAAATTGTTTACTCTTTATAAACGCATATTCCACCTCAGTCCACCCCTGGCTAAGCTCCTACTCATTAAGCATAATACAAAAATTTCGTTGACATTCACTTCATCCTATTGGACTATTTTTAACGTCAAGCATAAATCTCATGAAAACAGGCCCAAAATATCAGCACACAACATGTTTCTTCTGGTATGATTGCCGGTTTAAATTGTGTGGGCGTGTAGTGCAGACGTCTGATTATATGTAGGTACCTATGCTGACGATGATGAGAAAAATCATAAAGTTTTTAGTGTGTAAAAAGACCGCGACGCGTGTGAAGGTGACAAACGGCTGACGGGTGAATGTGATTTCAAAGTGAAATAAACGCGGATATTTAAATTTGATGGACATGGACATACATACATAGTATACGTTAGGGTATGCCATAGTGAAGGGTTGGAATATTTTTTTACTTGAAAAATTCTGGTGTAAAAGAAAAGCCAAAGACCAACTTACAGTTCAAAATACATATTTGAAAATATTTTTCAAAAAGTCTCTACCTCAGAATTTGGGACCATACCAACTTTTTTGAAGAGATTAAGAGACAACTAAAAATGGCATTCTGCGTTTTTCGAAGTTAGCCTAATTTCGAAAGTGATTTTCTAATTGTTTTGCTTGAAAAATTAAAAAAGTGAAAATGTAGGCGTGGCCTGCTTGCCTCTCTCGTTTGATTAGTGTCGTTTTTCTATTAAAAAATGTAAATGAGATCTTCGAAAAAATTAAAAGCCGCATATTTTACATTACACTTTGAAATAAAGAAAGTACACCAATTAAGTAAGAGGAGGCCACGCCTACATTTAACCTTTTTCAATTTTTAAATAAAACAATAGGAAAACAAATCTTCGAAGAGTCCAACTTCGAACTTCGAAAGTCCGTAAGTACATTTTGGAGGCTAACTTCGAAAAATAGGGAACGCCATTTTTTTACTTACATAACTCTTCAAAAAAATTGTTATGGTCCCATACCCAGAAAAAAAGTTGATTTTGTCGTATAGTGTAAGTTAGGGCGTTCTTCAAGCAAATTCAAAATAGGGTGTTTTTGAACTACTTATTGAGTTATGTTTTCGTATCGTTAAAAGTTGTAACTAAGTCCATACACATTGGCCCACCCTAATGTGTGTACAAAAAGTGGACAAAAATTTCAAATTATTTCCTCTTATTCCCTAAAAAATTCTGCCCCATACACCTGCGGTCAAAATTAGTGTTATGTAGCCTAATAAAATAAGCGCCACTTTTTTTTTTGTGACGATGAAGTGAATTTATTGATGGCATGTAATAAACTTGGTGGTTGTAAATTAAGTCAATAAAAGTGTCTAAGTAAGCAGCTAAGTAATAGGAAACGGATAAGACACGCTTATCAAATTTAATCAGAACAACAAATCAACGAGTTTGAAAATAAATCTTTAAAAAACAAGTGAATGAATGAAAACAACAATAATGTGCCTACCATTAGTGCAGTGAATTAAAAATGAATTGTGTAAATGAAAAAAAAAAAGATATACTATACGTAAAATCTCTAAAAAAATTCATGATTGTGATCTGAAAATTGGTATAGAAATACCGATGCTAATACCATTCTCAGCAAAAAACTTATCGGAAAAAAGGGGGCGTGGCACTTCCCATACAAACTTAATTCTTCAAGCTAAGTCTCGGTTTTTCAGTGCAAGTTTTAACTTCAGTGCGTGTTTAAACGGCCAATTTGTATGGGCTAAACTCTAGTCAACTTTGTCTGTGGTTTAGAAATAGCACCGAAAACCCGGGCTTAAGACCTTGAAAATTATATAAGATCAATATCTTGCTCATATATAAAGGACGGTGTAACAAAAATTTCCACATTTGAAATTTTATGAGGACAACAGGGTTCTTTGCAACGATATTGAAAAACGTAGGTATTCACGAAGGAAGGACATTCAAAATTCAAAAGTATTTTATTATAATGCGTAACAGTATGTATCCCAGCTAAAGTAATTGTGTATATCTCGAAATTTTGCAATTATAGTGCACTTTTTATAGGTCATACACGGCGTATGAGTAACATTTAGTTAATCAAGTAAGAAAAATTCAGATACATTTTATTCATGTTTTGGTTGATATTTCCGAAACGGTTTGAGATATCGAAATTAAACTTACATGACAATGCAAAGTGCTCTACTAAGTGCACTACTCACAATGCAAAGTGCTATAAAAATTGAACGTTTATTATTGTTAATGCCATGGCTATTATTTATGACTAACACTTCCATTGTTGACATGGTTGCTGGAAATGAAACGCCATTAAATCTACAACAACAACAACAAGCTTTATATGCACAGCAACAGAATGATTGGTATAATCAACAAGTGCAGCAACAACAATACCAACAACAAGTGCAACAATATCAACAACAGTATAATCCATCAATATCCAACGACCCCACAACGGCCACCACTCAGCACTTTGTAGGTGCGCCCCAAGCAACCGGGCGAGAATTTATAACAACACCGCTACCAAATAATGGAGTAGGTAAAAAGAGATAAGAAAAAACTATTTTTGCTATCTAGTTGACTTCCCCAAGCATTTGACACTGATAGTCTTCATTTAAATCATTTTCGGGCTGCATTGGGTTGTGTAGAGGCCTAGGCGCTTTGGCGACAGCTCAACCCATATTCAATGAGGTCAGGAAATTTTTTTACCACGGCAATACCAGAAAAATCCAACTTGTTTCACTATACCTCTAGAAATCCTTCTAGGGATTGCTTTCGCGATTTTTTGTCGGAATCATCTGGTATTGTTTTTAAGACTATCTGGGAACTTTTTCTCGACCATTTCGGAACATTTGTGAGATAATTTCGGGACTTTTCTTTTGATCTTTTCTGAATTTTATTGGGATAAATTTAAGAACTTTTGTTGGCTCCTTTTGGAACAATTTTATTATGGTTTTTGGATTTATTTCAGTATTTTTTTTATTGAAAATTTCGGAAATGCTTTTTGGAGTACTTCGGAAATTTTGGAACCACACAGAAATCATCATCATTATCATCTTCCTCAACTCCGATTGGAGCATTAGGCCTCCCACACAGAAATAGTCCCGAAAAATAACAAAAGAGTCCCGACATGATCCCAAAAACAAGTTCAGAAATTATCACCAAAAGCTTCAAAATGATCTCAAAAAAGTCCCGATATAAACCCGAAAAAATCTCCAAAAATATCAGAAATGTTTTAAAAAATAAGTTCTCGAAATTATACAAAAAAAGATCCAAAATGATATCGAAGTAGTCCTAAAAAAAAGTTCCGAAAGGGTTCCGAAAAATTCCCAAATTGGGCCCGTAAATCATCCTGAAATGGCCCTGAAAAACATCTGAAACATACATAAATATACACGAAAAGATCCCAAAAAAGGTCCCATACCCAATGATACCAAAAAAATTCCCAAATGATCCTGAAGAGCTCCGAAACACATCCCGGAATTATTGCAAGAAAACTCCGATTTTGTTACAATAAATAAATCTTTACCGAATAAACCTCGGACCTCTTTCTCATACACCTTAAACCCGTAGTGTACTTTTTCTTTGCACTAGCTGTTTGAAAGCGCTACCTTGCTCTGTTCCGGGCACTGCTGATAGGTTCTCGATTACTAAAAAGATGTTAACTCTCCGCTCAAAGTATAAACTCTCGGATTAAAAATGCGTCACCGATAATTCCTCTTCACGTTACATGGTTTAGATCAGTTTCGGCCTCTGACGTAGCTGGACTAAAAAAAATCTCATTTCGAATTCTTCATTTCTAGATTACACTAACGAAACGTTGAGCCAAACGGATCCTTCCGACAATGAAGATGATGACAAGCGTCCTAGCGAAATACAAAAGGCCGTATGTACAGTTACAGCTGGAGAGGTGCGCGCAAGCGCAGAGGCAGTAACGACAAAAAAGCTCAAAGGTGTTTGTGGATCAGGTGTGTATTCATACCTCCAGTAAACCATAGACTAAAACAAAATTTGAAAATTTTGCAGCCGAGTTAAAGTTAGCTTTTAGCGATTTGGAAGCCAAACTCTACACCGAATTACAAGAAATAAAAACCTTACTAAAATACCTTGCACAACAACAAGGCATAAATTTGCCACAACTCACACAGCCGAGGTTTGCTGATACGCCTCAACAGCAAGCTCCTATACCAACAAAGAACTCTGCGCCAGCAACTCACCAACACAGCGCGCCACTTGCAAAACAACGCACAACACCAGCTATCACCAAACCAACAACAGCAGCAAAACCTTTATTCCAACCGATTGCTGAACCCAAGCGTAACGCAGTGGACACATCAGCGGAGGCAAGTTATGAATATGAGGAAACAGCTGTGACCTCGGCAGAGTTTGAGGACACATTGCCCAAAAAGGCGTCACAGGTTAAATCACTCAAGTCTAAACACACCAAGAATCAAGTCCATTCAGGGTCTACTGATCTGCAGCAAGAAATAAAGAAATTCAATAATACCCTGCTGAGCGATAGTGAGTTGAAAGTTTTTACGTACTATTGGAAATTGGAAAACTTTACTGAGCGTATGGAGAGTGGGAGTAGCTTGATGGTGGAAAGTCCTACATTCTCGATTAAGGGTGAGAGATTGCTTTATTTTTTTAAATTTCTAGTGCTATATGAAACGTGCTTCACTCACAGGCAAACATCTCCACTTGAGCGCTTATTTTCAACATTTAAATCGTGATTTTCTATTTCTGCAATTGTCGCCGGCGAGCATCAAAAGTAGCAATCGTCATAATGTCATCATCGATATTGGTGGCTTGTTTAAGGAAATTGCTAATGATAAGATAAGCTTCAAACATAAGATAACTATACTCAATCAGGTTGGTCAAAGAATTATCTCATTTTATGTATTTTCGAAATTTTCACATTTGAAGAAGGGGGATCTGTTATCATCCGATTTAGCTCTTTTCGAGTAGCTAGCCAATTGAATCATTAAAGCTCGATTTATGTATTTCGAGATTTCGACATCGAAAAAGGGGAGTGGCTATCATTCGATTTAGGCCTTTTCCGACAGCTAGCAAAATATATCATTAAAGCTGCATTAGTCAGTGAACTATCTCTTTTTATGTACTTTCAAAATGTCGACATCGAAAAAGAGGGAGTTGTTATCATTCGATGTTGCTCTTTTCTAATAGCTAGCAAATTGTATAATTAAAGCTCCATCAATCAATGAGTTACCTCATTTTGCGTAGTTTCGAACTTACGACATCGAAAAAAGAAGAGCAGTTATTATCGGATTTACCCCCTTTTCGAACAGCTAGCGAATTGTATCAGTGATCTCATTTTAACTATTTTCGAATTTTCGACATCGAAAAGTGCTATTCCAATAACAACCAATGGTATCATAAACTTCTTCGGTCAATGAATTATCTCATTTTGCGTAGTTTCTAAATTACGATATCGAAAAAAGAGGAGTGGTTAGCATCCGATTTAGCCCTTTTCGAACAATAATCAAATTGTATCATTAAAGCCATTTTACGTATTTTCGATAATTGGAAATTTCGATATCGAAAAACGGGACGCGGTTATCATACGATTTAGGCCTTTTTGAATAGCTAGCAAATTGTATCATTAACAGCCACATACCCTTTTACGATATCGTGCCCAAAGAGATCATTGTCCGTGCGTTGCTATTACACTATACGATAAAATCGATTTTTTATGGGTAATGGACCATACCAACCTTTTTGAAGAGATTAAGGCGTTAGTAGGAAAAGCCATTTCCCCGTTTTTCAGAGTTAGGCTCCCTAATTTAGTTACGGGATTTTGAAGTTTGATGTTGGACCCTTCGAAGATTTGGTTTTCTAATTTTTTTGTTTAAAAATTTTAAAAAGGTTAAATGTGGGCGTGGCATTCTTCCTCCTCTTACTTTATTGGTGTACTTTTTTTTATTTGAAAGTGTATTATGAAGAAATGTTATATAATTAAAAATATGCGGTTTTTAATTTTTTCGAAGTTCTCACTTTGGTCCTGTACAGCACTTCTTACGTACATTTTTAAATAGAAAAACGACACCAATCAACCAAAACAAGCAAGTCGGCCCACAATTTCAGTTTTTAAACAAAACAATTCGAAAGCCCGTAACTAAGTTTTGGAGGCTAACTTCGAAAAACGGGGAACGCCTATTTTTTTTACTAATGTCCTCTCTTCAAAAAAGTGGATATGATTCCATACCCAGCCAGCTGCTGTACAGTGTAATAATAATACTAAGTAGTTCACCATCAATCTTCTCAGTCAAATTCTTAATGTTATTTTTATTTTAAGGAATCTATTTTAAGGAACCTACTTATGTAAGTAAAAAATGCTAACTATTTCCACCTATCATTTACAGCACAACCAACGCTCGAAGGATTTGGTATCGCAAGAATTTAACAATCTCGAAACGGGTTTCATCATACCAAATAGCGCATTACTCAAAAGTCCTTATATCAAAAACGATTCATTGTTAATACAAATTTTTCTGTATTTATAGTTAATTGATTTTTGCTTTAAACTAAATACATTTACATATTGCATATTTTTATTGATTTTTTTTTTTTTTTTTTTTTTGTTAAAATTTCAATAGAATGTGTACATGGCCGCATAAAGTAAATAATTTGTTTAAAAAAATGAAAATAAAGTAATCACAGTTTTCTGGCCAAAGTTAACAGCGGATACCTCATGCGAGTTTGCCAGCTTAACAGAAAGTTACCACAGTGTTAAGCGTGTTGAATACATAAGAGTACAACATAAAACTGTGATTACTCCAAATTGTAATTTTTGTAAATAGTAGAACAGTTTAATTTAAACAAAAGTGGACAAAGCTTTAAATTAAAAATATTTATATTATCAATTACAAATATAGTATAATACATTACATACAATCAATAAAGCAAAAGCACACTAAGCAATTTGCATTACTTTTTCTTTTGACGCGCTGCTATACGGATACGTTTTTTTCATATTTTTTTTTTTCTTTTTTATTTTGTCTTAAAAGATAAGAAGCATTAAATAAAAGTAAATAATACATACATACAACATATAGTACACGAACGCATGTAATTTATGTATATAAATTTTACTAATTTTGTATTTATAATTTACTACGCGCTCCCTTCGCTTTAATATCTAAGGCTGGCAAACAAATGGGATATAATTCTTTGCTTGATTTAAATGTTTCCAAATCTGTAATCTTTTCATGTCTTTCCATATTTGTGATGACAAGTTCTTCTGCTTCTTCGGTTTTATCGCTGGCGTCTTTTTCTTGCGTGGAGATAATATGCACGGAGAGTACGCGTCGTTCTGGTCCATTATTGGCAATAAAACTCTGTATTGTAAGAAAATGTTCAAAGATTAACTCATTGATATAATAGGACGATGAAGTTGCTTGCAGGCTCTCCTCAGAACATCGGACTCAGAATTGCTATGAAATGTCTCTGTATTCGAATTATTTGAATAAGGCAGTATTCGCATAGTAATATGCGAATACCATTATTTAAATAATCGTACCTCGTCGAATATTCGATGTTGATCGATTGTTCTAATACTCGTTTCTGTTTGAATTCGAATACTTACCGGGTACAAATTTTTTGTAGAAAACAAAAACAATTTTTGCACCATATTTTATTTTTTACTAACAAACCTAGTAGAGGTCTTAAAACTATTCGAGTAGTTCGAATATTCGAAACTTCGTTTGGCGATTTTCTTGCTACTAAAAATCTAATGTTAAAATTCGAATTCTTCTTCGATTAATCGAACACTTGTATTACATCTTAAATATACAAACATGTATAAGTATCTAGGTGCCAGTGCTCTTGATATTCGAATACTCGAACTATTTGATCGAGTAAAATTCGAATACCCACATTCGAACACCCATATTTGAACTATCGTTGGTCGTCGAACATAGGTGCCAGTGCTCTTGATATTCGAATACTCGAACTATTTGATCAAGTAAAATTCGAATACCCACATTCGAACACCCATATTTGAATTATCGTTGGTCGTCGAACATAGGTGCCAGTGCTCTTGATATTCGAATACTCGAACTATTTGATCAAGTAAAATTCGAATACCCACATTCGAACACCCATATTTGAATTATCGTTGGTCGTCGAACATTTTTTTATAGAAAACAAAAACAATCATTAGTGCTTATTCGCGGAGATACGATAATTCGAGTATTGGTATTCGAATTTTAATATTCGAACATTGCCTTATTCGAATAGTTCGAATATTCGAAATTCGAAAGTTCTAATAAAGTGAACGAAATTTCTTTGCCTACTCTACTTGGTTCCCTCTGGTTTTAGGCTTTTGTTCTCTATGGTTTCGAAAAAACCCCTACAGTTCTAACCTATAAAAATGTGTTATTAGATGCTGCGATGGCATGATGGTAGACACCTGAGTTTAGCATAGCAAGAATTGTGAGTTCGATTCTCGGTGAAGGCAATATAAGAACTCTATAAAATAGTTTTTTTTGTTACTTTTACTCCCAGTACCCATAAACGAACTAAATCCAAACTGTCGAAAAGGTAATGCAGCGGTGTGCAGTTTACACCGCCTAGGATATCGGCATGTTAAATTCGCCAGTTGATTACATATAAAAGAAATTGAAGGCGAACTAGTAGGAGTTCCGAGTGCACTAGAAGGGAACAAGCTCTGAACTAGAGATTTTCTCTACAGGTTTACAGACATATCTAACATATTAGCACAATTTTTGAAGATTATCCTAACTCAAAATTTGGTTTAAGAACACTCTATGTTTTAAATTAAATTCAAATCATGTTCAGCTGTAACGCATTCCTGGTGCCAGTTCTGACATGGACCGTTTGGAAACCCCTCTTCATATTTTATATGGCGCATTCCATGTCAAATCGTCATGGTTGGAATAGAGCCCTTCAAATTTGATTGAGCTTTGGCAGGGAGTTTCAAAAGTGAGCCTCATAAATAAACATTAAAATACCACACTTACCTTGAAGCACTCCAGAAACTCCTCCTTTGTAATTCTTCGCAAAATCGCCACTTCTGCCTCATTACGTTCGAAATGATATTGGCCGACTGCAATTTCATTATAAAACTGATGAAATTGCTGTGAAACATTTTTAGCCTTTTCTAGCTTCTTTAATGCTAAAGCCTCCTTATGGCGTTCAAATTCGTCCAATGGCATATCTTCCATGATTTTCTGTTTGGTGAAAAATAACATATTAAAATATTATGAAATTTTTAAAATTTATGAGACCTGCATACTAACCAAATGATTATCCAAGAAACTTTCAATACGATCTTCGACAAAGGATGGATGCTTAGAGGATTGTACAATAATGCGTATGCCATTTGCGCCATTTACTTTACGTATGCCACTGAAGACAATGTAGCCAAGTTGTTCCTGAAGCAAAAAAATTAGAGAGAAAAATATTTCGTTAGTGAATTTTGTTTACGTATGTTAAAAGCTTTGTTCAGCGAATGTTCTAATTTCAATATATGTATAAAAATATTCCCACAATACATGGGTGAAAATTGTTTTAAATTCAATTAAGCGATTTTTGCGTGATGCGCGAACAAACATACTGACAGACAGTGAAAAATACGAAAAACTGTTATTTGAAATCGCATTCGTGCGGTAAACAAGCTGGCGTGTGTTGAAACAATAGCTGTTCGATTTAAATCTTCCTCACCATAGTAATTAATTACAAAATAAATAATATTATCTTTAGATAAAATCAAACTGTTTAATTGTTGCAAACTATTTGCATCTTTTTATGAAGGACAAAATACCCAAAATGAGTATACATTGGGAAGCTCAAAGAAAGAAGTAGATTTAAAGTTTGTTTTCAATGCATTATCCTTTTTTCGCAAGGGACTACTAGATAGGATTCGCCTGTCATAAGAGGGATCCATAACACTATACGACAAAATAACTTTTTTTCTGGGTATGGGACCAAATCAACTTCTTTGAAGAGATAAAAACATAAGTTAAAAATGGCATTCCCCGTTTTTCGAAATTAGTCTCCAAAATTAAGGGGGTCTCATTATGTATGACGAATGATAGCTCAGACGAACGATTCGTCTGCTTCCAAAATCGCATTTTCTTTCATTTTTATTTTTTATGCCAAGGAAAAGTCGAAAGTATTTAAAAAAATCTATGGAGCGAATAAAATGGTTGATAATGCGATGGCTATGCGATATTGTGAGCAGACGAATCGTTCGTCTGAGCTATCGTTCGAGATACATAATGAGGCCTTTAGTTACCGGCTTTCGAAGTTCTAAGTTCGAAAGTGGTTTTCTAATTATTTTGTTTAAAAAATTGAAAGAAGCTAAACGTGGGCGTGGCTTATTTGGCTTTGTTGTTGCTGTTGTTGTTGTAACGAGGTGTAGTCCTGCCCAACTAACTTCGAAAAAACGGAGAACGCAATTTGTTTACAAAAAAGTTGGTATGGTCCCATACTGAGAAAAAAAAAGTTGATGTCGTATACTGTAATTTATGAAGGGAAGGTTCGACGAGGTCAAACAAATCGTTATCGAAACATTCGAGGAATTTTTTTACAACATGAAAAGTGTCCAAAAATCAATAGCGCATCCTGCCTTCCCGCCAAGTAGTACCATCTAGGTTCCCATATCATGAAGCAGCATCAGTCCAACGGGTTTAGCTAGTCCAGCCTAACAAATGAGGTTTCAAAACGACAACACGACAAAACACCACAACAAAATATCTAACACTGAAATCATGATTGCGTGTTTCGCTAGAAAATCTCCCAAAGCAAGCTTGACTGGCGAAATTTTTGTGCCAAATCAAAACTATATAAATAGACTGTGACCAAAGCACCAAGTAGTATTGAACTGTCGAGCATTCGAGCAAAGTGTCAAAAATAAATTTCTGAAAAAATGCGTTGTTTCATATTGGTTGCGTTGATTTGCAGTGTATTGGCTGTTATGCTGGTAAGTGAAACAGTTCTGAAAGAGGTTTCCTTGCAAAACTCATAGTTCAAAAAACTACCCTAAACTTTTTTATATTTTCCCAAATTTATATCAAACTTTTTAACATTTTTTAGCACTCCACGAGCGCTCAAATGCAACAAGGACCACCACCACCAATGCCTGAGATGGGTCGTTCACGTCGTGCTGCGCAAGGACCTCCTGGTGGTGGCGCTGGTGGTGGTGCAGGTGCAGGTGCTGGAATGGGATTCGGTATGAATGCTGGTGGTGGTGCTGGTGCTGGTGGTCATGGTGGTGGTGGTCACGGTGGCGGCAAGTAAAGGACTTCAATTAAAAATGTTATAAACATTTTAATATAACAATAAAACAGAGCAGTACAGAGAAATTTGTTTATTTTAATTATGAGGGTTTGAGAAGAGGGCAATAAGCCCCTTTATGCTGTTCGTTGCATTTTCGTATAAAAAGTATGTCGAAGAGAAGTAAACGAGCTGGTTTTTCGACGTGATATAAAAGGCCCTAACTGACACATTTTTCGAAATTGCATTTTTCAAAGATTTTGGTAGGATATACTTAAATACACCCTGACTAAACATTTTTAAATGTTTGTACGAATAACAAAGGTTCTATGACACTTTCAAAAAGCCCTATCAACATATTTCTTATGCAAGGATCACAGTCAGAATTCGTAGTATCTATTATTGGTGCATTGCTGCCGCTAAATGAGCAAATAAAATTGCCCTCGTTACTCTCTTTAGACACGATAGCCGCCTCGAGACATATAACCCTCGAAAAAAAGGGGTGGCGACCTGGGAAATATTTTCAGGGAATATAATTCGAGACCATCCTTCGACAATCGGGGATTTAAGAAACATTAATGATCTGGGGGGTCACTCTGTATTGCCATGCGAAGGCAAATGCTATTAGCAAGCTGTCAAATCACATTCATTTTTTTTTTAAATGCGAAAGAAATTTCTTTCGAATCGCAATACAGAGTAACCCCCCTGGTTTAGTAGTGGACTTCTGCTGATAGGAAGGGAGCTTAGTCACTGTACAAACGTAGAGGCTGTCTTTCAGGAACAGGATGATGTTATGGTAAATGTGCTCTGCTCAATCGACAAATATTTTACTTCAAACATACAACCAAAAAATCGCATTGATAGACTTCGTCTTTATGGGAACCACAGTTAACACCGAATATAATATTAGCCGACAAAATTCAACGGAGAATAACTCTTCCCAGCAAGTCCTACATACTTTGGACTGAGTAGGCAATTGAGAACTGAAGTCCTCTCTCGTTTAACAAATCCCACGCTTTTGTTATACTTTCATGACTCGAGATCGGATTTATATACAAAATCATTTGTTCATTGGCGGTTTTAAAAATTTTATTAGGGGGTGTTCAAAAAATATGTAAATGTGGAAACATGAACTAATACACGAGAAGAAAGAAGAGTAAGGGTGTAAGAGTAGGTCGCCTCCCGGTTGGTGCACCCTGGGTAACGCTAAATGACCTACATGGCCTACACGGATCACAAGAAACTTGTATTGCCGGTTCTACGAAAACGGTGCCAGTACTTGTGCTGTACCCATCGTGCCGAAATGACACGGGCCGTTTTCTTATATCGACCCGGCCAAGAGCAATACACTCGGGGTGACCCTGTCCGACATTTATGCAGGGCTACACCTCGTTACAACAACAACAACAATAACAACAACGTGCCGAAAGAAGATATGATGGCCCTCGGAGCATTCGAAGAAAAATCTTTTCCTAAAGATGTATCGCCCTGATATGCCTAATAGCAAATGAGGAAGCTGATGCTGATCGCCCTTCTGCGATTTCACAAAGCCATATCTTAGAATATTTTTCAACACCATATTTTTGGTTTGATTCAGATACGTGCTACCTCAGCTAAAAATATACTGAATTTTTATTGAGATAGGACGTTTCTGAAACTTTTTCTGAGGTAGGGCGTTCTAGAACCAAATTTCGAAGCAGGACGTTAAGAAGAAAAGAAATCTGTATTTGGAAATAAAAAAGTATATACAGGCACGTTTTAGAATCACTACGTAATTTGACAAAATTTTCACAAAATTTCACTCGGAAGTGAATTGCAGAAACTGCCTGATAGTTTTTTGTTTATGTAGATGCTTGGCGAAACCTTGCATGACCGGGCCCACCTAATCTAATCATTTGGCTCAAAAACTACTCGACGAATTTTTCCCAAATTTTTACAGTTTATTCCATGGATACGTCCTCTCAACAATAGTTACATTTTTAACCGCTAGATGGCGCGGGTTTCGCTATATTTACAAAATCCATATTTATGGTCCAATTTATTCATATTTGTCACATATTTTGGATATATAATCAACATCTGTGTTGCAAAAAATTAACCCGATAGGTGGTGCTGCAGTCGAGATATTGAGGTTCGTTTATCTGCTGTAACAAAATATTTTTTTATCTAACAAACTTTTTTTTCAATTATTTTGTTCATTTAATTTGTTTACAAAATGCAACATCCAAACTTGTAATTAAAAAAAGATTTGTTAATGAATTTGTTTTTTTCATCAGTTAGCAATCTCGCATTGCATGCTAATATCCAAAGCATTATTTTATGAGAATTTGAGATAATGCAGATGCATGCATTTTAAGATAATATCTTTAAAACATAGCATATGACAATCAATTATCGAAGCAGAGCTATAAAAACAAATGGTTGGAAACGAAATGAAAATTAGTATTGAACAGACTGCAGTCGAAAACAGCCAAGTATAAACTTTTTTCAGAAAAAATGCGACCTCTATTTTTGATTGCTTTGATTTGCGGTGTTTTGGCGCTGATGTCGGTAAGTAGAAAAATTAGAATAAACATTTTATGAAAATGTATAAAACGGAAGCTCCTGAAAAACTATCAAATTTAATTCCCGATCACACATTTTTTTCGAAATATACTTTTAGGCGCTTTTTTTTTTTTTTTTGCCCGATTTTTACTCAATAATCCTAATTTATCTACTTTCAGCAATCAACTAATGCTCGCGCTTCTCCTAAAATGTCCCCACAAGAGGGCGGTGGCCTAAGTGCCTTCGAAAGTCGTGTGCGTCGTGCGGCTCAAGGTGGCGGTGGCGGTGTTAGTGGTAAAGCAGGCATAGGATTCGGTTTTAGTTTCGGTGCTGGCGCTGGCGCAGGAGGAGAAGCAGGTGGAGATGCAGGTCCGGGCAAATAGAAATGTAGAATGTAGTATTTGTATGAATATGTGTATTAGAAATAAAGCAGTTAGTTAAAAATTTCAAATTTGAGCCTAATTCCAAAATATTAAGGTTTACATTAGGACACCGAAATAAAATTTGACCCAAAATGACGTACATATCGACATATGTATGACTATCTTGTACGTATGTCAAAATACAACTTATAAATCGATTCTTTTCTTTGTGGTATTCCAGAAAATATACAAAAACTAAGGAACTTCAAAAATAGGTTTATGTAAGTCTCAGAACGAAAGTGGAACTTGCGAAAAAGCTGATTTTACTAAGTTCGTCAGCCAAATTCTAAAATTAGGCTTATTTTACAGAAATATCCTGATGTCGTTCCGTAAACGTTTAAATTTGAAACCATTTCTGGCCGCCGTCGATGTATTACAAGGGCGCGAATTAAAAGTATATATTTGGTACTGATTCTATATATCGCTCTAAATATATCGGCTACCAAACTATATAGGAGATTCAGGCCTGCTCAACTCCTATTACACTGTATAGCACCCGGCTGGGTATTGGACCAAACCAAGTGTGCTGCAAAGATTGAGACAAAAAAGAGTGTAATTTCCCAGTTTTTCAAAGTTAGCCTCAAAAACTTGGTTATGGGATTTCGAAGTTCGGGGGTCCCATCATCGCCAAAGGTCAGATCTTCGAAAAATGTAAAAGTCGCAAATTTTTAACTAGATATCGTTACCTTAATTCATAAAGGCCCTAATTGACACAGTTTTCGAAAACGACTTTTTCACATATTCACACTCACTACAAATTTACAAAGCAATATTTGCATGCTTTCAATGAAAAATTTTTTTTTTTTGCTTCTGCTGTAAAATTTTTTTTATGTCAGGTGTTAGGACCTTTGTGAATTAAGGTAACGATATGTACATATCGACAGCCCCACTGCAAAATCCTGTTCGGGTTACAACTTCCCGTATCTTTTCAGTGGCGAATGTAATAATATTCATATGATAAAATTATCATAGTTTTTTCTCTCTCCCGAAAACTTTTTGGTTTTGAACATACTTTTTGGTTTTGTAATACAATAAAAAATTACAAAGGCTCAAATTTCAAACTTCGAAAGCCCATAACTACGTTTTGAAAGCTAACTTCACAAGCTCTTCAAAAAATTACGTTTTCGCCCAAAACCCAGAAAAAAAGTTGATTTTGTCGTATAGTGTTATGAAAAAAAAATTCTTGACAATTTCTTCACTTCTTAAATATCAGCTTCGTTCGAAAGCAAAAATAGCAGCGAATCCAGCAGCTTTATGACACTTAACTGAGAGAGAAAGTTGCAATTCGCTGCAAGTTACTGCTGGGAATAGAAAACAACAACACAAAATTCAAATTCAAATCGTTAGCCAATAAGGAACGTAACAGCTGTTTTGTCGTTTTGTCTGCAAGTTTCTGCTGACTACTGTTCGACGAAAAATTAGCAAATTTGAGATTTTGAGAGGTTTTTACCAGGAACCGCGACTTTTATTCCTTTTAAAATAAAAGTCCAGAGAAAAAAGTTATTTCTTGACTTTTACTCTTATCTGGACAAAAATAATCGTACTTTTATTTTTTCTCGCCAGTAATAAAAGTTATCTTTGTCCTTTTATTTTCTAAGGACAGAATAAACGTCCTCTTAAATATCTTCCTCTTTCATATGATACCAAATTTATTTAATTTGGACAAGCGGTTCGGAAGATATTTCAGAGGACTTTTATTCTGTCCTTAAAAATGAAAGGACAAAGATAGCTTTTATTGCTGGCGAAAAAAAGTAAAAGTCCGGATTTTTAAGTTATTATCGGACTTTTTTCAAAAAAGCCTTGAAAATTATTGGGCCAGGATTTTGATCCTGGAAGTCCTGGGATGACAAAAAACTTAATAATTTTCTTCAGGGACAATATCTAACCCCGGACTTTTATGAGATCGAAAAGAAAAAAATAACTTTTATTTTCCGTCCCTGGTTTTTACAAGACTCTCTTTTGCTGACAGTTCTTTGCTGGCTTTTGAAGAAATGGGCCTATCTTTAACTATCCAATATTTGAATTTGTCTTCCCCATTTAAAATATTTGGGGGAAAAAAAACACATTTCAAAACTCACAGTTAGAGAATCCAGGGGCAGGTCCAGATAAACCTTTTTTCTAAACTGACGAAATGGTGTAAATCTTAACGAATGCCAAATTTTTGTAGGCCAAGTGAACACGTTAAATACACAACCCAAAAGCCTATAGAATTTGACTGAAGAACGCCCTATTTCCAAATGAGTTTGAAAAACAACCCATCTCGACGTAAAATTTTGCCCAGCAAATGTCCTTTATTTAAAGGCGTGGCCTGCTGAAAAAGCGCACCAACCTCTAACCGTACTTTGTTCCCACTCTGTTGAAATAGCACTAAAAATTATTGCACGAGCCTGAACTAAAACTGATCTCGAAATTCGAAACAGTAGCAAAAAAAATTCGCAACAGATCCCAAATCTTTTCTTTCAACTGAGCCGCAGCTGATAATTGACTTTAAATGCTTTGCAGATAACATAATTTTAGGTTTAGAAATATAAAAAATTAGAGGCAAATTATTTGGCTTTAATACCCTTTGGTCTATATTTATCGTTTAATTTCAGCAATGTAACTCATCATTAAACCTTTATCATAATCTTAAAATGTTTTTAAACAATGCGAAACGTTTTCGCAATTTAATTTTTAAATTGACGCATTGGATAAAATCAAAAACCACGGGGAAATTTTAACACAACATCCAGACTATAAAAAGCGAGTGTTGCAAACGAAATGAAAAGTAATATTGAACAGACTGCAGTCAAAGACAACCAAGTGCAAATTAAAAAAAATGCGAGCTCTAATTTTGATCGTTTTGTTGTGCGGTGTTTTGGCACTAATGTTGGTAAGTAGAAAACTATACAAAGAATTCAACAATTTTTTCGCAACATATTTTTAGGCGTTTTATTAACCCTTTTTGGCCCGCTTTTGCTACTCAATAATTAAAATTTATGTACTTTCAGCAAACAACTAACGCTGTTGCTCCTCCTCAAATGTCCTCAACTCCACCAAAAGGGGCTGGCCCAAGTACCTCCATGAGTCGCACACGTCGTGGTGCTCCAGGTGCTAATGCTGGTGGTAAAGCAGATGGTGGATTCGATTTCAGTATGGGTAGTAAAGTTAGTGGAATGGGAGATGCTGGTGCTGGGAAATAGATAAGCAGGGCGACAAAACTTACAGTATGCTATGTATTTGTTCTACGAATATGTGTATGAGAAATTTTAATAAAGCAGAGTAATAAAAAAATCTGAAATATTTGAGGTTAATTCAAAAATGTTTAGGCCAATTTTCTTAATACACTATACGACAAAACAAAACTTTTTTCTTGGTATTGGACCAACCCAACTTTTTTGAAGAGATTGTAAGAAGTTATTTTCCCGTTTTTCGAAGTTGGCCTCCAAAACGTAGTTATAGGCTTTCGAAGTTCGAAATTGGATTCTTGTTTTCTGGTGGTTGTATTTAAAATAATGAAAAAGAGAAAATGTGGGTGTAGCCTTCTTGTCTCTCTTCTTTGATGGATGTCCCCTTTTTATTTGAAGGTGTACATATGTAAGAGCAAATATTATTCAGGTAATTAGAAAAATGTGGCTTTAAAATTTTTCGAGGATCTGACTTTTGGCTCTGTATAACGATTTCTACATCAAGCTTGCCAGACAGGCAAGGAAGCTACGCCCACATTTTGCCTTTTTCAATATTGTTAGTGCAAATTTCCAAAATTTTCAAAAAATGCTGGCTGGGAAATTTAGAAAACCAAAAATTTCGAAGGGTACAATTTCGAACTTGATTGACGAAGGGCTTTTGTTTATGGAGTAAATCTTAGTTATAGGGAAGCTGATTAATCCGATGAGATGGCCCTTGGAGAATTTGAGAGAAAAGTTCTCCGGAAGATTCATGGTCCTTTCCTCGATGCCAACGAGCTGTACGAGCTTTACGCATATCTGAGCATAGTCCAGCGAATTAAAGTCCAAAGGCCCCGTTGGCTGGGCCCTGTCATGCGAATAGACAAAGAAGCTCCAGCCCAGAAGGTTTTCCTATCGTCGCCCGAATTCAACAGAAATAACAGGTGGAGAGGACTTGAACTCCCTTGGGGTTTCCAATTGGCGTTAGTTATCGCTAGAAAGGAATGACTGGCATGCTTTGATAGGCAACGGCCAAATTGGCTTTGGCGCTTAAGCGCCTATAAATGACGATGAATGATGATTAATCCGCTGTACATTCAGTTTTTAAGTACTTACATACATATACATACGCATAATTGCTGCCGAAATTACATTTAACTAGAATAGTCTTAAAAAAAGAATAGCACAAAAAAATAATTGTTTAGTCAATAATTTGAATTAAACAAAAAACAGAAACACTTAAATTCTTAATTATTTAATTAGCAATAGCTGTTATTATAAGTAACAGTAAGTGCAGTATAAAATAAATAAATGGTTTAATTTCGTAGCTACCCTTTATTAATTTATATAAGCCATTCACACGAAAAAAGGTGGTCATATTAATTGGTTAATCCACTCTAAAGATATCACGGATGTGAGAGTAACCGGAAGTGAAATCGAAATTCGAAGCAGCAAATACTTTTTCGAATAAGTGTATAGAGTCTTTATGCTTATAAATATTCAATTAAATTTCGACAATCGAAATTTTCAGTTATGGGACTATATCAAATTAAAGCCAGTTACTATGGTGAGATACTTCCTCCTGTGGTGAAAAAAATGCAATGAATTAAAACTCCAACAATTTTTAAGTCCATGTTATTTAATATTTGACGCAGACCCTTCCTATTTATCGACTACCGTTGTAACTCCGATTCGAAACAATCATAACCGAAATCACAGTCAATCGAAAGTTTTGAAGTCGCAGCTTCGAAACATCACTAAACCACAATTATTAATATATGTGGATTAGACCGGTTTAGATTTTATTTTTTTTTTCTAGTCAACACCAGAAAAGGAACCGAAACAAATATACAGTTTAACATATAAAGTACTTAGGATGAAAAGAAAAAAATAGATTGAGTTGTATCTGAGATATTTTAACGAAATTTAGTAAGTGGACTCGCATGACAAGCGCGCTCTTTTTTATATCGAAAATGTCTTAAAACATATAAAAGCAGATAATTTGTAGACTCGTGCGTCTAAAATTGTACAAATTGCTGGCTATTTTGACTTGGTCATTGGAATGATGGTATAAAATGAGCATGCGGGACCGAAAGACAAAAATTGGAACAAGGTTCGATATCGAAACACTTAAAAATAAAATCTGAAACGGTTTAATACTCCTGCACAAATTAAGAAGATAATTAAAATACATATTATGAAAAATTTAAGTCCAACTCTATATAAACAATATATTTCGGCAACATCGAAAAATAGTATTGAAGTGAGTTTAACTTACACAAGAAGTAAGAGACATTTTAAATTGAGAAAATATGCGTATAATATTTATCGCATTGGTTTGTTGTATCATGGCGCTGACGTTGGTAAGTGGAAAATAATTTTAAAAGCTTTTCTCAGTGGAAGCAAATTTTAACTCAGAGTTAGTTTCGAAAAAGTCGCATTTCAGTATCTACTCGAAAATCGTCCTTTCTCTAAACATATGTACGTCCTATATAATACCCAATTTTCTACTTCTAGCAAACGTCAAACGCCGTAGATACGCAGAAAAATGTCGAAATGCCCCGCCAAACATCTGGGCCTAATCACGAAGGAGTTATTCGTGGTAGTGCTGTTGATGCTATGCATGGCTCAGGTGGCATGTCCAAGGATATGACAGAAGATCCTTTTGAAAGTCGTCATGCTAATGGCAAGGGTAATCGTGATGAAGAAATGATACGTTTACGTCGTGCTGCACCAGTGGACTCAAGAGGTCGTGATGGTAGCTCCAAAGGTATGAGTGGAGTTGATCCTGGCAAGAATGGGCAACCAGCTGGACCTTCTGATAATAATAGCAATGGCATGGGTAAGGCAATGAACATACAACACGTTGAAAATAGAGATGGTGGTAATGGTAGCGATAAAAGAGTTGGTATGGTGATACCAGCAAGCTTGGCTACAACTAAACAATAGATGTGTACAAGAGGGACAATTTTGAAATAACTTATATTAATTTTAATAAAGCAGTATTGAAAATTATAAAGCCCATTTTTTTATAAACTTGCTATTAACTAGTTTAATTCGTTTCTAGTAGTCAATTAATGAAAATAACGTTAACCTTCAAACTCTTAAAATTGTTCGAATAAAAATAAATATTCGAAGCTTAGATTATCGATTTTTTGATACTGTAAATCTAGTGTTACTATTTGAATATTTGATGACCTACGATTATTTGAATATTCGACAAATCGCGACTATTCAAGTATTGGTATTCGAATTTTACTATTCGAATACTGCCTTATTCCAACAGTTCGAATATCAATAGATCTACTTAACAGTTCGCTTAGTAACTTACAAATAGTTTTCATCCACTCACCTTCGTACGCAACACATCATAACATGGCTCCGATAGAACTTGAGCAATTAAATTTAGCATTATGTTCGAACGATCCGTTTGTGGTCCATATTGGAAATATAGCTGCGCGCAAGAACTTTTGTGATAAGTATTTTGATTTTCAAATAAATAGCTGTCACCTGCAAGTATTGAAAAAAAAAGTTTAATAAAAATTGCTTTAACAAAATAATTTTGTAATTATCTACAACTAAATATCAGTTCAAGGTGTAAATAAATATGTGGGACGTCGCATCTCCGCATTAAACTCACCACTGCATAGTTTGTATTCTCGTTTTTTGAGCATTTGACGTGCCAACAATGGCAGCACAATTGAATTAGTCGCCTCTAAACGCTTATTAACACGTCCTGCAATATCCAACGCTTGCGCCTTAGTTACATTGCCATAAATAAAACATTCTGTGTGTAGACGATGGAAAAAATCACGTGCAAAATTCTGTACACGCTCATATGTAACCACTACAAAAAAAAAATTATACAAAAATAATTTGGTTATATTTTTATCACTTATCAAAAACAAACAGAAGAACCTACATTCCATAGCATCCAACAGCTCGCCATTAGCCCACGCATTCTCAGTAAGTATTAAAGCCAAATAATAGATTGCATGCTGATAAGGTTGCTCAGCTTTGAAATTCTTTAGCGAACGTATAAATTCTTCCTTGAGTATATCAAAACGTTTTTCATCCATTTTAAAATCGAATAAATGATCCAATACTTTTTCCAGCAATACCAACTGTTTGTCATTATAGCCACGTATGGAAAACTGGGAAAATAAGTGAAAATTAGTATTTTGTTACATTTTAAATAATATATTTATGCACACCTCAATTCCCGACGACTTTGTGTTCACTTGCAACTTTAATCCCGCCAAAGATGCATCATACAGGTATTCATTCAATTGGTCCTTAAGTAATTGTACCATTAACTGGTTTAGATTACAATTGAGTGGATCCAGATAGGCTATTGGATTGGACATGTCGAATATCATGCACGCTTTTGGTTTCATAAAGTGATCGTCTTGTTTATGCCAAACACGCAAGATGGGTGTGTCTTTTATAATGCTTGGATGTTTGCATATGTCCGCATCTTCGGGTGCTAAATCGAAATTTTGTGGTATAAAATCATTTGGTAAGGGAAGTGCTACATTCTTGTTGAGACCGCATTTCTCCCAATTCTAAACGAGGAAAAAATATATTAATTTTTTGTGTGATTTAATCGTTTTTAATTGCTAACATACCCTTAATGTCTCGCTTTCAATTTTGCATGTGCCATATTTTGTTTTATAATAGGGTTCAACTTCATTACATAAAGGCTCATAACTCTGCGCAATAAGTACTATACGGCATTTTTCCGGTACAAGCTCATCAAGCAGTTTCGTTATCAAATCGGGACGCCATTGATTGCTTAAGTAGGGTGCAGTTAGTACTTCTTCGAGTGGATAAATCTGTAAGGAATACCAACTTTATATTAAATTTAAATGGATACTCTTTTTTTATGCAAGGGTATTTCCTTGTCAAATCGCTGTTTTAGGAAATCCAATCAAGAGTTACTCATTCGGACTGTTCAAATATATTTGCCCACCTGCATTGCCGATACAGCATGCGTAACCATATTTTCTGGTTGTTCCTTATCCTTGAAACGAAAACGTATTTCATTTATTTTAACATATTCATCGAATATCCATTTCTTTGGGCCTTCCTTGCGCAACATTGTTAAATACTGTTAAATAAAAATAGGAATTTATTAAAAGAAATATTGCTACAACAAATTTCTTACATACTTGAAAGATTACATTCACAATATCATCTACATGCTCCATACCCTCTTGCGTTAGATCGACAACAATTTCGAAGAAACCAAAGCCATTTAACGTATTTTGATGGCCAGCCATTAGACTGCATAAAAAGAAGAGATTCAAATTGAATTTTTTCAAACTTAAGACCAATTTCCAACTCACTCATTACACCAGCCAAGCTTACGCAGTTCAGAGAGTATGCTGCCTTTGCCCTCATGTCCTAACAAATGAGATAAATAACTGTCGGGCTAAAAGTAGATACACAAGATATTTTAATGTCAAGGAATCTTTAAACCTTTAATTCCAATTTCGTTTACTCACCGCAGATTTGTAGAACTCTGTCAGATCATCGGTTGTAAAACTAATTGTCAAAGAACGCAAATCTTTTATTGGCACAATATGCACTTTTTGTGCGTATTTATCTTCAGAGAATGGCTCGCGTGGAAATGTCGGTATGTCAACATTTTTATTTTCAATAGTAGAAAACTTATCAATAACCATTTCTTCGAGCTCGTTAAGTGATTCTATAATGGCGAAATTGGTTAAGTATGTATGAAATATTAGAGATATATGTATAAGTTACCTTTGCCTACTACGGCCAGGCTCATGATGTTCGAAGAGTACCATTTCTTATGAAATTTCAAAAGTTCCTCACGTACATCGATATTCTTCGATTTGGGGATATCGTGAAGTGTTGCCTTGTTGCCTAGGAAAAACATAATTAAATGATAAAGTGGGTTTGGGAAAAGTACGAAAAAAATATAGCATTCCTCGATCAAAACATGCAACTGCGCAGTCGAAAAATATTCCTGACTCGCTTTGAAATGCTAGCTTTGTACGGTATATCGAACAAATAGTATAGGCGGGTTTTCACACTACTTCGGCTAGGAAGGACGCATTTCATTTACTCACCACTGCCAAATTTACAATACGGATGCCCAGGTTTTGCTAAATGCTTATGAACTTGTTTGACGCGCCATATATCGCTGGGTAGATTTTTCTCATGTTCCGAATTGACCTATAAAACAAAAAGAGAAAACAAGTCAGCATTTTTTTTAAATTCTGCATTTAACTAATAGCATACCGCATTAATTTCACGTTCAGTCGCACTCGCTGTAAACAAGGGCGATATGAAGAATTGCGCGAAACGGTCCAAAGCACCATCCAATTTATCGGGTGCCACATGAAAATGGTATTTGGTCATTAGCGGATAAGTGGCTGCATTGCTGCCACCACCACTCTGCGACAAATATGTATTATAACCATTCTCATGAGGATATTTTTCAGTGCCCAAGAATAACATATGCTCGAGAAAATGTGCCAAACCAGGAAGATAATCCGGATCGGACATATGCCTGAGTGTTAGAAATTTAAAAATGTACAATAAATTTCTATGCTCGAATTAGTTTATCAGACCTCATATGTACAAAAAGGCGAAACATTTTAAGACTTGATTTTTGAGTAAAAGCTAGGTATTCTTTTGCTAAGAAAATCAAGTTTGAGCAAATGCTCTCCTTTTATGCATGAGACGCATTATTCTACTTACCCAACTTGCACCGCTAAAGCTGCTGCAGAGACATCAGTTTTTGGATCACTGATTAGCAGAACCTTCAAACCATTTTCCAGCTGTAGACCACGATAATCACGCGTATCCTGTTCGGACTTGGCGATGTCATTTAATCTGTATTGACACAAACAATGGTTATTAGAATAAATGGTTGTGTGTAAGATGGATAGCTTAAGTAATCGGTCTACTGTGTTAAAAGTGGAGTTATATAGTCCAAGTATTAACGACGAGTAGCCCTGCCTAAATGTGTGTTTTTCCTTAACCTAAATTGTCATCAACATCTTCTAACAGAAAACGAAGGAAAGGAGCAGTTTCAATAGGGTTGGACCAGAGTGAAATCGGTGTTAGAAGAGTAGGCTCCGAAGAGCAGGTGTATGTTGTACAACAACAACAAGAGCAGGTGTATAATTATTGGTATCGTGAGGGAGCGAGCCACATTTATTTGGCAAGTCGGGGTTCATTTTGTATAAGTAGGAGTTTAGCTACAATATCGAGAACGTAGTTTAGCCAGAGGGCACTGGACCAGACAAAGGTCCCTACCTGGGCAATGTGTCAGTTTTAAATACGGTTAGGCATAAGTTAAGGACCATAGTTAGAATTCTTAGCTATAACTTACCGCAGTATAGCCTCCAGATCTTGTGGTTTCTTCAACGGTAACTTGTTAACGCCACCAGACTCACCAGCAGCTGTGTTACTTCCCGAGCTCATTTAACGCGTAAATAAGGAATTTAGTTCTGCACGCGACCAAAATGAACTTGAATACTGTAAAAGGCTAAACAAATATTGTTGTGAAATTCAATAGAATAAATATTATGTAGTATAGAACTAATGCACGCCACTCGTGGCGACAGATAATTGTTATGTACCTTTTTGTTGCGCTGTTGTTGTTTGGGGTTAATATTGTTGTTGCGGAATGGAGTTGTTGTCTACAACATAATATCAATGCGTGTCTAATAAACATTAATCCCAGTCCAAGTTGTTGTTATTTTAGTTGTTTTAACCGCACGTTTCTATCTTTGGCTCGTTTTATATATCAAGTTTTTTTACTTTTAGTAAATTAGTCACACATATGGATATTGAGAAATGTCCAAATTGCATTTATCTAATTTGCTGCCGTCACCGTATGCGCCAGCAAGTTGAAACTTGTCGTGTTTTATGTATTGGCGAAACGCTAAAAAGGTGACTACCTAACGTTATTTTCTATGTAGCTTATGACACCTTTCAGTGCTACACAATATAAATATTATTTATTATTAGTTTTTATTTGGCACAACACAAAACTTTTTTATTCGTACAAATTTTGCTTATTCAATCACTTCAACGCACAGATAAAAAACAAAAAGAAACGAAAAAAATGTGTGTTCCTGTACTAGACAATTTCATGGCAACTGGCGCAGTTATCGTTCATTTACGAAAATTAGTAGTGCAGTTTCGTACGCCCAGCAATAAAGTCAAATAGTTCCAGAACACCTTCAATTAAATTGACAGCTCGCCAACAGCTGTTTAGAATGTGAGATAGGAGGAGAAAAATAAACAAGAAAGCATGAAATGAAACAGTACAGCGCTTTCGGGTTAAAAAATAATAAATTTTTGTGAGTATGAATATGACTTCGATTCGGAATGATTCGATGACTCAATTAACCCTTTTATGACAGAGAAAATAGAATTGCAAAGAAATTAATAGATTTTCTGTGGTGTTTTTTGTCCTCACACCCGACAAGATTCAAAATAGAAAAATAGAAATTGTTAACATTTCAAAAGTTGAATAACAAATCGCAAAATTGAATTTTTTACAGAAACGAAAAGAAGTTAGTGTGATGCTATTAGGTCATATTTATAAAAGCAAACAATCGCTTCTTTTTCAAATTCAATTTTTATAAAGAAACTTTAAAGATTTGAGTAAAAATCTTTAAAAAAAAAATTTCATTATTTTTATGAATATGTCAGACTATTTCAGATACGATCGATAGAATTTGGCTATAGAAACGGGGTACAGGAATCTAAACCTGAAAGCGAAAATTCACTTGATTTTTGATGTGAAAAGTTATGGTAAAAAAACCGAATAATTGCACTGGTCCGATCCCAATTACGACTGATTTACATGGGTCGATATTCTGGTTCATTTTTGGAAACAGTACAGCGCTTTCGGGTTAAAAAATAATAGATTTTTGTGAGTATGAATATGACTTCTATTCGGAATGATTCGGAGACTCAATTAACCCTTTTATGACAGAGAAAATAGAATTGCATAGAAATTAATAGATTTTCTGTGGTGTTTTTTGTCCTCACACCCGACAAGATTCAAAATAGAAAAATAGAAATTGTTAACATTTCAAAAGTTGGATAACAAATCGCAAAATTGAATTTTTTACAGAAACGAAAAGAAGTTAGTGTGATGCTATTAGGTCATATTTATAAAAGAAAACAATCGCTTCTTTTTCAAATTCAATTTTTATAAAGAAACTTTAAAAATTTGAGTAAAAATCTTTAAAAAAAAAATTCATTATTTTTATGAATATGTCAGACTATTTCAGATACGATCGATAGAATTTGGCTATAGAAACGAAGTACAGGAATCTAAACCTGAAAGCGAAAATTCACTTGATTTTTGATGTGAAAAGTTATGGTAAAAAAACCGAATAATTGCACTGGTCCGATCCCAATTACGACTGATTTACATGGGTCGATATTCTGGTTGATTTTTGTCGTTCCACTGCTTTCCACCTTCAAATTCAAAGGTGTAGATCGACCGAACTGATATTTACACAAAAAATCGACCAGAAAATCGACCCATGTAAAGCGGGCTACTCACCTGCCAAGAAATGCCTCAAGAAAAAAACGAGCATATATTTCTTGTGCCTGGTCAAGAAATTTTGACGTTTACCAAAATTTCCATTTTTTTGCAAATTACTCTTATAAAAATGTATAAAACATGTGTAGCGCAATATGTACTCACCTTTGCTGTGGATCTGCACGTTTACCTCAAGAAATATATACGAGCCCATTTATTTCTTGAGGTAAACCGGCGTTGCCAACCATCGAAAATTGTAGTATTTTTTCTTATGAGCTGAGTATTGGCTCAAGAAAATTTGACGTGTGAAAACAGTTCTTGACCATTTCTTGAGCGTTTTTTTATATGGAGTTTGACATTTCTTGGCAGGTGAGTAGCCCGCTTAAATCAGGCTTAACCATGAGTCCTAGTATAACATGATCATATCTGTAGAAGCAGCCTAAAGGAACTGAGAATATCTTTCATAATGTCACCCTATGACAGAAACAAAACGAAAACGAAACACAGTAGGTTTGTGAAAAAAAAAAACAAGTGAAAAAAAACGCAAAGAAGACGAAGAAGTAAACTATTGTAGATAGGAAAAATTGCAATAGAAATTTTCACAAGGAAAAATTTAATAAAAACTGCATTTAAAAGGCTTTGTGACATACAAAAATATTAAAAATTCTTTATTTTATAAGCGAGTATTAGTTTGGTGAAGTGAAAGATTTGGTCTGACTTTGGAAAAGGTGTGTTCAAATACAGTGGTGCAGGGCAAGAAAAAAAACGAAAAAGTTAGACTTGAAAAAAAAAGATGGCTTGCGCAGCGGCGGCTGCTGGCAAAGAATCGACGGCTGCAGTAAATGGTTCAAGTGGTAATCCAGGTGTGATTAGTGCAAGCGGCGTAGGAAATGTAAATGCTGTAGGCGCCGCAGGATTAGGCAACAGTACCGGCGGTAGCAGCTCTTTAAGTACTGCAACGACAGGTGCTACTGGTGGCAATGGGAGTGGCAGCAATGTAGGTGGTAGCGCAGGTGCAAGTGGAGTTGGTGGGGCTGGTGCAAGCAATGGTGTTGCTGGTGCCAGCGGTTCTTCTGGTGGTGCAGCAGCAAATTCAAATGCCAATCGACAAGCACGTTTCGCTATGGAAGGAGTTGGTGCTCGTGTAATACGTGGGCCCGATTGGAAATGGGGAAAGCAGGTATGTACTGTTGAGAATGTGAGATACACACTAATTACTTAAGATGGTACGCAGAGTGAAAGCGATCTGAAGAACTTATACACATTTTATTTCACATTTATTTGTTTTTATTTAATTAGTTCAAAAATATTAATAATTTAGTTTACAAAAAATGTTGGACTGGTTGATTTAGCGTCGCCTCCTAGGAACTTAGGGAGACATCTACTAGTAATATAGCCGTTTAATTCAAAGGCTCAGAGGTAGGCCCTAAAAGCATCCATACGATGTCTGTTGCTCCTTTATGAAGTCCTGCAAATCCCAGCATCCTTTAAAATGTTCAAATACATACATATCGCTGAATACGAACGTCATGTCCCTCACTCTGGCTCAATTACGTTCTGGTAATTGTATCAGGCCGAACTACTTACCCAGAGTGAATCCCGACGTGCTGAATGAATGTCCGGCATGGGGCTCGTCCCATCACAATACCATCCATTTATTCACCTGCCCTTGGGAACCTACTATTCTCTTCTAACACCCATTTCCCTCTGGTTCTACCCTGCTGCAACTGCTCGTTTTCTGGGGCTTCCGTTTGAAGACTTTGATCACAATTTAGGTTAAGGAAAAGTAAAAGTTTGGGCAGGGCTACCCTTTGTTACTACAACAACAACAACAACCACGGGAACTGTTTGGACCAAGCGAAATAGATGTTCGAAGAGTAGAATTGTACGATAGCAAGACATATATTGGGCGTGGTGGGATTGAGTCTGGATTGAGAGGAGTCAGAGTGACTCGGTTGTTTTCTCTAGCTATTTCAGGTAGTTGGATGTTAATAACAAAGTTAAGAGGCCAGGACACAAAAGAAGCATCTACCGACTCAGTGTGGATGTGGTTTACAGCCCCCAAGTTTTGATCAAATACTGTCATTTCATTGTAAACATGTTGTTGTACAAGTACTTCGCCCTGTCTAGTCGGAAGATCCACTTATAAAAGGTTACAGGGTTGTACTGATGTTGAGAGTCCCTTCCTGGATATGAATCTTCTCCCGGATATGATTATCTTGGGAGCGATTTCGTTGAATCTGTAGCCGGGGTCGAAGTAGATTTTAGTCACCTCTTACGCAAGGCATACCTACTTCGGCCTATTTTAAACCTCTTACCCGCAGGGAGTGTAAACCTGTCTAATCCATTAGCTCAACGTATTGACTTCTGATATCGGCAGCTGTCTTACAATATGCCCGAGGTAAATGTAGGTACGCTTGTCTTAAGAGGCGACTAAATTCCACATCGAATTTGGTTCGGAGGCAAAGAAATCGTTCCCATCACAGTCGGGCTGGTGCCAAAAGGTGCTATTACCTGGACCGTGCCGGACTCATATGTAGCGATGTATAGTTCGTCAGGTCCAACATAGTCTTTTTCACAAGACATTTGTAATTTTGTTATATTATTTTGCTCTGTGTTCATTCTATTTGATATTTATTAATCAGTGATTTTTACATCCCGCTTTAGGCAAAAAGAAAAAAAAACTTTAGCTTGTTATCGTTTTTTTACCGGTTAGTGATGTGCGGGTTTGAAAATTTAAAGAACTGATATGAGGCGTCAAGACAACTTATAGTCAGAAGGTGTGCCTATCATAAGAGGCGATCAATGGCACCATGTGTATGCGTGCCGTGATTGTTTTGAGCGGACTTTTAGTTCAGGGCGTTAGAATTATTTTTGGTTAGCCTTAGATCCGGCTGTTGGCTCTTTACTAAACCCGAATCACACCGCCTCTGAGCATCACTAATGCTGACTAAACGATAGCCTTTTGCTCTTGTACCAGGGTCGCAAACCGGATTTGAAAGGAATCGGGGTTTATTTTTGTTTTTAAACCAGGTTCACTAGTTATCGAAATAGGCGATATCGCCAAATATAAGATACGGTGAAAGTTGCATTAAGCTAAAACTCTACTTCAATCTCTAGCATATTACCCACCATAGTATATACTATACATATATCTCAAATACTTTACTACAGCTATCGTTTGTCACAGTATCTAAATATAGCGACTCTGGACCTCTAGAACCACACCACGGTACCACTTTTTCCCAAGTAGTTCGAAAAAGTATACCGAACCAAATCCATTCTTGAAATGTTTTGCCACCCTGACTGTAACGATGTTGACGGTGCATATACTATACTTTTTATATTCATTTCCATTTCATTATTTTTTCGCTAACGCCTTATCACTTTATTGGCGCTTCAGTTGAGTTCGGATTTTAGATGAGATCGGCCTCTTTTATTTATTTTGATTCAATTGATATTTTGATTTTATTATTGTTGTAATTTTACAAAATATTCCGCCGGTGTCTGCCTATTTTGGTGTTTGTGCAATGCGTAATTATAATTACCGCGTTATCATATCGGTATGTTAAACAAATTTTTATTCCAAATCAGTGTTGGGCAATCTACAGTCTGATTTGTATTTGTGCGTTGTCTGTTTGCTTGTGACCTAACTAAGGTCGTTCATATAGGATATAGTTAACGCCATTAAGTGTCAAAACAGGCGAATTTATTGACACATGTGACACATGAAAGATAAATTTGCACACCACTGATTTGGTGCTCGAACCAAGTTATGCAGCAATACGTAATATTCAAGAGCTCTTAGTGCTTATAGATGATATTTAATGCCGATTTTAAAAATTCAACAAACAATAAGCATTCGGTATAATCTATTCAATCCATAAAAACCCGATAGTTGTCGAATCGATAATTATCGAAGAAAATTAATATTCGATAAGTAAGGGTAAATTTCAATAATTATCAATCACCAACAAAGATTTGATAGAACCTACTTCATCTAAAAAAAAACACACGATAGAAATCGATAAATATCTAACAATAATATTAAAAATCTATAAAAAATATTTCAAAAAATCCGAAAATATAAGAAAAAGGTAGGAAAAAAGTCGAAATAGAAAGAAAAGAAGTAATCGGTTTTGATTAATTTATAAAACATACAAAAATCGGTATTTATCGAAACACGGGCAAATCAATCAATAAAAAGCGATAAACCAATCAAAAAAATTCGAATATACATAATAAAAAATTAAATAAAATCGTTCAAGTAAAAAATCGTACTAACCGATAACACAAAGAACTCAAAATAAATGATAAAAACGAAAACTTTGAAAAAATTATAAAATTCTTATTTATTAAAAAAAAAAAATACCTATACATATATCGAAGTTTTATAAATTGTTAATATAAAAAATCGATAATCGATACACATAAGACAAAAGTCAACAAGAGTGGTCTACAAAATACTTTCGAAAACTGCACGAATAATCGATAAATTTTGATATTTTTTGAATGATATATCGATGTTAATTTAATAATCGATAGAAATAATAATAATCGTAGATAAAAGTATACTAGAAAACACTAAATTCGATAAGAATTATATCCAAAACAATTAACAAAACTGTCCTAATCGATAAAAAATCGACTTTTCATTAACTGATCGGTAAAAGCATAAAAATACTCCAAACCCAAAGCAATAGATAGTGGCGTATAAATACCTAAAATAATCGACAATCAACGGAATTAATAATCGTCAATAACAACCAAAACGAATAGACAAAAGTCGAATAAGAATTATCTAAAAAAACTCTCGAAAATTGCACTAATAATCGATAGGAAATCGATTTTTTTAGGTTTATCAATGTAAGCAAAAAATGGTCCAGATCCCAATAAGTAGACAATGACCTATGAATACACAAAACAAATCGATAGTCGACTGATATAACAATAATCGATAACAAACGATAAGAATAGACGAAAGCCGACAAGAATTATTTGCAAAATACTTTCGAGAACCGCAGTAATAATCAATTTTGAATCGATTTATCGATATAAGGTAAAAATCTAAAACTCGTTAAAATAGAAACGATTAGAGGCAAGGAAATTTGTTAGCCCACGTAGAGCTCTCAAAAACTAACTTAAAAAGCAAAACCCTCTAAGCATACAAGTAATATATTCCGGACTACCATTTCTGGTTATCATCTTTGTATTCCATTAGGATGGCGGTGAAGGTCACGTCGGCACCGTACGTAATTTTGAATCGTCTGAAGAGGTTGTGGTCGTTTGGGATAATGGCACAGCTGCCAATTATCGTTGTGCCGGTGCCTATGATTTGCGCATATTGGACAGTGCACCGACTGGTATCAAACATGATGGCACTATGTGTGACACCTGTCGTCAGCAACCAATCTTTGGCATACGCTGGAAGTGTGCCGAATGCATCAATTATGATTTATGCTCCATCTGTTATCATGGCGATAAACATCATTTGCGTCATCGTTTTTATCGTATCGCCACACCGGGTGGTGAACGTATCATGTTGGAACCACGACGCAAATCGAAGAAAGTGGCAGTGCGTGGCATATTTCCAGGTGCACGTGTAGTACGTGGCGTTGATTGGCAATGGGAGGATCAAGATGGCGGCGTTGGACGTCGCGGTAAGGTGAATGAGATACAGGACTGGTCGTCGGCATCACCACGTTCGGCTGCCTATGTTGTGTGGGATAATGGCGCAAAGAATTTGTATCGTGTGGGATTTGAGGGCATGGCCGATTTGAAGGTAAAATCGAAATATGCATTTCAAATAAAAGCAGGCAACCAATTGTTTTTCTTTCCCACATTTAACTAGGTGGTTAATGATGCTAAAGGTAACACCGTGTATCGCGATCACTTACCATTGCTGGGCGAGAACGGGCCGGGCAAGGGGCCACATGGCTTTCAAATTGGCGATAAAGTTACTGTTGATTTAGATTTGGAAATTGTGCAATCGCTGCAACATGGTCACGGTGGCTGGACCGATGGCATGTTTGAATGTCTCAATAATCCGGGTATTGTGGTGGGTATCGATGAGGATCATGACATTGTCGTGGCCTATAATTCTGGCAATCGTTGGACATTCAATCCGGCTGTATTGACAAAAGTATCATCGCCAACTACAGCGCCGCCAGAGTTTCAAGTAGGCGATATTGTTAAGATTTGTTCGGATGTTGAAAGTATTAAAATGTTGCAAAGGGGGCATGGTGAATGGGCTGATGCTATGCAATTGGTGAGTTTGAGCTGAATGATTAATACATTTTTTTTTTTTTAATTTTGTATAATTGTTTTATACAGACTCTTGGAAAGTTGGGACGTGTGCAACAAGTTTATAATGACAATGATTTGAAGGTAGAGGTGGGCAATACCTCGTGGACTTATAATCCACTTGCAGTTACTAAAGTGGTGAGTATAAATAAAGAATGTTGAATAGACTGGTGCAAGGAACAAATAATCCGTGTTTGAGTATTTCCTTGCCAAAAGGCAAATGTTTGGAGTCAACAGCTTCTGATTTGAATGAAGGTGGTAGTTTTGTTCATGAAAAAACTTCAAAACTCATTGGAATTCAAAATTTTCCTTTCTTTGTTTAAAGTGTATTTTTAAAATCGATAACTTCTCAAAATCGATAGAAATAATAAACGTTGAAACAATAAAACATGAAATGAGTTTTAAGATAAAAAACTTGTTTTAACTCAAGTTTAACTAAAAATATATCGAAATTTAGAATACAGAAATCAATTCAAAATTATTTCCAAAAGACTTTTCCAAACTGTATTAACAATCGATAAAAAATCCTAATGTCCTAAAGTAGGAAAAACAACGATAACTGATAGAAATAAAAATAAAAGATAAAAACCCACATAAAAAGACAAAAGTCGATTAGATTAATCTCCAATGCACTAATTATTAATAAAAAATTATTTTTTTGCATTAGTAATTGTTAACCAAAAAAAATTGATTACCGATAGAAATAATAATAATAATGAATAAACATCAACTAGATTAGAAAAAATTTGCACTAATCGATAAAAAAAGTCGATTTTTTAAATGATTTGCCGATTTAAGCAAAGAAATGCTCCAAAACTAAAATAATATACAATGGGCTATAATAAAAAAAGATCGATAATCGACAGAAATAAAAAAATAAAAAATGTATTTTTTTTGCCTTAGGACTTCTTTATAAAACTTCCCAACAAGATTAAATTAAATCGAAAGGGGTCGATTCCTAACATATGACGATTTGACATGGAATGACCCATTAATTTTTTTCCATATTGAAGAAAAAATATAGGGTTCTAAAAAATTATATTAAGCTGGGAAAACAGCTAATTTTGTCGTTCGGAAAAATAATATCAATATAACTTAAAAAATAATAATTTGGCCCAGTCTAATGTTTAAGTGTGAATTTTATATTTTGAAGTGAAACTTCTTATAACAGAATCAAACTCGAGATTTAAGAAAAAGCAACGAAAATATTTATGTCCATCTTGAAATGATAAATTCATATGTAAATATCTCCCTCTATTTTATTTCAGGCTTCCGCTTCAGCTGATGGCAGCTGTGTACCGGTTATTTCGAGCGGTGAACGTTTATCTGCTATTTTAAAGAAGCTTTTCGAACCCAATGTATCAGGCGATGCCACAGAAGAATTTGTCAAAGCGGCCGCCAATGGTTATGCTGTAAGTTTACTTTGTAATACATATAAAAGGCTGGGAGTAAAAAGGAAACATATTTTTCATACAAGTAAAAGGGAATCTTGTTAAATGTTAAGAATAAAAAATTCTAAAGTAAAAGGCTTGCGAATAATTTGTTAACCATTAAAACATAGAAATATCATTAATTTTAGCAACAAATAAGACAAATCGTTTTTTCCTACAATAAACGATATTTCTTGCCTTAAAAAAAACGTTTTTTCTATTTTTTACTAAACAATTTTTGTTTCGCCTTTTTGTTCAAAAATTTTATAAGAACTCCTTTTACTCGCATTCAAAATACTAAGCATTCCCGAAATATATACCAAAAAAAGTATCGAATTGGTCAAGAAAACTCCCGAAGTTATCGCGAAAAAACCCAGAATTATCCCGAAAACATAGCCGAAATGATCCCAAAATGATTCCGAAAAAGTATTAAAAGTATCCTGAAATGATCCGATATATGGCCCCCTTTACTTTCTTTCAAAGTACTATATATTCCCGGAATAATGCCAAAAAAGTCCCGAAAAGATCCCTAAAGTGATCCCGAAAGCATTGACGAAATTATCCCATAAAGTCCCAAAATGATGTCAAAAGAGTCCTCTCTAGGAAAAGTATGAACAATATCCCGAAATGAGTCCAAAAAAGTCTGGTAGTAATTCCGATACAGTTCGGAAAAAATTCCATATAAGTCAGCAGGTGATCTAAAAAAAATTTTGGCAAAATTACCACCAAAAAGTCCCGAAGTGATCCCAAAACTCTTCTCGATTTTAAGCAATCGATTTCAATAAGCGTTTCCTTTGTACTTCCACCCTCGCATTTACCTTTTAACTAATTATGTATTTTTATTTTCCCCCGAAACCAGGCACGCTGTGAAGAATATCTCTCTGGTGCCGTACAGCCAGCCACTTCTAATGCCGCTTCTAGTGCCGCCGCTGCAGTTGCTGCTGGCACACAAGCTGCAGCTGTGCCCGATGTAAATGGCGTATTTGCTGGACATACTGCCCTACAGGCAGCCTCTCAAAATGGACACACCGATGTCATACAAGTTTTGTTACGTCACAATGTTGATGTTGAAATCGAGGATAAAGATGGCGATCGTGCTGTACATCATGCTGCATTTGGCGATGAGCCAGCTGTTATTGAAATACTTTCCAAAGCAGGAGCTGATTTGAATGCACGCAATAAACGACGTCAAACAGCACTACACATCGCGGTTAATAAGGGTCATTTGAATGTTGTGAAGACATTGCTCTCTTTGGGTTGCCATCCCAGTTTGCAAGATTCAGAAGGTGATACACCATTACATGATGCCATCTCAAAGGAGCACGATGAAATGCTTTCGCTATTGCTCGATTATGGCGCCGACATCACATTGACTAATAATAATGGATTCAATGCACTACATCATGCCGCACTTAAAGGTAATCCGAGCGCTATGAAAATACTACTTACGAAAACTAATCGTCATTGGATTGTGGAGGAGAAGAAGGATGATGGTTATACCGCATTACATTTGGCTGCTCTCAATAATCATGTGGAAATTGCTGAATTGCTTGTACATATGGGTAAAGCAAATATGGATCGTCAAAATGTAAATCTACAAACTGCACTACATTTGGCAGTCGAGCGTCAGCATGTGCAAATTGTTAAGTTGCTGGTGCAGGAAGGCGCCAATTTGAACATTCCCGATAAGGATGGCGATACACCCTTGCATGAAGCATTGCGTCATCATACGCTCTCACAGCTAAAGCAATTGCAAGATGTTGAAGGTTTTGGTAAACTTTTGATGGGTCTACGTAATCCAAATAACAAAAAGGCGTCGGCTTCAATCGCCTGTTTTCTTGCTGCAAATGGCGCCGATTTAACACTGAAGAATCGTAAACTACAAACACCGCTTGATCTGTGTCCTGATCCCAATCTCTGCAAAACTCTTGTCAAATGCTATAATGAACGCAAAACTGATGATTCTGAATTGCCTGGTAATGTTGCGGGCACAAGTTTGAATGCACGCACACGCGCTCTGGCAACTCCAGCAGTTGCTTGCGCTGCAAGCGATGCGGGTGTTAATGGCGGCGCAGCTGGTGGTGGTGGTGTTGCTGCTGCTGCTGGCAGTTTGCATGCTATGACAGTAAATGCGGCTGGTGTTGGGGGCAGCATGACAGCTAGCATGCATCAATCGGTATCGTCCAACTTGAATACAATGATGAAAGGTGGCAACGCCAGCGTTGGCATTGGTATAGCTGGCGCTAGTGCTGATTTACGCAGTAGTAATGCTGGTGGTAGTGGTGGCCTCAATAGCTTTGCTAATGAGCTAACACAATCACTGCATGCAGCAGCAAGTGATGCTGTAAAGCAGGCAACATTGGAAGAATGTCTTGTATGCTCGGATGCTAAACGTGATACGGTGTTTAAGGTAAATTACTTTATACCATTCATCAAAATTCATTTTATCATTTATGGTAGGTTTTTGGGATCATTTCGAGACTTTCGGAAATGTTTCCAGATAAGTAAAAGCAAAAGTTCCAAAGTGGGCCAAAAAATTCCGGAAGTAAACCCTAAAAGGACCGAAATTTTCCGAAAAAGGCCCAACATTATCCCGAAACAATGCCGAAATGATACCAAAAAGTCACGAAATTTTCCTCAAAACTCCTCTTCAAGATCTGGAAAAAGTATTGAAAATATCCCGGAATAGTACCGAAAAAGTTTCAAAATTATCCCAAAAGAGTCGAAAAATATTTATAGAGTCCCGAACCTATCCCGAAAACAATTCCGAAATTATTTAAAAAAAGTACTAAAATATTCCCGGAGAGATAAAAAAAGTCAGAAAAAGGCCCAAAATGATCCCGAAATAATGACGAAATGATCTCAAAAAGCCCCGATATGATCTGGAAAAAGTACTGAAATAATCCAGATGCAGTATGGAAAAAAACCGAAGTGATCTCAAAAGATTTTGAGAAATTATTGTTTTTATATCACCCCAAAATAGTCCCGATATGATCAAGAAACAGTTTCGAAAGTAAAAAAAAAAAAAATACTAAAATATATTTCCGAAATAATTCCTAACAGTCCTGAAATAATCCCAAAAAAGTCCTGAAGTGGTCCAGAAAATTCTCAAAGTGATCCCTAAAAGGCTCGAAGTGATCCTGAAAACATTCTAAATACTTCCCAAAATGATCCCGAATGCAATGCTGAAATGGTCCGGAAAAGTCACAGTAGTATTTTGGGGGGTTTTTCAGGATTAGTTCGGTACAATTTCAATATGGTATTTGGATCACCAGAAAATAGTCCCAACATGAAATGGCCCAAAAAATGTTCCAAAATTTTCCCAAAAAATTCGGGAAACCATTTAAAAAAGTCCCGGAATTATACCGAAATCATTAAAAAAAGGACTAAAATATTCCCGAAATGATACCTAAAAAGTCCTAAAATTATCCTAAAAAACCCCAAAGTGGTTCAAAAATTTCCGAAGCGATCTTAAGAGTTCCCGAAAATATTCCGAAAAAGTCCCGATATAATCTGGAAAATGTACTCAAATTATAAACTTTTTTTTTGGGTATTAGACCAAACTAATTGCTTCTCTTTATCTAGCCTTGTGGACACGTTTGCTGCTGCGACACTTGTGCACCACGCGTCAAGAAATGTCTCATTTGTCGTGAAACTGTCACGTCACGTGAGAAAATCGATGAATGTTTGGTTTGCTCAGATCGACGCGCTTCCATATTCTTTCGTCCCTGCGGCCATATGGTTGCATGTGAGAATTGTTCTGGTTTAATGAAGAAATGTGTACTTTGTCGTACACAAATTGAAGAGATGTTGCCGTTTTCGCTGTGTTGCGGCGGCGCCGGTATTGCTGAGAAGGTAAGTTAGCTCTTGCAAGTCGTTTAGGTTGTTTTAATCATTAAAATCTTGCTTTGCAGGTAAATGGCGGTGTGGCGCATTGTTTGTTGGACGATAAGTCTATGGAGATTCATTGCGTTAATACTTCGGGACATGGCGTGGCTATGAATAATACAGTGCCGGGCGCTATGGGTACACCCATTGCTAGCGCAAATCAATTGAATAGTCAAAATAATATATTGGCAAATAGTGCTGCTGCAGCAGCAGCCGCCGCAGGTGCGCCAACAACTTCTAGCGTTATGTCTGCACCATCTAATGTGAATAACTTTCAAATGGATGATGTTCAAAAACTCAAGCAACAATTGCAAGATATTAAAGAGCAAGTAAGTGATGAGTTTATAATGCGCTAATAAACAATATTCAATACAATTTTCTTTTTCTTTTTCAGACAATGTGTCCAGTTTGTTTTGATCGCATAAAAAATATGGTATTCCTTTGCGGCCATGGCACTTGTCAAATGTGCGGTGATCAAATCGATGGTTGTCCAATATGTCGCAAAACCGTGGAAAAACGTATTCTGTTATTTTAAATAGTGGAATCAGCACAAAAAATAATACTAGATGTTCTTGAATCAATATCAATTATATACCATAATATATGATATACTTATCGCTTTCCTGGTTTTATGACGCAATTGTAAAATATTAAGTTTTGGTGAAGAAAGTTTCAATATTTGTTGCGCATACGTTATGGACAATTGGAACAACTTCGCAAGCGTCTAGCGCGGAAACTATTTGTAATACAATTATAAAATTTATACACAGCAAAGATTATCAATTTTCTCGAAACTTGGAAATTGACAATTGCGTAATTATGGAACCATTGAAGCGATATGTATAGATTTTTGCATTTGATATTTCAAACTATATGTATGTGCAATTTGCAACTGCTTGTTGTTATAACATTTTGCCGCTCATAATACATAATCTTTATTACTGTAAACTTAACCTTTCGAAAAAAGTATACAATTTACTATTGTATATTTCAAATCTGCTGTACTCATCACAATTGATAATATAAAAAATATTGCATTGACAGACTTGAAATTATGAAATTTTTCGAATTTGAATGCATATCGACAACTGCGTTGGGAGAGAATTATGGAACTCGGCTGTTAGTTCGAAAACGAGCTGTTTTGAGTAAATGCTTGAAGAATACTCTACTTAAAACGGAAGAAAAAATATATATAATAAAAAATAATCTAAATGAATACTTAAAGAAACGTAATGAAATAAAATAAAAAATTGAAAGAAAAAAAAATTTTAAATACAAAAAAATTTAAAATAAATTAAAAAAGTGTAACAAAAAAAATAACCAAAAAAATATAAAATAAAGCTAAATAAGATAGAATAAAACAAAACTAAAATGAAAAGAGAAAAAATAAAATGATAAAAAAAATAAAATGAAACGAAAAATAAAAAAAACAAAAACTAATAAATAGATAAAATAAAACAAAATAAGTATGAAAAAAATATATATTAAACAAAAAATATTAAATGTAAAATAAAGTGAAATAAAAAAAATACATTAAGTAGAAAAAATAAATAAAAAACATACATATAATACTTCTATATGTGAAATGTTTTCGAACGGTACTAGCTTTTTGTGCCAATATGGGAGTATTAAAAATATGACAAAAAGAGAAAATGAAAAACAAAATATATAGGCAATTCACAAGATGTGTTATAGTGTATTGCACTATTTTGATAACACAGCTCTTGTGAGCACTATGATGAGTTGAACGGTCGTATCTGAAAGCTATGAATTGAATTTTTGTAAAAACTTTTTATGACAGCATGGAAATTATGACAGTTTTAAACTAATAGCAGATATGCGAATAGGAGATATCGTGAATTGCCTAATAGAAGTTTATTACTACCATTTTTTTGCTATTATTGAACATCAAGGTATTTTTTTCGAACTAATAGTCGAGTTATACAATCTTTCACATATATAACATAAAAAATGCAATTTATAAAAACATATATAATCATAACCCTTACAATTATTGATACAACATACAAATATGTTTGTAGTACTCAACTTAATTATAACAATTCGACTACTGAATGGAAGATCATCTTATTTTAAACTATTTTTCAAAAATGCCCCATCTCAGAATTGGTTTAAAGAACGCTCTATTTCAGTTTTTTTCAATGACCCCCAATTTCAAAGTTCGCTAGAAGAACGCCCTATCTCAGAATGAAGAGATAGGGCGTTTTTGAATCAAAATTTTAAATAGGGTGTTATTGAAAAAAAATCAGATATAGGGCGTTTTTGAAAAATATTTTTAAACATGCTGATCTTCGAATCAGCAGTCGAATTACTTTAGTTTTTTTTACTTAGCTTCCTGCATATTAGGTTGCACAGATTAGTGATGCTTACACAAAAAAAAAAAAAAAAAACAAATTACCCATATGCCTTGCATTAAAAAATGTTTACAAAATATTTTTTATTGTACTAATCGAATCATTCCTTCTTTTCTTCGCTTTTAAGTATAGTTGTAGTATTTTATAGTTTATTGATTTGTTTTCATACTTAAAAGAAGCAAACTAAAAAAAATGAAATCTTGAACTCAGCTGTCAAAATTCGCAATTGTTTTTTACTACTAAAAGTTATAAATTCTATTTTATTTCATAAAATAAAAACTTATAAGTTAACCGGATTACACATATTACCCTACATATATATACGCATTTACTGAAGTAGTTAATAAAGTTATTAGAACAAAAAATATGGTGTTCGTGATTTAATTACTCGCAGGTTTAGCATAGCAGGGCAACAAATTGCTCTCGCTCTGAATTTTACATTGCGCTGGAGGCTTACTTTATTCCACTTCTGAATTGATTTATTCCACTTCTGAAGAAAAAGAGGGTATACCACAGCCTATGTGATCACGTCGAACAGTATTTTTTTCCACCCTTGCCGATGCATTAAAAAGAAAACACTTCGTGATTACAATTTTTTTACACAATAAAATATATATTTTTGCTTATCATCTAACAATTTTGAATATACAATACAAATTATACAAGATCTAATGTTTGGAGGGAGGATTTTTTTTTACAAAAAATAGGACAAAATACTTAAAACGAAATACTTTTATCTGTGTGCCATTTTTCTCCACACAAGCACAAAACATTTCATCAATCACTCATACAAATATTTTAATTTCTTTACCAAATGCATCATATCAATTAGTCGATTGCAGTTTTAAACAAACTTCTAAGCTGATATTCAAGTCCGGTTTATATTTATTGACCAGTCTTAGTAAATTCAACTTTTTATGCTTTGAATTGTTGGACTCTAGTTCATAAAGTGTCGATAAATTTATTAATAAACTTTCATTGAGCGATTTTTGTGGATTCAAATTGATAGCGTGCTCAAATAGTTTGATAGCATCCTTTAATTTTCCTTCGTAGAGCAAACAAACGCCCATGTTATTTAGGATCATTGTATTGCCCGATTCCAAATGTAAGGCCTTTTGAAAAATCGTATAAGCGTTACGAAAATCATTTTCCGCCACAGTAATTAAACCTTTATCAACCAAGTCGCGTAAATCGGGTGTAGAATTGCTGAAAAAGTAAGACAATTTAGAAACGAGTTCAAAATTAGTTTTCAAACGTAAAAAAATAAAGTTTTTTTTTAACTTTCGAAGTACGGATTTTTTTAGCTTCAGACCAAATTCGCATTTTCGCAAAGAGGCTAGAATTATAAGAGGAAACAACTCAATTCATCAGTTCGTAGGTAAGGAATTCACCAGGCGGTAAGGGGAGTGGATGAAGTCAGTCTTATTATTCCAGCCTCTTTGCGCCAAACATTTCTCATTCAATATAGTTCAACACGACCTGAAAAATCCGCTGTTCGACTATTCTCTACATTTTACGTACATTTCACGCATACGACGTGCTTCTGCAAACTTTTGCTCTGCACCAAAAATATCACCAAGTTGCAAATAAATACGTCCCCAAGCGGAATATAAAGCACGACGTTCTTCCTTGCTTATATCACTGCTTTCGAGTATCATGCCACGTATGATGTCGTCAATCAAATTGAATTTCTTCATCTTGGACAAATAAAAATCGGAAAATAAATGTTTGAAATTGTTCAGTTAGGTACACTATATCGACTGCTGAGTGATATATCACCCATTTTAAAAATATTTTTCAAAAACGCTCTACCTTAGAATTTGTTGCAGTAACGCCCTATTTTAAAAGAGTTCAGGAGCACCCTATCTCAATGAAAATTCAATATATTTTCAGATAAGTGTAAAATATTTCGAAATAGGGCGATCTTCTACTCAGCAGTCCATATATATGCAATTTTATAGGGGTGTTCGAATCCAATCATTCGACGATTTAATATGGAATAACCCACATCTCCCATTACACAACAAAACCAAGTAAGACTCAATTATTTCCCCAACTACTTACTTGGTTTTGTTGTGTCACGCGAGACATACATACAAAAAAATATTCCCCTTACTATTAAAGCGCAATTGACAATGGAATGTAGTACGCGTATCTCCCTTCGATGCCAAAATTGTTCCGCTTCCTTTGGTTCACGACCAGCAAAATACTTTTTAATTTCATTGCATATTACATACAGCTCAGACAAGCGATCTAATCCAAGATGAGGATTACCCAAATAAATGGGTAACTCGGCGAGCAGTAAACGAAAGGAAAAGCATGCGATTGAGCCATTTTTGCCATTATACATTTCAGGATAAAACTATAAAAGTAAGAAAATGATTGGTATATCAAGTTTAGCAAATAAAGCTATCGGCGGATGAACTGTTTGCTCGGAAGAATGCTGTCTGCTGGTTAGAGGACACAGTTTAGGGGCCAAAGAAATTGTTTCCACTGTGTCGAGCTAGTACCACCCACCATGAATAGATGCGCCAACTAAGCAGGGCCAAGTACCGCGACTACAACAAATAATGTTCTTCCTCTCAGCCGCCGATATATGCGCAGAAGCTATTAACTTCACCTCATAATAAACATCTGGACGATTAAGCTGATCGAACGGCTCTGCTTCCGCTTTCAGCAAATCAAATTCCCCCAATTTGGCTAATAATGCCAAACGTGTAAACCACAATTGTAACGAGTGTGGCGAATGTTTAGCCGGTTGACCTGCACGACCATACCCCTGACCGTAAATGGTCAACAAACGTCCGGTAAGATTGACCGCGGCACGATAACAACCAGCACTGATTAGAGTACGCAACCCACGTTCGTCTTGTGTCACATTGTCTATGCCAAGTATTTTACGTTGCGCCAATTCGGCTTCACCCAAATGCTTAAGCACTGCATCTGCAATAAGATCGGGCTGCATAGCAATAGGGGAAAACAAAATCAGTGAAATTAATTAATGAGAATGAAGGACACTCCTACCAAATCATTTGGTGTTTGAATGCCTGGAGTTGTTAACAATGGCGGTCGCACGCCCACACTGCCACCTCTCTCTACAGTTGCTGAAGGCTCCCAGAAATTGCGCACATAATCGCTTACTTTGAGTTCATCCTCACTATCTGTGGGACTTTCAATATACTCGGGTGCAATGAATGCTCCACTGAACGTATTTGCTGTTAAGTTGCTTGCTGCGGTTTGCGACGTTTGTTGTTGTGTACGTGGCGGAGGCAAAGGTGTCGTTGGGGCACCAGTGGAGGTTTCTAAATATTAAAATATATATTTTAAATGCTATCGATTTGTGTACGCATACATACCATTCTCATTGGTCGTGCTCTTAGCAGCCAATTCGTCGAAAAAACTAGGCGGATCATCGGCAAAATATTGACTCAGGCTTGGATTAGCTGGTGCAGTGTTTTTTTGATCCATACCGATGGCAATTTATGATATTTTTGTATAATTTAAGCGATTGTAAACAAATTGTGCAGAAATTACGTTTTCCTACAATTCAATGAAAACAAATAAATTTCCACAGCTGACTAGGAATGGGAGTTCTGGCATGACTCAAATACATATCGATAGATATATTTTTCTACTCGATAGCAATCAGTGAACAGATAGTGAATAAGTGATAGGTAAAATAAAAAAAAATTTATAATAATAAATAATATTAAAAATTAATTTAAATGAAAATAATAAAAAATTAAAATAAAATAAAATTAAAAATTTAAAAAATTATATAGTTGTAAAATAAAATAAAAACAAATTAAGAAAAGTATAGTTATATGAAGGAAAACAAAAAAAAATTAATTAGAATAAAATTAAATTGAAAAAATTTGTAAAAATATAAAAAAATTTTAAAAATAATAGAACAAAATTAGTTAAATGGAGAAAAAAAAATAATTATAAGGTAATTGCTCTTATTTTAATCAACATACCCCCTGCGGGTTAGGGGTTTAGAATATGCCCGAGGTAGGCATACCGGTCGTAAGAGGCGACTAATATGCACATAGGTAATTGACGTGCTACTCGATGGTTGATCTACGGATATGATGCCTCTCACCTCTCATTACCCATCTTCTCCTTCCTCATGGATGGAGGGATGCCATAACCTAGAAGGTTCCACTGGTCATACCAAATCGCTACCACGACAGTCGGGCAGTACCGCAAGGGAGTACCGCAGCGTACCGGGGTCATATCCGGCCAAGGACTGTCAACTTCGGCATCACTCCCCAAAACATTCGGGGAGTGTTTTGTTGTTAACAACAACAACAACAACAACAACAACAACAACATTTTAATCAACATAATCGTTTTACTCATGCATCCCGAAAATTGCATTTTCATGCTGGCCGAAATCATACTAATCAGAACAAGTAAGGAAAGCTGTCTTCGGCTGTGCCGAAGGCTAAATACCTTTCATGAATAAGCGTCACGATTTTCACTGTTTGATCCCCAGTACAGCCTGTGTGAATTTAACTTTAGCTCATACCGAAATTATCGGAGCTATCGATTATATGGGGACGATGTGTTATATTGGTCCAATCTCATTGATTTTTAACATCGACATTCCACATTCTAAAATAGCAACATTTACGAAATTTCACGTTCCTACCGATATAATTACAGGAGTTATCTACCAAAATCCGTTTATCGGAACAATCGATTGTATGGGGGCTATGTGAAATATTTATCCCAAAATAGCACTACGTCCAAAATTTCACGTTCCTACGTGTTTAATTACAGGAGTTATAGCCCAAAATCCGTTTATCGGAATAATCGATTGTATGGGAGCTATGTGAAATATTTATCCCATCTCTATGAGTTTCAACATCGATATTTCACATATAAAAATAGCAATACTTACAAAATTTCACGTTCCTACGTGTTTAATTACAGGAGTTATAGCCCAAAATCCGTTTATCGGAATAATCGATTGTATGGGAGCTATGTGAAATATTTATCCCATCTCTATGATTTTCAGCACCGATATTTCACATATAAAAATAGCAACACTTATAAAATTTCACGTTCCTTCGTGTTTAATTACAGGAGTTATAGCCCAAAATCCGTTTATCGGAATAATCGGTTGTATGGGAGCTATATGTTATATTGGTCCGATCTTGCTGGTTCCGACAAATGATTCCTATATTGGAAAATGGTGGCCGCATACCAAATTTCAGCCAAATATCTCAAAAACTGAGGGACTAGTTTGCGTTCAAACAGACAGACAGACAGACAGACAGACGGACAGACGGACATGGCTAAATCAACTCATCTCGTCATCCTGATCATTTCGGTATACTTATTGATGGGTCTATCTCTTCTTCTTTTCATATTTACAAACATCGGACCAAAGTTATAATACCATTTCATGTTCATGAAAGGTATAAAAATGCCAGGGTGCTAAGGAAACAAATACTATGGCCCGTAGTCATAGTCAAAGTTACACATGAGTTTAAGTTAGTTAAAGCATTTTTGACGGATAGCACTTGTAAAGTTATGTCAAAAAGCTGTAACTAACTTAAAATCATATTTTATTTCGACTATGACTACGGGCCCCTGCCTTTATCACAACATGAAAAAGCATCTGTGAATGAATAAGAGAAAGAAAGAAGCATACGAAAAATTTCCAAAAATCATTCGAAATTTTTTGTTTGCTTGATTTTTCGTGTTTGTATAAATACAAATAGTAGCTACTTTCTGAAGAATAAACTTGACACAATGGAACGTAAAATCGGAGTGATTTGAAAATGAAGGCAAATGATAAAATAGAGGGTGTCATGAAAATAATGCGGCTATAAATTTGTAGTTGGAGTTATACAGAAAACTGTTTAAATAACACCTTTATGTTACATTTTATGCTTCCCAAAGACAATCAACCAAAGTCGCCTATGATAGCTTGTTCCGGAAGTCCTTGGTATAGCTGTTGGTAGAAAAATAATTGAAAATTTAGATGAAGAATTAGAATTTTTTTCGTAATATCGATTTTAATTATTTTTGCAAAGGGTTATTTCTGCTCAAAACGAAAACAAATGCCATAAAAAATCGAGAAGGTAATAGCGAAAATATTAACAGATCAGTAATCCCAATTTTGCCTTATCTCAAAAACTGAAATTTCAAGATATCATGAAAACTGTTCTACTTTTGAATAATATGATTATATATTCGGAATCAACAGTAAATTCTACATAGGAATCATCTATTAAATATCAAGTATATGGAAATTTTCGAAAACTTGTCGGGTAATAATAGAAAATTCTTGATTGAGGACTTTCAATAAAACGTGGCTTATAAAGTCAAGGGCACATCACAATGTTGTACTGACGTGCTTAAAATTTTTGTAACTAAATTACCTACAACATAGGAGGGCTAACTTTTTTTCGTCCATAGAATTGTTCTGATTTTTGTACAAATTTCATTTATTTTTGAAAATTTTTTGAACATTTTTTGGCATAGTGGCTAAACTACTGAAGATACTTATAAAGATAAAGGCAAAAAATGTTTATGGGAATTAGTATAATTTGTAATTCAACAGTTTGAATCGGAAAAATGAAAAATACGAATTTTTTACGTACCTGTATGAAATAATGTCTAGCAAAAATGGGAATTTTCATATTTTCAACGATATCTCGGAAACTAGATCTGCGATATTCCGAATCAGCAGAAAATTTTACTTTAAGGAAGGTCCATTTTATTCTTGGAGACTAAAATTGATCTAAATTTGTTGTTGTTGTTGTTGTTGTTGTAGCGAGGTGTAGGCCTGCCTAAATGTCAGACAGGGTCACCCCGAATGTATTGCTCTTGGCCGGGTCGATATAAGAAAACGGCCGGGGTCGTTTCGGCACGATGGGTACAGCGCAAGTACTGGTACCGTTCTCGTAGAACCGGCAATACAGGAAACTAGCCATGTAGGTCATTTAGCGTTACCCAGGGTGCACCAACGGGGAGGCAACCAACTCTTACACCTACTCTTACACATCTAAATTTGTCGAGCAGTGTTATTTTTAATAGAATAACTCAATGTTACTCATACGCCGTGTATGACCAATAAAAAGTACACTGTACATAAATGGAAACATTTCCGTTTTTACCATCTCTGGTTAAATCTAACCGCGGTTTGATTGACATATTTGGTATTTGGTACGGTTAGCTGAATATTTTCAATCCCATTGTAAAAATTGACCGGATTCCGGGACTGACAACCCTAATTTCAAATGTTACTCTGTGTTTCGAATATACTTCGTGTTGCGTCCATAGTACAGGTCTACAAGTAAGTTATCCTTATTTCTGTCTCTTTCTAATACACCCAATTTTGACACTGTAGACAGTGTCAAACTAGCTTAACTTACACAGCAACCCGAGGCCCAGGGTTGAAATTTCCAAGAAGAAATGGAGTGAAATCTCCATACAGGGTTGCCGTGTAGGTATATTTTTAAAGCAATTTAGTATGGAAATGTAGAACAAAATGTATGCCTATGAACTAAACAAATTTTGTTATTTGGATAAAATTGATTGTTTTTTTATGAAAAATAATGTCATTTCAATTATATGAACTATAACTATTTGAATATCAATATATTTTGAAGTTTTTATACATTTCAATATTTATTTTGATGATAAATTAAATGATTTCAATATATGTACATATTTTATGAATAAGAATATTTTGAAATACATTGCAGACGTGAAATGCAACCCTACATATGTACGTACACATGTGTGTGTATACACAACTGTTAGTTCAAACGAAGCAGTTGATGAAGTGAGTCGTTTCAAAAAAAGTTTATTTTAATATTTAATTTTATAATACAATTTCGGCTAATAATTTAATTTATTTACAAAGAACAACATTTTTCCGTCTTTCAGATATTTTTGCGAAGTTAAAGTGGAAAAAAATAGTGTGTGTAATAAAGTTGTTCGTTTCCAGAAATGCCCGACCATTGCTGTATTTTAGAATGCGGATTAGGAGTCCCGCGATACCCTTTTCCAACAGAAATGCCAAGGTGAGTGTATAAAGTGACTTAAGGGTCGAATACATAAAGCTTTGTTAACCTCGCCTGACATTTTCTACCTCAAAACTTTGCATCCAACTTCAGAGGTATGCTACAATGAACGCCTTGACGCTACTCTTTTATACATTTGTTTTCGTTATTTTTTTCTTTGCATTCGTATTGTTTTAGTTAATTTATTAATTCAATATAGAAAAAATGAATTAATTGTTATTTCCTCCAACTTTTTATTCCTTAATTAAAGCAAAGTCATCAAGATCTGATTGTCAAAGCAAGCAAAGCAAGCAAAATTTGAGAGTTTGCCAAATTTTAACCTTGCTTCAACTTTGAGGTCTCCAATTTGCCATGCTTCGTTTAAATACGTATACTGAACTTTTCTGTCAAAGTCAAAGTTTGAGGTAAAGTCAAAATAAAGCTTTATGTAACTGACCTTTAAGTTTTAAATATGAGAAAATATTCTTTCAATAATTCTTGTTAAGTTCTTTATGGGCAATTATTGTGCATAAATTCAGATATTAGATATTATGCCATTCATAATTTTCTTAGCTTTATACAGTTTGAGTTTAGTAAAAAAATATATATGTATACATATAAACCCATTTATTTTTAAGTATTGTTATTTAACCATTTAAGTTTATATGGTGTAAATTAAAGCAAAAAGCTATTTAAGAAATGTTCTACATGTATACTTAATATTTTTTAAATATTTGTTTTCAGAAAAAATTGTATCCCTAACGGACCAAAACGGGTATTATAAAAAATGTGTGTTTATTGGTAAAGATTCCTGCTTTTTATTTTTGATCTTATATAAATTTTATTTTACAACGCAATGTTTTTTTGTTTAATTTACAACGCCGTTTTCCTTTTATTTTAAAATGCTTTTTTATTATATAAAAAAAAAAATTCTTTTTAATTTACCAAACACTTTTGGTTTTTTTTTTTACTTTTTTTATAATTTATATTTTTGTTTTCGATTATGTTTCATGCCAACAACACTTTAATTCTACCTAAAAAACCAAAACTGTCATTGCAGCAATAACCACTTATGCGGTTATCGCTTGTTTCAACAGATATTTTCGTTATTTTCCTACAAGAACGCGAGCAGGTAGTTAGCATAGCTGCTTGACCTGCTCCAACCATCAATGACAGTTTTACAGGGTTATGTCCATTTTAGCTGTTGTTGCATATTGTTATATTCCCACACAAAGAATGTATGTATATATCAGTGAACTAAACAAGCTGTTTTGTTTTTTAAAGAAACCCTTTGTGAAAAAGCTCACTAATCTTAAATTTTTAATATATTACTATTAAGAATGTGTGAGGATAATGATTTAGTGCACTGTGTCCAATTATAGTAACTTTTTTATGTTTGAGTTATGGGACTCACTTATTTTCTTTATTTATTTATTTAAATAAACAATAATTTTTTATACAAATATGTCTGTTTATTCATTATTTAATGGAAAATTTGGTGATAAGTCTCAACATTAACAGCGAGGGTGCAATACGTCGTCTTTGTTGTCGCTTTTCCTCGAGTTTAATGCAAGGTAATAATAATAATTATTTAATTGCTATGATTATTCATAACAAAGCTACGCGATCTATCACGCCCGAGCAACGAGGAGGAACACGCATCAGAAACAGTTGACAATTATTCCAAACCCAAAGGATGCGGTGTATGTTTGGTGGAAACGCCATATAAGCAACTTTGTAGCAGCACGTGAACACTCCCTTATATGCACGCCACGCACACACAAAGTACAAAAAGAAAATAAGCACAGGCATCTATGAAAAAACACATTTAAATGGTGGGGCACTTTACTAATATATGCTGTAAGTAAGAAAAATGCTTGTTTATTAAAAATATTCACAGAAATATATACAATTAGCAAGTTGCGTTTTATGTAAACAAAGAAGAACAAGAGAGTTGTCATGGAAATATCAACCACAGGGTTGCTTTTCTGCGTAGTGCTAAAAGTTTTAGAAAGTTTTAGAAAATATGAAAAAATTTTCGCTAAACAAGTAAAATCTTTGTACAAACATTTCCAGATCAAATTAGTTGCTATAATAAATAATTTTCGGCACATAGTTTCTATTATTTATGAAGTTATTAAACATTTGTCACAAGCTACTACTACTTTTATTTTGGTCCTAACGAATGACACCCTTCGTTGAGTGGCTTCCAATAAGGGGAACCCGATCAGGTGAGCACAGCTGTTAGTCAAACAGCTGATTCATATCTTACTTGTACAGTTGTACAATGGTTGCGTCCCAATTCCACTGACAGCTCTTGCGAGAACAACACCGTTAACGACTGCTAGCTATTTGACATCAGTAGTGAAAACCAAGAATTCGATGATAAAGCAAGTGCGATGAACAGAAGCGGTTACTTGAAAATTAGCAAGTGAAGTGAATTAAGCCAAAGGCAATACATATATGTAAAAAAAATGGCAAAATAATAGAGCACAGTGTTTAAATTATGCATAGAAGAGTAGAAATAAAAGCTATTTAGAATATAAAGTTAAAGCATAAAAGTGAACAATATATTAAACGGTGAAAAAAATGCAGAAAAAATAAAAATTGATGTAAAATTATACACCTACATAAAGATATGTGTATGTAGGTGCAATATGAAAAACAACAACAATAAAAATATTACAACGTAGTAGAATAGATGAAAATATCTGCTCAAAACCAGAAAAATAATGAAATAATGCTATTACAGAGTAGAAAAAGTGAAAAGTGTTAAAGAAATATTAAAATTAGTTCTACAGCTTAAACGTAGAAATAAAAAACAATTGAAAAAAGGTAAAAAATATTTTTAATTTATTATAAAAGAGTTTTTTAAGATATTTAATTATTAAAAACTGAGTCTGCTGCTGCTGCTCCTACTCGGGCAGCATGCATATTTTAAATCTTATGACAAGGATAGGCTGCTGCTACTGTTGTTGTTGTTGCGGTTGCTGTCGCTGCACCGAAATGGCACAAGAAAAATCAATTTTTCCGACGATCTCTCTACACACACATTGGGCGCATATATGTATGTTTGTAGGTTTAAGTGCTAGTGTACTAAAATGCTTGACGTTTAAATCTTCGTAGAGGAATTCAAGTATTATTAAACAATATAAGAAAGAAATTAAAAAAACTCATTGCTATATAAATAAATTTTTTTATATATATGAATGCTTGCATACATAGGCACGTACATATACATACATACATTTGTACGGCCGAGCCCCAAAGCAAACGCTTACATGCCGGCTGAGTGAATTTATAATTGAAAAAGAGAGGTGAATAAGTGTGCAGCGACATGCTGTGGTGCATGTGTACACGTTAGGGTGTGTTACCTTTAGGCGAAATTTTATACCTACTATGTTAAGTTCTCCCCGTGCTTGAAATTCAACTGTTCCTTATCTTCGTTGCTCCTTAACTTTAACTTCCGTTCCTTTCCCAAGTTTCGTTTTCTCTTCTTTTTGGCGGCACTTGCATATGCACCGACGGCTCGAAGTTAGACTGCAGAATTGGAGGATGCATTTCTTTATGGGAATTGTACCTTGAGCTCTCCTTCACATTCAGGGAAACTGTAGGGCAGACGAACTTGCTAGGCAGGGTACGACCAAGCAGGTTCTTCGGTATAAAGAACGCTTAGGTATGCCCTTTGCCAAATGCAAACTGATGCTGAAGGAGCACACACTCTGTCAAGCCAGCAAAATATGGCTACAATCCCCAGGGTGCCGGATATCCAAACAAACCTGGTCAAAATTAGATCTTAAAAAATCTAGCCACATTTACGCCCTAGAAAGAAGGGCAGGTATTTGTTTCCTTTAGGGCTCAACTGCTAATAAATTAGCTAAAATTATGGGAGATAGCACAAAAGACGGGGTTTGGGCTCAGGAAGCGCTTTTTTAATTTTTTGTTTTAGTGAAAAGTTATGGTCAAAAAACTGAAAAATGACCCGAGTCCGATACCAAAATTGGGGCGGAATCCATGGTATTTATGTGCGAAACACCTTTCTGAGTTGGCGGCCTTCGGCCGCGATTTTAAAAAGTAACCCTGGGCTACGCCATCCCATGTCCGGACGTGTGGCATAACCGTGGCTACCGCCACGGCGTCACTTCTTTTGCACGTTTTTAGGGACAGCCTAATAAAATTACAACAACCACATGAAAACTTGAAACTTTGATTGCAAATATCTCTTCAGAGACGCAAAATATTAAAAAATCGCTTCCGGATTCGTGATCCTGAGGCCGAGTTGACCCCTAAAGGAAACAAATACCGAAGGGCAATCTCCATATTAATAGGTGTTTTAGCCGGGCACTGCCTAATTGGTAGGCAAGCAACAAGGCTAGGCGTTCCCTACCGACGATGCTGTAGGAGTTGCAAAGATGATGAGGAGGAGGAAACGGTGGAGCACCTTATCTCAATGCGCTTTTTGGGAGTTCTTTTCCTGGATAGCCAACGCCAGGTCGCGGAGCTAGACGTAAGAGACTTAATAGCCCTTTTTGTTGAGTGCCGGACTGACTTCCATTTCCATTACTTTCATTTGACTTTCCCTTCCCCTTTCCCTTCCCCTTTCCCTTCCCATTCCCCTTCCCCTTTCCCATCCCCTTCTACTATCCATTTTCCCTTTCCTTTCCCCTCTCTTTTCCATTCCTTTCTCTTCGATTCCTTTCCCTTCCCTTAATTTCCTTCGCTTTCCTCTCCTTTCGATTCCTTCCCTTCCTTGATTTCCTTCTCTTTTCGATTCCTTGATTTCCTTCCCTTTTCATTACTTCCTTTTCCTATGCTTTCCTTTCCCCTTCATTCATTCCATTTCGTTCCACCTTATTTCCGAAACTGTGTTTCTTGTTTCTTTTCTTTACCCTTCTTTCTCTTCGGTTTTGTCAAGTCATTGTTTTTCCTCTTTTTCTTTCATTTTGCTCTCCAAAAAAAATTTGGCTGTCTATATTTTATTTTATTTTGTTTCATCTCATTTTATTTCATTTGATAAGTTTTATATTTTCATTTTTTTTTTTGTTTTATTTTATCTAATTTATTTTAATTTTATATGGTTTCGCTTAATTTTATTTTATTTTGTTAAAATATTAGTCGACTAACCCCGGAATTCTGTAATTTTGTCTCATCTCAAGTCACAAAAATGAGATCTGTCATTTGAGGTTTGTAATTGGACCACATGGAATTGGAACACGAATTGTCTCTATTAGTGACTATTGTCTCTATTAGTGACTATTGTCTCCTATCATTAATAAAATTACTCTAAAAAAATGAAACACCCTAATGTACATATGCATTTATAGAGCTCAACAAAGGTAGTGTTGAAAAAGGTATAAAGTTGTGGTGACGTTATGTTGGCGTTTCCAGAAAATCAATATGCCAAGTGGCTGCACGACCAAAGCAGCAGTGCAACCAGGCAAATCCAGTTGCATGCTTATCCATACATATAAAAAGGGTAGTGTAAATGTAGGTTGGTTTGGTATTTAAATATGTATGGAAATTAGTAGGTGTCGTGTGACACGACATTTTGTAATTTTAGTAGGTTCACTTGTTTGCTATTTAAATTTAACATTTAATGAAATAGCAATCAGGAAGGATTAGGTTATTTCTCAATTTTGAAGTCATATCATAACTTGTTGGAAAGGAATTTTGTACCCTTTCGCTTAATAGAAAAAATGACAGTCTACTTTTACTGCCACCACTGTATAGTCAGTTAATAAAAAATTTACTTGGAGTTTAAGTTGGACATCTGGTAATAAATCAGTGTAAATTTCATTCAATTCTTTAAACCGGGTTTTGAGTGATGCGCGAACAAACATACCGACTTACAGACAAAAATTATATAAACTGTTGTTTTGGCTTCTATGAAAGCACAACATTTTTCAGTCACAATTGTATGATGTGTAAAAATATATTTAAACTGGAAAAAATTACTTTATGGAGTACCTCTTTTATTCAACAAGTTAGATATCACTGCTTAGTCCGGTTAAAATAGACATAAAAATAGTAGTGAAACAGCAATAGTTCCCACAGAGCCCAATTTTGGTAGAGTGGTTAGGTTCGCCCTCAGAAAGAAAACTTTCAAAGTCCCCATCGATCCCATGTCGGGGTGAAAAGTCAAAATTTTTGGTTTTTTGTACTTTTCTCAAAAACAGTAAGTTCTTTCGAACCAGTTTCAGGTACTGTTGTAGACCTGAAATTTTTCTACAAAAATGTTCCAAGAATTTTTTTCTCTAAGAGTAACCAGTTCTGAGATATCGCGATTGTAAAATTAGCTCTGGTAATTATATAAAAATATATACTCCATACTTGGTAATCCTTTTAGGATTTTTCTCGAAAACTTTAGTATTAGTAGAAAATATTTCGTTTACCGTTTATTTGTTACAAAGTTCCTCATCGACAAAGAAAATAGTTTTTTTTTTTTAAACCAAGGTATAGTTCTCTGGCTAGAGCCTTTTCTCCATGCACAATGTCTGGGAAAATTGAGTTATAACAAAAATTCCCACAGAGCCAAATTTTTGTGAAGAGCTTAAATTTGCCCTCACATTAGCACTAATGGGATCGATGGAGACTTTTGAAGTTTTCTTTCTGGCGGCGAACCTAAGCTTTCTATATAAATTTGGCTGTGTGGGAATTATTGCTATTTAACTACTATTTTTATGTCTATTTTGACCGGACTAGTAGTTGAATTAAACAAAAAATGTTGCTGGCACGAAAAAAAAATTTAAAGTATAATCACTGCATGTCACTTCTTTGCATAAAGATTATTAATAAATTTTGTTTGAAACAACAACAATGTATGTATGTCATAATGCATATATACCGCAATGAAAACTATTGCAGTAGCTGCATATTTTTAAGTTTTCCACAAATAGATTTTTTTCAAGATTGTTTTCATATGCATTTTGTGTTACATTCGCCGGTTCGGAAATCCCCTAACCATTTAACATGTATGCGCTTAGGCACGTAGCACAAATTTGTTGAATAAGGGTTAAGAGAAATTTATAAAAAATTGAGTACGTGACCTATGCTAAATGCATGTATGTTACGGTGGGGCTAAAAGAAATTGATTTTCGAATGTCTACATTAAATAACGAACTTTGACTATAAATATCTTTTTAATGGCTGGATAAATGAATAAAATGTATAGGAACTTTTATGTCGAGCGTTAATTTTTGTATATAAATATTTAAATATCATTCAATAACTTTGTTTTCTTAGTGGGCTATAGTATTATTTCAAAATTTTTTTTTTTTTTCGTATGACCTTGAATAACTTTGTAATAGTCAAATTAATGAAAAAAGTATATCAGAATTTTTTCGCAGAGTGTTCAACTTCCTAAAAGTGTTGACAAATGAAAACATGCGCTGAGCATATCTATCCCATTGGTCTAAAAACTCATATTCCCCATTTGTAATAATACCTTTTTTTGGCTCACCCTAATATTCCTACAATATGTAGTTAGTACATATACCCATATGTGAAACATTTTATAGCCACTCACTGTGATTGCAGTATCAGTATCAGTACCAGTTTAAATTACGCACTTCCGTCGTCATGTCTTCTTTGTGTCGTATTTTGTATCAAAATTTATGTCGCACTTTTGTATTGCGTAGGTTCATGTAAATAGCTAAAAATACTTTTTTTAACTTACATAAATACCATGCCAGTAAAACATCTATTTTTTATAACTAAAATATAACTAGTCCAAAAGAGAGCAGTCTTGACTGAGTTATTACTTAGTTATTATTATTTTTTGAAACGAAACAAACCCCGAAACAAGAAATTTTTTATATACAAACTAAAGGGCCCGGCAGACGTTGACTGCTTCCCTGCTCTTTCATCCTATGCTCTATCTGCCTCTTTCACCCTTTTTTTCTCTTTCATACCTTTTTTTTCTTCTGCCTATTTCTCGTCCTATTCCTATTCATATTACTATCCTTAGGCCTATCGCCAACCATATTCTATCATTAATAGTTCAAGAGAGACTAGTCTCATTTATTTCTTCACCGATTTTTAATATTATACCATAAACACTTCCAGAGATATCCAACGGCTCCTTTTTCGTTCCTCACCTCCTTTTTTCTAGAGGTAAGATCAATATCTTTACAAAATCTTCAAAATTCTACCAAGAATACTTCCAGAAATATGCAGTAAGAAGAATTTCATTTGTAATACAAATTTTGTATGGAAAGTACCACACCCACATCATCCAGTGGTTGGGATTGTAAATTTAAACTGTTCTCAAATGCACTTGAGAGCACACTAAAATCAATCATCAATATTGGTCCAAACTTTGAGAAGGAGTATAGTGAAAACGGAAGCACAGCAGATTTTTATATATAAAGATTTGGGACACACTAATGTGTACAAGTAGATACTCGTTAAATTAGATATCTCGCTTTTGTTGATCTTCGCCGAGAATCGAAGTCAAGTGTCTTGAACGCCCAGCCCAGGTGTCGTCTTATTACAGCTTAGTTCTATTACAGTAGTTAAAGTATCTTCGCTGTTGGATTAACTGCAGGAGTTTGTTGTTGTTAAACAAAAAATTTTGTTTGATCAACGAAAAACTCTGTCAGTCCTACTAATTTAATTGGATAATGCACTAAATTTAAAATGACAATTCCTTCGCTGTTGAATTAACTAGAGCAAGTTGTCGTTTTTACACAAAATTTAGTTTGATCAACAAAAATTGTGTCAGTTTTACAAAATTTTGTTAATTAAAATTTGACAAATCAACAAGTGAATGTAGTTACTTCAACAAAAAATTCCGTTCAAATGAGTAAAATTTCATCAATTTAACAAAATTTGTCCCAACTTCAGGATAACAGTACGAGATTGTTAATTTTACTACTGTAAGTTTTTTCTGTGTAATCTTTTTCTTTATGCGTTTGAAAATGTTTTGTGTTCAGCCATTTGAGTTCAGCGACGTTATGGGCCGCCGTAAAATCTCTGTTCATTACGTATTTGTTTGTTTGTAATTTTTTGTAATTTTATTTGTTTTTTAATTGTTATTTTAAGTTCTAGTTTCATTGGTTTTTGTTCGCATTTATTCAACTTGAAATCGTTATCAATTTGTATACTTTGTTAAAAGTTGAAAACTTCGCTTTTGAGAATAATTATGGAAAGCTTCGCGTTGGCGCAGACAAATATCGAGGTACATATGTATGAGTAGCGGTGTTTTCAAAACATTTGTCTCTATACAACATATAGACAAGTTTGTTCGCGCATCACTCACACCCCGCTTTATAGAATGGAATGAAATTTTTTTCAGTGTATTCTTAGATCACTGAGCTTAAATTTAGCATACATTTTACTGCATGAAAATGTTTTATTCTTTCTCCAAACAGTGATGACAAAAAAAGTTCACTCAAAATATACTAGTAGGTACATAGAAGTTTCTAATTATGTACATACATCACCTTTAAAAGTATTCTTAAATAAAAATAAATCGATAAATCCTTTGCGCTAATATTCATGAAAACAAAAGAACAAAGAACAATGTAGTTAATTGTTGTCGAGTCCATAAAACAATCTTTTTTTTACCTAAACGTATGCAAGTATTTGCGATTAGCTTTGTTGTTGTTGTTCGACCTTGCCAAACGCTTAAGTTAAACGCTCAAAGGCTCATTGCAACAGTATTATGCCTTAACAGTAAAAGCGTTTGTGGGCCTGTCTTATACTTGAAGAATAAAGAAAAAAAAAATTAAATTAAGTAAAACGCTGCAACAGCTTTGACTTCGATGAGGGCTGTAGGGTACTTGAACTTCAGCAAGGTCGGTGTGCTTAAGCGAGTAGAAGCGGCAAACGATAGAGGGTGCACCATGCCAACGCAGAAATATTTTATGATTTTACACTTTTCCAGCCAGCGCAATTATTTCATATGTGTGTGGGATTTTTCGGTTTCTTTTTCTTTATAGGATTTATGTTTTATTGCATGCGCTTGTTGCTTTCTTTATTTAAAAATATTTTTTTCTTATACGTATGTATGTATATTTGTTTGTTTGCATTTTCTCATTGTATTTTCAAGTGTAGGGTCAATGATATTGCTTCCAAATCATTGTTGCTGCGAAGTTAGCGTGGGTTTCGAAATTGTATTAAATACTAGCAGACACAGAAGTCGTTGTCCTGCCAAAAATGTAGTTTCCTGCATGCATCCCTATTCTCATACCAAATCTATCCCAATCCCTATCTCTATCCCTATCCCTATCCCTATCCCTATCCCTATCCCTATCCCTATCCCTATCCCTATCCCTATCCCTATCCCTATCCCTATCCCTATCCCTATCCCTATCCCTATCCCTATCCCTATCCCTATCCCTATCCCTATCCCTATCCCTATCCCTATCCCTATCCCTATCCCTATCCCTATCCCTATCCCTATCCCTATCCCTATCCCTATCCCTATCCCTATCCCTATCCCTATCCCTATCCCTATCCCTATCCCTATCCCTATCCCTATCCCTATCCCTATCCCTATCCCTATCCCTATCCCTATCCCTATCCCTATCCCTATCCCTATCCCTATCCCTATCCCTATCCCTATCCCTATCCCTATCCCTATCCCTATCCCTATCCCTATCCCTATCCCTATCCCTATCCCTATCCCTATCCCTATCCCTATCCCTATCCCTATCCCTATCCCTATCCCTATCCCTATCCCTATCCCTATCCCTATCCCTATCCCTATCCCTATCCCTATCCCTATCCCTATCCCTATCCCTATCCCTATCCCTATCCCTATCCCTATCCCTATCCCTATCCCTATCCCTATCCCTATCCCTATCCCTATCCCTATCCCTATCCCTATCCCTATCCCTATCCCTATCCCTATCCCTATCCCTATCCCTATCCCTATCCCTATCCCTATCCCTATCCCTATCCCTATCCCTATCCCTATCCCTATCCCTATCCCTATCCCTATCCCTATCCCTATCCCTATCCCTATCCCTATCCCTATCCCTATCCCTATCCCTATCCCTATCCCTATCCCTATCCCTATCCCTATCCCTATCCCTATCCCTATCCCTATCCCTATCCCTATCCCTATTCCTATTCCTATTCCTATTCCTATTCCTATCCCTATTCCTATCCCTATCCCTTTCCCTATCCCTATCCCTATCCCTATCCCTATCCCTATCCCTATCCCTATCCCTATCCCTATCCCTATCCCTATCCCTATCCCTATTTCTATTCCTATTCCTATCCCTATCCCTATCCCTATCCCTATCCCTATCCCTATCCCTATCCCTATCCCTATCCCTATCCCTATCCCTATCCCTATCCCTATCCCTATCCCTATTTCTATTCCTATTCCTATTCCTATCCCTATCCCTATCCCTATCCCTATCCCTATCCCTATCCCTATCCCTATCCCTATCCCTATCCCTATCCCTATCCCTATCCCTATCCCTATCCCTATCCCTATCCCTATCCCTATCCCTATCCCCCTATCGAAGTTCTATGCTCCAAGTTTAATTCCGTCCAGCCGTTTTCGAGCTTTTCGGTCCAGAAGAAAACGGTTTTTAATAAATGTATATTAGTTTAGACTAGTAGATCCTGCGGATGTTACCTCTTAAAAAGGTCGACCTGCGCAACTTGAACCCAACTACCCATCCTTCTTGATTTTTCTCTCACATTTTAGCAGATATCTAACAAACCATTTAAGATATTGAAGCTAATCTCATAGCATAGCCCATGGAATCACTGGGAACTTTTGAAATTTTCTTCCTTAAGGTGCACCTAAAGCTCCGTAAAAAAAATGTAGCTCCGAATAGACCTAATACTTTAGATTTAAGTAGATTTAAGCAACTCCCTTGATGTTGAGAAAACATTTTTGGATGTTGGGAAAACATTTTTTTTTCTGAAACGGTCTAATACATTTAGCCAGCTATGTACGTCATGCAAATAAATTTCTTCAGTTGGCTCTTGCATTGGCTTTGCTGTTTGTATGTTCGTAAATATTGCAGATTTATATATGTACCTAAATATGAGCAACAAAAAAATTATTATGCATCATTCACATATCAAATTTTGCGGCATACCCCCTGCTTCTTGAAAAAAAAAAAAAACAAAAAAAAACCGAATGCCCACTTGCACGTGCCTATGCGCTTACTCTACGACGACGATGACTATAGCAACGTTTGCTGCTGCCGCTGCCGACGTTGACGTCGCTGTCAACTTATTCATTTCTATGAATGAATGAGTTGGCACTTTTACCAAAACCAACGCTTCGGCACGTTCAAACATCCTCGTGTGTTCGTTGGCGTGTCTCTTTCTGCTGTTCGTTTGCCTTTGTTCCTTGCACTTCATTACTCATACGCCATGTCATCCCTGTATGTGCCTATGTTGCATATAGACGGGCATAGTTCACGCTAGGGATGTTACGAATGCTTTGATTCAATTTTGTTAGGTCACTGTGGGACACGGCTCTGGCTTTCATTTTCGAACCTGGTTCCGACTGTGGTATATCATACAAAATAATGCAATGTCATCTTCAGCTTCGGTAAGCTACATATGAAACCCCCGTCACATCCCTAGTATAAGTTGTGTGTCGCATTATTTTACACCTTCGTCCTGTATGTTTGAGTATTTAAAAATAATTTTCTTATTTTCACGACTATGAAAGAGAGAGTGAGAGAGAGATAGCGTCAAGTTCAAGAGTGCATCAGTTTTGTTAAAATGTTTGTTTTTTTTTTTCTTTTATTGATTTTTGTTTTGTTCCCCTTTTATTGTTGTTTTCAATTCATGTTTTTGACGCATTTACTAAATTACCAAAAGACTGCCGTTACTTCTTTCATTGCCGCCTCTTCGCTTTATTGCGGCGATTAATAGTAAATTTTGTTCTCCCATACATTATTTGCTCGAAAAAGGGTCACAGATTTTTTTTTTTGTTTTAGCTGCCTTGTGTTGTTACTGCATTGCTTTTCTATTGCTTAGTTCATGCTTTGAAGTACAGCATTTCATCTAATGATTAATATCGTTTTTGTTGCAGGATATGTTTTACACTTGGCATGAGAGGTCATGCTGAGTATATTGTAGCTGTCTGAAAGAATTTTTTCCTCAATTTAAAGAATTTTTCATCAATTTAAGGAAAAAAGTCTTTAAGTCATGTCTTTGGAGCCAAATAAGGGAAGTTTTTCCTTGAAATAAGGAAACTCTTTTTTGAGTGCAGTTTTATTTTCCTTTCATAAACTGCCAATGCCGTAACTAACTCAGAAATACATATATGTGTCCTACAAATTAGTGGGTCCGGCGACCCAAATATGTCAAACTAAAAAAAAAAAAAAAAAAAAACTAGTGGCGGCGATATACCAACAGGTCATCATAACCTCTAACGAGATTTCTAGCCAAGCTTCTCTTTCCAACTTGTGGTGTGTTGCCTTTGAGTTTTTCCTACAAGTTGGCGGGACCTACAGTTTTTTGCCGACTCCGAACGGCACTTGCAAAGCAAATGAATTTTTTGCTGAGAAGCTTCCCATGGCAGAAATACACCCGGAGAGTTTGCCAAACTACTGCCGAGGGGCGACCCCGTTTAGAAAAATTCTTTTTCTAAATAATTTTGGATGTTACTTTTGCCGGGCATCGAACCGACACGACTTGGTGTAGAAGGCCGAACACTTAACCGCTACACCACGGCGGCCGTCAAACTAACGTCATCAAAATATTTATTAATAACAAGCTAGTTTTTTTTACAGGTCGTTGTTAGTAATAGGCATAATTCAATCGCCCCAACGTCGTCAATTTGATCAATCCCAAAAAGTCCATACGTTGCATATATTTTCATATAATTTCCATAGATAATTTTATAACCGCGATCTTTGAAATGGTTACATATTTATAGAGAATTTTCAGGTCTACGCAAAAAACTTACTGCTTTCGTGAAAAGTACAAAAAAACCTAAAATTTTGACCTTTGACAATGAATAATTTTTTAACTCACATATGATCGACGGGGACTTGGTAAGGTTTCTTTCTTACGGCGGACCTAAGCTCTCTCTACCAAAATTTGGCTCTGTGGGAATTATTGCTAGTTAACCACTACTTGTATGTCTATTTTGACCGGACTAACTTAAAAAAAAAAACAGCAGATCAAATTTTAACTTTCGGACTACCTTAAAAAAAAAACAAGCAGATCAAACTTTATTTTAGGTACAAATTCAAAAAACTTAGAAAAACCCAAAAAAAATTCTAAAATTACTTAACAAAATGATCACATTGGCGCCATTCGCTACTTGAAGGCTTTTTAAAGCGTAAATATTTTGCCTTTTGTGTCTGCGAAGTTAAAAATATGTTAATCAAAATGCAAATATTCATATAATGCAGTAGTAGACTGTTTCGATAGTCTTCCGACTTCATATGTGATTACACACTCATAAATAAACTATATATAAAAACTTATTCGTATGCAGTTTTTTTTTGTTGTAAAGCTTCTAGCAGTTTATTGCGTTTTACGTATGGTTGATTCCATGCCAATTGCATGCATTTTGGTGAGGAGTTTCTTATCATCATAAAACGAAGTTTTTCAAAAGTAATGCAAATCTCAAAATCTTTTTTCCCTAACTTTTTCCCCGAAAAAAGGTGAAATGCTACAAACACAAACAATACCATTTACAATGATTGCAATTTCGACCTTGGTGAAGGGTCTTGTTAAACCGCCTTGTATTGTATTGTTAGAAATTTTTCATCACCTTTACAATGTCTCGTGTAATGTTACGCACTCCGGTTAGAAATTTCTTATATCCTTAATTCGATGACCAGCAAAGCTGATAAGGAATTTATAACAATACAATACAAAGCGGTTTGACAAGATCCTTCAACAAGGTCGAAATGGCAATCATCGTAATTGGTATAGTTTGTGTTTGTATCATTCTAAACTTGTTTTCGCCAAAAACTCAAAAGAATAATTTAATACAAATTTGTCGACTAAAAAGTCCACAAAATTTCCAAAGTTTATAACATCTTTAAAAAGCTCGAACACTTTCAAAAAGCTGTTGGCAAGATTTAAAAAGTCATATGTTTTCTTAAAAAAAAACACCGTTCTAGAAATTGAAGGGTATCTTTAGATATTCCAGAGGTATAATACAACAAAACTGGTGAACGATTTAGTAAAATTTTTAATTTTTTTAGTATTAAAAAAGTGTATCAGGAAGTGACACAGCATTTTTTTAAATACAGCAAAATGGAGAAAATTCAGTTCTGATTTTGCTGAAAAAAATTTGAACCAGAACTGGTAAACTTTGTTAACTTGATGATTTGCCATGGAATGACTCATATGCAATTAAATATGCCACTTTTGTATTGTTTGATTTCTTTTATCTAAATACTCGTGTATACACAATTTTAATCATAAACAAATTTTGTATTGTTTTTCTTTTTTTTTTTGTTATTGTTTTTCTACTGTGGCGTTAATGGAATAGATAAATAACAACTGGAGAAAAACAAATTACACTGTGTGACAGGGAAAATATTTTTCAATTGGCATAGCTCAAGTAATAGATGAACCATTTTTTAAATAAATTTTTTTTTTATATTATTTTCTGGCCACCCTATCTCCGGATTTGATTGATAGAAACGCTATCTCAGAAAAAAAATCAAGGCTAATAAAGAGCTCCATATATTAATGTTCTTAGGATGAATAAAGAAATCGATTGACCCAAGTCCTCACATTCTCATTCACTATACATGCAGCCACAATCATACCGAACAACATCCTTGCAATGAAATTCTCTTTTTGAATAACAAGCAATAAATATTTTAATATGGTCAATAAGGTAACAGAATTTTGTAAGCGATTGACGCTGAAAGGCTGTCATTTCGTACATTTATTTCTTTCTTTCCACTTAACCACACATAGCATCCGTAGGTCACATAAATAATTCACTTTATGAATTTTGGAATATATATGGGCATTTTATATTTAAGTAAGTTGAATGGGGTTGATGGAACGACAGACACCTTAATGTGCAAAATAATAAGCTTGCTAGTGTATAAATTGAATTGCAGAGAAAATAGGTCAGTGTCTTTAAATATATTAATTTTGTTTTAAGGCAAGCGTAAAGACTTGAGCGATATATAGCCACATTGGGTATAATTTGTTCATTAACTAGCAAATGAGGTCAAAAATGCCACAAAAAAAATATTTTAATTTTTGACATAGTACAGTGTTACACACAGTATGGGCTACTATGCTAAGACTTCTGTATTTCTTACATCAAAGTTTTTTCAAAAAGAACAATTTAAAGTTTTAGTCTGGCCAAAATAGACACTTTCTTTCCGACGGCGAATCTAAGCTCTCAACGAAAATTTGGCTCTGTGGGAACTATTGCTATTTCAATTGTTCAATTTGACCGGACAAATTTATCAATATGAAGCTCTTAAAACGTTTTGGTGATTTTTGGCAATTTATATACGAGCCGAATTTTATTTTCACATAAAAAACTGCGTTTGTATTAGTGAAAAAGCACAGTTTTCAAACTAGGGTTGCTACCTAACCGCATTTTATTAATTTTTCGTACATCTAAAAAGATTAAGATCAAATTGGCATATAGAGAGTATGCCTCATTCTAAGATTATCTACTTGGGTGTTGCCACTTCGGAAGATTTACAGGGTTGCCACATGTTCTTTTTTTAAGATTGAGCAAGATATGTATGTCAATGTGGGTATCAAATGAAAGTTATTTTTGGCCGTATACAATCAAACATATTTTCAAACAGGGTTGCCGCCTAACAGTATTTTATTTATTCCTTCGTATATCGACGATTTGGATCAAATCTGCTATACAAATTTGATGATTTATTTTAAGATTATTTTCTTGCGGTTTACCACTTGAGACGGCTTACAACAGGGCCCGGCATAATTTGAAGTGAAGGTGTATTAGTGAAAGAACGGTCATCGCACCAACCAAATTATGTTATCTCTTTTTGCTTCTTAGCTCCCTAGCAAGTGCAGCGTATGTTGTTGAGTCCTTGCTTGCAAGTGAGTGGCTGAGCATAACCAACGACATCGATTGATTGGTCAGTGCGATCATAGCGCTCTCACAAGCGCAGCAACAATTTCATTGTTAGAGAGGCCAAGCAAAGAGCCTTATTATCTGTGTGAATTTCTTTCTCAGATTTTCGGACAATTGTCCCACTAGGTGCCTAAGCCTGGTTTACAAGGTTGCCACCTATTTTTTTTATTTTTTTATATTAAACAGAATATGCCAACATACTTTTTAAAATTATAGGAGTTTTAGGCCGTTTTCAATTTAAATTTGTCAGTTTATATTGGGACCATTTTCAAATCCTTTGAAGACCAAAAAATGACTCAAAAGGTCCCAAAATGAGCAACTGTTGCCCCTCAGGTTGATTTAATAGGTTTTCAACCTACCTATTTATTTTGTAATGAAATGGGATATGTCCAAATGGATATGAAACAAAGAGTATTTTATGGCATTTAAAAAAAATATTTCTTGGTAGGGTTACCATTAATGGTTTCAAACCTAATCCCATAATATTTATGTTTTTGGCATATTCGGTAGCTCGAAAATGACTTGGCTTAATAGAAGTACTTTTGAACATAGGTAATATGGCGAATTTCAAGCTTTCCGACTTAGGCGTTGCCACTCGATTTTTTAGGTTGGCAACCCTATATTATATTTTGTAAAATTTAGTCAGATATGCCAATATGGGTACCAAAAGAAAGTTATTTTACGTCATATTTTAACAAAAGTATTTCTAGGTAGAGCATTATTTTTATTTGTTTGGCATATTTTCCGGTTGTTATCTCCAAACCGATATGGCCTGTTTAGATGTACTTTTAAATTTCCATAGATAATATGGTACTTTTCAAACTCTCCCACTTAAAGAGGACAATTTAATTGAAGTATTCAATTAAGTCTTCAAATTAGACAGCTTAAACGGCATCTTGTTTGCGTTCTAACTCGGCATATCAGTTACAAGTAGTGTATGCATTATGTATGCAAATGACCTTGAACATCAAATTGAGTAACCCAATTTAGTGTAATTAAAGTCATCGAATTATTTATTCACGACAATTGAATTGCATTCCTACACGCAGAATAAATATGATAAACATGCTTAAGCGTTGCCACTCGATTTTCTAGGCTGAGTGTAGAACTTGATAAATAAATAAGGTAATTTAAACAATAACAAACCCATAGAGAACAAGTTAGAAAGCCTAAGTTGAGGGGAACCGAGCTTTATATACCCTGCTGCATGACATTTTATATACCTGGTAAAATGACACTGGTAAAATCAAAAATTTCATACCGTTATGCTGAAGTTTACCAAATTCCCTTAAATTGATCAAATTTTGGTTATTTGAACGAATTTTTTGTTGAAGTAGCTGCATTCAATTGTTGATGGAACAGTCATGTATCTGAAAATTTTTTATTAACAAAATTTGGTAAAACAGACAAAATTCTTGTTGATCAAACAAAATTTTGTGTTTACACAACAACTTCATCTAGTTAATTCAAACAGTGAGGGAACTGTCATTTTAAATTTATTATCAGCAACATCCAATTAAATTTAGCAGAACTGACGGTGGTTTTTTGATCAAACAAAATTTTGTGTTGAAACAACAAACTTTTGAGGTTAACCCAACAGAGAAGATACTGTCATTACTGCACTAGAACAAAGCTATAACAAGACGACAGAAAGCATAAGTACAAGATGGCATCATGGTAGACACCTGCTTTTGAATCAACACCTTTCAATAATGAATAAGAATTGACCGTGATTTTGGTTAAATCAACCCATTAAAATAAGCTATTTTTCTCTGTGTACCTCTTTCAAAAAAATTTTGTATGTAAAAGTGGACATGGTTGCTAGCCAATTGCATGTATTTTCAAACACAACCATGATATGTCTTGTCTCAAGTTTTGCTGAAATATCTTAGCGAAGTTATACTGAAATTGTAAACGAACCTCTTCGATATTTTGCAACACGATTTCGAAAGATTGCTGCTAAATCCTTTCTACTTTTTGCTCATCCTTATTGTAGTTGTTTTACTAATTTGTACAATTCATCAATGTACATCATTTCTGTGCAAAAAACAATGCATTGAAGAAAAAAAATAAAACCCATTTAACTTTAAAAATAAACCGACAAACAGCAAACTAAACTTAGAAACAAAAAAAAAACACATATTTGAGCAAAAAGATTTCGTTGGCACAGCCTGGCGCCATACGTAAACGGAATTTCGGCAGTCAGACATCGAATTTCACACCCGATAAACGTAACACTAAAGAAAATTCAACAAAATAACAAAAGGCCATAAACTAAACGCCAGACAGTGTTTTACCTCCAAACTATTTAAAGTGGGTGGGTAATAAACTTACATGGATTTGTTGGGCAACTTTGGTTGTTAAGAATAAAAGGATTTCTTGTGACTCATAAAAATAGCAAGGTTTTTTGCTAATAAACTTATTCACACTTAAAAAATTTAGTGTATATCTCATGATAAACCTCCAGCAATATATCGGTGAAGAAATTTTTCAAATCCATCTAGTAGTTATTTAGTGATACGCTTACAAACATATACACTAGAAATACATAATAGGTCTGTAAACCGCGAAAATAACAACACTCAAATAGAAAGTCTTAGAAGGAAGTATACAATCTACATATATGCCAAATTTGATCCAAATTGCTAAACCTGTTCCCGATATATAAAGGAAACAAATAAAATGGAATAAGGTGGCACCCCTTCCTGAAAACATCTTCTTTGGTATATGGCCAAAAACCTTTTTATTTTATACCCACATTGACATATTTTGCTCAATATTAAACAAAATTAGATAAGTGGCAACCCTGTAAGCCACCCGAAGTGGCAACACCCAAGTTTTAGAATGAAGCGTACTATCTATACGCCAAATTTGATCCAAATCGATTCAGCTGCTGCCGAGATATTGGTCGATATACAAAAGAATAAATAAAATTGGGTTATATGGCAACTCTAAGCGGCAACCCTGTCTGCAAATATTTTCGTTGGTACATACATATATGGCCGAAAATACATTCGTATAAAGGAAACAAATAAAATGTAATAAGGTGGCAACCCTTCCTGAAAACATCTTCTTTGGTATATGGCCGAAAATACATTTCATTTGATACTCATATTGGAATATCTCGCTCAATATTAAAAAAAAAATAGTTAGGTTGAAACCCTGTAAACGGCCCTAAGTGGCAACACCCAAGTAGAAAGTCTTAGAATGAGAAATACTATCTACATATGTATATGCAAAGTTCAATACAAATCGCTTTACCCGTTCCCGAGGATTTGTTCGATTTACGAAGGAATAAATAAAATCGGGTCTAGGTGGCAACCCCGCCTGAAAATGTCTTCATTGCTATATGACCAAAAATGCCTTTCATTTGATTCCCATATTGGCATATCTTGTCCAATGTTTAAAAAATGAGAAAGGTGGCAACCCTGTATATTTCATCCAAATCCTTTCAGCCGTTCCCGAGATATAGACACTAAAAGTTTTAATTTCCGTTGCTTTTTTAATTTCTGGGTATTTCCGTCCCCTTTTTTATTTCCTATTAAAATTTCACTCTTCATAAAATCATTGCATTGTCGTCTAAAACTTTTACTTCAAAAATTTTAAAAATTCTGAAATTTTTTTTTGTAAACAATTCGTATAGTTGTCGTGATTTTTGTATACATTTGTCATGACATGAAAGTTAAAAATATTTAAAAAAAATTGGGCAACTTTCAAAAATTTATATTTTTGAAAAAAAAAAACGCTTTTTTAAATTTTTTTGGACATATCAGAGGTATAATTCCAAATATTTTTGTCCAAAATTTATGAATGAACTTTAATTTTACGGCTTCTAAAAGTTTAAAATTTAAAAAAATAAAATTGCAAAACAGGAAAAAAAGTAAAATTTTGAATTTAAATAGTTTCGGAAAAAAACTTCACAACAAATCGGAAAAGCTCGATCCTATTTTAAGCCAACTTTTATTTCCACCGCCGTTTACAGCATTAATAAAATACTTCCAGTAATCAAAATCGATCCTAAACACTAACTTTGACATCTACCAACATAACCGCGGAAATCGCATCCAATTTCATGCAGTCGTTTTTGGGTGATGTGCGAACAAACATAGAAAAAAATTCTAAACAGTCTAGTATAATAAAGATTACCGTATGTATTTTTCTTTTATTTCTATTAATGGGCACTACATCGGTCTATAGTATTTTCAAAATATATTAAACTTTTAGACAGTCCTCTTTTCCTACAGGGTATAACATCTGACAGCCAAGTCAGCTGAGCATGTGATTACCGCTATTATGAAATTTGTTATTGCTACTAAAATTGTTACTCATACGTCATGGGGTGGCTGCCGCTAGCCGAAGGTAGTTGGTGGGCATGTGTGTTAGTGCTCATAATTCCACTAATGCGGGCAATTAGCTATTGCACTAATGATGGATTTACAAACATACAAACATACATACATACTCGTATATATATACTTGCAGCTATATTTGCATAAATTTTATACTTTCTTACAAATTGTCGCAGCAGAATTTAATCAAGTAATTCTTATTTTTTTTTCTTCTCATTACAGTTACAGCTAATTACTCAACTTAGATACTTTGTAATCACAGATACGTTCGTCTTGCCTGCCCGCTAGCCTGCCTACAACTATCTACATAAGTGTATGAGATAACTAAAAAAAAAAAACACAAAAATAAACAAGCAGATATTATAAATAGTAGTCAAACAAGTACTCAAGCCAACAGCAACAACAACAATCGACTTAGAAGCGTTCCAATCAATTCAATTCATCTATTCATAGCAAAAAACAACAACAAAAAGGTTCTCTCGAGTACCCACTTTTGTCGTAAATTGTGCAGCATATTCATAGACATACCTACCTACTTACATCTGTGGATTGTATAGCTAGTTGCAAGTGACATACATACGTTGCACCTCTCTAAACATCGGCTATACCATCTATTTGGCGTAATTTTGGCTTTTACTATCATTAGCCCAGCTTTTTTATAATTAGTTCGTTGGGTTAACCGTGTCATGGCAATATGGATAACGAACAGCCACATCAGGAATTAGTTAAGTGCGTTCTAGTCGGTGATACTGCTGTGGGAAAGACACGTTTAATATGCGCACGCGCATGCAATAAGCATGTTTCACTTTCACAGCTACTTTCGACACATGTGCCCACAGTATGGGCTATTGATCAGTATCGGATCTATAAGGATGTAAGTAATTCAAGTTTTAAGTAGTAAGATAAGAATTTTTGAAGTGTAACAGTTGAAAATCCTGGAAACAGGATTTATAAACACTGGGAACAGATTGTATAAATACTGGTAACCGTTTAATTAATAAGATAACGGGTTTTAAGTGAAAAAGTTGAAAAATATTGGGGTCAGTTTGTATAAATACTGAGAACAGATTATATAAATACAGTGATACACTTTTACAAACACAGAGAATACATTATATAAACAATAGGAACAGATTGAAGTACTGAACACATAAATACTGGGATTGTGTAAATACTTTAAACAAATTATTTAAATACTGGGAACAGAGTATATATTTTTTTTCTTTGAAAGAAGTAGAACGATAAATAGTGATATAACTTAATGGAAAAGCACTAGCAGCAAAGACTATCGACCTAGAGTATATAAATACTGGGAACAGAGCATAAAAATGTTGGAAACAAATATTATAAGCAGATCATATAAATACTGGTATCGGATTATTGAAATAATAGTAAGAGATTGTATAAATCTTGATCACATAATACTGGTGGTAGGTTATAGAAATACTAGAAAAATGTTATATAAATAGTGGGAACAGATTATATAAATGCTAGAAAAAAATTGTGTGTCAAGCCTTGTATATTAATTTGTAGCGTTAAACGTTGTATAAAAGTAAAGATGACAGATATTATCAGTTGCTATCAACTGGGTAGAATTCATGGGAATACTGGGAATAGTTTTATCTAAATCGTGGCCGAAAACAGTTTATAGGCATACTATGAACAATATATAAGAATGGTGTAGTCGCATTGTTACTTAACTAGAATCAAAACTCTGAAAACAGTTGAAAAGAGGAGGTATAAAAAACTTCCTTCGATCACTTTATCAGGAAGAAATTTTTTTTTTTATGAATCCCCAAAAAATTTTTATTTTTCTAGGTACTTGAAAGATCTTGGGAAGTAGTGGATGGCGTAAATGTGTCGTTGCGGCTCTGGGATACGTTTGGTGATCATGACAAAGATCGACGATTTGCTTATGGACGGTAAGTTTAAGTTTTCCTAACTAGAATTTTTTTTAAAAAAATTTGAAATTTTTATTTTTTGTTTATTGTGTTTAGAAAAATTAATTTCGAACTTTTTATAGCTGGAAAAATATGTTTTCGAAGTTGAATTTTTTTATTTTTCATAATTTAAAATAAAATTGTGAGGTCGAATACCTTTAAAATTGGTTCATATTAATAAATTTAGAAGAAAAAAATAATCTTAAATTGTTTTCAAGTGCTTTCGTGAGTTAAAAGATAAAAAAGTTGTATAAATTGAAAGTTCGAAAATTTTTTGAAATTGGTTTATCTCTTTCTGTTTTTAACTTTGTATAGAAATGGGCGCAATGAAAACTTAATCAATAATGCTTAAGCTTGCTCATTATTCCAGTTCGACAATACCTAATTTGAATTTCGAACATTTTCGAAATTATAGTTCATTTTATGTTTTTCTTATTTTTAAGCTCAAAATAATTTCAATATCGAAAATTTTCGAAGTTGAATTTTTATTATTCATTATTCGAAAAAAAAAATGTTCAAGCTCGAATACATACCGGCACATTTGCGGCTTATTATTAAATTTAGAAAAAAGTTTGATTTTCATTTTTGGAAAAAAATTTCGAGTTCGAATGCCGGAAAATTTATTGCTTATTATTAAATTTAGAAACTAGATAGCATTTCCAACTGTTTTTAAGTTGTTTTGTTTCTCATTTAATACTAAAGAAATTTTAATAGGATTTAAAAGGGTGGCGTGAAAAATGTTCGAAATTGGTTTATTTTCGAAAAAAGGTTTTCTGACTTTAACGACAAAAAACTTTGAGCTATGATAATTTGATTGCAAAATTTTAAGCTATAGTTTTACTTCGAAAATAATTTGAATTTCGAATATTTTCGAAAAAGAATTTTATAGAAAATTTTAATTTTGGTCAACTTGCGAAACTTTGTAATTTCCACATTCTGTTTTCCTCTTCAGATCCGATGTTGTATTACTATGCTTCTCAATTGCCAGCCCAATATCATTAAGAAATTGTAAGGCCATGTGGTATCCGGAGATACGACGTTTCTGTCCAGATGTGCCCGTCATATTGGTCGGCTGTAAAAATGACCTGCGCTATATGTATCGCGATGAAACTTATCTATCGTACTTTGGCGAGCGAAGTACCTTCGTGCGGTAAATTTAAATATTTTTTCAAAGTATAAAACAAGTATTTTTAATGTTCTTGGTTTGTTTTTCACCTCACAACAGTGCGGCGCTCAAAAGTGATCTCGTAATGCCCGACGAAGCACGTGCCGTGGCCAAAGAGTTGGGCGTAGCCTATTACGAAACCAGCGTATTCACCTATTTCGGTGTAAATGAAGTATTCGAAAATGCTATACGTTCAGCGTTGATAGCGCGTCGCCAGCAACGATTTTGGATGACAAATTTGAAAAAAGTGCAAAAACCATTACTCCAGGCACCATTCCGACCGCCTAAACCGCCACCACCAGAAGTCACTGTGGTCGTGGGCAATTACAAACAAGATATGTATCGAATGCTGACAACACAAATCCATACGGATCTCATATTGGTCGCGGGTACGAGTAAATTTCAGGTGCATCGATTTATGTTAGCTGCTGCATCGAATGTTTTTTGTAGGCTGTTAAATACAGAACTAACGGATATGGGTGGTAGAAGTAGTAGTGAGTCGAGTATGGTGAGTTTCAAAACAAAATTCAATTTCCTTTCCAAAAAAAGTACAATTAAATTGAAACTCTCCAAATTTTGAAAAGTCTCCAAAGTCTCCAGTATTCAAAAATAATTTAGTAAAGCGCCGTTTTACTTGTTTTGGGGCTTAAAAGATTATATCGACGTCTGAGGGGAAGATCACATCATTTCAAAAGACATTTTTTTTAAAAACGGCCTGTTTAGAATTTCTTGTTTCAAAAAATGGATTTCAGAATTTGTTCGAAGAAAAAAACAAATATTTTAAAGTAGGGGGATCTTCAACTCATCCATTTGCTATGTTTCGTCGCAATTAAGTTCGAAGTCTTCAAAATTGTTTTGAAAGTCTACAGTCGTATTCAAAGCATTATAAAAACTATCTCTTTAGTTACACTTTGCTTTTGTTTAGCTCAAAATTTAGTATGTGCTATCGAAATGTCTGTCAATGTAGAGTTTCTAAAGTCTGCAATGTGTTAAATTCAAACCAAATTTTTTTGAAAGCTTCTTAAGTTATTCTATACTTTAAGAAAGCTTAATTCAAAGTTTTGGAGAATTATCGAAAGTCTCCAATGTTTTAAATACTCAGAGCATCTTCTTCTAAAACTTCTTGTGGTTGTGCTATATGTAAAATATTTATGCCTAAAGTATTGGAGAGTTTTCGAAATATTTTCAAAGTCTCCAAAGTATATATGGAGTACTGAAATGAAGAAACTATCTAAATTTTTTGTTTTTAAAAAATAATATTACAAAATTTTGAAAATTTCTAAAGATTATAAAAGTCCCCAAAGCATTTAATATTTAACAAACTATCGGTACACATTTCACAATTAATTTTATTTACATAAGGTGAGTTCCACATTTGGCGAAGCCACCACTGCAGATTTCAATGATGATACAGAATGCTTAATCCGTCACGAATCGCATACACAAAGGCAAGTATTTTCAAATCGTCACTATTTTTTTTTTTTCTAAAAATTCATTGTTTCTTTTTTATCATTACAGAGTGTGGGACCAAATCAAGCGTCGTTCTAGTTATCAAGCGTTACCACTTATCGAAACTAGAAGGCCTACTGATCTCTACAAAGAACTACACCATCCATTATTCCATAATATACGTTTAGTACAGATGGAAAATATACGTGGAGTAAATGTACAACAAACTGTTGTTACACTTACCAAGCTCATAACGCCACAAGCTATGCAACAGTGTTTGCAATTTATTTATACGGGCACAATTGAAAGAGAATATCACAATTTACAGGTACTATACTAACTATGGTGAATCATTGAGCTGTAGTTATTCTGAAGCCAAGGTATTAGTTTTCAAATGCTCAGAAAAAAGCTTTTTCTAGACTAAAAATGTACAGCAGCCGGCTGGGTATGGGACCATACCAACGTTTTTGAAGAGATTAAGACATAGACAAAAAAATGCCGTTCCTCGCTAGCTTCGAATAGCCTCCAAAATTTAGTTACGGGCTTTCGAAGTTCGAACGTGGTTTTATAATTGTTTTCTTAAAACAAATTAAGAAAATGAAAATTTGGGCGTGGCCTGCTTGCCCCTCTTGTTTGATTGGTGTAGTTTTTTATTTAAAAAATGTTTGTAAGAAATGTTTGTAAGAATTTCTTTAACGAAGCAATTAGAAAACCCAAACTTCAAACTTCGAAAGCCTGTATATAAATTTTGGAGGCTAATTTCGAAAAACGGGGAACTTCAAAAAAATGGTCTGGTCCCATACCCAGAAAAAAGTAGATTTTGTTGTATAGTGTGATCTATGCCAAACACAACCAGAGTTGTTTTTGCAAGTATCTTACCACAGTACTTTGTGTTCTTTTATAACAGGCCTTCTCTTCTCATTTCAAGGATGTTAAACAAGCTGCTGACTTTTTAGAACTGCCTCAACTAGCTCTATTGTTATCAAAGCCACAAAATCTTTTAGCCAGCTTAAATAAAGAGAACAATCAACACGTTTGTCTTGTAAGTGAAATTCACCATACCCCTCATATATTTTTTTGAAGAAATTTTTTTTTTTTTTTTTTTTTTTCAATTTAATGTAGAGCATTAAAGATAATATGGAAAAGCATTGTGTGGGCGATGGCTGCTTCAGTGATGTCACCTTTGAGCTGGATGATGGTCAAATGAAAGCGCATCGCGCACTTTTAATAGCACGCTGTGAGGTAATGCGCGCCATGTTGGCTGGTGATTTTCGTGAGGCGCATTCAAGTGTGGTGAGTATGCAATGCTTTTATGACTTGTGAAACCTTTTATAAATTTTTTTTTTTGTTTTGCAACAGATTCTCTTTCCCGGTGTCACGATTTATACGTTTCACAAACTCTTATGCTATTTGTACACAGATGAAATACCGCCAATTTGTGCAGATAAATGTTTAAATCTTTTAGAGCTAGCAAATCGTTTGTGTTTGCCACGTCTATTGAATTTGGTTGAATGCCGCGTGATAGAAGATTTGACGACAATTTCACAAAATGAAACAAATGAGACGGTGGATCATTGTTTAAAATTATTGGAGCCAGTGAAGGTGGGTTATGAAGGAAAAACTAATTAAAAAAATATTTTAATTAAATCTATTTTAGAAATTTAGTTAAGCATAAAGTAATTATTACAATGTACAGCAGCGGGCTGGGTATGGGACTATACCAGCTTTTTCGAAGAGCTTTAGACGCCAGTGAAAAAATGGCGTTACCCGTTTTTCGAAGGTAGCCTCCAAAGTTTAGTTAAGCGCTTTCGAAGTTCGAAAGTGGTTTTCTAATTGTTTTGTTTAATAAATTTAATAGGGCAAAATGTGGGCGTGACTTTCTTGTTCTTCTTACTTGATTGGCGCACTTTTTTTAATTTGAAAGTGTATGAATGAGGAAATATTATATAACTAAAAATATGCGGTTTTTAACTTTTTCGAAGTTCCCACTTTGGCCCTGCATAGCACTTCTACAAACACTTTTAAATAGAAAAAGAACACCAATCAAACAAGAGAGGCAAGCAGTACACGCCCACATTTTGCCTTTTTCAATTTTGTAAACAAAACCATTTTCGAACATGGAACTTCGAAAACCCCCAGACTAAATTTTGTAGCCTAACTTCGAAAAACGAGGAACGCCATATTTTTACTTATGTCTTAAGCTCTTAAAAAAAGTTGCCGGCTACTATACAGTGTTAGCAAAAATGTTTAATCGCGCGCTCTTTAAAAAAAAAAAAACAGATTTAAATAAAATTATTTAAACTAGATCAATATGAATTAATACTAATTTTATGCTTTCTCTTTTACTCTCCCCGCTCTCTAGCTTCATAATGCTCATCAACTTGCCGAGTGGTGCATGAGTTATCTATGTGTCAATTACAATATTATTTGTAAATTTTCGCTTAAAGGCCTCAAATCTTTACATTCGGATAATCAAGAATATTTGCGTGAACATCGTTGGCCACCAGTATGGTATCTAAAGGATTTCGATTATTATCAACGTTGCGTGCGCGAACAAAATAAAGAGCTTAAAAGTTCGAGGCGAGATTCACGCGACGATGAAGGTTGTCTCTGTTTTACAGGTGGTAAGTGTACAACTGATTTTGATGTTATTTAAAATAAAAATAAAAACGACTGATACTTGACTGAGCCACAAAAAAAAAAAACATTCAAATAAAAAATTACAACGTACTTGAAATATACTGATGCACAGCAGCAAAAGCAAGGTGATGCTGTACCATGATGAAGAAAATGTACTACGAAATGCTGCTAAAAATATATTGTATTTTTTGTAAAAATAAGTAATATTATTTTTTTAACTGTACATATTTTATATAGCAGACTGTAGCTACAAAGTAAAAAGTGTATTTTTTTCGACTTGCATACTCGTGTAGCTTGGGTTTGTATTATGTCGAATCATTGAATCATTATAACGCCTCAAGTACACGAATCAAATTTGCCTCTACACTGCCTGCTGTACATACAGAATTTATTAATTATTTTGCTAAATATCTTTTCATTGCTTGACTTAAGACCCTTTTATTTTTCTTCACAGTTCGAGGTCATTTTGCTTGCCTTCTTTCGTTCTCTAACTACTTTTTTCGAAAATCAATTTCCGTTTTTCAACTCATGTGCATTATCATAAAAGACAAGCTCGAAATCTTACAAAGACTATATATGTACATACAAGAACACAGCTCACATAAATCTTTCAAGACTTCTTTAAAAATATTGCTACAAAAAATATTAAAAAAAAATATCAACCATATCATCAAGATTTTCGTGGGCTAGACTTATTTGAAAAACCTCACTTCTACAGCTAAAATTTATCTTTTTCGCTCTGAGCACGCTAGCTATACTTAATACATAGAACAACATGCCCCAGACTCGTTTACGCTCACATACATATGTACATACAACATAAATACAGTGACTCACAGTCAAAATGGAACAGTTTTATAAAACAGTATAGTTCAAGCAAAAGGCTTTAGATGTTTTACTAAATGCGTATTTCAACTATAGTTCTTGATATTCGATTATTTGAATAGTTAAAATCGAATATTGCCATATTCGAACAGTAAAATTCGAAAAATATAATACGAATACCAATAACACTATACGACAAAATCAGCATTTTTTAAAGAAATTAAGACATAAGTAAGAAAATTGTATTCCGCGTTTTTCGAAGTTAGACTCCAAAACTTAGTTACGCGCTTTCGAAGATCGAAGTTCGAAAGTGGTTTTCCAATTGCTTTGTTTAAAAAAATTGAAAAAAAGTTAAATGTGGGCGTGGTCTTCTTGCTCCCCTTACTTGATTGAAGTATTTTTTTTTTAGTTTGAAAGTGTATGTATGAAGAAATATTATATATATGTAATATTATATATAGTAAAAATATTCGGCTTTTAATTTTTTCGAAGATATCACTTTTGCTCTGTTAGCACTTCTACTTACACTTTGAAATGCCAAAAGGACACCAAAAAAACAAGAGAAGCAAGCAGCCTTCTTGCCTTTTTCAATATTTTAAACAAAACAATTAAAAACCAAATTTCGAACTTCCAAATTCGAAAGAGTGTAACTAAATTTTGGAGGCTAACTTCGAAAAATGGCGAATGCCATTTTTTTACTAATGTCTTAATATTTACAAAACATTTGGTATAGTCCGATACACAGCCGGCTGCGATGTATAGTTTAATGATCGAATATTCGTTTTCTTCGAATATTAGAATAGTTTTCAGAGCCGCAAAATAAAGCAAATTTAAAGAAGAATCTAGTATAGCGCTGGAAAAATGAAAACTTTTCCGTTTTCACTGTGTTTAGTATCCAGAAACTGCAGTCATTACCCTATAACCACTCATACTTACACACATACCCAAACTCGATCGCCCTTTTTTATTAATATTAAAATTTGGACAAAGTATTCTCTTGGACATTAGGTAGCAGCACTGGTGGCAAATCCAAACGGAATGGTGGTGCTGATAATAATAATACCGAAAATCAGATATTTAATAGCACAGCAAATTCGATAAACAACATTGACTTGGAACCAGCTGATGTGGATTTGAACCTCTGACATCCAGCTCTCGGGCATAGAAGGTATGTGTAATATAAATTTCTGCTGTAAATCAGGGACCATGCTAATTTGATTAATTTTTGTCCCCCCCCTCTCATTACAGATCACTGCGCTTCATAGTGATTTTGCCCGTATTGATTTGCTTCATTTGTACAATTTTAAGTATTTTAATACTTTTTCAAATTTATACATAACAATACCATAAATGTTATGCACAGAATGCGAAAATTGCTGCAGCAAGCAATATGCGTTACCAACAACAGCAGCAACAAGAACAACAACAACAACTACAACACGAGGAGCAGCATAAGGAACAACAAAAACAAGCGCCATTTATTGCCGCACATTACTTGACGCAACAGAATATTGAGCCAAAAACGGCACATACTGTCAATATAACGGAAATATAAATTAAAAAAAAAAAAAACCAAAATGAAATATATGCTTAAAATAGCAATATTTTCGGCACATAATTACAAAAAAAAATTAAAAAAAAAAAAATACAGCTTAATATGGGAAACTCTTTCAAAATCGTGCAATCTTACATTAACGCATTTTCGTATCACTCTAGTTTTTAATTAAAAAAAAAAATATGAAAAATATTTTGAAATAATTGCAATTTAAGAAACGCTGTTATCAAAGAACATTATTTACTTGAACATGCAATACATACTACAAACACCAACAAAATGTAAGCAATACAAATATCTTCTACAAAACAAAAATCAACAAACGGTAGTTGAAAACCCAGTTACATATTAGGGTGTTGCATTTTTAGGTGACATATTTTTGTAGTAGGTCTAGTGCTTAGCTATGTACCTACCGTAATACCTATCGATACATATGCCGATTGTATTGATGAACGATATCGAAATATCAATGCTATCGAGTTTTTAGCGAAAAAATTTTGTTCGATTTATAACACTATACGACAAAATCAACTTTTTTTTCTGGGTATGGGACTAAAAAAACTTTTTGGAGAGATTATAACATAAGTAAAAAAATGGCATTTCCCGTTTTTCGAAGTTAGCCTCCAAAAGTAAGTTATGGGTTTTCGAAGTGCGAAGTTCGAAAGTGGTTTTCACAATGTTTTCTTTAAAAATTAAAAAAAAAAATTAAATGTGGGCGTGGCGTTCTTCTCCTCTTACTTGATTGGTCCACTTTTTTTATTTGAAAGTGTATGTATGAAGAAATATTATATACATACTTAACTAAAAATATGCCGCTTTCAATTTTTTCGAACATGTCACTTTGGCCCTGTAAAGCACTTCTTGCATACATTTTTATATGGAAAAAATGATATCAAACAAACAAGAAAAGTAAGCAGACCACGCCCATAATTTACATTTTTCAATTTCTTAAAGAAATAACTTAAAAGACCACTTTCGAACATGAACTTCGAAAGCCCGAAACTAAATTTTGCAGGCTTACTTCAAAAAAAGGGAACACCATTTTTTTACTTATATCTAAATCTCTTCAAAAAAGTTTATTTGATCTCATTCCCAGCCGGCTGCTGTACAGTCGATCTACATATCGATAGTATCTTTGATAGTTTTTCATCTCTACTGCTGGAAAACTATCGGTAGTATTTAATATGGTGAAGAAAATGTAAATTTTACTATCGATAGTAACGAAAAAATCGATAGTACAATGGATATATAGGAGCCATCTACATATCGATAGGAAAGTCGATAGTTTTCGAAAAATAGAAAAAATTTTCGCCTAAATTGTGCACACCCTCATACTTGCAGCCACAATTTTAAATCAATAATATTTCAATTCTGAATGTAACACCAGTAAAGAACAAAAACAAAAAAAAAACTCAAAACATCAACAACAAAATCAGTCATAAAAAGCGCTAAAAAAGAAATAGGGAAACTATTGTCTAGCCATTAGTCATTTAAGCGATACACAAATAAGTATCTAAGCGATAGTAGCATATAATAATTTAGCATATAGTATATCGATAAGTCATTAAAAATGAAGTAATTGTAATTGCAATGCATATAATGCATAAACTGTAAAACAGTACAGCACACATTTTGAAAAAAAAATGAATTAGACAAGATAATCAATTTTAGTACCAGCCAGCCTATAAAAAAAAACAATTGGTTATTCCATATTAAATCGTCATCTTGTGTTACAAAAACTAAGACAGCTGATTACAGACTCAGACTATTTGACATGAAATGACCTAGTGTGACCCGAAAAATCTTACTTCAGATTCGGATTCAGCACACCAAAAAAGCTTCAGAAACCGTTGAAAAGCAAGGTGGGATTTTAAAAAATTTTAATTTTGTTGTACAGTGTTATTGTGTATTTTGCTTTTTTCATTTGACCTCTTGCATCAATCCCGATTTGCCAATTTTTAACGTATACAACTTTCATGTACATATGGAAGTTCTCTTACATATCCCTTTCATATTCGTGCTGCGTACAAAAGACTTAGGAAGCGAACCCGGTATAAACGAAACATTTTTAGCGGAAGCATTGAGTGCTAAGTCAGTATTCGGTATTACTTTAGCTGCAATTCATGGTTGTTTTTGAAACGATTTTAGTGGACAATTTCCGAACCAACTTTTTTATCCAATTTCAATTTGGCCATTAATTTTCCTACTCTTATTTTCATGATTATTTAGATTACTTTTGATACTTTTTTAACATTGTTTCGAGGTCGTTTTGAGACTATTTTGGTATCAGATTGCCGTTTCGGGCCCTTTTCCAAATCTTTTCAGTACAAAAAATCTTTTCAGTACAAAAAAATCATTTTGAAACTATGTATTTTGGGACTACTTTTAAGACAGATTCGCGGTCGTTTTGAGATCACTTTAGAACGCTTTTTGGCAGTATTTTTGCCACTTTTTTAAACAATTGCCACATATCTTCATAATCGATATGATAACTTTTTTAATAATTTTTCGAGAGTTGTGATAATGCGACGAAATCGTTTTGAGACAATTTTAAAATACTTTTAACACAGTTTCGATTATTTTGACCTTTTTAGATTAATTTTGATACAAATTTCGATATTGATTAGGGATCACTTCGACACCATTTTTTTACTATTATTGTTATAATTTCGATTTAATTGCTGACATAGCTTAGAGATCGTTTGGAGATAATTTTGGAATAATTTTTACAAATTTTGAGACTATTTTTTGTACTATTTCGGGTACAAATTCGACATAGTTCGCACCTTTTAAGATAAGAATTTCAAAATTGTTTCGGGACCATTTCGAAAAAAAATTTGAATAACTTTGCTTAATTTTCGACATGGTTTCGGAATTATTTGGAGACCTTTTTTGGATTTTTTTCTGGTGCAATTTTGGCTTTTCAAAACCATTAAGGGCTACTTCCGATATTATCGTTTCGAGACTATATTCGGAATATTTTTGGTACAATTTCGACATCATTTCGGAACCCTTTTGGAATATGTTTTTGTACAATTTCGACACTTTTTAGAGATCTTTTCAAGATATTTATTTTTTTTTTTCAAAACCATTTGGGGCTATTTTCGGTATAATATGACATTATTTCGGGATGATTTCCAGACCATATTTTTGGCTATTTTGACATTACTTCGCGATCTTTTGGAGATTATTTAAAAAAAAAAATTGTTTGAGACATAGTAGATTTTTTGGCTCGAATTCGAAATTATTTTCAAAAAATTTTTGAAATTTTTTTGTACAAATTTCACCTTGTTTCGGGATAGCTTCGAACGCATTTCGCAATATTTTTAACACAATTTCGAGAAATTTGCGGAACCCTATTAAGAAAAAAAATACACAATTGAATAAAAAGTGAAATTTTATTTTTTATTAAGCATCACTACTACTAAAATTCCTTTAAATAACCATTAAACGTTTTATTAATCAGTCAGTATTTCTTGAATAATGCATAATATGTAACCAATTTTTAATTATACGCCACTTGATTATTCGTATTTCTGATAACGCCCAACAACTCTAATATAAACCTACTGCAAATAGTTGTGGCGGTCATATGTAATATTTATATATTAAAATATATAGCATACAAATTTATATAAAAAAATATAATTATTAAGTGAAAATTAAAGGGAAAAGAGAAATTTTAGCGCATATTTTTGTATTGTAAAAAATTATTGTTATAATTTTTTTTATTTACTCTCTCTTCTAATAATAATGAATGATTTTTTTGAGCTCTTAAATCTAAGTAAAAAATAATATGAAATTAAAAATAGCATACAACTAACCTAAAATAAAATGAAATTTTACAATGAAATTAAAATGGGAGCGATATAAAATGTGCAATAAAATAAACTAAATAAAAGGATATATTAAAAAAAAATGAGTATATTTTCTCTTATTTAATTTTTGTTAGAACTTTCTAGCCTTTATATGGTCTACGGCTCATGCAAGAAGCTTGAAAAAATAGGTTTTTTTGGCTTTATAAAAATTATTTTTAAACTATAGAAAATTTGATGAAAATTCTCTAAAAAAAAAATTTAAAAAAATCTGAACAGACTTCTTGTGCCTTTTACATGAATGAAATTTGTCCGGTTTTTTTTTTTGTTTTGACATTGCAATAAACATTTATTTCAAAAACATTTTTAATTTTTACCTAAAAATTTCACATTAATCCCTAAAATAAACAAGGATATAAATAGCTTCAAACAAACCAAGGCGAATTCATATAGGTGGGTTCGAGCAAATTCAGATCTACACACACGCACACACTCCTTGTAGCTGAAAATGTCCGACAAAGCAACAACATAAGCAATTTGACAGCTACGATTAGATTTTCAAGGAAGAAGAAGAAACCATATGATGGGAGGATGCCACCTGTAATGAATTCGCCTTGAAACAAACTAAGCGCAATGTAACATAAACGATTATTCGAAGATACAAAAATAAATCAAATCAAACGAGTAAAACTATACCTACATAAGTAACTAATAAAGGTTCACATTTTCCAATTAAAATACTTCAAACTACCCCTTCCGCTCATTCATTGACAGCTTTGCGTGCACTTTTTTCATGCGTTTTTGGTGACTCATCCGCCACTTCGAGACCTTCCAACATGGCCAGCAGTTCAGCATCTGACATTTTATTATCCTTTACGCCGCCAACGGTGAGCGGTGTTGATGGCGACACGATTTTCTTACCAGTAGTAGTAGCAGTAGGCTTCATAGGCGTTTGTCCTGTTTGGCCGAGAATTTGCTGTAGTTCACGTTCGAGCGCATCATTGTCATTCACATCAGCACCACCAGCAATATCGGTCAAATTTGCATTTGCTAATGTATCTTGCAATTCTTGTTGTGTCTCCATTGCATCACGCACTTCATCGATAACTTCATTGACATTATCATATTTGAGTCCCGATGCATTGAGCGCATTTTGTAATGCTTTTGAGCCAATTTTGAAGGCGTCAAGTATTTGTCCTTGACTTTGTGCCTCATCGACGCTAGTTATGAGCGAATCAATGTTGTGTAGTGCGGAGCTACGTTTCTCTGTGGAAAGAAGTGGAGGATTTTAGTTAAGGTTTAATTTGTTCATTAATTTTTTGCGCCCAGTTGTATCTACTGTGGAATCGCAAAATGGCTAGTAAATGTACATGTATGGGCCATTCCATGTCAAATGGTGGAAAACGACCACTTTCAATTTGAACGAAATTTTCTGGTGAGTATTCTTCTATCATAAAATGAAATTCTGCTAAGGGGAAAATATTTAAAAAATTTGTCAAACATGAAGATTTTAAATTTCCCTTTTGTAATGTTTTAAATTTCCCTTTATTAATATTTCGGAAACTCTGGTTTAAAAAAAAAAAAACTTTGCCGCTTTGAAAGGTGTATAAGTATGCATGGATTTTCAGTAGGGAGTTTTTTTTTTTCAAAAATATGTATTTTTTTCAATTTTTTTTTTTACTAATTTTTAGTTGAATACAAAATTTCATAATTTTGATTATTGTAGTTTTAAGTAATTTCGTTTTCTGCTAATTGAACTCGACTAGAAACTTAAAAAAATTAAAAAAAAAAACATCCAAATTTACAAAAAATTCATATTTTTGAAAAACGATTCCCTGAAACTGAAACCGTTTCCAAAGCCGGAACCGGTTTTGACTATTATTTTTAATTTTTACTTCTCTTGAGCCCGGGTTTTCAGAGTATGTTTAAACCACAGACAAAGTTGACTAGAGTTTATCCCATACAAATTGGCCATTTAAACTACCACTGAAGTTTAAACTTGCACTGAAAAACTGGGCGTCTGTAAGGTTAACTTAACTACAGTGAAAAAGTAGTTTGAAAAATATTCGCAAGACTCTGGCTATTTGACTATTCGACATGGAATGGCCCAATTGATAGTCATTTTATGACTCTTTCATGGGAATATGTACCGTGATTTTTCTCAAGCAAATGTTTTTTACGCAAATATGTTTTAGCCAACTGTCGTTTATTCTCTTTCAGATACGAACGCGCCTTCTCGTCGTTCTCCTTGATTTCCTCCTCTATATTTTCCAACTGTTTCAACAGACTTGCTTGGGTTATCTTCAGGTTGTGCACTGCACGATCAGTCTCGTTAATGGTTATATTGGTATCACTTTTTGCTGTAAAATATAATTTTAAATCAGCTTATTTAATTATAAATGAGAAGCGCTAAAGCATACTCACATGGTATTTTGATCAAATGTACTTGTGGCTCCTTATCTTCTACTTTATATTCCACACAAAGTTTTCTTTGGCAATGCAGCGCTTGCAGGCACAAAAGCAAACAGTGTTCTTTGAGTGATAGTGACTCAGCAGCGAATTTCTTGAACTCATCATAGTGCAGCAGTTCGCCTTGATGTTGTAGCAGCACATTTTGTTGTAGAAGCTTGCAGAATTTCTGAAACAAAAATAAAATGACTTACTTCAAGTTTCTAGTCCTCTTCTCAACAAACTCCACTTACCTTCATCACTTCAACGTGCACATACTGCAACAGCCCAGGCTCATTTTGCACATTAAGCCCTATTTTACCCTTCAATGTTTGCCAGCCCCATGACAATGGCCGCTTCACAAAACTATTCATCGCCCAACCACTCCATGTATTCTCGGGATCATATTCGTAATCGTCGCGTGTACGTATCTTTTTTGTTTTAAGCATTTCCTCCAACACTATGTCCAAGCAATAGGGTATACGTTCGCCACGCGCAAACACCAATTGTAGATCACGTTTGCAGAAGCATCCTGTGCCAGCATGTTCACAATATTGCGCAATCATATCTTGCCAAAATTTCATTTTTGAATCATAATTTTCTGGATTTACTTCACGTAGACGAAATGGTCCCAAGAGCACATTCATGCGTGCATCGTCCTTCCAACAAGCAGGATAAGGAAATGTATTACCATTGTGTTCTTCTGCTGCGTCTGAGGCATCAGAGTCGATTTCAGCGTTTGTATTCGCATTTCGTTCCCAATTTGTTGGTCTTTTTGGTGTTGAGTTTGCAGAAAGCATTTTTTTTTATATTTACGTTGTTTTTGTGTGTAAAAATTTGTTTAATTGCGTTTTGTTTAATTTTTACAGAAATTGCGTCCTGAATTCTGTTTTTTTTTTTTGTATTATTGCTTTGGCTCAACTGACATAAGCAAAAGTCTCCACACAGTGCTACCACCATAAAAAATAACTTGATAAGCAAAAAATGAAATTAGCCTGATAACCAGATAAAATCTTGGGATAATACCGGGTTGCGTTTCCCAACAAGGAGGATAAAAAATTGGGTGAATTTTGTTCAGCGAGGAGCCTTTTCTATCCATGATGAAGTGCTAATTAAGGGTCAAATACTAGCTTTGTTAACCTCGCCTGACATTTGCTAGCTCAAAACTTTGCGCCCAACTTCAGGGGTATGTTACTTCAGAGGTTGCATTCAGAGTGTTTTGGGCAATTTATTAATTTAATAGAGAAAAAATTAATTAACTATTATTTCCTCCAATTTTTTATTCTTTAATTAAAGCAAAGTCATCAACGTGGGATTGTCAAAGCAAGCAAAATTTGAGTTTGCCAAATTTTAACCTTGCTTCAACTTTGAGGCCTCCAATTTGCCATGCTTCGTTCAAATACGTATACTGAACTTTTCTGTCAAAGTCAAAGTTTGAGGTAAAGTCAAAATAAAGCTTTATGTAACTGACCCTTTATGTATTTAACCCTTTCGGGCCACTTGCATAAAAGCCGATAACGCCTAACCGGTGATTAACTTGACAGCTAACCATACAAAATACGTCAATTAAACTCCGGTTAGTCGTTATCGGCTTTTTTGCAAGCGGTCCTAAAGGGTCGAATACATAAAGCTTTGTTAACCTCGCCTCACATTTGCTACCTCAAAACTTTTCGTCCAACTTTAGAGGTATGCTACAATGAACTCTTTGACGCTTTTCTTTTCTACATTTATTTTCGTTATTTATTTCTTTGTATTCAGGGTGTTTTGGTAAATTTATTAATTTAATAGAGAAAAAATGAATTATTATTATTTCCTCCAACTTTGTATTCTTTAATTAAAGCAAGTTCATCAACATCTGATTGTCAAAGTAAGCAAAATTTGAGAGTTTGCCAAATTTTAACCTTGCTTCAACTTTGAGGTCTCCAATTTGCCATGCTTCGTTCAAATACGTATACTGAACTTTACTGTCAAAGTCAAAGTTTGAGGTAAAGTCAAAATAAAGCTTTATGTAACTGACCCATTAGTTTGCAGCTCACACCTGGGTGGTCATTCTGTATTGCGATGCAAAAGCAAATGCTATTAGCAAGCTGTCAAATCACATCCATTTTTTTTAAAATGCGAAAGAAATTCCTTTCGAATCGCAATACAGAGTAATTTGAATTTTCTATGAGTTGTCACTGATCAAACAGGTAATTTTTTGGGGTAGTGGGCATAAGAAATGTCCAGTAGGGTACAATTTCTTTCATCATGTCAAATATTTGGCGTTTTCTTTCATCGTGTTTCTTCCTCTTGTTGCAAAATTCGTGGGCGCGAGTGAATACGATAAAAACTTGTAAAAAATTTTACTTTTAGCTGTGAAATAAAACAATATCAGTGTTAATAATAATCTAAAATATAAATAATAAATAAATACAGGGTGAATTAAATGCACGAGTGCACAACAAGACCATAACCTTGAACTTAAGTAGCGGATGCGCTAAATCCTTGTACTGTGTGGGGTGTGTATGTGCAACAAAACGGCATAGCGGAACGAAAAGCAAAATAAATTCATAAAATACTGATACATTAGGTGCATGCAATAAAAAAGAGAACACGTCCTCTACCTACGCTGAATCATCCAACTCATTGTGTGCCACTTGATAAGATTGGCGTCATTTGTGTTTTTGTGCTAGAGAAATTTGTTGAGTGCTATTGGCACATACATCCATACCAACATACTTGCATTTATGCCACTCCAGTTGTTGCTCCTATAGAAACTATCTAATACAATTAAAATAGCGCCTTTTGTATGCTAATATTTTGCATGCATTTTATACAAAGAGCATGTGATTGTTGTTATTTATCTTGTGAAATCTGCGTCAGTACGTGATACGTGAACAAACAATAGAAAAATAGTGTGGTGCAACTATAACGTCATCTCTGCGAATTTGTTGCTCTTGCGTCATAATAAGCGCAGCCACTCGCCGGTGCGACAATAGTTTAGTTAGCAGGAACAAATGCAAGACGAGGACAAGATGCTCAAATCGCAATGGGCTAAAGGTAAGCAGCTGAAAAGTATGTATCAACAACAATTTAATATATTTCCCTTTTTATAAATATCTACATGTATTATTAGAAACTATTTCCCTTTAGCAAGTAGGTATGTAAACATGGTATAACCTCTTACAACCCCTTAAATTATCTTTAGACGAGCTTTAAATTACGCAATGTTAGAAAGCAATCGGAAATGTTGAGTGGGCAGTTTATGCTGAATCTCTACCCATAATTTCTGCAAGAACACATCTGTTGGATTGATATGATAAAACACCATATTACCTAGCCTGCAGAACCAAGAGAGAATCGAATCAACAACAATCAGATAGCTAAACTAAACTACCTACTGTCCCTACTGTCCCAGATTCCAAAATATTAAGGGTGACTTTCGACACCATGCACACTTTTGCTGCCCATTCAGGCGCAACTATATCTAAAATACAAAGCCGCAACAAAATCACCAAGTCGGTAGGTGGCAGCACTTGGGGCAAAGACAAAGGAACGTTGATGGCAACTTACAAGGTCAGCCGTTTCTGAACTATGCATCGCCGAAATGGTCGACAGGGCTTGCCGTGGCTCATTGGAATTAGCTGTAGGCCTGCCAAACCACCGAACTCAGAACCGCTACGTGGTGTCTCCTTATGTCTACTATATACCATTTACACCATGAAACAAAAATTCTGAAAACCGCAGCATACCAACAGACAACTGCTTGAGCAAGTAAGGACATATCTACGGATACATTTTGATGATATCCGACATCTTGCAACATCGCCGTTTGTTCCAGAGGTTCATGTGCAGGCCCTGAAGACATCAATAAGACGTCTGTTGCCTCCTATCTTGAGCTCTGCTCGGTGAACGCCGTTTTGCATACCTCAGCACCTGGTGTTGCTGAAGAGGAACGCCATCTTTCTTGTTGTTGTTGTTGTTGTAGCGAGGCGTAGCCCTTCCCAAATGTCAGACTGGTACCGTTCTCGTATAACCATGGCCATGTAGGCCATTTAGCGTTACCCAGGGTGTACCAACGGGGAGGCGACCTACTCTTACACCCCTAGATGTATCGACAGACACGGCTCACTCTGGCTCAATTACGTTCTGGATATTGTAGCAAGTTAAACTCTGACTTATCCATCGTGCCGATTGAATGTCCGGCATGCAGCTCGTCTGCTCATAACACTAACCATTTATTCACCTGCTCCTCCAACAATGTAGACACTGCTGGTTTCCTAGGACTCCTTTTAGAATACATTGATGACAATTTAGGATACGGAAAAGTACACGTCTGGGCAGGCCTCCCCTTCTTACAACAACAACGCAGTTACCACGAGGCTAGTACGCCGACCCTTAATATAATAACGTCGTCTTGTACTCGTTCCTCTCTTCCTTGTCGAAGCGATGGAAGATTGTACCACCGCGGCTTAGTTCTTAAGCTCGAATCGCACTGAAGGACCGCCTTGTCGGAAGCTTCATTTAGGCCACTCATGGACGTGTTCTACTGAATTGATAGCTGTTGACCCCCTATTCATTGCGGATGTTGTTGTTGTTGGTGTTGTTGTTGTAAACAGCAAAAACACTCTCCGAAGGTTTTGGGGAGTGATGCCGAAATCCGGATCGTGACCCGACTGCCGTGAGTGACGATAAAAGAGACGAAGTCTTATGTCATAAATACTTATACAGTGAACTTAACTCTTATCAAATTTTAATCAAATCGGAAGGTCTCATTCGCCGATTTGACATAAAATTACCCAAATAAAAAATAAATCGCCCTATATTTTTGATAATTCGATCCGCCATAGCATTACACAATACTGCACATGTAAATCTGTATGCACGTTTATAAAAAATGCATAAATTTGCAATAATTGAATTGTACTTAATAATCTTTGATTTAAATCTTAGTACATATAAAACACGCGCCAATAAAATTTTGCTGACTTTTAGTCGGCGGGGAAAGAGGCAAAATTTCACTGCGTCGTCTGTGTGTCTTTCACTGTTAAGAAGACGCACACTAAATTACATTAAATTAATCGTTTCGTGCGTCTGTGTTTGGACATTTGCTTACGTATTGTAGACATTTTGAATGTCTACATACATATATGCATCGTACGATTCTGCAAACGTACAGTGAATACTAATTGAAAAAAGTTTCAGCGAATCTTTACATACATAAACACTTTTTTTTAATTTATCGGCTACAGCGCCTTTAATTTTTTAAAACCAATTTTTGAAGACAGCAAACATGCGTTCCAAAAGTAACAGATTCGATTAATTACGAATTTTGCAAATATAGCGACTCCAGCACCAACTAGCGGAAAAATATTGCCTATATTGAGAGGACTTACCCAAAGAATAAACTATAAAATTGTGCCAAAAGCCAACGAATAATGAGAATAGGAAGTAAATACCTAGACTTGGTTTTCTTTTGAATTTTGAATTTTTCAACATAGGCTAATGTTAGCGTTGCGCTCCATTTCCGATTGGAATTTTCCACATTTTTCACTTTAAAAAAGGCATCATTCTTCCCAAAGCACTCATGCGATGCATGCACATAGCTAATCTCTTCATGTCGCCACTTGTAAACCTGCATTTCAAAGATAACGATGTACTCGTATAGAATTTTTGGACTTTGTTCAATTGTTTTGTGATGACTAACTTCAGCACATAATGAAATCTGATTATTAGTTTCTTATCTTTTAAATTTTTTCATGTCCCATTTGCATACAGACGGCGGAGTATAAGAAATAGAGAGTTTTAATTTCAAAAACCCGTATCTATCTCGGAATGCGGTCTTGACCTTATCTTTGGAGTTTTTGATTTTTAAATTTTTTTACTGCAATCCCTGCAAGAACGTAGTCCCTTAAGGACCATCTAATCCATCTAGGAGTATAACATCTCTTTGCGTCTGCGTTCTCCGTGGCACACCTGCAGGAGAGTAATTTTCTAAAACACCAAAAAGATTCTAGTTTTATCAACCAAAATAGTTATGGGTTGATTCAACAAAAATCGCGGTCAATTCTAATTCATTATACAATGCTGTTGAATCAACTGTTGTTTTAACATTAAACTTTTTTGTTTAAGGTTGCTCTTGTGTTATTTTAACACCAAAAGGAATCAAAGTAAAAAAAAAATATATTTCTCAGAGATCTTATATTGACTTCACCGAGAATTGAACTCTTGCCAACAAGTGTTACTTTGGACTAAGTAGGCAATTGAGAAAGTCCTCTCTCGACAAACAAAGATCACGCTCTATAAGTCTCTCATCATACCAGTCCTGATGTACGGCTCGGTGTCATAGACAGTGTCTAGAGAAGGTGAGATGTCCCTTAGAGTGTTTGAGAGAAAAGTTCTGCGGAAGATTTATGGTCCTTCCCGTGATGCCAACGGCGAGAATCGAAGGAAATTTAACGATGAGCTGTACGAGCTTTACGCAGACCTGACCTTAGTTCAGCGAATTAAAGCCCGCTGGCTGGGTCATGTTATGCGAATGGACAAAGAAGCTCCAGCACAGAATGTTCTATCGACACCCGAATTCGTCAGCAGGGGAAGGAGGACTGGACTGAGATGGAAACAACAAGTGGAGGCGGTTAAGCGTCAATAAATGTCGCGGCAATAAAATGATCTAAGATTAGATTAGAGAATCGATCTCAGGTGTTTTGAACGCTCAACGCAGGTGTCTACCATGATGCCAACGTATAGTTACTTATGCTTGTCAGCGTCTTATTACAGCTTTGTTCTAAATGACGCCACACTTTCTCACGAGCGCACAATATTTGACTGCTGAACGCAGGTGTCTACCATGATGCCATCGTGTACTTATGTTTGCCGGGTTTTGTTATATGACAGTATCTTCGCTGTCGGATTAACTGCAGTCTGCAAGTGTTTGTTGTTTCGACAAAATTTTGTTTGATCAACAAAACCTCTGTCAGTTCAGCTAATTTAATTGGATGATACAATAAATTATAAATGACGGTGCTGTTGGATTAACTGCAGGAGTTTCAAAACAAAATTTTGTGTGATCGACAAAAAACTTTCTCAGTTCTACTAAATTTAATTGGATGATGCAATATATTTCGCCGTTGATTTAACCAGATGAAGTTGTTTTAACACAAAATTTAGTTTTATCAATAAAAATTGTGTCAGTATTACAAAATTTTGTTAATTAAAAATCCACAATCCACAATTGAATGCAGTTACTTCAACAAAATATTCCGCTCAAATTACCAAAATTTGATCAGGATAACAATACGAGATTGTTGATTATACCAAAGTCATTTTTTCTGTGTATAATATGGGCCTCCCTAACATACATGCTTTTCGTGTGCTGATTTTCACGTGCATTTATTAAAAAAAAGCTTATCTTGTCCGTGTCTTTGATTCATGCGGACTTCAAGGTCGGACCAGTAATTCTATGTATATACTTTTCATCTCGTTTCAAGGTGTACTATTTAAGGTAACATATTTCAAGGAATGTGATTTGAATTTTGTAGGCAGTAACCATATATCCTATGGTGAGGCTATGGCGACTATCCTACTACTCAAAAATATCACACATTTCTCATTGTAAATAGGTTCTTTTTAAATTTTATGTACCAAAAAAACACCATTAGTTATAAAGTGTAAAAGTAGGTCGCCTCCCAGTTGGTGCACCCTGGGTAACGCTAAATGACCTACATGGCCTACACGGCTAGTTTCTTGTATTGCCGGTTCTACGAGAACGGTACCAGTACTTGTGCTGTACCCATCGTGCCGAAACAACCCGGGCCGTTTTCTTATATCGACCCGGCCAAGAGCAATACACTCGGGGTGACCCTGTCTGACATTTAGGTGGGGCTACACCTCGCTACAACAACAACAACAACCGTTATGTTGCGGCTTGTTCCCACAATCCTATAATCGTAGGAATTCCGACGAAACAAACTCAGCTTTATTAGTAACTAATATTTACTTATTTAATTTTATTTTGAAGTTTCCCATAAAGCTCTCGGAAACATAAAAAGACATAAATATCTATGACTTAACCAAACTAGTGCATAATTCTGTCGTTAACTCCATTAACTTATTTTTTGTTTGCACAACAATTTTGCTAAAACTCGATTACCTCAGCTAGTTGAGCTAGTAGAAATACATATAAACATAACACACTACATACATAAGTCAACAAAGCATAAATCAATGCTACGTTTAGAGAAAATGAACTATAAGCAAGCACTGAGTAATGTCCAGATCATAATGCATACACTAAAAAAAATTCCCTCAAAATCTAGAAAAATATGATTTTCTTAGCACCACAGAAAGTAACAAATTTCCTAAAAACGCGTATATTTTTTGTCTTTATTGAAAAATTCGCAATTTCTTGTGCCGAAATTTCGTTTTCTTTTCGCTTATCAAGTTTAATAGGGTAAATTTGGGCGATCCTTTTTTTTTTAAAGCTTTCTACTGCAAAGCCAAATTTCCCTAGAAATGCACGTTGCCCAAAAGGATCTTAAATTTCCACATAAATAAGGTACACGGTAATGTTCATACATTTATTAAGCGCTTTGGCAAAATACGAGTATCGGCTGATATTTAAGTCTTAAGCTACGTTTACACTGCACCAAATGCGTCACTTTTGGTCAAGTTTTTTCGAGAGCGTTCATCCACAGATTGAATTTGATCACCAAATTAGGTCATTAAATTCATTCTGCGGACAAACATTCTCGAAATAACTTCGCCAAATGCGACGCATTTGGTGCAGTGTAAATGTATCATTATGCTCATTCACTTTCATGATTATCTCTTGACACTTACAAACATATATGCCAAGTTGGAACGAATATTAAAAAGTCTGTTTATAAGCACGTACAAGGGTTGTTAAAAAAAAAAAAAAAATACAAGCTTTTTTTATTTAAAAAATCAAAACAAAAAAATTGTATTTATATGGATAACTACGGCAATGCAATAAACATATTTATATAAATATAAAAAAAAAATGTTTGCAATAATTTTTTTTTTTTGGTTTTTTTTTGATATTTTTTTTATGAATATGAATAGTCAATTTTTCTTATGATTTTATTTGGGAATCAAATATTATTTGTAAGTGTCTCAGAAAAGTTTAAATGCAGTTCCTTACAGAAAAACAATTTGTTTATGAAAAAAAAAAAATAAATAAAAAATTCTAAATTTTTTTGGTAAAATTAAGTAAAAAAATACTTTTTTTTAAATTTATTTTTTTTTTTGTTATTTTATTTTTTTAATTTTTTTTTTTTTGGTATTTTTTTAATTGTAAAAAATTATAAATATGATTGTTAATTTTTTCTTATGATTTTACTTTACTGGTAATCAAATATTATTTGCTAATGTCTCAGAAAAATTTAAAAACAATTTCTTTATCAAAAAAAGAAAAAATAAATAAATAAATATTATAAATAAATTTATTTGGGAAATTTAAAAAAAAATACTTTTATTTATTCGGGCAGTACAACAAAAAAACTGATAAATAGTTTTTATTTTAATAAGAAAAAATAGTTTTCTTCAATTATTATTTAATGGTTTGTCATAAGAATAATTTATACGTTTAGTTCCCAATTCTTTAAAGAAAAAAAAAAATATTTTTTCTTAAAAACATCCCAAACAAAATGTTTGAAAACTCTTTTATTTTTTATTTTTTTATATTCGAAAAAATTGAAAAAATAACTATTTTAATTTCCCTGGAAATTAAAAAAAAAAAAAATTTTTTTGAAATTGTTGCTCGAAAGAAATAAAAAAAATTTAGTTACTCAGATTTCAAAACATTTTTTGAAAAGATATGACAGGAAACTTGCATAGTCATATTTACTAAACAAAAGTGGGCCTATATATTTCGAGGATTTGTAAGAAAATTTGTTGGCATCACTGTCCAAGCCAAGTCACCAAATTACGGGCGCAGCCCTCGTATATATACTTGATTGTTAATATATTTACATACACTTCTTATTGGTGTATAAATACATACTTATGTATAATATTAATCTTATATGTAGGTATGTTCACCAAGTACTACTAGTATTCCCGGCTTACCCAGACATGACATGATCGGTGCGCATTCAAACGTTTAACACGCGCGCTCGCGAACAGTCGACCATTTCGAACAGAAAATCGCACCAAAACGATGCACTTTTTGAGTCAAAGAAATTTTTAATTCGTTGTGCGTGCTTACAAATCTTTAGTGCAATACCAATTTGAGGAATATTTATTTATACAAAAAAGGCATTAGAAAGGAAAAAAACAGTGTCAAGGAAATTGCGAACTAACTTAGTGAAGAAAATAATTAAAATAAGTTTTCGAAAGTTGGTCGATTAAAAAATTGTCAACATAACAAACTTTTAGTGGAAGTTAGTTGAAAAAAATATCAAGTTGTGAAAATAATTTAAAAAAAATTTTAAATCATATAAAGAAATTATTACACTAAAAAATAAATACCAAAATAATTCCAAAATAAACTTAAGCTAATAAATAGTAATTGTAAACAATTTAACTGTGATATATTATGCCAAAGAATTAGTTTTTTTGGATATATGTATGTACCTATTAAATTTTAAGTAAAAAAATTTTACAAATTCGTTTTAACAAAAAAAAAAAAAAAAAAAAAAAAATCAAAATGAAAGTACCCGCAAAAGATTCAAAATATTCAGTAAATTTAATTTTTAAATTGCACAACTACAGTAGCACTTCAAAAATGGGCAGTAGCAGTAACAGCCTCAGTAGTAGCACTGATAAGAAATCACACTTCCATACAAATGGTAGCACCACACCACCTGCTGCTACACACACCAAACGCAATTCTTGGCGTGCTTCATGGAAATTTTTAGCAGCAAAACAAAAACACAGAAAATATAAATGTGACAGTAAAGACTACGAGGATATAAACAAAAAACATGCCAATCATATTTTAGACACCTATGAGCAGGCTGAGCCTGATAAACGCAAGTTTTTGCTTGGCAACAGCAATGAATCAGCACATCAAACGGACGAACAAATATCACAGTATTGGGCCGATGCTTTGGATCGTGTATCAAGTCAAAATGTTGAATGCAGTAATAGTGATGCAGCGACGCAACAGCAAGAAATTGATGAGCTTATGAGTAAGTTGTGAATGGTGAAGGAGTATTTCTAATTGGAGTTCTTGGAAGTAAATCCTTGAGCGGTAGAAACGTTCTGTGATTTCGAATGCTGAGTGGAAGATCCGCTTATTTCAAAATATTTTTCAAAAACACGCTATCTCAGAGTTTTTTTTCAATAACGCTCCCCAACAAACATTTAGACTTGAGTTAGGTTAGTTATCTAGTTGAACCGTCTTGAACGCTCTTCCCAGGTGTCTACCATGATACCATCCTATAATAATGCTTGCCAGCGTCTTTGTTTGTTCTTAATGACACCACACTTTCTCACTTTGATTTGGTGGCTTCACCGAGAATCGAGCTCACAATATTTGACTACTGAACGCAGGTGTCTACCATGATGCCATCGTGTACTTATGCTTGCCGGCGTCTTTCAGCTTTCTTCTACGACAGAAATGACAGTATTTTCGCTGTTGGATTAACTGCAGGATGACTGTTGAATCAACAATTGAATGCAGTTACTTCAACCAAAAATTCCACTCAAATGACCAAAATTTTATGAATTTAACAGAGTTCGGTTAACTTCAGAATAATAGTAAAATATTGTTGATTTTACCAGTGTCATTTTTTTTCTGTGTATGAATTGAAAAAATGGAGTTTAAAAATTCGTTTGGTAGTATTTTTGGTGCCTAAAAATAATCAAGTTGCAAAACTGATAAGAATATTTTTTTTATTAAATTGCGTTTTTTTAAGCGTTGATTATCACAGTGAGACAATAAATGTTATCAAAAAAAACAACTTAATAAAATTATTCAATTAATTTATAACTTAATTGACATTTATTTTTGTGTGTGACACCTAGCATCTTTTTCTCGTTTCACGTTCATAATGCATGTTTTTTGGCTCATGTTCTTAGACAAACAGAGGTTAGCTTTAAATATAGATAAGGCATCCCACAAAGTATCGGCGCCAATAATATTGTTTTCTTTATGCGGGAGAAAGAGAGATTAGCTGAAATTAAAATATATAATTAATTGGTAAAGACAAAATTAAATATGATATTGAACACGTTGCAGTGAGCTGAATGATAATGCTGCTGTCCACTTTTTTTTAAATTTTTTTTTTTGTTCTAATTAATCGATGACAAAATTCGATGTGACATTGAAATAATGTTTAGCTGATAAAACAGCTTTCATTTTATTTTCATTTCAAAATACAGGAATTTTTCAAAAATTTGGTATTCCAAAAATATTTAAATTTAAACTTAAATGGTTTTTCGAACGTTTTCGAAATGTTTTCAAAAAGGGGGAAAACATATCTTTAATATAAACTGGAAGAGCAGTTATAGGATTTTTTCGAAGCTTTTCTAAATCGATTTAACTCTGAAAGAAATATGTCCCCATTTTATTTGTAAATATCGAAGTATAAGGTCAAATAGGACATTGAAAAATGCAAGAGTAATCTCCTTTCCAAACAGTCCTAACATACTAAGCTATTGGTGCAGGTGCATAAAGATATCCGCTATTAAACATTCAAGTTTATATAGCTCTAATTTTAAAAGTAAGTTTGTTAACTTGAAGGTCAAAATTCACCTATTTATAATTGTTTCTATTGATAAATAATCTTTTTTTAAATATTTTATTGCAAAGTTGAGAAAACATAGCCATAAATACTGCTGTGTTTTCATACATTAAAAATAGTTATTCTCAAGTGTTGCATTTACGTTGTTGGTTAATATTTTGTTTGTTTTTATTTTTATATCAACCGATTTCTTTAATTGGCTAACGGTTTGCCTGTTAATATGACAATTTGTTATGCTTACACATTAGGGTGTTTCACTTTCAGGCGATATTATTATCAAGCTTTACAAGTACACAGAAAACAATCTCCTACTCTTATCCTGAAGTTGACCAAACTCTGTTAAATTTATCAAATTTTGGTTATTTCAGTGGAATGTTTTGTTGAACCAAATATTGTTAAACTGACAGAATTTTTGTTAATCAAACTAAATTTTGTGTTAATACAACAACTTCTTCTAGTTAATTCAACAGCGAAAGAACTGTCATTTAAAATTAGGTCTGATCCTTTACTTTTCTGACAAAAACTAGTAGAACTGTCAAATTTAGAAAATCCGCTCTCAGTCTCACTGTCAAACTTGGTCGCTTGACAGTTACAACAAGTAGTCAGAATTTACCAGCAAAAAATCTGCTAACTAAATCCTGCAACTCTCTGACTAAAGAGAACTCAATTTTCTGCTCTCACCAGTCAGAAAAGTGGCGTACGGGATCACTTTCCTGTAGTTCGTGACTGTTTCTGCCTATTTCTGACTGTCAAATTGGAGTACGGGATCAGAGCTATTTATTACATCATACATTTAAATTTAGTAGAACTGAGAGAGTTTTTGTTGATCAAACAAAATAAGTACACGATCGCATCACGGTAGACACCTACTTTCAGCAGTCAAATATTGTGAGCTCGATTCTTGGTGAAAGCAACAAATACAACTTGAGAAAGTGTGGCGTCATTTGAACAAAGCTGTAATTAGACGCTGGCAAGCATAAGTATATCATGGCATCATGGTAGACACCGGAGTTGAGCATTGAATAGTGGATAAGAATTGTCCGCAATTTTGGTTGGTCAAACCCATATTTTGTTTCCTATGGCCAGATCATTTTTCTCTGTGCATAGGTCATCATTCAACATCATCATATTTTTTTCTGAACCACCATAACATTATCATGCATCAATAGAAATCGTTGTCGATATCAACTGTCCACTGCCCGTACATACATATTATGTGAGTTCAACGTTAACTAATCATACTTTAACTCAATCGTAGTATATCTCTGTATTAAATAGAAAACAAGTAGAGCGCGCTTTAAGCGAACTGACGAAACTCATAGTAAGTTTAGTCGTGGTTTGTCAGTGAACGGGTACGAAGGTGGTGGAGTGGGTCGGCTTCGCACGTGTTTGATTAGGAGACAATTTATTTTTTTTATTCAAATGTGTTCACGAAATTATGTAAAGATTGTTTATTTTTTGCTTTGTTTTTAATCTGCATTCATCAAGTCAAGGGTTGTGTCGTCGGGCTTTTTCCATTCAATTTTAAATTCACAACACTTTGACTCGTTTTTGCTAATCTAAACTCATACTCGTTTATTGATAAGTGTTTTGTTGTCGCATTTTACACTGTTATTCGCAACAGCCGATCAATCAAGTGTTTTGAAGAAGCTGTGTTTTGACTTTATTCTATTAACCACAATTGAAAGTTGTGAGAGTATGAGAGTATAAAGGTGACATGAGCTCAATTCGAAATATTCAACAAAAAATGCATTTGGATTCTATTTTGGAGCTGTTACGCACAGGTGAAAGCTACTGGATACATACTTTATCTAACGCTCTTTTAAAATTGTTTTAATTTTATTTTAGCTAAGTAGCTAAACCGGCCAATGTTTAATACATAATAATCATTTCGTCGCGTCAACCACTGCTTACTTTTCTTTTTCTTAAGTAACTATTTATGATGTTACTTTTACCGGGTCTTGATGGTGGGGATTTTGTATGTGTGACCAATACACTACTCACTGTCGCTATAGCGTATAAATCAGGTGATTTCGGTTAACATATGTGAAACCACTGATCTTATCTGCTTTTGTAAATGTTCAAAACAGTATAGATGTGTCACATATCGTCACTCGCTTGTCAGAAGTATGAATGTATCAAAATTTAAATTATCTGAAATCTTTTTTCAGGTTTTGTTCTCTTTATACTCTTTCCTCTGTTATAGTTTTTGCGTTAATATTTCTTCAATTCATCGAGATTCGGTACATTCATCCTTTAAAAATTTCCAAAGAAATTTTTTTTTAATTTGTTGCACTTAAAAGCAGACACCATGGCGTATACGTAACAATTTTGCTACACATTTATGTTTCTGGCAAAACGAAAACATTTTTAAACATTTTTTGCGCCAGAAACCTGAATGTAGCACATTCGTTTTTCTGGCACAATTTTCAGAGATTGAACTACACATTCATGAAAAAGGCATGCAAATTTCCCGGGGTTCCTTGGGGATTTTCGTGAATCGTAGAAAAACGAGAGGTTAACAACTGTTGAGCTGTTGACTCAACGGTATTGAAACTGTAACCTTAACTTAACTGTTTTTTAACAGAAAATTGTGTTGTTTAAGGTTTTGCTCTATATATAAACTAAAACTAAGGTGGCAAAATAAAAAAATATTTTTCAGAGTTCTTATACTGACTTCGCAGAGAATCGAACTAAGCTGTCTTCAACGCTCAACCCAAGTGTCTACCATGATGCCATCGTGTACTTATGCTTGCCGGCTTCTAATTACAGCTTTGTTCTATGAAAGTTATGACAGTTTCCTTGCTGTTGGCTTAACTGCAGGAGTTTGTTTTTTCAACACAAATTTTTTTTTTTTTTGCAACAAAACCTCTGTCAGTTCTAATAATTCAATTGGATGATGCAATGAATTTAAAGTGACAGTTCCTTCGCTGTTGTTGTTACATAGAAGCTTCATTGGTTAAAATTTTGAGAAATTACTGGATCGCGCTATCCAAAAAATAAGATAAAAAAGTGGTTAGTTTTGTTCAGCGATGTTCCTTTTTTATCCATGTTGAAGCTGCTAACTTGTGTCGAAAATTATCGAATTATCGACTTACATATATCGAATTACGCGTTGGTATTTTGATGTATACTTTTACCCACAGTCATTTTTGGTATTGCACAGCACTAATTTCTGATTTTGTTTTCACCATGACTACCAGTAGTTGACAGGATATACTCCATTTATGGTCAGGAATTCGAATTTCTGTATGCCATTTGAAAAAATCGAAAATCTTTTTTTTTTTTTGGCCCACCCTAATATACAATAATGTGTATCTACATATATTTGTATGCACGCAAGTACTTGTTTTCGCTCAAGCACCTGTTTTGAAAAAAAAAAAAACTAAACAAAATGTTTAAACACAAACTTTGATCTTCTTAAATAAGTACTTTAGTCTCTTGAAGCTGTTAAAAATTTGCATACTCATTTAGCGACAATAAGAAAAAGTTAATTAATTTTCTAGTATAATGTTCATCAAATTTAGATAGAGAGAACAGCAGAATATAATTTATAACAACGTACCGAAATTAGAGCACTAGAACAAAGTTATCAGCGGTGGTGCGTTGCGCCAATACAGCAAAAATATTTATTGAAAAAAGAAATAATCTAAATACTAAAGCCACTAAATTTATGCTATTTTGCTATAATTTTGTATTCGTTTACAAAAAAATTGGAACTTAATTATACCCAACTGTTACACCTTTGCCCACAATATTTTCCGTCATTCATTTAAAGTTAAGCTAAATAATTTTGATATTTCACACACTCATATTTGCTTTTCTTCTCTTTGTTGTCTATTTGCAGCCATGCCTTGGTTTGGCATGGATATCGGTGGCACACTCACAAAACTAGTCTACTTTGAACCAAAGGATATAACACCCGATGAACAGGATCAAGAGGCTGAAATATTACGAAACATACGTCGTTATCTAACCAAAAATTCCGCATATGGCAAAACCGGTCATCGTGATACACATTTACAGGTAAGTGAGAGTGAGGGTTTATTTTTAAGGTAATTTCATAACAAAATCTACAAGATTTTGAGTTCGTTGTATGATTTGAAATATCTTTTGAGCCATCTCCATGCATCCGTCTGTCTTTCTATACTTGTATATAAGTTACTTTCCAGTCAAAAAAGGATGGCCCTTAGAAAAGTATGATATCAGACTAAAATCACCGGCGAAAGTTAATTATAGAAATTAATCATCCAGTTAAATTTAATAGAACTGACAGAGTTTCTGTTGATAAAACTAGCTGTCATAGAACAAAACTGTAATTAGACGCCGGCAAGCATACATAAGTATACGATGGCATCATGGTAGACACCTGCGCTCAGCACTCAAATATTGTGATCTCGATTCTCGGTGAGGGCAACAAAGCAACGTGAGAAAGTGTGGTGTCATTTATAACAAAGCTGTAATTACGCCGTCAAGAATAACTATACGATGGCATTATGGTAGACACCTACCATTTTGGTAGGTATTTTCATATCATAGTCGGTTGTTATTATAAACCACTCTCGAGTCCCCTTGAATACGCACAATAAATCTTACCAAAATCACTCCAACCGTTTACAAAGAGTTCAGTGACATACAGACACACCGAAAAATTATATAAACAACAAAATATTTCCTGTTCGTATACGTCAGTCGATTGTTGCTAAGCAAACATTTTGTCACAAAACCTTTTATGGTTTAGTTTCGTCTACTTACCCGCAATTAACGCAATGAACCTACTTAATTAACATTTTGTAACTTAATGCATAAATAGCATACTTATACCTTACACGCATGTAATACTTATTGTCTGAATTCAGTAGTGCAGTCTAGAGCTTAGCTGCCAAGTATTTACTTACCTGTCGATTTCTCAATTAAAAACAAAAACAGATTTGCTTATAGAAAAAATTACTTAATTAACTTAACGTACACACGAGCTTTTCACGTGTAATAGGGCTGATACATTAGCGCAAATTCCGAATTAACTCCGCTTTTCGGAGTTAACTTGAGCATAATCGTTATTATAAACTCCCAAAAATTAAGAAGATTTGAGCAGATTTCAGAAAACGAGCTAACGATTTGACCGCTACTGTCAGCGATAAATAAACAAAAATAGCAAGGACAATTACCAAAATTACGATTTTACCGCTACTGGACACTAGAGTCACCAAAAAATAAACAATCCTCAGCGACATCTAGTTTTAAACCGCTACTAAGAAAACCAAAGCACGGCGCCGTTAATCTTCAATTTTGTGTGTGTCAGGGTAAAATTTGGATCTGATTAAAAAAGATTTATTGGAGATAATCTCCGTGTGTGTATCCATAGCATAAGACTTGAAAGCGTTGCCGCTATTTGACTTACACATTCGTACAAAGCTGAAAACGTTAAATAACATTGAGCAATACCAAAGGATCCATCAGGGTTTGGAAAGGCCTCTCCGAATCATTCGAAACCGAACGAGACTGAAGGCTATAGCTCGAGCAGTTAAGCTAAACCTCATTGGTAAAACCTAGGGATGTGACACGAGTTGAAAAATCGATTACTCAAAAATCGGTATCGAAATACATCGATTTAAATTGTGCAATTCTTACAATAGATTTTTTAAAAATCCATGTTTACATCAATAAAATCGAATTGAAATATCGACAGTAGAAATTTTATCGATTAAATTAGAAAACGATAACTTTTTCGCGATCTTTTCTGCCTTGCAAGGTGTTTGAAAATACTACCCAGAAGCCGGAAAAGGCTATTTATTCATAAATAATTCAAAACTTGTATTCATATAATTTCAAAAAACTTTTCGGTCATGCAGTACATGCAAACATAACTAGTTTCCATCCAGACATGAATAATTTCATAATTGTTTACATTGCATTTGCATAAGAGCTATGTAAATTGATGCAATCATCGCATTCATCTTTCTCACCTCTGGCTAATTGTGTGTTGAACTTATTTATTTTTAGCTGAAATTGTATAGCGCCGCTCTAAGAAAACTCAAAACAAAGCTGACAATCTTCCATTGATTTGCGCGCGTTTAAACTATTTGAATAGATTTTATTTTCACACATCCCAACAAGACATAAAGTTAGATTTCGATTGTAGGTACATTAGAGAACTAGTCCGATTCTCCCATCTCTAATGTTAGACGACGACTCGAGAAACACAACACTGGAGCAAGATGGCGTTATACCACAAATGGGACATAATTCTCAAATCGAAAAAACCATAGTTCTTTAGTCGAATTCTAACGGCATTCTGATGTGACTTGTGTTTTTGGCTAGTTCTCCAACCTATCTCTAATCGAGTTCTAATGTAGTTCTCTACTGTCGCCCTCAAATTGACAATAGTTAGAGAATTACCCTAGTTATCTAACATTAAGACGAATATTTTTCCAACGTTAGAGACTGTGTTTGTTGGGATACGACACTTTTACTCAGTGTCGTGAGTAGCTATGCGGAGGGACCAACAAAAGTTCGCTCTGATTTTTATCTGCACAGCATTATCAGCAATGCACCTTACCTTATTCTAATATATTACCCATTTAATTGATTATTTTAGAGACTCCATTTAACCAAGTTTTTTCCATTTTTTAAGATATTTTTCAATTAAAATTAAAAATAATTACAAAAAATGTTTAATTACTTTTCGTTTTATTTTTTTTTATTCCTTTTCTTTTACTCATTTGTTTATTCCTTTTATATTCCATATCCACCATATAAAAAAATATATGTAAACCCTTTTGACGCTAAAATCCCCTTCGTGTATTATAATAAATAAAATTTATTTTTTTATGATTTAAAATTTAATTTTAATGATAAGAAATAATAATATTTATAACAAGGGCTTTCATAAAACCCCCTAAATTTAAAACTAAAAAATTTACTATAAAGGATGTGTTTTAAGCAAGTGGCAACCCTTTTCAAAAACAAAAATGTTTATCTTCCTGCCCTTTGAACTCTTTCATTTGCCATCTTAACTTTGAAAATCAAGCTATAAAATAAAATACATTTTTTTACCAGGTGAAAATAATTTTTTACTGGGTGGTAACTCTTTCAAAAAAATTTAACCTTGCCGCGCATCTACAGGCTGAGCCCTTTTATAACAATGATAAAAAATTAAACGTTTCCAGGCCCATGCCCTTCATGCCACCTTAAATTAAAAAATCAACCTACCTACTAAAAAAAAAAATATTTAAAAAAGTGGCAACCTTTCAAAACAAAACTGTACCTTCCTGCACATCTATAGACATCTCTTTCTTAAAAATCGAAGAAACTTCATAGAAAAAATATTTTCAAAAAAATCACCTTATACATCTACAGGCCTTTCAAGTCGACATCTCAACTTCTAAAACCAAACTAACTATACTGAAAAATGTATTTTAAAACAGGTGGCAAGCCTTTCAGAAAAATTATACCTTCCTGCAAACCTACAGGTTGAGTCCCTGCATTTAACACCTCATTTTCGATGATCGCGCGCGCTAACGGTACAAATCTGATTTTTTGTACAAAAAATCCCTTCGCGAATTAAATATGTATGAAAAAAGATTTCTTTAGGAAACCTACTAAAATGATACAAAATATCTTACAAATGCAGATAGTTCCGCTCCTCACTAGTGGCTCATGGCAGTACTTGACCTTGTGCCCACAGCCACTGTTTATAAAGCTCAATATATCTTGTGTTTAAACAAAAAAATATTGGAAAAAAGTTAACTAAAAATTTTTCATACTTTCTTTTGCTCTTTGTTTCCAGATGGACAATGTGGAAATACGTAAACGTCGTGGCTCGCTGCATTTTATACGTTTCCAAACAACTGACATGAGCAATTTCCTTTCATTGGCCAAACAAAAGGGCATGGCTGAATTGGTGACGACAGTTTGTGCGACTGGCGGTGGTGCTTATAAATTTGAAAATGAATTCCGGCAGGTGAGAAAGTGTAAAATGAAAGAAATTGTGTTTTTTTTTTGCAATTCACGAACTCAACTAAAAAGTCTTTTGTTGTTAAGTTTTTCTGTGTTACGGTATATAGCTCTAACATAATATTTTTTTATTATTTTCTCCCTCCAGCAAGTCAACATGAAACTCGCTAAATTCGACGAACTTGATACGCTCATTAAAGGCATACTTTTTGCAGAAGTTCAAAATCCAACCGAATGCTATTTTTATGAGAATGCTCGTGATATTATGTGAGTATTTAATGTGCTTTATTTTTGTTTTGATTTACTTATTAATTTTCTGTTTGCTTAATATTTGCAGGAAAAGTGAAAAGCGCGCTTTTGATTTCTCCAAACCATATCCATTCATATTGGTCAATGTGGGCTCAGGTGTATCGATACTGGCTGTTTATGGACCAGACAATTATAAGCGTGTCTCAGGCACAAGGTATGTACGAGCCAACTTTTTTGAAGAGATTAAGACACAAGTAAAATAATGGCATTCTCCTTTTTTCGAAAATAGCTTCCAAAGTTTAGTTGCGAGCTTTCGAAGTTCGATGTTCGAAAGTGGCTTTCTAATTGTTTTGTTCATAAGATTTAAAAAGGTAAAATGTGGGCGTGTTGTTTTTCTATTTAAAAATGTTTGTAAGAAGTGCCATACAGTGCCAAAGTGAGATCTTCGAAAAAATGTAAAGCCACATTTTCAATTAAAAACAACATTTTCAATGAAATAAAAAAAGTACACCAAGTAAGAGGAGGAATAAGGCCACGCCCACATTTAAAATTTTTTAAACAATACAGTTAGAAAACCAAATCTTCCAAGGCTACAACTTCGAATTTCGAAAGCCAATTTCGAAAAACTGGAAACGCCATTATTTCGCCTTTGTCTTAATCTCTTCAAAACGTTGGTATAGTCCTATACCAAAAAAATTGATTTTGTCGGCTAGTATAATCATTATTTAACAAGTCTGATGTTAAGATATTTGCTTCCATTCCCATCTTTTACTATTTGTGTAGTATACAGTCACCCATCTGAATTAGTTATGTATATTAACCTTTCATTCATTTCCTTTTCTTCGCAGCTTGGGTGGCGGTACATTCCTTGGCCTCTGTTGCTTATTAACAGGCTGCACGTCCTTTGAAGAGGCCATACAACTCGCAACCAAAGGCGACAATCGCAAAGTCGATAAATTAGTGCGTGATATTTATGGTGGTGATTATGATCGCTTCGGTTTGACCGGTGATTTGGTGGCGTCGAGGTAACTAGCAACAAGCAAATTAGGCTTTACATGATACTACTTTATACTTTTAAAACTTTTTACAGTTTTGGACAAATGCACATTGAGGACAAACGTGGCTCTGTATCGCGTGAGGATTTGGCCAATGCAACATTAGTAACAATTACAAATAATATTGGCTCGATTGCACGCATGTGTGCCTTAAATGAAAAAATGGATAAGGTAGGGAGGAAATGATTTAAAAAGCTTTCAAGTTTTAATCGTTATTACCCACTTTCAGGTAGTTTTTGTTGGGAACTTTTTGCGTGTCAATCCAATATCAATGAAACTACTCGCTTACGCCATGGAATTCTGGTCGAATGGTACACAAAGAGCGCTCTTCCTCGAACATGAAGGCTATTTTGGTGCGCTAGGTTGTCTGCTACAGTTCAATGGTGAAATTGCGGCCGCATTAAATGAGACTACAGATGTGCCAGTGAAAACAGAAGCAACAACAACAGATACAACTGCAACTGCTGAAAAGCTAACAAACATCACAAATTCCACAACAACGACGTCGCCAAACAGTAATAAAATTAACAAGAGTGATAGTTGAAGTACAGAGACTGTTTCTAATGTATACTGGACTTAGTTCGTAGCTCAAAGAAATTTACATTTAGCAAACACAAACATAAACACACACAAAATTACACAAAAAAACATACGTGCTTGTAAAGTGAGAAAGAAACTATTAGCAAAATAAGTTACGAAAAGGAAAATCAAAATAAATATAATTAATTTACTTCCTCTTTTATGTTATGTGAAATTGCCACGGGTAATCATTACGATTTGTAAAGATTATTTATTAGGTCGGGATAAAACTTCTTACCAAAACTCATTCAAATCGAAAGTGGAAAAATCCACTCATTCGACATGGAATTACCCTGATTCATATGCATGTAACTAATTAAGGCAGAAAAAAATAAATGTAAATTGAATTTAATAATTAAACAGTTGGTTAGTTGGAGCAAATCATCACTTACACGTCCATACAATAAAAATAATATATGTAATCAGTCGTATGTAAATAGCTAATAACTAATGAGCGAAGTGTAATAGATGGCGCGGGGCGTCCAATACGTATGTATGTATTATTCAACGAATTAATTAAAATTAAATTTATTCATTATATGAAAAACATTAAAAACCAACTTGAAAGTATATACCTAGTAAAGCTAAATAAATAAAAAATAGTACATAATTTTTATGTCGAAACTTAAAAAAACATATGCTATTTAATACAGGGGATGCGGTGCAATTAATTTGCCGCAAAATGTAGCTTAATATCACTACAATAAAATAAAACAAAAAAAGGCTGCAACAAAACACTATCTTTTTGTGTATGTACCAGCAACTCACAATGGTAGTTATTAGTATGATGACGCCTGGTCGATTGCTGAAATGCCGACGGCATTTTTGAAGCAACTATATATATAGATTTTATTAGGCAAATACAGTCTTCTATTATTGTAAAAAAAAAAAAATAATATATTTAACTCTCTAATAAACGCATTAATATGTGGGAGTGTTCGAGCCGCAATTGTTGTAGCAGTGTTACTTTTTATGACAGAGCATCACGTTGCGCATCACAAGGTCATCTAGAGCAAGATGAAAATAATGTATCATTGTTGCATATAGTCATCTAAGTATCAGCATCATTGCATCAAACAAGTAACATGACTGCAATATTCCAGTAATATTGAGCGGCTCGAACACACCCTATGTCATTTACTAGGCTCAATTTTTAAAATTGTTTTTGTCTAACAAAAACAAAAAAAAAAAAATAAAATAGCAAACGAAATAAATTAACCATAAATAAAATGTTTAATTATAAAAATTAATTACATGGCGGACAGACGTTATGAAATATATATTTAAACAAACTCAACTGTTTGCAGTTTAATTTTTTTTTTTTTTTTCAAAAAATTTTCCTCAATTGGTCATTTTACCGTGTGTTTAATAATATGTTTTTTTACTGATATTTTGATTTTAGTTACATACTAAAACTACAAGAAAACTATTTTTTCATTTAACTTTTTTTTATTTTTAAAACAGTACTCAATTCGAACATATTAAGATAACTACATTTCAAAGGCAGAGTGGGTGATCGCGCTATCTAAATTTTTTTAGCACTAAGATCCTGTCTCAGTATATCAAAGTAAAATCATCACATTTTTTAATAATTTCAAAATTTTCTGAGATAGCTCGCTCTCCCACTCAGTCATCGATTTACAGCCACTATTAAAGCTAAATTAAAAAATTTAATTCTGAATAATTGCATAGTTTTTATAGCTTAAAAGTTATATCTTAAGATAATATATAGCTTATAGAGTATTATGTTTTATAATAACAATTTTTCAGCTTGCTCCGCGACACAAGCACTTTTTATTCCAACCTTAAATGGCAGCACATTTTTAAATAAATTAAAAACGCACAAAATATATCTTGGAAAATATTATTAAACCCCCATATCTTTCAATATTTGTTGTTATATAAGTTTAAGCTCATTATTTGTTATAAAATGAATGCTCACAATGTAAATTAATGCAATCAATAAAAAATAGTTAAATAGCTTTGATCAATTTCATATAAATAAAAATAGTTTTTTTTTATTATTATAGACAACAGAAGGAACAAATTTTTGTGTGTTTTAATAGTACGAAAGCCCATGCATATGGTTGTTGAATCATAACAAGATACATTTTTGTGAGCGAGATGCCCATTTTTTTATCTTCGAAAGGTGCGACATAAAGTGGGTCCGACGACCCAAATATGTCAAAATAAAGTCATCAAATTTTTTAATAATAACAAGCTAGTTTTCAAGATTTGATTAGTTGTCAGTGATGAACATAATTCAATGTCCAATTTAAGACTTTGGGGCGGGCAACTGACTAGAAGTCGCACAACTTTGAATTTTCGAAGATAAAAATGTTGGGCGTATCGGGGAAAGGAAGTCCAACAACAAAAAATGTAGCTTGTTATTAATCAACAACTATATGCCTCTCGTATAAAAAAAGGTTCTGAAAAAAAAAACCGCATTTACTGAGGACACAAATTTGGCAAATGTTTGTACAAACGCACCTAAATCGATAGCAAAGAAATCATCTTGAACTGACAGTTCCCACCAGTGAATGTAACATGAAGAAACAGCTGATTTCTGGAGCGCTTTGAACAAAATTTGTGTTTATACGGTCGTCCATCAAACCGTCTAGAGATAATAAGAACCGATTTGAAAACGAGTGCACGCTTCTTTTGGTTTATATATGTGTTTTAAGTAGCGACCGTGATGAATGGAAGCGTTGTATGTTTGCCTATAAACGTAGTAATAGACTTATAACTTGAGTGAGGTTAAACTCCTACTTATCCAGACTGAATGATACAATCTCAAACACATGCCCTGTATGTGGTAGGACCCCCCATGATACTCTACATCTCTTCAATTGTTCATCTGAACCTACTCTTCTAACCCCTCTGTCCCTCTGGACAAACCCTGTTGAAGCTGCACGTTTCCTTGGACTCCCCTTAGAAGAGCTTGATGAAGATCTTCGGAATGATCATACACTCTAGACAGGGCAATGCATTGTTAACAACAACAAAACAGCACGGGCACAGCCGAACCAATAAAAATTCCAAGTTGTATATAATTTCATTGAAAATGAATTGAGTGGCATCGATGCATAACGGATTATTTTAAAGGATACTTACAATCTTAAAGAATACTCGCTAAATTATATATATAAAAATATAGCACTTCTAGGCTTTACAGTCAAATCATTTTATGATGAGCTATTACTGGCTTAGTTTACAAGACATTGATTTTGTGTTGCCCGATATTAATCTGATTAAGAAGAGTAAAATCTGATACAGTGGCATATGTGTTGTGGCACTATGATACAGGGTTGATCCTTTTCATATAGCACCTTCAACTTCATCTTGACTAGTATATTTATCTATATATTTATTTATTTATTTATTTATTTATTTATTTATTTATTATTACGGCTTTTCAAGCCTAAAACTTAAAATTAAAACATTTATAATGTACTTATAAATGACTTATACCACTATGATTATGTGCTGTCAGAATGCACAGGATTCCGATCAGCAATCAACATTGGCCGTTAATGGACCAGTTATGGAACATTTATTATATGCTGTCGGAATGCACGCGATTCCAAACAGCACTCAGCATTGGCCATTTAATGGACCAGTTATGGAAACCTTGTTATTTTAAGGTTGGAAAGGACGTGTTTCCAATCCCCATTGTTTGTTTTGTTATGGAGGTTGGAAAGAACGAGTTTCCAATCCTCCTCAGTAATTTGCTATCAAGTATGATGAGCCTCTCTTTTTAGGTGGTTGGAAAGGACATGTTTCCATTCCACCCATGCTTCGCTTCTCTGAATATTTTGGAAAAAAATGTATTCAAACGATGCATATCAGTGTAGTTCAGAGTTTTATAGATTTGCCGGAACCCACACAAATAATCCCATCCTTGATCAGATAGACAGCAACAGTTGCAATGTCCTCATATCATTTTCTCCGGTTATTACTGCGTTGTATGGAAATATGAACTCCGCAAGCGACCGATCATGAAAAAGAAGAACATATTGGTGAAAATTTTATCTTATTGGAAGGGATTTACAGTGCGCCATCAAGCACTTTTTGAACGAATTAAAATCTGTAATTTCTTTTATGTGACTAGGTAGTTCATTAAAAGATTTCAGACCTTTATAAAATATATTTTGCTTGTCCATTTCTGTTCTAAAGCGCGGTAGCCTAAAATTATCATTTTCTCTGATCGCATATGAATGACTTTCACTGACATATATAAGTTTATCACTCAGATACTCAGGTAATATACCACGCTTCATATTAAATACAAATTTCATGGTGTGATAAAATATTAGCTGTTTAGCACTGACCCAACTGAGTGCGTCGAGCATGCTCTTTATTGGAGTATCATATCGACTGTTTAGGATGAATCTCATGGCTTTATTTTGCATAATCTGTAATTTGTCGACTTGTGCATCACTAGCCATAAAGAATATTGTTGGACAGTAGATAAAGTGTGGTTCTATTATAGATCTATATACTTTCAGCTTATACTCCTTACTTATATATTTGCATGTTCTTTTCCAGAATCCAATTTTTTTAGCAATTTTGGCAACTATATAATCAATATGATCATTAAACTTCAACTTATTGTCAATCTGAACGCCTAAGTACTTGAATATGCTCACTTCCTCAATCATTGTATTCATAATATGAAGCTCAATGTTTTGCGATTCTTTTTTACTTGTTCTAGATATTATCATAAAATTAGTTTTACTAACATTGAGTTTGAGTTTATTACTACAAAGCCACCTGTATAGTGAATCTAAATCTTCCTGCATTTTACTCATTGCTACCATAATATCCGATTCTCCTACTTCCAACAAAGCATCATCCGCAAACAGTCTAATTTTACTATGTTTCAATGCCGAGGTTATGTCATTTATATAGATATTAAATAGGACAGGCGCTAACACTGACCCTTGTGGCAAACCTATATTTACATAGATATATGTATAACATTCTAAGAAGCAGAACTCATATGCATCGAAGGAGTTTCGCTTATTATCTAGTACTTTCTAAGTGAATAGTTGCGCTATTATTGCATCTACTTTACTTAGATTGATAGGTGATCAGTTAAAAAAATCGATGCTATGCATCATAACTTCATAAATCGTGAATTTCTCACTAACTAGCTTTAAATCTAGATGTACTACACATATCAGCTTAGAAACTAAAGCATGGCCATTCGTCGATTATCGCTAAATATATTACGATAATCTCGACATTCAGCATAATTCTCCTTAAAATCAAATACACGCAAATTATGATCAGTAGCTATGAAAAGATAACGATTATCACAGGCTAAGCTATACACTGGAGAGCTAAGATTTTTTGATCTTTTACTGCGGCGTGGAAAATACAATTGTTGATATTTGTTAGGCATACGTATGTCATATAAATTAACACGACTATGATATTTAGCGCCGCACAAAATTGCATACAAGCCATCATATTCAATACAATAAAATGACGAATCAAAGGGATCTTCGAAAATGGCTTCATCGCGATTTGAACGACGATCATACATGCGACAAGTTGTATCAAAATTGCCTGTGAATAGCACATGCTCATCCTTAATAAGTAAGTCATATATAGATAGAGTATTCGAATTTAATACAGTTTCTTTGCCGCTGTAAAGCGGAAAAGGAAAAACGTTAGCGCTTTACAATCAAAATTAATTTCATACAATTAAATTACCTTTCCACATCGTATTCGCGTAGTGCCTGCTTATCGGCATCTGTATATAATCCACCGTATAAACGTTCAGCACCTTCTGATAACTTGACTACTTTAAACTCGTGCGGCAAATCAGCGAGCTCTTCTAAATACATCATACCCAGTTCGTTTGCGCGTCGCCATAATTTCGCACACGCATTCGTACTGGTCACATATATGTCATCCTCAAAATCTACGCAATGTAAATATTCTTTAACGCTATGCAGTTGCTGATCATTTGCAAAACCATCCTCCCAAATATAACAATTCCCTGTGATGCGTCCAACAAATATGGTGTCCTGTTTCTTTGTGAAACTGGAGATATCACCGCGTACACTTGACGAGATTTCACGTTGGTAACGTCGTTGTAATGGTTCATGATTCGATCGCCCATAAACACGCAAATAATCCATGTGTGAAACATACAGGAAATTACGTTCCAATAATAATTTGGTGGGAAACATTTGCGCATGATGATAATAATCATATTCCCTATAACGACCTTGCAACCAATTACGCGAAATGCTCAATCGGGTAGCATACGAGAGAGAATTGTGTGTCCTGTATTGAAAAAAGTTTTAAGACCAAGATTAGATTGAAATGGGTATATCAGGGATACCCCTGGGGATAAGAGAACTGTGGCCTAATATTTTCCCTTAACAGCACTAGCATAGCACTAATCATGAACTCGATTAGGTTAGGCTCAATAGCTGCCGCATAGGAACACTTAGGTCACCTAAGCGTGTTTTTTTCCCGAAGAATCTGGTTGGTCGTGCCCACCCTAGCCAGTTTGTGTGGCCTACAGTTTCCGTCAATTTCTATGTGGCCCGGGACCCATGTGCAGTTGATTCGGTTCTGTTGGGCCATCTCTTGAGAAGAACCACGAAAATTGAGTCAGTTCAGAGTTGAGGGAGTGAGAGCAAGGTAATTGATAGCCGCTTGGCTGTCGTTTCAAGATATCTTCTCAGATGGTATGTTTATCTATCCAATCGACGCCGTACATGATTGCTGAGACTTCAGCCTGGGAAACGCTGCAATGATAAGGTAGTCTAAAGGAGAGTTCCAGGCTGTTGTTGTTCTAACGGAGTGTCCCGATCTTTTGAATAAACCCCTCCTCCAACTCTGCCGTCTAATTTCGAGTCATGCGTGTATATGGAAGTGCCGTCATTAGTATAGGTACACCGATACGCTTTTCCGAGAAGCTCCTATCCTGAAGTAGGTATCTCCGACTGTTGAGAGAAGAAGACTATAATATCGCAGAATACTGGAGTGTCCACGAGGTTCAGGTATATTCTAATCCACTGACTCGCTGGGCACCACCCAGTACTATTAACGTCTCATGGTAATCGTATCCCCTTTTCCTAACAATAAATGACCTTGTGTCTAATAAGGGTCTAGGGCTCTTCTCCCGTACCATCGAACTACTCTACCTCCTGAAACCATCACACTTACCTTTTCGATATCCTTGGCGAATTACGATGTCCGCACATAAGCACATCCAAAGTTTTCATATAAAAAACATTTTGCTCGATTACGTTACGTAGGATCCTGTGAGCACGACATAAATTTAGACAATCTTGTTCGCTGCAAAAATCCAAAATTCGCAGCAGGCAATCCAAATTTAAATCAATTAATCTAATTGGCTTTCGCATGCCTTTCTCCATTTTGAATATAATTTATAAAATCGGTTGCAAAGTATAATTAATTTCACATTTTTTTAAAATAAATCACATTTTCTCTGAACACCAAATTCTACATAATTTCTAATTGGACTAGCAATGATCAGCTGTTACCTGGCAGCTCAGTTTGCATGCGAACACATTTCAAGCGGCCGTTGATGCAGACAGTAGTTATCGATAGCTTCAGTAGTTTCACTCTACTGCAGTATGAGCTGTTTTGAATAAAGCCAGCCTACTGCTATGCTGATATTCTCCGCTTCCGTTTGATGTATGGCATCGAATATCGAAGATTTTTGACAGTGCAGGGATTTCGAAATTTTAAAATGACAATCCCGGGGTCCGGGTATATTTCGGGACTATCTCCGATACCAGACAGGTCGGGAGAGGTAACAAAATACGCGCTTTGACCTCGGTATGCACAACCCAAAATCGATGCCTCGGGGACCGGCGGGGCTTCCCGTTGGGAATAATTCGTTAAAAAAAAAAAACGAATGGCGCCGATATACCAACGGGTTATCATAACCTCTAACGAGTTTTTTAGCCGAGCTTCTCTTTCCAACTTGTGGTGTGTTGCTTTTTGAGTTTTCCTACAAGTTGGCGGGACCTACAATTTTTTTCCGACTCCGAACGTCACTTGCAAAGCAAATGAATTTGTTGCTGAGAAGCTTCTCATGGTAGAAATACACCCGGAGAGTATGCCAAACTACTGCCGAGGGGCGATCTCGTTTAGAAAAATTCTTTTTCTAAATAATTTTTTATGTTACTTTTGCCGGGCATCGAACCGCCACGACTTGGTGTAGAAGGCCGAACACTTAACCGCTACACCACGGCGGCTGCAGTTAAGTCGATAGATATTTCAGCTGGGATTTTTCGGGACTATCGCATATAGCGTCCAAAAAGTTCGTGAGGGATATCAAAAAATACGTTTTGCCCTCAGTATGCATAATATAATATTATTAGTTCTTAGCCAATAACTTTTCCCTGAAACGGAAACTTTAATTTCCGTTTTCGGAATATTGAAATCGAATTCAAAACGCGTCTTGCGATAACCCTCCCGCCATTTTTAGATGTGTTTCAGCAGTTTTGTGGGGTTATATTTACTCAAAACCCGGGATACTGAAGCAAAAGGGCTGATTTACACGAGTCGATTTCTGGTCGATTTATGTCGTTCCACTGCTTTTCACTTTCAAATACAAGGGGTAGATCAATCGAATTGCTATTTAGGCTACGCTCACATTGAAACAAACTTTTATCGTCCGGCAGCAAATACACATTCGCACACGTGTGTTTTAAATGAGCTACCAGAATCCATCGACCAGAACGACAAAAAATCGAGCCGCGTAAATAAGCCTAAATGCGTCTTTTAATATCCCTCCCGATAGATCATTTTTGGAAAGTATTTGAAAAAATCTCGAAAAATCCCAGGACCCCGAGATTATCATTTCACAATCCCGAAGTCCCGGGAATGTAAAAAAGCTTACGATACCTTAAGCGGAAAACAGAATATCAGTCCGCCAATACGTCAGTTGCATGACGTACCTACGTTAATTTTAGAGAAATTCAATTTTGACGAATCCGTCGTATCTTGCGTTACTTATACAAACACCCGAAGTCTACTTTGTTGTCAGTTATTTCGACGTACTGACGGACTGATTCTGCTGAACGCCTTATCCCCGGCCATTCGAAATTGTTTACTTTTTATGAAATCACCCCGGCAAGCTATCGACAGCTTCGCTACTTAAATCGATAACTGTACAAAAGAAAATTTTATCAATAGCTGAGTACCGACATTAAACACAATCACTTTCCCAATCAGCTGTTCGCATTCTTCTTTCGCTTTTTCTATCTGCTGCACTTCTGTATATCGCATTGTGAAAAATCTTTATTCCAACGTTTTATAACCCCCGTGCCCAACACAACGAGATTACCTTAGTATTTGTTTATCACTTTATCTATAATCCAAAATCTCTACTGAAAATCAACGCAAAGAAAAAGGCAGATAAGCATCTACAACATCACAGTCGAGAATCTATTCGGTACATCTTCAAGATTAAACTGCAAGTTGAAATTATGTCTTCAAACAATACGGACACGGGAGACACCACCATCTTCGCCTCGACAGCGGAAATAAGGAATGCTGATACAGATGCTGTTAACGCAGTGGCCCCACGCGAGGCACTTGTAAGTACATACTACAAATTATGAGGATTAATAGCCGCTCAAAGTTCATTCATTCATTTATGTGCTTTTTATTCCTAATAACACATGTATGTACATGCGTGTGTGACTGTGTTTAGATAAAGACTGCTATAAATTTTTTGCAAAATGCCAAAGTACGACATACAACTCTTATGCAGAAGCGACAATTTCTACAATCTAAGGGGTTAACAAATGAAGAGGTGGAGTTAGCATGTCAACGCGCTGGCATATTTACGGATGACCCCAATATGCCGCCATCCACTATAATAAATATCGGTAGCTCAACACATCCACAATTGGTTTTGCAGCCAAGACAAAACGCATTTGGACGTATCAAAGAAGTTTTACACAATGTGGCGTTGATTAGCGGTGTTGCCTATGCGATTTACTTGTTTTGGAAGGTTTATAGTTACATACATACTTATGTATATATTTATTTAAATTGTTAGCAGAGAAATTAATCATGCAATTCGTTTCTTTCAGAAATATGTAGAACCATTCATATTCGGCAGAAAAAAGAAACCGATTGACGATGCATTAGAAGATATCGACAAAAAGGTCGATACACGTCTAGATGCCGTAAATGTAGAACTGAACAAGATTAAGGATCAACTGCAGGAACAGCAACGTGAGCAACGCCAAGCTTTAAATCAAGAATTCAATATTTTCCGTAGCGATTTAGAGGCTATAAAAGGATTACTACTCAATCGGTATGTTAAGCTACAGTTTATTGTAGAGCCGGGATATAAAGAAAATAAGGTATAAAAATGGCTTTGATTTTGTGAAGTGAGCAACTTCGAAAAATATCGATATAATTCGAATTTCGAAAATTTCAGAAATTCTTATTTTTGTTCAATCGTTGTGAGCCATACTACCCAATTTAATTAAACTACATTAAAAACGCCAGATTTGATAATCTGCTTCCAGAACACCCAATCGCAGGTTGAGTTTCCAAAACGCCTGAATTAAAATGCAATGCAATTGCAGCTGAGATAGGGCGGGTTTGGATGCTCAAATAGGGCTTTGTTTAAAAAAGTCTTAAAAAGCCACGTAAACAAGTTGCCATACATTGCATTTTCTTTGGTATATCAAGATTTGCCATATCGCGGCTTACTGTTGAATAATATGTATATTTTTATATCAATCCTAATACTTTTTTTTTCTAGCAAACAATTTGCTGCCCCCCTCACTACTGGCCCTGCATCAATACCCGCATGGCAATTGGCGTCTGCTCCACATCGCCTACACACACGACATTCACAGTCGGATGATAATGAAAAAGTGGATGATGCTGGTTCCGGTTCGGGTTCATCGGAAACAGAAGTGGTCACCAAAAACAGTGATTCGAGTTTAGAAATTGTGTAGGACTGTAAAGCATTTGTCTACGCTTTTTGTTGTTGTTCATTTCTAGAAAAATTTCACTAGAAGAGGATTGCTACAACATTAGAAAGATCGCTCTGTGGCAGCAAAATGAGAATAAAACCAGTGGCGAAGAAAATGCCAATAGATTAAGCCGATTAGTTTAAGTTGGAAAGTTGATAACATTGTGTAATGTTAAGCTACAATAACACTGGCATTGCATCAAACCACCTTTGAGCCGATTGAGGCATAAGTAAAAAAGCGATTTCCTTTTTTCGAAGTTAGCCTCCAATAGTTGTGCTCTCGAAGTTCGAAATTCGACCCTTAGTGACATTTGTTTTCTAATTATTGTATTTTTACGAATTACGAATGGTGTAATTTCGAACTTCGAGTGCCCATAACCAATATTTCGTTAGTGTAATTTACAAAGGCCCTTACTGACAAAAGAAAATTTACGGAAGCAAAAAACGAAAAATTGTTTACATTGAACGCATGCAAATATAGCTTTGTAAATTTGGAATATCCTCGTTATTACTGCTAGTAACTCCTTTAAATTTGTAGTGTATATTTAAATAAATCATTCTAAAATATGTGAAAAACTCATTTTCGAAAAATGTGTCAGTTAGGGCCTTCGTGAATTGAGGTAATGATTTGTAGGCTAACTTCGAAAAACGAGGATATCATGTTCTTACTTATGTCTCAATCTCTGCAAGACAAAAACGGTGTTACAAGGCATTCACGATGACAATAAACTCGAGTTTATTCACAACAAAAATATGAATAAACACAAAAAATACCCCTTTAACTCAAGTTTATGGCCCAACGTGAACGCCATATAACTCTAAACGTACGTTCAAACTTATGTATGCATGCATGTAGTTTGTGCCATTAAAAGTGTAAATTTATGTTTATGGGTACTATTTCGAAATAGAATGTTTAGTCAAAAGTTTACAAATATGATGTGTTTTTTCTCTACTTTCAAATTTAGGTTATTTTATTTGAAAAAAAAAAGAATAATAATAATAATAGTAATAATAATTTTCGAAGTTATAATCGAAAAAAATCATTATTTTAAGCAAAAAAGATTTATCTTCGACATAATTTGCTTTTGAAAAACTTTCAAGTTGATGAAGGGATTGGGTTTGAATTTTGAATTGCAAAAGCTACATACATGGGGGTTGCGTAAAGTGAGTTTATCGATATCGAAATCGATTAGGATTATTGACATCAAAATCTAAATTGTAATCCTATTATCAATATCAAGAGGCGTACAAACTATTATAAAATTAAAACTTAAAAAAAATATGATGATGAGTACATATTAATATTTTTTTCGCCGGCAACGGAACACTCAAAAGAACTGATATCCACAGAAATGATGATGAGAACGATTATCTTAGCACTTACCCACTGAACTTGTGAGTCGTCCCTTCCAATACAAAATGCAAGCATAAACGTATTACTTTAAACTACACATTATATTCCCTTTATTGTTTTAGCATTGATTTCATAAAATGTTAACAATTTAATGTTAAGTTCTTAGTTAATTTCTCAAAGTTTTTTTTTGCGGGCTGACTTTTTATTTATTTATTTTATTTTGTTAAAAAGTTTTTTTTTTTTGTTGTGGCTAAAACGCATACTTTTTTGTTGCTGTTATGTTAGGCATTGCTGCAAGAACTTTTTTTATTAACAATAAATTTTTCTAAATATGTTTAAGTACTATTTGTTTTTTTTTTTGTGTATTTCTTGATACATACTTTCTATGAGGATTAGTCGATTATATAGGTGATTTTTTAATGAACGAGTAAATGTCTGAAGTGGTGGAGTAATATGAGGGAAAATTTAAAAAAAAATTGTGAAATGTTTACAACTCGGCATGAAAGGGCTATCGCGTTCTGGTGTTCCTTCTTTTTTATTTCTCATGGATATTTTCTCAGAGAAGTAACTTTTTTTTTTTTTTAATATAGGCAAAATTCCTTAGTTTATATATCGACGGCTTTAGAATTTTTTCGAAGAACCTTCTATCTCAATTTTTTTTTTTTTTCAAAAATTCATTTTTTTTTTTTCAAAAATTCATTTTTTTTTTTTTTTTTCAAAAAGTGGTAAATGAATACCCCAACTCAGAATGAGATTCAAAAAGATCCTATCTAAACAGAAATTCAAGAGATTTTTAACTAAGGTGGGACGTTTTTGACTTCAATTTAAATTGGAAAAAAATTGAGATAGCGTGTTTTTGAATTAAATTCTGAAATTATTATTGAAAAATATTTGAAAAAGGGTTATCTTCATTCAGCTCTCGATATCTAATATTCTAAGAACATTCCGGTCAAAATTTTTTACTAAAAACTGAAATTTTTAATTTTACCTGAGGCCATCTGCTGTACCCAGATTGGAATGTATGTACTTTTTAACGAATTCTGCTTTTTTGTGGTTTTTTTCACTACGTTTAGTATACATTTCAAAAATCATGACAAGTTACTGTATAAAGCTCGCCTGAAAACGTACCAGTCCTCTCTTATTCTAAATTGTAACCATTCCGCTTTTTTGTATGGTGTTAGGCTAAATTACTTCTGGCACACCGTAACCGTAACAGTAACCATAATTATATATGAAAACATATTAATCATCGTTTGATTTAAAAATCGGCACAAATCATGGATCGATTATCTAAAAAAAAAAAAACAAAAAAAAATAATAATAATAAGTTTTAAAATATAAATTTAAAATAGGCAGAGGAAAACTACAAAATAAAACTTACCAAAAATTAGTTTCTTTTAATTTTTATGAATTCAGGGTTGGTACCACTAATACGCCATACCATATTTATGTTGCGCATTTCGGGTGGTGCTTCTTTCAATTGTATAGTTACGGTTACGGCTTTACAAATATTACACTATGCAACAAAATCATCTCTTTTTCTGGGTATGGGACCATACCAACTTTTTTGAAGAGATTAGGACAGATGTATGTAAAAATTGTGTTCCCCGTTTTTCGAAGATAGCCTCCAAAATTTAGTTACGGGCCTTCGAAGATTTGGTTTTCTAGTTTTGTTTGAAATATTGAAAAACGTTCAATGTGAGCTTGGCCTTTTTCCTCCTCTTGATTGGTGTACCATTTTTAATTTGAAAGATATGTTTTATATAATTAAACATATGCGGCTTTTAATTTTTTCGCGGATCTCACTTTGGCCCTATATAGCACGTTTTAAACATATTTTTAAATAGAGAAACGACCCTAATCAAACAACAGAGGCAAGTAGGCCACGCCCACATTTTGCCTTTTTCAAGTTTTCAAACAAAACCATTACAAAACCACTTTCGAAGTTCGAACTTCGAAAACCCGTAACTAAATTTTGGAGGCTAACTTCGAAAAACGAGGAACGCCATTTTTTTTACGTATGTCTTAGTCTCTTCAAAAAAGTTGGTATGGTCCCATACCCAGTCGGCTGCTGTACGGTGTTACTACTAGTCTAAAAAACAAATATTTGGGAAGTTCGGGAGAGAAAGAGAATCCAATTTGTGGTTTTGTGTCTTCTTATTATTATTCCATCTGTGAGTGTGTTTTCTTGTTGAGAGGTGATTAAATTAAAAAAAATTAAGGCTATCGTTTACTAAGTTTTTGTTTTAAATTTAAAAGTTTTATTCTATGACTAATTTATAAATTTAAAACATTTAAACCTTAACGATTTCTTTTAATTATATACATACTTGACAGTTTAAAAAGCGCTTGATTTTATTATAATAATGTTTTTGTTTTATTACATATATTTAATAACGTTGTATTTTCAAATTTCTTTGAAACATTTTTTTTTGTTTAGTGAAAACCCGGTTTCGGTCGTCTTCAGTGTTCTCTTTCACTAACTTTAGGATTCATTCCATTAATTTTTATATTTATTTGGAGGTTATGAACTCAAGAAGGATTGAGGTTATGTTTTTTGTTTTAAGTTGGGTTAAGTGTATAAATTATTAAATGGAACAAAATGAAACTAGTTTGGAAACTCATTAGAACTAAATTAATGTTTAAAACTTCGGAGCGAAAAAAACAAGATTATAAAGTAAAAAAAAAAATATATTCAAATTGTTCAACGAAAGTACAAAAGTAACATTTTTCTAAAGACATGTTAAGCTTCGGTCAACTTGTTTGAAAAAAATTCATAATTTAATTTTGCTGGCAACAGAAAAGATAGCCTCCAACCAAAAAAAAAAAAAATGTAAATTGCAACCATTTTTTTTGTCAAAATAAAAAATTTTTGTTTGAATATATTGAATTTCGAAATTGTTATTACATTTTCATGTTTCTGCATCGATTTTTTTTTTTGGTAGAACACACATTCGAATTTCACATCCAACCATATCGCTGTTTTTTGAAAACATTTAAGTATCAAATTTCTTTGTGCGAAAAGTATTGGCTTTCGAAGGTATAATTTTCGAACGAAAAAATCAATTGTATTAAAATGTCAAGCCTGTTTTGTATCGAAAATCAATTAATTTCGAAAATATCGAAATTTTTTAGCTTCGAAACCACAGTTTTTGATAATAGACGTGATGTGATTTTTTTATGACCGCATATCCAAAACTTCAATTATGTGCTTGAATACAGCAATTTTTAATTTTTTCTGCTGAAAAATTCAATTTTGAAAAAAATTTTTTTTTTTCGAAAATGTTACGATTTTCAAAGAAAACAACTTTCGAAAGCTTAATTTTTAAGAGCAAAAGAGGCAGTATTATATAAACTTTTTTGAAAGTAAATATATGGATTACAATATACCACAAAATCAACTTTCTGGGCATGGGACCAAACATACTTTTTTACAACTCATATATAACTTCTTACATACATTTTTACCCAGAAAAACAACACCAATCAAACAAGAGAGGCAACAGGCCACGCCCACATTTTGCATTTTTTAAATTTTTCAAACAAAACAATTAAAAAACCACTTTCGAACTTCAAAAGCCCGTAACTAATTTTTGGAGGCTAACTTCGAAAAATGGGTAACACCTTTTTTTAATTACATATGTCTTAGTCTCTTCAAAAAAATTGTTTTGGTGCCATACCCAACTGGCTGCTGTACAAGGTTATTGAAAAATAAAGTTCGAGAAAAGTTGTTCAACGAATTTAAAAAAAAAAAAAATCAATTCAAAAACAAATTAAAAAAAGTTTTTTTTTCGCATCCTCGTAAGTTAAATCCTACACCAGTTTGGAATTGTGCTTTTTCTATTATTTGTTTTATTAAAAATACATTTCTCAAACAAACCGCGCACAAGCCACCGGCCCTCCTAATTAAAATAAAAACAAAGATAGTTTATAATATTCCAATATACATATAATTATTTACTTTTATGTGTTTAAAGATGAATATCTCAACTTTACAGCTTAAAACAATAAGGTCAACTTAAATTACATATTTGCAAAAAATTTATGTATTACAAAAAAAAAAAAAAAACAAGACGAATAAACGGTAATTTGGTTCTTACTTATAAATATTTTTTTAAATTTACATAACATAGTGAAAATTATTTGTGTATGTACAAATATGCATGCAAAAAAGTTTTTGCAATTACGCTGCCGTTTGAAGCAGCACTAGCGCATTACACTGAACTAAAAAATAAAAGTTGAAAAAAGGTAAGTGGTTGCACTATAAGACAAAATTAACTTTTTTTCTCTCAACTTTTTGAAGAGATAATTAAACAATGGCGTGCCTTGCTTTTTGAAGTTAGCCTTCAAAATTTAGTTACGGGCTTTCGAAGTTGAACCCTTCGAAGATTTGCTTTTCTAGTTTTGCTTAAATGAAAAGGGTTAAATGTGGGCGCGGCCTTCTTCTTCCTCTTACCCATTTTTAAATGGAAAAACGACAGCAATCGAACAAGATAGCCAGGTAGGGCACGCCCACATTTTGCCTTTTACAATTTCTTAAACAAAACAACTAAAAAACCACTTTCGAACTTCAAACTTCGAAAGCCCGTAAATAAATTTTGGAGGCTAACACCATTTTTTTTTTATTTATGTCTTAATCTCTTCAAAGAAGTTGGTCCCGTACCCAGTCGGCTGCTGTACAGGTTGTATATGTATATGTGTTGACTTATACTTAAAAAAAAAAGAATTCAATTCTTTTGCATTAATTTTTGAAATTTAATTAATGCTACATTCTTACTAGTTTTTTTTTGTTTGTTTTAGTTTTCTTCACCTTTCTATACATCTATACATTTCACTTTAACCTTAAAATAAACACAGAAGGGTCATTCCATGTTAAGTCGTCAAATGTTAGAATCGACCCCTCTGATTTGAATCAATTTTGGTGAGGTGAGTTGCTGAGTTTCGTTTGATCATAAACGGAAGTTCTGCCAAGGGAAGGAAAAAACTCAGTTTTCTTTTTGTTTTTTTTTTTGTTTAAAATGTTTTTTCTTTCAATATTTGGGTAAGTACCATATTGAAAAAGAAAAAAAAAAAAATTCGAAAAAAATTAAACAAAAATAAAAATTTTAAAAAAAATTTAAATTTTTCAAACATTCTTAAATTTTGGGGTAAATTTAAAAATTTTTTTTTTTAAAACATATTTCAGAACAAAAAAAAAAATTTTTAAAAAATCAATTTTTCAAACTCGTAAAAATATCAAGTTCGTCTTAAATTTTGTGGTAAATTTTATTATTTTTTTTTAATATTTTAAAACAAACAAATTTAAAAAAAAAATATTTAAAAAAATGGTATTTTTTAAAGTCGTAAAATATTAAGTTCGCCATTAAAAATTGCTGTACATTTTTTTAGATTTTGTACAAGGCGAACTCATAGAAGGTGAAATCGTCCCGAATTTGCTTTATCCTCTTCATAGTGCATGGAGCTAGTCGAGGTAAATTAGTTGTACACAAAATTGCTGAATTTTGAGTACTAAAATAGTTTACTTGTGTTAGTGGTCAAAAAATTCAAATTCAAAAATCCTACTCATCGAAATTCATTCATATCGACAAGGGTTGAATCTAACCGCTGGACGATTTCACATGGAATGACCCATAAACTATATTAATGCCGTATATATAAGTATAAACAAATTGTCACTCACTTGGCTCTATAGAAAACAACCACTTTCTACATATGGCCTGTTTACCGTGAGTGTTCAATGTACTAAACAAAGTGTACACATTTTTCTATATAACACCCATAACATCGAAATTATGCTAGGTCGAGTCAAGAATTGATTGCGCAATCTAAGCTACCTTGGAGAAAAAGCAACTTCTGCCAATGCGCACTGATGCACGTCTGTAGCCTAGACTCACTCTTACCCCTTTGTCCCTTGAGACAGGGCGAGCTTCTGTTCAACAGCTTGTCTATAGGTAAATAAAAAATAGTAAACAAATTTAAACTGCAGAATTGATAACCGTATGACCGGCATTGCTATTAATCACACTGCCTGCAACAGATGTTGTTGCACCACCAATACCGCCACCCATATTGCCAGCTGTTGTAGAAGCGGCCACCAAACTAGCAAAGGCACCACTTGCACTTGTAGCTGTTGCGGTAATTGAAACCGAGGTATCCAACATACTCATGCTGCCCGATGCAGCAGGCGAGAGTGACATTGATGATGATGAAGGCGAAGAACAGGCGCTTTGAATGCTCATAGCTGGTGAACCAGTTGATGGTGATGTTGTCATATTTGGTGGCGTATGTGGTGAGAGTGGTGACGACGACGATGACAATTGCACTGAAGTGTTACTAACAATTGTAGCAACATTGCTGTTACCTGCTGTATGAGTATTTGTTGATAGAGAGGCATTGGATGCTGCCGCTGCTGCTGTTGAAGTACTACTACTGCTGGCATTTGTATTGCCAATACCAGCGCCAAGGTTGTTGTTGCTACTGCTACTGCTGCTACCAGCACTGTTATTATGATTGTGTGCAGCAGCTGAAGTTTGATGCCCTGTTTGTTGTGTTTGCTGTTGTGGTGATGAAGCTGCGGCTGCTGCAGCGGCTGCGGCACGTTCACGCTCCCGATCACGTTGTGGGCGGAAGGCTTCACGCAATGCTTCAACTCGATTCTCATTCGGTCCCCAACGTGCATGACCAGCGCTATTTTGCAACCACACCACTTGGGTACCTTGCATGCACTTTACATTTACGTCAGCTCTGTAGATGGAGAAAAAAAAGCATTATAAACGGGGGAAACAAATTAGGTATATGGTTCCAAATTATGGATGGACTTTTTTGAAGAGATTAAGACAAAAGTAAAAAAATGTCATTCCCCGTTTTTCGAAGTTAGCCTCCAAAACTTAGTTAAGGGCTTTTGAAGTTAGTCCCAGCGAATATTTGGGTTTCTAAAGCTTGTGGAACGTAAAGTGCAGCGGGATTTTGGTAAATGCTCAAAGCCGAGGCGCACATTTGTCAAAGTCTCATAAAGTTTTATGTAATTGCGGCTTAATTGTCTTGATTAAATTTTTTTAAAAAGGCTAAATGTGTGTGTGACCTAGCTCTTCTTACTTGATTGGTATGTTTTTTTTTTATTTGAAATGTATGTATGAAAAAATATTAGGTATATAATAAAAAATATGCCACTTTTAATTTTTTCGAAGATCTGACCTTGGCCCTGAATATCACTTCTTACATACACTTTTAAATAGAAAAAGAACATCAATCAAACAAGAGAGGCAAGCAGGCCGCGCCCACATTATGATTTTTTCAATTTTTTAAACAAAACAATTAGGAAACCGAATCTTCGAAGGTCCAACTACGAATTTCGATATTCCTTAGCTAAGTTTTGGAGGATAACTTCGAAAAACGGGGAATTCCATTTTTTTACTTACGATATGTTTGATATTCAACTTACTTTGGTATGATGTGCTGATAGCCGTGACGATATTCATGTGCCATACCCAATACTACCATGGAACGACGTTTAAACATGCTCTCTTCCAGTTTAGAAATGCTCTTCCATTCAGGCAAAAATATGATGAAACTAATAGGGAGAAAATTTCAATGTTAGTTGTCGTAGCTACGAGTTTTTAGTTTATGAGCTGTTTTTTAAGCCCTTTTCAAATATAAATACAATTTTTATTTTTCCAATATGAACTTATACTACTCCAACTGTAAGACTATTAAATGTTAGTGTTAGTAATGGGATTGTTTTCGAATAATATTCGACCTAAATGAATAAAATGGAGACTCGTTTCAAAATATTTCGAATCTTATTCCAATAATCCTCTCGAAAAAACATTCGGTTAAATAAATATTTTTCGAACTACGAGCACCTTCGAACAAAACTTCGAGTCGCATTCAAAGTGCTCTTTGAACACTAATATTAAATATTGGAAAACTACTATTCGAATAATACTATAAGGATAAATAAATATTATTCGAAATGCAAATACTTTTCGAATTAAGTATTTTATTTTATGAACGATGAATTACTACTTCGAATAAACCAATAACAGTCGACTCATAGTTGAAAACGATTTTTCGAAAATTTCTATTGAACATTATTCGAATAAGGATACCATTCCAGCAAACTTACCAATATCTTTCAAATAGATATTCTTCGAATCACGAATAAATATTATTCGAATTAGGAATATAATTCGAACAAAGGAATTTTATGTTCGAATTGTTTTTATTCGAATAGTACCATACCTAATAAGAGTATAGTTGCTGCTAACAAATATTATTCGAATAAACAAATAATACATATTCTTTTCGAACAAATTCGAATCGTTCTTCGAATAATCGTATTCGAATATAAATATATTACGCGAATAAATATTTTTCGAATAGATATCCCTCAAACAAATATTATTCCAATTACGAAAATAATTCGAATAAAAAAATTTTGTTCGAATAATTTTTATTCGACTACTCCAACCCTAGTTAATATAGTTACCTCAGTGGCTCCATTGAATCGGTAAGCAATTTGTCAATATGCGATAAAGCCTTATCCATTAATTCCTCACATTGTGGCGGATGGACTTGAAATGAACCAGAAACTGGTTTGAAATCAAGAAATGGTCTATTGGAAAATTAAAAAAAAAAAATAATAAAAAATAAGATTGAACGATTCGTAGCAAAAATTCTAAAGTGCCTTTTAGCCATTCGCTAAGAGTTTTCACTTAAGGAAAAAAAATTTCAACTCACCCTCTAGAACCAAAATAAGCATCGGTATCTGCAAACGCTGAGCAATATTGCCTAAAATATGAATTAAAAGGCGATGCAAAACACTCAAAACTAACACCAAAATGACGATGTAAACATTCAAATACCGGCACCGGCAACGACGCCTGTGTCATTTCGGCCTCCTGCGATGAATTCAACGCATTACCTAGGAACGTCTGATAGCGTTTGAGTAGACACCAAACACGTCCAATAAACAAATCAAATTTTTTATCATCAAAACAATTGTGCCTGTACAGCTGTTCCAACTTTTGTAAATGTGTTAAATTAACATATTGAGCATCGGGTTGATTGTGTGTACTGGGCGTATATTTGATGATCATATGATCACGATCTTGTACATATTCAATTGTTGGCATGCGTGGTGATGGTACTGCAAATTGTATTGGATAACACCAAACTTTCTTTAAATGTGGTGGAGGTGGTGGCGGCGTCGGTTCTGGTATACCATGCTCCTTAAGCAATTGCATATGACGTTCACGTATTTTGCGCGCATGCTCAGCACTTAAATGATAGATTTTTATGCAAAGCGCTTCAACCGAAGTTTTAACCGTTTCAACAAGATGTGGTTCACATTGGCGCTTCAAATGGGCAAGACGATCTTGAAAATCTTCATAGCTTGCACCAACGGTGCGTCGCAACCATTGAAATGTATCTTCGACATTCCATTTGACAACTTTCTTACTTTCGGGTGGCGCAGAGCGGGATTCAATAATTTGTTTCGCGGCCTCAGCATAGCGTGATAGCTGTTTTCGTGCATCACCTGCGTGGAAGGTATAGAAAAATGTTATAAAGTAAGAGAAGAGGGACCGCTAAAGGTGGGTTAACTGGGTAGGACAAATATGAGTTTGCTGAATTTAGTGATGCTAAAAATTTGTTGTTTGTTCTTTGTATACATGGAACTATGAGGTTTGGTGAGTTTTGACAAATGCTCATATTTTAGCTTAAAACTTGATCCAAATCTTTTTCAAATATGACTTTTTTATTTTTGGTTTGAAATATTTTTAGCATGTAGTGAATTTTTGACATGTAGAGTTTTGAAAAATTTGGAATGCTTTGCAAATACCCTTTATAAGTTTTATAAAAGATGCTTTAAAATATTTATTACATTTTTCTTTAGCTTCATAAAATAAACGTTTTGAAATATTTTTAAGGATTTTCGATTTGAGGTGAGTTTTGAAAAATTGCTCACGACATTTCAGTTTCAAACTAAGTATCAGCAGTATGAATATTTGGCAAAAAAAAGTTGAAACATGTTAACGTATGGAGTTTTGATCCGTGGTGAGTTTTGGAAAATTGCTCATGATTTTTCAGTGTAAAACTTAACTTTATTCAATTTTTTTTTTAGGTTTTACAAAAGAAGTTTATACCTATTTATATAAATTTTTGAGCTGTGGTGAGTTTTAGAAAATCGTCCAAGATGTTTGTGTTAAATAAATTTTTTACAAATATTTTTTTATTGTATTAAAAAAATTCTAAAATATTTATGTATATGGATTTTTTGAGCTGTGGTGAGTTTTGATAAATTGCTTAAAAATATCATTATTTTAATCTATTTTAGAAATAGATCCAAATCTTCTATCTTCGTAAATTTATAAAAAAGGTTTGAAATATTTATATTGACTTTTGAGCTGTGGTGGTTTTTCTAAAATGTCTCAAAATTTCAGCTTGAAACTAAACCTAAACAATAAAAATGAGATTTTTTTATAAAAAATGTTTTGATATATTAAATGTGAAGATTTGTGAGCCGTGGTGAGTTTTATTTTCTATTAAAAAAAATCAATATATCTCCAAAAAAAAAACCACTTACCTGTAAATTTTGGTTTGACAATCTTGATTGGTATATCGGACATAATTTCTCTATACATTGATGACGATATCTCGGGATTACAATTGCTGGGCAACAATGGATCGCAACCAATATCAATTACTTTGCGTTCCATTAACCACCGATTGAAAGAATCTTTTGGTGCTTTAATATTTTCACGACGCATGCAAAGATCTTCGTACGTTTTTACCAGCTTCATTGTGTAAGCAGCACGAAAAGCCTCAATTTCGGGATGTGGTTGTGGCAACAGAGTTGGCGGTCGCTCCACAATTACTGCATTGGTGCATATTTCTAAATCCCACGGGCCAGCTAAAACGAACTTTTTCATTGGCGGATGTTGTTGATGTGGATGCAAATGCATATCGTCTGAGGGACGACGCTTTAAATGTGGATGTTGCATATGATGCGGATGATGTGGCATATTGACGGGGTGCATAGGTGATTGGCCAGGGCCACTATGACAAATACCTTCAATGGATAAAAAAAAAAAAAAAACAAGTTATAAACATATGATTTCATTCAAAGAATGTTCAACATACCCAATGGATCTGTTAAGGGATCAAATGGACGCACACCCGGCATCTCCCACAATGATTCACCCGTAATTTTATTCCAATAATATGGACGATTTTCACGTTTCGACCAAAACTTACGCCAACCTTGATTAACAAGTTCCGCTGTTAGCTCTTCACCATAACCGCCGCTATGCATTGCCGGTGGCCCTTGTGTGGGTGTATGTGCCATCATGCCATCCAGAGGTGGTGCACCAGATTTGGTTGGTGTTGATGGTGATGCACAAGTGGCTGCTGGTGAGCTGCCACCTGACAAATTTCCACCCATGGAGCTCATACCGAGACCATTCGGATCACTCATTCCAACGCTAGAAACAACGCTTGCACCAGCACTAGCAATAGCACCGACGACACCAGCTCCACTCATCATGTTATTATTTGGTGGTGCTGTCGGTAATGTTTGTAACGTATTTATTGCAGTATTACCCATAACAATGTTTCCTCCACCAACACCAACACTACCACCACCTCCACCACTACCACCGCTACCTGTTATGGTGCTTGTCGTTGGTGTGCTACTCAGCACATTGGTGTTTGTGTTATTAGATGAGGATGCGGTTAGTTGATCCCAAGCGCTTTGTGCGCTACTCGACGGTTGTGGCATTGTTGACATTCCTATCATGGGATTAACACTGCCCGTTGAAGCTATGACGGATTGCGGCATAATCCCGCCTGTGGAAAGTACCGACATATGCTGTGGGGACAAACTGTGATGCATGTTGTTGATATTGTTATTAGCTGCCATCTTGATTTTGGGACGACAGTGAACGATTCTCAAAACCGTTTAGATGTTTTAGAGGTTAGCGCAGCGAATTGAAGTTAAACTGCAAAAAAAAAAAATAAAAATTATTATAAAACTGTGGCAACCTTACAGCAAACATGATCTGAAATTAAAGCTCCTGAAAACACTTTCTTGGACGTAAAAATTTTAAATTTTCGGGAAACGCAACTTTTAACAGATAATGGAACCTTCTCAGTGGCTTATCTATTTTTTATTAAAAAGGTATGGCAACCTTATTACAAAAAGAATCTGAATTCAAACTTCAAGAAAGCACTTCATCGGATTCAAATATAGCAATGTCCTGATATGACAAAATGAAATTTTTTTACTGGAGAAAAAAACATTTTGGCCCTGACCTAGCTATTTTTAATTACAATAATATGGCAACCTTACTACAAAAATATTCTGAATTAAAGCTCTACAAAACTTTTTTATCAGATCCAAATTTTGTAACATTAGTAGACAGAAAAATACACCATAGGTTTAGTTTTTTTTAATATTAAAATGTGGCAACCTTGTCACAAAAATGTTCTGAATTTGAAGTTCCAGAATACACTTCTATCGGATCATGGGAATATAATATTGGGAACCAGTCTTCAAGAAAAAACGGGATTAGAAACCTTTTGCCAATGTCTTGCTATTTAAATTATAAAAATGTGGCAACCTTATTTCGAAAAAAAAAGCTCACTTTTCCCGGGCCACATAGTGTTGTATTTCTGGAGTAAAATTTCGAAACGAATTTTTTTGTAACAGGTTTAGAAAAAAAACTTTTGGCACTATTATAAAAAAATGTGGCAACCTTGCAACAAAATGGTTCTGAACCACAAAAAACTTTCAACGGATTCAAAAAAATTGTTTAAAAAAAAAAGATACATTTTAGCACTGGCTTACATGTTTTTAATTTTATAAATGTGGCAACCTTGTAACAAAACAGCTCTGATTTGACAAAAAGAAGCTAGACATCGGTTCAAAATATTGGAATATCCGTGAAGAAAAATTGAGAACCGGTCTTCATGGATTTTTTCTAAACGGGAAAAGGACCTTTTGGCCCTAGCTAAACTATTTTTAATTATAAAAATGTGGCAACCCTACTACAAATATTTTTCTTCACAAAACAGTACTTGTTTAGCACTGTATTACTTTACTTTACTAACATACTTAGCTAGCTTAAGCTTTTTTAAAAGGTGGCAACTCTAAATAAAAAAAATATGTAATTACGAATTTATAAATGTTCGATATTGAACAAATACCATTATTTTTTTAATTATCATGGGAACGGCAGGATGTTCTTCGTTTTAGTTAAAGCACAACTGGTAAAAAAAATAAAATATGGCAACCGTGATTCACATTCCCATGACCATTTATTTCCTATGCGCGTTTGAGTGTGTCAAACGCAGCCTAAAGAAGCATACAAGACACAAATGATAACAAAAAAAAAAAAATAATTTTTACACATTGTCATCATCTCAAACGCAGCAAAATATAAGCGAGCGAGCACTATGATTAAAAATTGAGAGCATTATTTTACCTACAATGTGCGAGTAATTTGTAGATGGCATATTGTACAGTAGTGGCGAATAAAAAGAAACAAAAGAAAAAGAAAAAACATTTTTTATGGACCAAACCAACTTTTTTGAAGAGATCCAGACATACTAAGTAAAAAAATCAGTTTTCCGTTTTTCGAAATTAGCCTCCGAAACTAAGTTATTGCTTTTCGAAGTTCGAAATTGGACCCGTCGAAGACTTGGCTTTCTAAATTATGTATTTAAAAAGTTAAAATATGGGCCTGACTTTCTTGTCTCTCGAAAGCTTTCGGCAGAATCAGTCCGCCAGTACGTCAGCTGCGTCACGTACGTCAATTTTAGAGCAATTTCTACTTTGACGTATCCGTCTTATCTGGCGTTACGCATACAAACATCCACAGTCTACTTTGCTGTCAGTTATTTCGACGTACGTGACGTACGTCACGGATTGATTCTGCTGAACGCTTTACTCGATTGGTGTACTTTTCCCATTTGAAAGTGTAGGTACGAAGAAATATTAAATAATTAAAAATTGGCCGGTTTTTAAATTTTCGAAGATCTCACTTTGGCCCTATATAACACTTCTACCTACACTTTCAAATTTAAAAAAGCACCAATCAAATAAGAGTGACAAGCAGACCATGCCTACATTTTGTCTCTTTCAATTTTTCCAACAAAATAATTAGAAAAGCAATTTCGAACATCGAACTTCGAAAGCCCGTACCTAAATTTTGGAGGCGAAACTCCAAAAACGGGGAAAGCCATTTCTTGACTTGTGTCTTAATCTGTTCAAAAAGTTGAAAAATATCCAAAATGAAATGACGTGACATCGGTGATTGGAAAAAATAAATACCATTCCTAACTTTTTTTCCAACACTGTAAATAAATAAATATGTACGTACATATGTACCCATTTGAAATATATACTTATGTATGTACCTTTTTTATTATAATACTCATATAATATGCCATCACTTAAGCAAAATGCGATAGTCAGTGACAAGCACTCGAATCGGAAGCGTGGAAATAAACAAAACTCAGTTGGTGCGTTAAACGGTTTTTATATGTAGGTAGATATTAAAATTAACTCTTTTTTATTTGATAAGGGTAGGTAGTGGGGTAGAACAAAATTTTAAAAAATATAAAAAAGCATGGAGAGAAGAAGAGCTAAACCAACGACCTTCGTCAATAGCAAAATGAGAATGAAAGTAAAACGACGACGAACTGGTGTTTAGCCACAACAGCAATGGCATTACAAAAAGTGCATCAAATAATAAAAAGAAAAATTTGCTAATTCGAAAGGTTACCAATTTTAGCTGACACCAAAAAATAACAAAAATAAACGCTACAAGACTGAGAAGAATGCTCTGAGATAGCAACCAAAGGGGATAACATAAAAGTGGTGAGTAATATTTGTTTTTGAGTGACTTGAGCAGCTTGTGCTGTGAGAGCAAATAACCAAATTTATATGGATGTACATTAGACTGGTTTAAATAAAGCTTATTTCATATTTGTTGAGGTCCATATCGAAAAAATCCTTTCGAAAGCAATCCACGAGTTTTTTTTTATAGAAGTTTTAAATTGCGCAAACAAATCTAAAATTTAAAAACTTTGTTTGGAAAGATTGAGACATAAGTAAAAAAGAAATCCCCTGGTCTTTCGAAGTTATCCTCCAAAGCTTAATTATGGACATTCGATGTTCGAAATTCGTGCCTTTTAATTTTTTCGAAGATGTGACTTTGGCCTTGTATAACATTTCTTACAAAAACTTTCAAGTAAAAAGGACACCAATCAAACAAGAGCCGCAAGCAGGCCACGCCCACATTTCGCTTTTTTTTATTTTTTAATAAAACGGCTAGAAAACAAAATTTCGAACTTCGAATGGGGAAAACGGGAAAATCACTTTTATACTTATGCCTAAACTTAAAAAAAAATTGGTTTGACCTAATACTCAGCCGGATGTTATTAAATAGATTTCCCAAAAATAATAAATAATGGATAATCATTGGGATTAAAAATTATTATTTAAGAAGTCTGAAAAATGTACTTTTTCATAAAAACTATTTCGGATAACTAAAATGTCGAATCCAACTAAACTAACAGGTTATGTTGTTGTTATCATAACCTCTAACGAGATTTTTGCCGAGCTTCTCTTCCAACTTGTAGTGTGCTGCTTTTGATTTTTTTCCTACAAGTTGGCGGAACCTACAGTTTTTTGCCGACACCGAAATGCAAATGAGTTTTAGCTGAGAAGCCTCTCATGGTAGAAGTACACCCGGAGAGTTTGCCAAGCTACTGCCGAGGGGCGAACCAGTTTAGAAAATGTTTTTTTCTAAATAATTTTTGATGTTGGTTTTTGCCGGGCATTGATATGACACGAATTGGTGTAGTAGGCCGAGCACTTAACCGCTACACCCCGGCGACCTCCAAACAAACTATAGCTTACAAAAAGGAGCTATTCCTTAAAACATACTCCCCACTAACAGTTTCACTACGAAATAAAGACTTTGAGTCTGTTTGATACAAGAAAAAAATTTTAAATATTTTACAACAGTCTAATGTGCATAACCCAAACCAAGTTAAGGTAACACAAGAGTAACATAGAGCATCGTCTACCATTGTCTGGTTGTTGAGTATAAATTTAAAAAGCACGAATATTCAATATTCAGAGATAGGCAATACGAGGGTTACTGTTAAAGTTTTTATGTAATCAATAACACTGTACAGCAGCCGGCTGGGTATTGGACCACATCAACTTTTTTTAAGAGATTAAGACATAAGTATTTTTACTTGGCGCTTACCGTTTTTCGAAGTTAGCCTTCAAAACCAAGTTATGGGTTTTCGAAGTTAGAAGTTCGAAAGTGGTTTTCTAATTGGTTTGTTTAAAAAATTGAAAAAGGCAAAATGTGGGCTTGGTCTGCTTTCCTTTTGTTTGTTTGAGGTCGTTTTTCTATTCAAAAATGTACGTAAGCGTCATAGAGGGCCAAAGTGAGATCTTCGAAAAAATAAAAGTTGCATATTTTTAACTATACATATTCTACTCTCAAAAAAAGGTACACCAATCAAGTAAGAGCAGCAAGAAAGCCACACCCACATTTTTTAAACAAAAGAATCAGAAAATCAAATCTTCGAAGGGTCCAACTTCGAAACCCGTAATTAAGCTTTGGAGGCTAACTTCGAAAAAAAGGGAATGCCATTTTTTACTTATGTCTTAATCTCTTAAGTTGTTTTGGTCCAATACCCAACTAAAAATTTTATTTTGTCCTATAGAATAATAATGTAAAAAATCAGTATATTAAAAAAAGTCGTTTGACGACGTACGTGTTTGTACGTAGCCAACCCTCGTAAAAATATTGACACGAAAACCAAACAAGAAAATTATTATGGGAGCGTGAGAGATTGAGAATGGAGTAATTCGATTGCCTGCGCAATAACGAATATACCTTGTCTTATAAGAAAAGCTATAGCCAACAGAGAGTATCATCGCTACCACCGGGCAAAGTCATGCACACAACCTACTCAAAAAAGCAGAGAGCACACAAAAATAATGTGGACAAGAAGTGAATAGATTTGCTATTGTAGCGCATTAAATCAGATGTCGTTTAGAATTCAAACTTGTTGGTTGGGGTGTACTTCAGTTGCGACAGTTGAGAAAAATTCACGTCAGGGGTATGTGTAATAACAATAAAACAACAAACGAAAAGCACGTGCAAGAGAAAGAAAAAAGTATTTAATAACACCCTAAAAGCCATTTTTTTATCTAGGCTTTAATTTTCAAAAGAAAAGCAGATAGATTGCCGGGTAAATTTAAATAACCTTAAATATTAAAATCAAAATACATATTTAAAAGAAAAAATTTCAATAAGTTTTACGAAATAAGTTTTATTGTTAAATTACATCGGGTTAACATTAACTTTTTTTTTTTTTGAATAATATATAAATTGTTCAGATGATGTCCAAATACGCCACGTCTTGTTGCGGTCCGATTTACTGTTGTTTCTAAATTGTGGGGCATTGTTAACTTGACAATTGAATCAACAAATTAAGGAAACGGGAATTATAATCATATGCAAAAATTAAATTAAATTTATATGTGCTCCATATTTTATCGTTAAAAAGCCTCTAATACATATTGAATACTGCCAAGCACCTGGCTGGGTATTGAACCAAACCAATTTTTTTTTAAGAGATGAGGCATAAGTAAAAAAGTAATTTCCCCGTTTTTCGAAGTTAGGCTCCAAAATTTAGTTATAGAGCTTTCGAAGTTCAAAATTGATCTCTTTGTAATTTTTCTTTTCTTGTTGTATTTAAAAAATTAAAAAAACTCAAAGGGATGTGACCTGCTTGCCTTGTTTAATTCGTGTTTTTTTTTTTTAAAGCAGTTCTTTACAAGGCATTTAAAAGGTCTGGTGTTCGAAAAAACTTGAAGCCGCATATTTCTAGCTACACTCTACAGAAGCTGGCTGGGTATGGAACCAAACTAAATTTGTTGAAGAGATTAAGAAAAAAGAAAAAAAGGCGTTCCCCGTTTTTTCGAAGTTAGCCTCCAAAATGTAGTTACGGGCTTTCGAAGTTCGATGTTCGAAAGTGGGTTTCGAATTGTTTTGATACAAAAAATTGAAAATACAAAATGTGGTCGTGGGGTGCTTGCCTCTCTTGTTTGATTGGTGTCGTTTTTCAATTTAAAAATGTGTGTAAAAATCGCTATACAGGGCAAAATTGAGATCTTCGAAAACACTGAAAGTCGCTTTTTTTTAATTACATAATTTTTTCTTAATACATACACTTTCGAATAAAAAAGTACACCTAGAAAACCAAATCTTCAAAGGGTCCAACTTCGAAAGCCCGTAACTAAATTTTGAAGGCTAAATTCGAAAACGGAGAATGCCATTTTTTTTCTAAAACAAAAACGTTGGTTAGGTCCAATACCCAGAAAAGAGTTGATTTTGTCGGGCTTTCGAAGTTCGATGTGTAATATGAAGTATAATATTTTTTCTTACATACACTTTCAAATAAACAAGAAAATCAATCAAGCAAGAGAGGCAAGCATGCCCGCCCTCATTTTACCTTTTACTATTTGTTTTATTTAAATACAACATCTAGAAAAAAAAATTACAAAACGTCCAGTTTCGCACTTCGAAAGCCCATAACTAAGTTTTAGAGGCTAACTTCGAAAAACGGAGAAATTACTTTTTTACTCATATCTTACTTTTTCATTAACTTTTCGCAGAATACAAAATCTCATTTGTTTTTAGTTTTACATTTAAAAAGCTTTGAGGTGTATATTACTTAAAAAATATGTTTAATTTTTAATAAATTGTAATTTTTTCTTCTATTCTTCATAGAAAATATAGTGAAGGTTTCGCACTAACGACTACCTCCAAGCTGATACTAATCGGATGCGCCTTTAAGTGATGTAGTACCACTATAGTTTTGAACCAGCGTGATTTACTGCAGAGTTATGAGGCGACAAGGCACTCACTCATTCGACCACACACTCAACTCAAAAGACTCGCTTGAATGAGACTCTCTCGCGCTCACGTGAGATTCAAAGATGAAACCCGAAAAGTAATACGTGATAAAAAATATCAAAATGCTGCAAAACTTGTTTGGCAAAAACAAAACCAAAACTCTAGCAATAAAAAGGTGAAGGAAATGAATGAAGAACAGAAAATAACTACACAAATTCGAAAAATACATACATACATAGGTACATACTCATAGTAATTCCTGAAATACCACGTCACCAAGGCAAACAACACATTCAACCATGGCTTAAAGAGGGTTGCCCCGAACATGTACAGCTTATCAAAAATAAAACATACTACAAATGGATGAAGAAGATAAATAAATAGATACCTAAATCGGAACCAAGTAGCTATACGAAAAAAGCGAATTGCAATATCAAAACAAAATGTGTATTGTTTTTGTCAACTACTGCTTTGGCATGCCGTTCATTGTGATATTATGCTGGCAGTACACCTTTGCTTCATAGATTAGGCGAAAGACAAAAGAGATGCAATTATATGCTGTACTTAATTATTTTTTCTTCAAAAATATTACTAAATTGTTATTAAAAACTTCAAAACAAAAAAAAAAATTATTGTTTCACTTCATACCTAGACGTTGTTGTTGTTGTAGCGAGGCGTAGCCCTGCCCAAATGTCAGACAGGGTCACCCCGAGTGTATTGATCTTGGCCGGGTCGAGATAAGAAAACGGCCCGGGTCGTTTCGGCACGATGGGTACAGCACAAGTACTGGTACCGTTCTCGTAGAAAGGGCAATACAAGAAACTAGCCGTGTAAGCCATGTAGGTCATTTAGCGTTACCCAGGGGGCACCAACGGGGAGGCGACCTACTCTTACACCCTAAGATGATCTACTAGACGATCTACTTCAGTTCTTTGCATGTGAAATTTAACTAACTAGGAAGTTTCGAAGTGTGAAGTATGTATACAAATAAAAAAAAAAATATGAAATTTAAATTTATGAAATAGATAATATATCTTAAACTAAAAAAAACGTATAAATTTATAAAAATTATAAAAAAATATATATGTACAAATTAAAAAAAAATAAGTTATAAAAAATATATCCATAAAAGTTTCCCAAAAAAAATTTTAATTAAAAAATTTCCAAAAAAAAATTGAAAAAATGTCATATAAAATAAAATATAAAAATTTATAAAACTAAGCACCCATAAAGGAAAAAAAAATATAATAACTTACCAAAAGTTTATATAAAAAATTCATTAAAAATCATGTGAACAAATATAAAAATTTATAAAAAAATTTGAATTTAAAAACAAAAATGTAAAATTCATAATTAATACATAAAAAAAGTATCAAATATATGTTAAAAACGGTACAGCAGTCGCCTGGGTATGGGACCATACCAACTTTTTTGAAAAGACTAAGACACAAGTAATAAAATGGCGTTCCCGGTTTTTCGAAGTTATACTCCAAAGAAGTGCTGTACAGCCGCATATTTTTAATTCCATAATATTTCTTCATACATACACAATCAAATGAAAAAGTACACCAATCAAGTAAGAGGAGGAAGGCCACGCCCGCATTTAACTTTTTTCAATTATTTAAACAAAACAACTAGAAACCCAAATTTTCGAAGGGTCCAACTTCGAATTTCGAAAGTCTTGAAGGCTAACTTCGAAAAACTGGTAACGCCGTCTTATGTCTTAATCTCTTTAAAAAAAGTTGGTTTGGTCCCATACCCAGCTGTACAGTTATTAAAAATAATATTTATTAAATAAAAAAAACTATATTCCGATATTCCGAATGGACACCATCGAATTTTGAGCGTTTGCATAAGAAAATTGCCGATGGGGCAACAGGGGTAGATTCTTAGATACATATGTACTAGAGAATGTCCATAGGATTAATGTGCCCTCATCTGGTTCACAGCAGCTCTTAAAATCCGACTTCTTTACGGAATCGTACCAACACTCTCGGCTTGACGGTTTCTATGTGCGCATGGAAATAGCGTCGCATTCTTAGAACTCTAAGTTACATTTACAAAGTATTATGATTTCATATTACTAGTTTGTGTATAATCCCATTAAATAAGTTCTATTAGGCCTAGAGTGTTCCACTTAAGAACTGATTTGTCTCATGAAACGAGTTTTAAATGCGGCTCGGTTGCCCTTAAGCCGGTGAGCTATTGCGGGTAATTTTGCTTGAAGAATGCTCGGGTTCAAACTAAGGCATTGAGCCCGGGGATCCCGATCCCGGGTCTCCCACACTATTTTTTTGGTCCCGAAATTACGTGACTATATTTTTTTCAAAGCCCGGGGTTTCGGGATCCCAGGTTTTGAATAAATTTAATCCCACGGACCAGTTGAAACACGTCCAAAACTATCCGGGTGATGCATTAAATTTGGCGAATTGACTTCGACTTCAATAATCCGAAAGCGGTAATTAAAATATCTTATTCAGTGAAAAGTTATTGGCTAAAACGAATAACTTTACCGGATCCGATCCCAAAATTGAGGCCATGACCCATGGTATTTACATATGTGATATCTCACGATCATAGTGTAACAGTACAAGTGTAAACTCTTCTTTTGACAGCACATTGGTACACTATGCTCACGATGTTTTTTGACGTTTTCTGCCATAACTCCGAAAAAATCCCTAGACCCCGGGATTGCCATTTTAAAATAGCGCAATAAAGGGATTATCAAAAAACTCCCGGATTCAGAGGCTTAGTCGCAACTAATCTGTGGGGTTTCCTCTGAAAAATTGGCCGCTGATAATTTTTCATCGTTCGTACAGTATTCGGCCTTTTCCCCAATATTTCCTGTAACTTAAAACTAATACAGATAAGTGTAAAACACATAAGATATAGAAATATATGCACCACGCTTTTTTATTAAGTTTAATAATTCGAGAAAAAAAAAATTTTTTGGTAATTTCGATTACTATGGTGACGCCATGAACCGTGCAGCTAGCCAAAGGTTAAGACTGCCTACGTCACATAATGGCGCGCTTTTTTGTGCCATTCACAAAATCTATTAAAGCAACAAATTTCGTAGGCATATTAATTTTCCTTTGCAAAATAGCATACTCATACCCATAAATATGCATAAAACCAAGAAATAATATGAATCTAGCGCTAATTTTTAAATCTTTGTACTAGCATATTTCGGCTATATAGCCCTTTGCCGAATAAAATTTCTCTACACTTTCTTTTTATATATTGCTCGCCGTGTACTAGCAATTTTGTAAGCTACTGACCCACCAGCAGCAGCCCGCCTCTGTAGGTAGCAAATACACAACGAAAGGAATTTCCCATATTTTTTTTTGCTGAACGCATGAACATGCATGTACTTGTGTATATACCAGCAATATTGCAAATCTTCACATTTCATTTTGCTGTTGATAATAAATGTGGAAATTTCAATAAATATTCCATATGCTATAATAAAAGAAACATGTATATTTTTCACTTCGCCATTGCGAACGCTTCGTGTAGGAACTTTTTCAACATTTTTTCCACTATTGTACATCATCGGTGGTGTACATTCTGCTTGCACTCACCGTTTCTGCGTTCGAATTTTTTTAATATAATTCTTCACAAACACTCGCTGTTTTTGTAAACATTTATATTATTGTTTATTGTGCAACGAGCGCACACAACAAATTTACGAAAAATCGACAGCAAAATTGTGAAAATGTGAAAAAATTCCGTGCGCAAATAAATTCGTCACCACCATTTGCAATAAAAAATTCATTTGAGCTGTGTTCGTTTTCACCGAACATTCATTCGGCTCGTTAGGGTTGCGTGTAGTTCGTTGAAGTGTTGCAAAAGGTGTAGTAGTTTTAGTTTGACGCAGTGTTGCATTGGAAGAATGAAATTATTTTTAAAAACAATTTGAAAGCCTCTGGGCCAACTATTTTCGGGGTATATTTATAGTTGAAAAATGGTAGTAATTTAATTTTTTAAAACTTTTTTAACAAATTAACTATAGAAAAATGTGTGGTGTAGAAATCTTAATAATTAAGTACGTACTCGAATTTAGAATAAAAGCTGATTTACTCGGATCGATTTTCAGGTCGATTTTTGTCGTTCCATTGCTTTCTACCTTTTAATACAAGGTGTGAATCGATTGACGGTGGAACAACAAAAATCGACTAGAAAATTTACCCGTGCAAATCAGCTTTAATTGTCAACTCTCAACTCGAAAAACACTTCGGAAAAAGTTGGAAAAGGTATCAAAATACCCGTTTCGGTACCAGGAATGTGAAACGAAAGCGGAATACTATTATCTTTAGTGGTTTTCGAGATATTTGCAATCAAAGTTGCAAGTTTTCAAGAGGTTGTTGTAGTTACATTAGGCAGTGCTTAAAAATTTGCAAAAAAGAGTTCTCAGCGGGTCATTTTCTAGTTTTTTTTTTACCATAAAGGCTCATTTACACGGGTCGATTTTCTGGTCGATTTTTCTAATCTGTTTTTTCAATCGACCGTGTAAACAGCAATTCGATCGATCTTCACCTTGTTTTTAAGGGTTGAACACAAGTGGTTCAATAAAAATCGAACAGAAATCGACCTTAACTATTCACATAAACGAAAATTAAATTTTCGCTTTCGGTTTCACAATCCTGGCACCGAAGCGCGCCTTTTAGTACCTTTCCCAACATTTTCCGCCAGGTAAATATAAATTCGATCGACCCACACGTTGTTTTTGAAGTTTGGATGAAAAATCAGCCAGAAAATCAACTAGGAGATCGACTCGTGTAAATCACAGGTAGCTAATCGTCTGGAAGGAGGGAGAGGCTATCGTTTCCGGGAAAATTATGGGGTCTCGGACCTGCTGGGAATCGTTACATTTTAAACTTTGTTTAAGATTTTTGTCAATCAGGCATTGGCTCCCTCGTCTTAAATTTGTAAACTTTGATGGCACATTTTGGTTTTGATTTTCGGAAAAATAATATCAATATAATTTCTTATTTTAATGAAAGCCGCCGTTGAAATATAATGAACGCCCTTAAAGGATGATTTACACGGGTCGATTTTTGTCGAACCACTTGTGTTCAACCCTTAAATACAAGGTGTGAATCGATCGAATTGTTATTTAAGCTAATGATACATTTACACTGCACGAAATGCGTCGCATTTGGCGAAGTTATTTCGAGAATGTTTGTCCGCAGAATGAATTTCTTTGCCAAATTAGATGAATTTAGTTTAATTTGACCTAATTTGTTGATCAAATTCAATCTGCGGATGAACGGTCTCGAAAAAACTTGGCCAAAAGTGACGCATTTGGTGCAGTGTAAACGTAGCTGAATAGTACATTTATACTGCACCAAATTTGGCGAATTTGAATATGTCATTTCGAACCTGTTTACACTGGCAAATTTGCATTTGGCTTCACCTTCCCTGCAAGAATCTTCTACCAGAATACAAAGCCACCGAAAGAAAATGCACCACCTTGATGTTTTAAACACATGTAGAGTAATAATAAATGAAGAATCAAGAAGGCTTCTCTCTTTTCTTAAGCGGGCTACTCACCTGCCAAGAAATGTCAAACTCCATATAAAAAAACGCTCAAGAAATGGTCAAGAACTGTTTTCACACGTCAAAGTTTCTTGAGCCAATACTCAGCTCACAAGAAAAAATACTACAATTTTTGATGGTTGGCAACGCCGGTTTACCTCAAGAAATAAATATGCTCGTATATATTTCTTGAGGTAAACGTGCAGATTCACGGCAAATATGAGTATATACTTCGCTACAATTTGCAATAAAATGGAAAATGCCGTAAACGTCAAAATTTCTTGACCAGGCATAAGAAATATATGCTCGTTTTTTTCTTGAGGCATTTCTTGGCAGGTGAGTAGCGCGCTTTAGTGGAACTGGTCCAATATCATACAAAAAATAGTTGAAATTGTTATTTAGAACTGTGCATAATGCAAAAGTTTTCACACGTTAATTACCCATTAAGGTTCTTGCTGGGCAATTCTAAATGTGGAACACAGGCAGGGTTGCTATTTTGAGGAATTATGGATTGTATTGTTCAGCGAATTAGGCCAAATGCGATGGAATTCCAAATTTGGAAAATGAAATTTGTATGGAAAAAAGCGCCAAATTTGCAATTTTTCGGCAAATTTACCAAATTTGGTGCTGTGTAAATGTACTATAAGGGTACACCTAGGGGTGCGACAAGACGCGACCAAATATTCTTTGTTCGGGTACACCTAGCGACACGACGCGACGCGACCAAATAGTTGCCTATTTGATCAACATTGTTGTGTCGCGTCGTGTCGCGTGGTGCTGCTGTTGCTAGGTATACTCTGCTCCATAAGAACACATGCAAAGAATATTTGTTGCTGTTTGTTATTTGGTCGCGTCGTGTCGCTTCGCTAGGTGTACCCTTAGCTTTACACGGTGGAACGACAAAAATCGACTAGCATTTAAACACGACAAAGTTACATCACTAGAACAGAATTTTTTACATCACAAAAAAAAAAAACACCCATATGTTTTTGACATCGGTGCCGTAATCATTTATAATTGGAATTTTGTTCTATTTTCAATAAAAAGTTTAATTAATCCACCTAAAAAGGATGCTTTTGCTACGTAGGACAACACCATTGGGTCTACGGTAAGTTCTGCAAATGATCAAATAAACTGCACGCTAAAAAATTTATACAAACCCACAGAGCGCTCACGACGCGTGTCTCGGGCACACGCAATTTCAGCAAAGAATCGTCGAACGACAACGATGGTGCAGACAAGAAACAGAAAAAAGCAAAAACTGAAAACAAAACAACACCAGTCAAGGCTGATGCTGATGCCAGTGAGGAGCCAGCCATTACACGCCTCAATCGCTTGTTGGCTAGCATGCCTAAGGAGACGCCATACTCTGTGAGTAACAAAAGTGCCAATGTAAACCCAACAACAGCACGACCCGGAGAAGCGCACAGAAAGCGCAAGGAGGCATCAAAAGAGGAATTGGCAAACAAGGATATTTTTAAAGCAGCCAAAAGTGTAGCCGCGCTAGTGGGAGAAGGCGAACAAAAGCAACAAATAGAATCAGAGCTGTTAGCGAAATTGTTAGGACATAGTCGAGCGGAAGGAATGGAAGGCACAAGCAAAGCTGATGCACAAACGAAGCCGGCTAATGAGCTAAGTCTAAGGTAAAAACAAATTCGCATGTTGTGCATATTCGATTGGACCACAAAAAAAATTGAAGGGGAAATTTTCATTTTTTTTGTAGTAGATCGACGTTTAGAGGTGGAGCGGAAATAAAAAAATCTTAGCAGAGTATTAGAATTTAGGAAATAGCTAATTGTATCGGCATTACTTCGGCACCTTTTCTCAATTGTTTTTGGGTCTACTTCGCGATTTTATAAGGAGTATTTCTAACCTTTTTGGGACAGTTATCTGGACCAATTCGGGTTTGTTTCAGGGACTATTTCTAGGATTTTTCATTTCGGGATCTTTTTTATTGTTTTTGCAATAACAATAATATCACTTGAGATGGTTTATGAAACCATGTAGGATTTTTTTGGGTGCGTTTTGGGATTGCTTTCGATACCATTTTCAACTTTTTTAGGATCATTTCTGATCTTTTTGGAGATTATTTTAAAGACTTAAGGGTAATTTCTTTGATTTTTAGCGACTCTTTTTAGATAATTTGTTATTGTTTTTGGGCTATTTTTGGTTGTTTTAGGCCTTTTTAAACATTGGGATTGCTTTCGATATGATTTCGGACTTTTTTAGGATCATTTCAGTACTATTTCGGACTTTTTTTTAGAATCATTTCTGGTCTTTTTGAGGATTATGCTAGAGACTAAAGAATAATTTTGGGGATTTCTAGGGACCATTTTGGGAACATTTTGACATTTTTTTCGTTATCTTTTTGGTTTGTTTGCGGCCCCTTTTAAAGATTATTTGAAATTGCTTTCGAGACCGTTTCCTACTTTTTAAAGATCATTTCGGGACTTTTCCGTGATTATTACGGGATGGTTTTAGCGACTTTTAAGTGTAATTTCCGGGCTTTCTAGGAACCATTTTGTGACCATTTCGGGACAGTTTTTGGGACCTTTTCAGGACCATTTCGTGATTCCTTCCGGATTGTTTTCAGGAGTTTTTGAGAAACATTCGCGACGATATCTGAACCATATTTGGTTCATTTTGGAATCTTGTTAGATGGTTTTCCGATCTTTTTGGAATTATTGCGAAATTGTTTTTCGGCGACCTTTCCAGGATAACTTCGGGACTCTCAACGCCATCTTTTTGGGGTTGTTTTCGGGATTACTTCGGAACTGTTTTAGGGTCATTTTGGGTGGTGTTTTTTTTTATTTATTGATTCCACTTAGTTTTTCGGTATACATACATATTTTTTCAGATATCATAGATTTTTTTGGTTCAACCTAGTTCATACTACATATTTGCAAATTTACTATAAATATTCCTTACAGCGAACTTATTGTTGGCATGAAAATCGATCGTACACTACAGCCGAAACAGCAAACGCGTGGTCAATTTGTACGACGCTCAATTGCATCAAAGTCGCAACAACAACAACAAAGGTATCCGCAACAACAACAACAACAAAGGTATCCGCAACAACAAAGGGCGCCACGTGAAGCAGCCACCTATACTGGTAGCGTAAACTTATATGGTGCTGAACCGTTGGGTATTTTCAAAAATCCAACTGAATTACGTGATTCACCCGATATGCTGACAACATGGGCACATTTGCAACAAAACGAATTAAAATTGTTGGTAACACATCCACCGGCAAATTATTTTGAAAAAGTTGCGCTATGGACAGAGCAGGGAAAAGTGTGGAAATTTCCCATAGACAACGAACAAGATTTGTATACTGAAGTAGATGTCGACTTTTCTGAGCACATTTTCCTTGAACAACACTTAGAGGGTTGGTGTCCCGAACGTGGACCAATACGCCATTATATGGAATTGGTTTGTGTGGGTCTTTCAAAAAATCCCTATGTAACAGCGAAGGAAAAGAAAGAGCATATACTATGGTATCGCGACTATTTTGAGAGCAAAAAGGATTTGCTTAAAGATTTGATAAGTCAAGAGAGGCAAAAGAAAGCAGACAACAAGGCAGAGCAAAAAGAGGTGACGGCTTAAGATATTTGTAGACGTAGTTATTTGCCTTTAAAATTTAATAAAAATATGTTATAACGAATAAGTACATGTTAAATTTATTTTATCTATTAATTATAAACTTCATGGTAGACAGAAGTAGTACGTAGAAATGGCTCGAGAATAATGCCGGCAAACACTGCAGAAATTATACTAAAAAATCGATAAATGATTCCAGAAAAAATTGTGAAATCTTAAAAGCTCCCGAATTTTTACTACAATACTCTGCCACAATTTTTTTATTTCCGTTGCATCTCTCAAAAGTGTCGATCTACTACAAAAAAAAAACTTAAAATTGAACGCTCAATTGAAATTTTGCATCGCCGCCTACGAAGTTAATTTTAAATTATTTCGAATTATTTTAAAAATTTAATACAAAATTCTAAAATATTTAATCAATATCTAATATAAAGTATACATACTCCTTCTTTCGTATTCGAATGCCAACAAATTCAATAACGAACATTTTCGTACATCTTTGGATTGCGTTGAATATTATCCTCCATGACACGCTTTCGCATTGACTCCCATTTGTCCATTTTTTCCAAAATTTCTGGCACTACTGAACGTATGGCAACGCGTTGCATTTCCGGTCCGTCACGCAACTCAATTTGTGTCTTGAAATTATAATTAGGCGTATAACCATTCAATTTGAGGAAATGATCAAAATAAAATGGTACAATTTGTTCTTGTATAGTGTCCATAACATAAATGCTATCGCGTGCCTCGTGCAGCTGCATAACATCACCTTCATCGTGAAAGGCACGAAAGAAGAATTTTGTATGCTCGGAGACGCGCGGTTCCTTGAAGGATACTGTATGTTCCTTCTTCTTGATAAAGTAGCGTGGCAACTTTCCGATACGTTTCGGTTTCACATAGGGTGGCTCCAAGTTCTTACGCACCTTTTTCATTTCACTCTCGATACGTTTCTCTACTTGGTAGGCTTGTCGTGAAATTTTGCGATCGTAAGCACGACGGCGACGTAATTGCGATTCGATGCGACGACTCTCTTCGACTGGTATTGATTCGAACTTAGCTGGAAATATGAAAAGGGGAATAGGTTTTTTTATTTTATTTTTGAATTGATAGTTTCAGAATTTCATAATTTTTTCAACAACGTCCAAAACATTCCTGAAATTATCCCGAAAACAATCACGAAATGACCGCCAAAGCAGTCCAGAAATGATACCGAATAGTTTCGGAAGCAATCTTAAATGCTGCCGTAATGATTCCCACATAATCCCGCAAAAGGCCCGAAAACTAAAGTTCTGAAATGGTTTCAAAAACAGTCACTAAAAAAACTCTGAAACAATCCAGTAAAAAGCCCCAAAACAAAATACCGGAAATGATCCAAAGAAAGTGGTGAAAAAGTTCCGAAAACAATCTTGCCCGAAGCAATCTCGATATGTTCCCAATTGTATCCCGAAAAGGCCCTAGGAATGGTCAGGAACTGATCTCGAAAACGTCTCCTGAAAAACCCCTGAAATAATGGTCGAAATGACCCGAAAGAGTTCCGTCGTAGCTCTCGTCTAGAGAAAATGTTCGACCGATATTCATCGGAATTCGGGAGTGAATTAATCGCCAAAACATCCCCGAAAAATGACCAAAAACATGCCGAAAAGGATCTTCCGAAATTTCTAAAATAATCACAAGAACAATCAAGAAATGACGGCTAAAACAGTTCCGAAATCATACCGGAAAGTTCCGAAAGCAATCTGGAATGATCCCTAAGACAATGCCGTAATTATTCCTACATAATCCCGCAAAAGGCCCGAAAAAAGTTTTGAAATGGTTTCAAAAGCAGTCACTAAATAATAGCTATCCAGAAAAACCAACGTTAATGATCCTGAGAAAGTTCCGAAAACATTCCTGCAAGGCTATGATCCCGACAGCAATCTCGAAATGTTGCCCAACTGTATCTCGAAATGGCCCCGGAGAAATCTCAAAATGGTCCTGTTAATATTTTTAATATGGCCTCGAATTGATTTCGAAAGCGTTCCGACATCATCTTGAAAAAGTTCCGAAAACACTAACCAATCCCGAAATGATCTCGAAAAATTCCCGAAACAACTCTGAGTGAGTCTGAAACATTCCCTAGAATCATGATCAAAAATTCTCGAACTTATCCTGAAAAAGAACCGAAATATATGCCGAAATGACCCAAAAGATACAAATCCCCGTTCTTAAATTCTACTACAACAATCTGCTACGATTTTCTATTTCCGCTACTTGTCAGAAAATGGTCGATCTACTACAAAAAAAAAATTAATTTCAGCCAAAACTTCGAATCGCCGACTAACGGCCACTTGCATAAAATCCGATAACGCCTAATCGGTGATTAACTTGACAGCTAACTATACAAAATACGTCAATTAAACTCCGGTTAGTCGTTATCGGCTTTTATGCAAGCGGCCCTAAGAAGTTAATAAGTTAAGTTAGGACGTTTTTGAAATAGCGATATCTTCCACTCAGTTTTTCTAAACTGTGTTAGAGGATTCCCTCGCTCGACCACACTGATCTCACAAAACTTACCAATCAATTCCATTACAACTTCTGATATCATAGCGACCATTTCGAAAGCTTCGATATCTTCACCCGTAGCACTACGCATGTTTGCGGGCACAATTTCACGCCATACCTCAGCGATAACAGCACGATGTTTGACAAAGTTATCATCGCTGAACGATTCTTCAATGGGCAAACCCATGAAATCCATAGTAAGCTGTTTCATTTCAGCTGCGCGATCAGACATAAAATACAACTTGGCACATTTACGTGACACATAGGCTTGCTTTTCACGCAAATCCTCCAAACACCATTCCTCAAAGGTTTCCAAACGACTCTGCAGCTCGGTGTGTATCGATAAGGTGAAATGCATTTCGAGTAGCAGAACAAAAGTTTTAAGTTTCAAATTTTCTATGCCTAACATAAATTTTTCTGCATCCGCAAATACAATTAATATCGGATGTAAATTTTGTAAATAGACATCCTCGTAATAGGCTTTAATAGCCCATGCGTCATCTTTATCACGTCGACGTATATTGACTATGGTACGCCTGAGTATAGATTCTTCGAAATTTTCCAACTCAACGACAGTTTGTTCGCATCTTCTGCGTTTGCGTACGGCGCCATCTACGCTAAAGCTATCTTCAGTATAGTCTTCTTCTTCCTCACCTTCCTCTACATCTTCACATTCGGAATCACGTTCTACTTCGATACGATGGATCCAATCGTTTTCGTAACGCCATTCCGAGTCGCCAAGTAGATAATGAAAGTTCTGCAACATAATTCGTCGTATCCAATGGCCCTCAATGAAGACGATATCCATGTTGAGCACAGTCTGCTGACGTTCCAATTCACGAAACTCACGTTTTAACGCGTCTGTTCGATCGTAGTAGGATTTTACCTATGAATTAAGTGGAAAGACTATTAAAAGGTGGCGACCTTCATCAAAGTGGTTTAATGCGCTTAAAAAATCCCAGGTCTTTAAAAACAACTTCCCTTTTATATCAACAACGTAATTTAAAGGCTAGGTTAGGTTCAGGTGGCTGCCGCAGAGTCATATTTAAGCCCGTTGTGATACCACCAACACTAGAAAAGCTAGTCCCGGGACCCGGCCACATGGAAATATCAGTACTGTCGGGACTCTCCACATAGCAGAATCCCGGGGCTGACACTCTTAAACTGAAATCTTAGATGACTTGATGAAAGCCATCAATTCCTTTATGTAAAGCTCCGCGACCTGGCTTAGGCTATTCAGGGAAGGAACTCTAAAACAGCGCCTTTCCGCACCGTTTAAATCCAGGCAGTTGCAGATGAGGGGCGCCTATTAATATGGAGATTCCCCTACATTTCAGACCATAAATGTGTCTAGATCTTTTAAGATCCAGAAGATTTGGCCAGGTTTGTTTGGAGATCTGGTCCCCTTGGGGATGTTGTTGTTGTTGTTGTAGCCATACTTTGAACTTCCTAGTCGGAAGATCCACTTATAAAAAGTTACAGACCAGACAGGGTTGTACGGGTGGTACGTTCCGGTAATCCCTTGCGGTACTGCCCGACTGCCTTGGGAACGATTTTAGTCGCCTCTTACGACCGGCATACCTACCTCGGGCATATTCTAAACCCGTACAGATGCCCTTAACGTCCCTGTCTCCCGGTACCCATGTGCGATTAACGCGTTTCTGTTGGGTCATGTCCTGATGAGGTCGAAGACAGCTGAGCATCAGTTCAGAGTTGAACGAATAAGAGCCAAGAGCTTTGGCATGGCGCTGAAAATAACGATATCCTCGCCGATAGTGCGTGGTCTTGATACCTCCTCCGACTCTACCGTCTAATGCATCTACATGTTAAATTTGATTGATCCGGAGCGATATAGCCCACTGGATATAGACCAATATCTCTATCAAAAAAAAGAAAACAGGTGGCAACCTTGAAATAAAATTGGAAAATGCTTGAAAAATGGCTCGTAATTTATGGATATCCCCTTATGGATATAAAAGCTGCCTAAAAGTAGGCTATATAAAATAACTTCTACATTTACTCTGCTACAATTTGCCATTTCCGTTGAAATACTAAAAAGTGCCGATCTAGTACAAAAAAATTCGTATCGCAGCCTAAAGCCCCAATTACATAAAATTTTGGAGGTTCCACTTCCATACGAAATTTGTGGAACGTAAAGCGAAGCAAAATTTTGCCAAATAGGAAAAAATGAGGGGCGCATCTGTCAAAGTTCCACAGTTTTATGTAGTTGGGACTTAATTAAGGCACAGCCTATCTCTAGGGTCATTCCACTTTTCCGTAAAGCCTCCCTAATTCTTCAATTCACCCTATTTAAGCTTATACTCACCTGATGCACCACCGACATTGCCGCTTCATACTCTCTCTTCTCCCATTTGGCAAATAATTTCTCATACAACGACTTTAAGCGCATCATACTCTCCCAATGGCCTTCATTCAAACGATCATATATCTTGGTGCGCACAATTTGACCTTGTATGAGCATAGACTCGAATTTCAAACGTAATGCATCCTTAATAAATGCACGTCCACTTTTGAAACTAAACATTTTAATCGGTGGACGATTTTTCAACTCATCTACATAATTTTCATCGATATCCGTTGTAACAAGACCATGATACTTATGTGGACCACGACCAATCAACTGTTGGCGCACATCTTCTACGGGTACCTCGAGCCGCAGACGTAAACCATTTTGCAAGCGAGTATTAAATGTAAAGAAACCATCTTTGGGTGCCATCAGCTCTTGTTGTGCCTTACGTTGACCAGCGAAAGGCAATACCTTAAATGGATTTTCCTCCTCTGCCGTGATATCGAGTGGTTCGAATTTGAAACGACAACGATTCATTGCATCGAAAGGTACCACCGATTTGCGTATATAATCGAGTGGAATTTTCGTTTGTCCCTCCATTAGGAGGAAGCTGCCACTGTCATTGGTTAGATTGGTGCAAATCGAACTGCTAAGTGAGGTCAAACAGGTTTCAATACTTTTCAAATCCTCCTCAATCTCCTGTATGATTTCATCGCGATTAACCGCTAAGTTTTCGCTTTCATCCGCTTCATGTACGACTTTCGTTTCGTACAACGCTTTACGTATTTCATGCAAAAAATCTAAATATTCCTTGCGTCCCGGATAGTCGAGCCCTTCCAAATCTTCGGCCGGCCTGCTATGAAAATGGAAATCGCGCGGCTTACACACATCTTTAATGCGCATACCTTTATCGGTTGTGACGTGTTTGCGCGCGGTCTGCAAATAGCTATCAATCATCTCTTTCGTATCCCATTTGGGTAGTGTTAGGTCCATTTCGACAAATCGATTACATGGCGGTTGCGCCATACGAAAATTCTCCATAACTATACGATCTTCCTTACGTTTGACTTTCGTTATTGTGGGTTTAACAATTTTTGGTTGATAGTGCACATCTACGGGTTTCTGTTGCATATAATTCCAATGATCGTGATGATGACGCGCTTCAAACATTTGCGTATAATCACGCTTTTTTACTTCACGTAAATTATAAAAATTCATATCATCCGGTTTGAGCTTCAACAAGTGTGGCTTATGCGTTTTGATTACGGTCTCATCGAATAATGCCGAGGCCACGCGCTCTCCAAAATAATCGCGTGGCTTGCGTGGATGACGTCGTATTGTCGTCTCACGGTGTTTGGGTGCGGGCATATTACCGCGCACATTCAAGGGTAGTGTTACGCTTTTAGCCGTTTTGGCACGCGCATTCTCCATTTCTTGATCTCCCAGCGCCGGTTCGGGTTCAGGTACCCATTCGGAGTCGGTTTCCGTATCTGATTGTTCGCATTTTGTTTGTAAGCTTGATTTTTTCACTTCGTGACATGGTATACCTACCAGTAGGGTTGGGGGTTTAGTATAATGAGTAGTTTTATAGACTATAACGGATTAAAAAAAGCTGGCAACCCTACTAAGAAATATTTGTATAAATACCACGTAAAATACTTTCCTTTACAACTCGGCCATACCTCATTTAATTTATAAAAAAACATTGAAATTAACTTGGAACCATGCAAAGGCTGCCAACACTTGAATGGGGGAGCTAAAAATGTAGCATGTTGTATATATTCAAAGTCCATTTAAATGGGTCTATCCGCTTTCGCAATTATCGCGGATTTATACAAGGTGGCAACCCTCCTTAGAAATATTTCCGATTTAGTAGCGGATATACAAGTCAATTTCGTTTAAAGTTAACAGATGCGTATGAAGGTGCCTAAAAGTAGGCTACATAAAATATGGGTTAAAACTAAAGGCTGATTTACACAGGTCGATTTTTATCGTTCCACTGCTTTCCACCTTCAAATTCTAGGTGTAGATCGACAAAAAATCGACCAGGAAATGGACCCCTGTAAATGAGCATTTACTCTGCTACAATTTGATATTTCTGTCGCACCACTAAAAAGTGTAGATCCATTCTAAAAAATCTTTAAATTTTACTGTCAACCAAAAACTCTTTCCGTTTGCGATTAATCCAGTTTTAAACCATTTAAAATTTCGAAACGGACAAACCAGGATTGCATACTACTATTTTGAGAAAAACTTACTTTAAACAGTTCGGTCACCGGTGTTTCTGAAAAATAGGTCGATTCAAATCGGCTACGATAAAAATATCGATAAAACCGAAAACCCGTATTGAAAATACCGGTTTTCTCAAGCACCGATTTTATTGGCAATCCCTCCTCGCGGCGCCCAAGAAGTTACCTTCAAATACGAATTACTAAACCGAATTACCAAACCGAAATTTTGACATTTTTCCCTTGGATATGTCCTTTTACCAGCTAGATTGCGCTGGAGTCACTATATTAACAAAATTTACCGATTTTATTCATATTTGGCAAGTAAGTTTGATATAAAATCATCAACTCCGTTGCAAAAAATTTACCCGATAGGTGGCGCTGGAGTCGGGATATAGAATAAACCCTATTTATGGTTTTTTTTCAAGTTTCGCGGACAAAGTCGCGGGCATCTGCTACTCTATATATGTATATAGAATTGTAGGGGGTTTTTTGTAAGGAGTTGGCTCAAAAAATACCTAACAGCTTTTTGCTAAATTTTGACAGTTTATTCCTTTGGACCTCCTCTCGATAGATGGCGCTAGAGTCGCCGTTTTTGGAAAATCCTAATTTATGGTCCGATTTTATTCATATTTGGCACCTATTTATCGTTACCTTAATTCACAAAGGCCCTAATTGACACATTTTTCGAAAATGACTTTTTCACATATTTAACTATGATATAGTAAAATACACAATCACTACAAATTTTAAGTAGTTACGAGCAGTAACAACGGAGATATTCCAAATTTACAAAGCTATCTTTGCATGCGTTCAATGTAAAATTTTTTTTGTTTTTTGCCTCTCCTGTAAAAAAATTTTTATGTCAGTTAGGGCCTTTGTGAATTAAGGTGACGTTATGTATGTTTGAAAAATAATCAAACACTCTGTTGCAAAAAATTAACCCACCAGGTGGCGCTGAAGTCGTGATATTGACAAAAGCCGTATTTATGGCCCAGTTTTGTAAGTTTCGCAGACGAAGACGCGGACACCTGCTTGTATGTTAGTAATTTTGAAAAATTTGATAAACTTAAAAAAATTACCGCGTAATCCGATGTATTTCAGTTTTTTGAAAACTACCGAAACTCACCTAGCAGCTTCAAACGTTTCGCCTTCACTTTTGCCAACTCGCGACGCTTCATATCCTCCTTCGCCGCCATATACTCAATTGTAGTATTAATTTTTCTCAAATCGACTTCGGCATTTTGTAATTGTTGCATTGATTTTTTATGTTGCAAAACTTTCTCATTATCTTCGTAGAGAAAACGTATCAAATTGAATTTCTTGATTGGATACTCCAAACGTGGACGCACCATTTTAAATTTTTTACGTAAATCGCGATCATAATGACGTCCCAAACGTTTACCGATAAATTGACGCACTGCGCTATTTTTAATTTTTGGCAACTTATAACCGTATTGTGGCGGAAAAATTTTGAGTAACGGATCATCGGGGCCACGCACTTTTGTTATACCCTCTTCAATATCCACTTTGATTGTTTCCTTTTTCGGTATCAATTCGGCTAACCATTGTTCGCGCGTTATGCATGTTTTCACTTTACGCGCGCCGCCCGTCTTTTCAGTTTGATGACGTTTACCACGCAAACTGTCACCTAATTTGAACTGAAACCCGCGCAGCATATATTTGCTGCCATGTTTACCCACTTCAATATTATCCTCATCATCGCTAGATTGTTCGCTCAGCTCGGCGCTAGCAACGCTGTGTTTGGGCGTATCGTCGTCGCCTAGCTCCAACTTAGCTTCGGGATAGTCTTTCAACTGGCCAAACTGTTCTAGAAAATAGTCTTTTCTTACCAGCGCTCTATCGCGTTTAACACGCTGTTCGGCTTTAAATTTCTTTTTGAATTGCTTCGTTTCACGCATTGTATGCGGATAAGTTTGTGCTGGTTTGGGTGGCTCACGTATCAGCCCTTCCAACTTGATATCGGGATCCACTGCTGCGTTTATAGTATTTAGAACCTCCTCGAAATGTTGCTTCGCAAGCGTTGTTGGCATGAGCTCTTCCTCGGCTTTGTCGCGTAACTTTTTCGCCTCTTTTTCTTGTTCGGCCAAGTCTTTGCGTGTCAGATAGAGTTTCTTATAACGGTCACGTCGATTATGTGCCTCTTTGGCTATCTGCTCCTGATTGTATGGTTTATCGACTGCGCGATATAGCTTACAAAATGGTGCTGGCGGCTCGGGGCTTGGCGGTCTTGGGACGTAAGTGCGATCTTCTACTTCAAAACATTTAGGCACCGCTAAACGTTCATTTTGTAATTCCAACTCAACGCTATCCTCGATCTCTTTTTTGACGCGTCTACGTTCCATATAACGCAAGATGCTGCGGTAAAGACTTTGATTTTGTATATCCTGCTCGTCGGCTTGAAAGGTTCTTTGGTAATCGAGGCCTTGAAAATCCAATTGCACCGGATTTTCCAGATCTATTTCATCGCAAATAAAAGACTCGGACGTCTGCGATTGTGTCTCACCACATAGATTATCGGCGTATTTTACCGTTTTCGTGAGTATTTTGAATTCGCGTTTCTCCGAAAATGCTTTCGTACGCAAAGCTTGTGGATTGACTAAACAATATTTTTTGCGTGGATCTTGTGTGAGAAAGAATTTTTGACGAGTGCGTGATAGTTTGGCGAATTCTTGGAAATTTAATGGACAAGTGCCGACAAACGGTTTAGGTGCACCTGCCACCACACTTTCACGGCAGGGTTTCTTCCATTCGGGTCCACGTAAGACCTTACGTTTTGTGGCGGACTCTTTATGCTGCGAATCGATCATTTCCTGCGATGTGACCAATTGTTCATCGGACAACTTCTTTGGTGGTGTGGTTTGTAGGCTGTATGAGCTAGTTTTGCGTTGCGACGAGGAGGTGGAGGTAACCGTGCGCGTTTGTTTGAATTTCTGTGGTGCAGCTTCGATCCAACCCTCGAAATGTGAATTGGTAGAGCTGGTAAAGTCATAACCGCGCGTCTTTGGCGGTAGTGTTGATTCCGTTGCTTCCTCTTCAGTTAAACGTAATTGTACATTCGGTACGCTTATATATGGTTTAGCGCGCTTATCAGAAACCTTAACGGTAAATGTGGTAGTTGACATGCTGCTATCTTTGACTAGGTTCTGTGTTGATTCGCACATTTCATAGCGCGGCTTCTCGGGGCGTGACGTCGTTTTAGTTTTAGATCCATACTTTCCTAAGGCAGCTTGGCGAAAACTTATGATGGACTTCGTATAGGCTGAGTCCAACTTGACCTCTTGTATCGATGGTTTCGGACTGTTGTATTTAAATTTTGTTGTTGTCGGCATTCTTTTTAAGAGAATTTAAAAAAAATTATTAATAAAATATTGGGATTTTTTTCGATAGACGTTTAGTACGAAAATGAAAAAAATCTGTTTTTGACAATGAAAAAAAGTCGCTTGAGCACATGGGCGTAGATAAAATCCAAGTTACTTTTAGTCAAGTTTGATGATATGCTTAGGGAGGAGCACCCAAGGGCACAAAACTATTCAAGTAGGTAAGTAAAGACTAGGGGTTTGGCCATGAACCAAAGAGGGGAGGTTGTGCCAAAAGCGATACCGTTAGAATGAATAAGCCAGTTTTGGCAGAACGAAAGCTGTCATTTTAATGTAACCCGTTTTTAGTCCGTCATAACTAAGATATTGAATCCCGAAACTTATCGGCAATCCCGAAAATCCGGGATTTTAAAATCACATTCCTGGGGTTACGGGATTTTTCGGGGCTAATTTATTTTTGTCAAGAGATATTCGACCCATTTCGGGATCAATAAAATTATTGGTTTTTGCTTGATTATATTTATACAAATCCGGGGTTTCGTGATCCCGAAACTCTTTGATTTCAATAAATATAATTCCGGGATGAGAATATAGCGCGGGAGGCCTGGAATACGCGATTCCCCGAGTTCGATGCCGTACTTTTGACAAAAAGAAAATATTTATTCGAATTATTTGTTCGTTTATTCGATAGTTGTGGATCATTTTGGGGTAATTTTATGATCAATTAAGCATAATTTTGGGATCATTTTCATGTAATTTTGGGATCATTTTGAGATCGTTTGGAATAATGTTGGGGTAATTTTAAGGTCATTTTGGGATCATTTTAGAGTAATTTTAGGATCATTTTGTGATAGTTTTGGAATAATTTTGGGGTCAGTTTTGTATAATTTTGAGAACTTTTTGGGGTAATTTTGGGTTCATTTTGAGATCATTTTAGGATAATTTTGGGTTCATTTTGGGATATTTTTTTGATCATTTTAGTAATTTTCGGTTTATTTTGGAATCTTTTGCAGTAATTTTTGAGGTCTTTTAGGGTCATTCTGGGGATAATTTTAGGGGTAATTTTGCAATCATTTTGGGGTAGTTTTTGGAACATATTTGAATAATTTTGGGATCATTTTGGAGGTAATTTTGTCATAATTTCTGGGCAATTTTCGGTTTATTTTGGGATCTTTTCTAATAATCTTGGAGTAATTTAAGTTTTCTCAGTTTGGTAGTTAATATTTAATTATGGTTACATTTAATTATTTAATAAAACAATTTTATTAAAATAAAATTTTACAAATAAATGCTCACTGGGAAACAAAGAATGTCGGTATATATTTTACTTAAACTAATTTCAATTTAGTCAAGTCTATTGCACGAACTTAATTATAATTACCTAAGCTATAAACAAAAATGATTTTTGTGTTACGTATATAAACACATGTGTACAAACACGCAATACTTATATAATAATTTAAGTAGATAATAACGCTACAACATTTTCGACAATTAGGGACAATCTATCACATTGATTTCTCATAACATAACACGCCTCAGATGGGTATATCGCTTTCAACTGTTATCTCTCTATCATAACACCATTATGTATTTATTTATTTTTTATTCTCCACAGCGCTCAGCAGGTATTCCATTGTAAATAAACGTATTATGCGCGCTATATTTTCCGTAGCAGTATAATCAATTATTGACTCATTATCATCTTTTGTATGCCATACGTCGGGAAATGGCATTGGTATTAGATGCAATATGGGCACGTTGCGTTGCAGAAATGGTATATGATCATCCTCAACATGTGACGAACGCAATGTATTCGGTTGAAAGTAACGATTTGGATATTGACGTGAAACACCATTACTTATATAACGATCCAACATATTCACGTTTGATAAACGTTCTTCTAGCGCTATAAAACGTGAATACCATGCTTCTGTATTTGCAAAGAAACTATAAAAAGTCGGATCGGCAGTACCAATCAAATCCAGCAGCACTAAAATATCTAAACTATTTAAAGTACCGTCCGCTTCCCAACGTTTAGCCAAATGACGTGCACCATAAATGGAATCGTGTGGTCCCCACTGCTTCATAGCCTCTTCACCATCAAAGAAAATAAACATTAAACTCAGTTTCGTTTGACGAAATGGTTCAAGCGCCTTTTCCAAAACGTGTGCCATATTAAGTAGCATAGCGCATGGTACTGCCGAGTCTGTAGCACCAAGAAAATCGAAATCTGCAAAATATTTACTATCATAGTGACAAGCGAGCACCAGATAGCGTTCAGCATTTGGATTCAATTTTGCAATTATATTATGGAAATGTACTTTGCCCAAAATCGGCACCGTCTCATGGAACTTATCGTACTCCACAGTCCATTGCAGTTGTCGTAAAGTGTCGCTGATGTACTCTCGCACTTGCGTATGTCCGCTTGTGCCAACAACACGTGGTATAAGTATCTGTTTCACGGCTTCACGTAAATGTGTTACATTTGATAGAGGGCCAAGCTCTAAAAATTTTTCTTCGGTTAGCTCTTCCGCGCGATATTTCGTCTGCAAGTAAATGAAGTAGTTAGTGTACGAATGCAATGCGGAAATAATACATGAGGTAGAATATACGTAATTTGTTTGCTTAATACCTGACTACGTCCCACGAAAAAGTCGTCACCTAAATCCTGTTTGGCCAAAACGCTGACGCTTAGTATGAAAATCATATTAAAACAAAAGCTAAACCGTGCCATATTTCTTTTTGGACGTATCTGCAAATCGTTTTTAAGTACTTGTGGCACTATCAGCGTCAAATTGTTAACTAACCAAGTATGTAGTTTTCTTGTATTCTATGCGTTTGTGTAGCAACAAGTGTTTGGCGTACAACTTTTCCCTTATTTATTTAACTTGACAGGTGTTTTTCTTTGCATTTTTTCACATGCTCCTTTTGTATTTAGTATTCGTACAAATATCGACCACTATCATTGCTTATCTCATTACCCTAATTTCTTGTTAAAGAGCACTTCATATTCAAAGATATCGTGAGGCCAAATATTTTTGGTAAAATAAATAAATTGGAACAAATAAAATTGTACGTGGCTGGCCGGTGCCAAGTGCAATTGAAAACAGCTGGATGCTTATGTTAGTTATGGAAGGAGCTGTCAATCGATAGCTATTGCGATATCGATAATGCAGAATGGTAAATTTTTATTTCATAATGAATAAAATCAAATCAAATTTAATATAAAAAAATGAAATAGGTTTAATTCAAAAAAGAAAAAAAAAATCAAATAACATTTAATAAAACGAAATAAAAAATAAAATAAAATATAATAGAATAAAAATTTAAACAAAATGAAGTGCTATGAAATAAAACAAAAAAAAATAAATACATAAAACAAAATAAAAAAAATTATAAAAAAATAAAAAAACTGAATAAAAGAAAATAAAATTTAACATGATAAAAAATAAATTAATTAAATAAATAAAAATTTAAAATAAAAATCTGAAAAAAAAAAATAAATTTTACCATTTAATTCAAAAAAGAAAAAAAAATCAAATAACATTTAATAAAACGAAATAAAAAAAATATAATATAATATAATAGAATAAAAAATTTAAACAAAGTAAAGTGCTATGAAATAAAACAAAAAAAAAATAAAATACATAAAACAAAAAAAAAAAAAAATAAAACAAAAAAATAAAAAGAAAATAAAATTTAACACAATAATAAAAAATAAAAAAAAATTAAATAAAAAAATATGAAAAAAAAAAAATTTTACCAATTTTTTCTAAAATTCTTCAATATTTTTTGTTTTAACAGTGAGTGCCCACTCTTCCTGTCCTAAAATTGATTTTTGAAGAAATATACTCATCATTTTATTATAACCATAAAGGCTTATTTACACGGGTCGATTTTTCTAGTCGATTTTTGTCGTTCCACCGTGTAAATAGCAATTCTATCGAATCACACAGCAGTGGCACGACGAAAATCGGCCAGTAAACCGACCCTTGTAAATGAGGCTTAAGAAATAAGTTTCCGTTTGAAAAGTTGTTGTCGAATAGAGTTTTCAAACTTCATCGAATAGAACTTCAGAGTAGGGGTAAGAGCACCGCGAAATTTTTTCGTCGCGAAATCCCGGGATTATTTTTATTCAGTTCATCGGACTCGGGATCCCGAAACATCCTGCGATTTTAATAAATATAATGGCCCGTATTCATAATATAGTGGGAACTAAAGTTAGCGTAAGCTTTTCTGGCAGATATGCCGTTGGAAATTGTGTCAAAAGCCGATGCTTACTTGAGTACATACTTTATTTCGACTATGACTACGGGCCAAGTCCACGAAAGTGCTGGAAAAAGTCCGAAAATGTCGGGAGAGTTATCTAATAATGATATCTGGGATAATCCCAAGGACCACGGGACTGTAATTTTAAAATCTCGAAAACCCGGGATTGTCAAAAATCTTCGGGCATCGATGCCTTAGTAGGTGGCCTTGGCTTCAACTGAGGCATAGAGATCGGGGAGTTCTAATCCCGAATCCCTGCCCTCCTGTAACATTTTATCGTCCGGAAATCCCGGGAAATCCAAAAATCCCGAGATTTAAAAAATTTTAATTTTACGAAACTGCTGAAACCAACGAAAAACGCCTGGAAAACCGTGCAAAAATGGCAAAGTACTCTAATCAATACTCTGTAGAGTAAGTAAAGGTGCTCCAATTATCATGACGATGTCCTAGGATTAGTTATTTCTTGGAGTAGTATGGGTACTCCAACGTTTTTACAGGATATGGGCCAATCATTTTACCGTGTCCGATCTCAGAACTTGGAAAATAAAATATTGGGTTATCGCTTTCGAATTATGCATACCAATTGCAAAATACGTGAATTGATAGCTATCCCGACCTTTTTGGAGGGTATTAGAGATAATGCCGAAAAATTCCGGCACGCCGAAATCCCTGGATTGTCAAAAAGCTTTGGGACTCGATTATGCATCCCGAGTTAAAAACCCCTCGAATGTTTTGGACGGCATCTGAGCTAATCCCGGCAGCCCGAAATCCCAGGATTGTCCAAAAGTTTCGGGATTTAATGTACCTTCAATTCATAATTTATCGATTATTAGATTACAAACTGTGCATCACTATTTGTTTGACACAGCTTTCAGTGTCATCTTCCGCTATCAGCTGTTTTATGGAAATATATTTGGCGGTTTGTGGGGTTGTATTTATTTATGGCAAAAATTATGCAAAACTCAACTATCACTTCGTTTTTAGACGTCGTCGTGTCAATATGTTAAAGTGAAACCGTCTCAGTAATGTATACTGTCGTTAAAGTATAACTGTTTTATATAAATAACGGATCTTATTAGGAAAAATGAAAAAATTTCGTCTCCACAACCATGTGGAATTAATTTAACCAAAAATTTTGGTGTCGATTTATCATTTTGAATGATAATCTTAATATTTGAAGAATACTAATATAAATGAAATCGTACAAGTTGAATAGATATATAATTGAAACTGACCGTACTTTTTGGATATAACCTGGCATATGAGGAATTAATCCCAGCCACAGCAAATCAAACCCCAAAAAAAAAAAAAAAAAACTCAACTATTATTGGCGTTTCACTTAAAATTTTAAGTAATAACCAAGTAAACATTCGAAAACTAATTTCAATAACTTTCCCACTTACCAAATCATCCACATCGAAGCATGCACCAAGATTGTACAATTTAGGTCGCGGACGCAAGCCCAGCTGCTTCAGCCATTGATTATAGAAACGCAAACTGTGACCGAGATAGGAAGGATGAATCTTCATTCTAGTTAATGAACTAAGCAAGGCGAATAAATTTACAGGTGACTTTTTCCCACCATATGACTTCTTATTCTTCCTTGAAAATCCAATCGTAGCTGTCAAATTTCTTATGTTGTTGCTTTGTCTGACATTTTTAGGCACAAGGAGTGTGTGCGTGCGTGTAGATCTGAATTCGCTCGAACACACCTGTAATGAATTCGCCTTGGAACTAAGGTAGGATTATTTGATTTTATTTATTTTTTTTTACGTTTTGTACACACTACTAAAACAATGCGACTTTAAACGATATGTCAACTTATGTAAACTTTGGGCTGTCAATTTTGCTGGCTGATTTTTGTTAGCAAAACAGAAACGAATGACGAACGTGAATCATTGATAGGGAAATATGAATGAACGAATGTTGTTACCGATATACTTGTACTCACAGGCTCGCTTATCAATGAAAAGACTTTTCAAATTCCAGAAGTTGAATGAAGATTCCTCATTTAAATATCTTTTATTTACAAACTGACTTAGTTTTCTGCGTAGGTACCTACTCCCTTTAGAGGCACTAGCAGCATATACATAAATGCTCACACAATACAGTCTTAAATAACAAACTTACTTGAGTTGCATTCAATCATAATTGGAATATTAAATACAGTTTATAAACTATGTATTACTATTGTATAAAAAGAGTCTAATCTGTGTGTTTAGCTAAATGTTTTAAGTAGACTTAAAAGTATCTATGTATGTAATACACAATTGGCGTCACATGTTAAATGGTAGGTCACACCATGAACGAACACATTTCCCAATTATCATTCCCATTTGCGCTCATTCCACTTTTTTGTAAGTTCCCGTTGTATGCTCTCCTTCACTGCCGAAGTATGCACGATAGATGTATAAGCCCAAAGCTACATGCAGCGCAACAACCGCACCTACAGCTGAATATATATTGACCGCGACTTCTGACATGGTAAAGAATCTATCCAGCACTGTGGCTTTGAGTAGAAAGAATGTTGCAACGGGCAGGAAAACAATTAGCGAACAATAAAAGAATACAACTTTGAATGTGCTATAGTCCTTGGAGTCCTGTTGAAGAACATTTTTACAAATTAGTTTATTAAAGTAAAAAAAAAAATGTAAATTAGCAGAGAAAAGTACTGGCATACATTACAACTTCTCTGATCTTTAGAGCGTGCAATTTACTTACATCTTTTTGTTGTTGTGTTCGGTAGCCTATGTTATTACCCTTTTTGTTAGCCATTATAATTAATAATTCAATTAATGTTTATTTGATTTTTTCCAAAAAAATTGCAGTCGCCCAACGCGTTTTGGTGTTTTGATTTGCTTTATTTTTTCGTATATGTCAAATGAGAAAACGTCACGTGATGACATTTCGCCTAGAGACAGGGTGAGCAGTTTCGATATCAAATCGATAGTTTTAATAGTCGATAGCAATGCCCTGTGGCCCGCATTCGGGATTTTAAATAAATTAGTAATGTGACGAATTCGATGATTCCTTGATTATTTTCCCTGAGTTCGATCACTGTACGTTAAATAAAACACTCCGATTCTGCTTAATAAGTAGTACGCTTTATTCAGTACTAAAAACCGTAGTACAATATCGCGGGTTAATTCACTGTTCAGTACTTCACTGTACAACACTTCAAAATAAACTGATTGATTTGCGTTGTCTTTGCGCGGTTTATATACCCTAGCAAACAGCAGCATCACAACCTAGAAATGTCTACACCTTTCTGGTTTATTCGTGCAACAGTGTTCTCGAAGCGTTCATCTATCGTCATCTCCTCTTTGTGCCACATTCGCAAACACGCGAGCTGCCTCTCCCTCTCTCGCTCTCACGTCATGTATGTAAACAGCTGTAGTTGTGGTAGTGACGCTAGTGGTGGAAGATGAGCGATTCTTGATAACATTCGCCACACTGCCCTCCACCTAAGTCTGATCGTCCCGATCAGACACATTTCCCGATCCGAACGTTGCTAGTCTCTCCAGGGGAACCACTTTCATTTTGTTCCGTAGCATTCCAACAGCCTGTATGCGGTAAACAACGTCGTTGATCCGTTTCACAACTCTGTATGGTCCTTCCCAGTTGCACTGAACTTTGGGAGACACACTTTTCCTCCGTTGTGGCCTGTTAAGGAATACTAAATCTCCTTCCAGAAACCCTTCTGTTTCCATTGCTTTGTCGTACCTGGTTTTCATGTTTTTGCTTATACTTCCGGGGAATGGACCAGCTTCATCCAAGGTAATCCTCTCAACCGGTGCATCTGAGTTGCACTGCCTCCTTAGACCATGACTCGTGGACCTCAGCACCTTTGCTCTGATGCACTCATCGCATTTGGCAATCCACTCCTTTACCGACTGACCGTAACCAACCCAATAAAATGTCTGCTTAATCCTCTCCAAGGTCTTCTTGACTCCTAGATGACCTCCACTTGGATCGTTATGCATTTCCCTGAGAACATAAGACACCCGCTTCCTTGGAACAACTATAAGCTTCCGAGCGCATTGACCATCCTCACTCTCCCATATTCGATGCAAACAACCGGATACCATTCGTAAACTGCTCCATTGCGCCCAATATGACTTGGCAACTGGACTCGCCGCTGACATTTCTTTTCTTGCTGGTCGTTTGTTTCGCTCAAGCCCTCGGATCACGCATGCCAGATCTGAATCTTCCTGTTGACTTCTCCAAATATTCTCAAGTAGGCATTTGTCTATCGAAGCCATTGGTCGAGGAGGTACCTTTGCATTTCGAGTGTCCTTGTGCTTCATCTCTAATGAAACTCCTTTGGTGTAATACCCAATGTTGTGTCCAAAGATCAGAGGTACTTCTTGGCCATTGTATCTCATAACTCTATTTCTCAGGTTCATGTGAATGTCTCTCACAGCCAAGAAGTCGACGCCAATGATGACTTCGTCCACAATATCTGCCACTAAGAAGTTGTGGTATGTATTCGCATTCCCAATCGCAATTTTGCACCGCACTTCTCCATGAACCAGCTTACTTTCACCAGTTACTGTCCGCAACTTTGCATCCTGCAATGGTCGTACTCTCTTTTGGACCAAGTCACTTCTAATGATGGAATGAGATGCGCCAGTATCCACAGTGAATAACCGCTCTTTTCCGTCCAAGAAACCTCTAACAGTAACAGTACTTGCTTTCCCTCCGACCTGCGACACAGAAACTATAGGGCATTCATCTTGGTCATCTCCTCCAGCGTTACCCTTACGTCCACAAGCATTGCCGAAGTCTCTGGAGCCGATGTTGCAATGACGCACAATATGGCCAGATTTTCCGCACTTGAAGCATTTAATGGCTGCTTCATTTTTCCGTTGCTTTCCGTTCAATGCTTCTAGGATTGCGTCCACCCACTCTGGTCGTTCTACTTCCACATTGTGAACCTTCTTATCTGGTTTACATAAAAGCGAGGCTGTCTCTTGTAATAAAGCGTGTGATACCGTCTCTGCGAATGTACTTTTGGGGTTTGCATATGCGGCTCGCTTCGTGTCTACATCCATTATTCCATTTACGAATCTTTGGATCTTTACCCTCTCGATGTATTCCACGGGGGCATCTGCGTTCGCCAAATGAGCCAACCTCTCAATGTCCCATGCAAATTCCTGCAATGCCTCGTTAGCCTTCTGGAAGCGATTCTGTAGCTCCATTTGAAATATCTGCCTCCTATGCTCGCTACCAAAACGCCTCTCAACTGCACCCATCAATGCCTCATAGCTGTTCCTTTCACCTTCTGGAATAATTTGAAGGATTTCCGCTGCCGGTCCTTTCAATGCTAAGAATAGCGCAGCGACTTTGTCCTCAGCGCTCCAGCTATTCACCGATGCAGTCTTCTCAAATTGTAGCTTAAAGACCTGGAAAGGAACAGAACCGTCAAATGATGGGGTTTTTACCTTGGGTGCGCTTGTTGAAACACTTGGACGACTCAGCTGCAACTCCTGGATACGACTTCTTAACGCATCCACCTCGGCTTCGACTTTCTCCTCAAGCTGCATTAGTTTCTCGTCCATGCGCGCCTCTAGTTTTGAGGACATACGTGCTTCCTGTTCCTCCAGCTGTGTAGACAACTGCAATATTTGAGATGCCATGTGCGTCTTCGTTTCCTCCCACTGAGATGCCAAGCGTGTCTCTTGTTGTTCCAACTGAGATGCCATACAAGTTTTCTGATCTTCAAACTTTGGTGTTATATTCGTCGACATCTGAGCCAATACAGCCAACAGCGAGATTGTGTCCACATTTGCCACTGAATCCGGAGTATCCTTTTGCTCTTCTATTTTCGTCGCTCCCTCTTCCGAAAGCTGAAAAACATAATCGTCAACGTTGATTCCTTCCGCTTCCATAGCCTCGCGTAAACGTGATTGTAGCTCTGGCTTATTGCCTGTTGTTACCATTCCACGTTTCTCCAACTCGTTTTTGAGTTGTTGGATCTTCAAGTCATTAAACTTTGCCATATCCTTGCAATGTCCTTGTTACCTTTACAATGTCCTAGTTATCCTTTTCAATGTCCGTGTTATCCTTTTCAATGTCCTTGTTATCCTTTTCAATGTCCTTGTATTTATTTAACAATACCGCTTCTGACACCAATTGTGACGAATTCGATGATTCCTTGATTATTCAGTACTAAAAACCGTAGTACAATATCGCGGGTTAATTCACTGTTCAGTACTTCACTGTACAACACTTCAAAATAAACTGATTGATTTGCGTTGTCTTTGCGCGGTTTATATACCCTAGCAAACAGCAGCATCACAACCTAGAAATGTCTACACCTTTCTGGTTTATTCGTGCAACAGTGTTCTCGAAGCGTTCATCTATCGTCATCTCCTCTTTGTGCCACATTCGCAAACACGCGAGCTGCCTCTCCCTCTCTCGCTCTCACGTCATGTATGTAAACAGCTGTAGTTGTGGTAGTGACGCTAGTGGTGGAAGATGAGCGATTCTTGATAACATTCGCCACACTGCCCTCCACCTAAGTCTGATCGTCCCGATCAGACACATTTCCCGATCCGAACGTTGCTAGTCTCTCCAGGGGAACCACTTTCATTTTGTTCCGTAGCATTCCAACAGCCTGTATGCGGTAAACAACGTCGTTGATCCGTTTCACAACTCTGTATGGTCCTTCCCAGTTGCACTGAACTTTGGGAGACACACTTTTCCTCCGTTGTGGCCTGTTAAGGAATACTAAATCTCCTTCCAGAAACCCTTCTGTTTCCATTGCTTTGTCGTACCTGGTTTTCATGTTTTTGCTTATACTTCCGGGGAATGGACCAGCTTCATCCAAGGTAATCCTCTCAACCGGTGCATCTGAGTTGCACTGCCTCCTTAGACCATGACTCGTGGACCTCAGCACCTTTGCTCTGATGCACTCATCGCATTTGGCAATCCACTCCTTTACCGACTGACCGTAACCAACCCAATAAAATGTCTGCTTAATCCTCTCCAAGGTCTTCTTGACTCCTAGATGACCTCCACTTGGATCGTTATGCATTTCCCTGAGAACATAAGACACCCGCTTCCTTGGAACAACTATAAGCTTCCGAGCGCATTGACCATCCTCACTCTCCCATATTCGATGCAAACAACCGGATACCATTCGTAAACTGCTCCATTGCGCCCAATATGACTTGGCAACTGGACTCGCCGCTGACATTTCTTTTCTTGCTGGTCGTTTGTTTCGCTCAAGCCCTCGGATCACGCATGCCAGATCTGAATCTTCCTGTTGACTTCTCCAAATATTCTCAAGTAGGCATTTGTCTATCGAAGCCATTGGTCGAGGAGGTACCTTTGCATTTCGAGTGTCCTTGTGCTTCATCTCTAATGAAACTCCTTTGGTGTAATACCCAATGTTGTGTCCAAAGATCAGAGGTACTTCTTGGCCATTGTATCTCATAACTCTATTTCTCAGGTTCATGTGAATGTCTCTCACAGCCAAGAAGTCGACGCCAATGATGACTTCGTCCACAATATCTGCCACTAAGAAGTTGTGGTATGTATTCGCATTCCCAATCGCAATTTTGCACCGCACTTCTCCATGAACCAGCTTACTTTCACCAGTTACTGTCCGCAACTTTGCATCCTGCAATGGTCGTACTCTCTTTTGGACCAAGTCACTTCTAATGATGGAATGAGATGCGCCAGTATCCACAGTGAATAACCGCTCTTTTCCGTCCAAGAAACCTCTAACAGTAACAGTACTTGCTTTCCCTCCGACCTGCGACACAGAAACTATAGGGCATTCATCTTGGTCATCTCCTCCAGCGTTACCCTTACGTCCACAAGCATTGCCGAAGTCTCTGGAGCCGATGTTGCAATGACGCACAATATGGCCAGATTTTCCGCACTTGAAGCATTTAATGGCTGCTTCATTTTTCCGTTGCTTTCCGTTCAATGCTTCTAGGATTGCGTCCACCCACTCTGGTCGTTCTACTTCCACATTGTGAACCTTCTTATCTGGTTTACATAAAAGCGAGGCTGTCTCTTGTAATAAAGCGTGTGATACCGTCTCTGCGAATGTACTTTTGGGGTTTGCATATGCGGCTCGCTTCGTGTCTACATCCATTATTCCATTTACGAATCTTTGGATCTTTACCCTCTCGATGTATTCCACGGGGGCATCTGCGTTCGCCAAATGAGCCAACCTCTCAATGTCCCATGCAAATTCCTGCAATGCCTCGTTAGCCTTCTGGAAGCGATTCTGTAGCTCCATTTGAAATATCTGCCTCCTATGCTCGCTACCAAAACGCCTCTCAACTGCACCCATCAATGCCTCATAGCTGTTCCTTTCACCTTCTGGAATAATTTGAAGGATTTCCGCTGCCGGTCCTTTCAATGCTAAGAATAGCGCAGCGACTTTGTCCTCAGCGCTCCAGCTATTCACCGATGCAGTCTTCTCAAATTGTAGCTTAAAGACCTGGAAAGGAACAGAACCGTCAAATGATGGGGTTTTTACCTTGGGTGCGCTTGTTGAAACACTTGGACGACTCAGCTGCAACTCCTGGATACGACTTCTTAACGCATCCACCTCGGCTTCGACTTTCTCCTCAAGCTGCATTAGTTTCTCGTCCATGCGCGCCTCTAGTTTTGAGGACATACGTGCTTCCTGTTCCTCCAGCTGTGTAGACAACTGCAATATTTGAGATGCCATGTGCGTCTTCGTTTCCTCCCACTGAGATGCCAAGCGTGTCTCTTGTTGTTCCAACTGAGATGCCATACAAGTTTTCTGATCTTCAAACTTTGGTGTTATATTCGTCGACATCTGAGCCAATACAGCCAACAGCGAGATTGTGTCCACATTTGCCACTGAATCCGGTGTATCCTTTTGCTCTTCTATTTTCGTCGCTCCCTCTTCCGAAAGCTGAAAAACATAATCGTCAACGTTGATTCCTTCCGCTTCCATAGCCTCGCGTAAACGTGATTGTAGCTCTGGCTTATTGCCTGTTGTTACCATTCCACGTTTCTCCAACTCGTTTTTGAGTTGTTGGATCTTCAAGTCATTAAACTTTGCCATATCCTTGCAATGTCCTTGTTACCTTTACAATGTCCTAGTTATCCTTTTCAATGTCCGTGTTATCCTTTTCAATGTCCTTGTTATCCTTTTCAATGTCCTTGTATTTATTTAACAATACCGCTTCTGACACCAATTGTGACGAATTCGATGATTCCTTGATTATTTTCCCTGAGTTCGATCACTGTACGTTAAATAAAACACTCCGATTCTGCTTAATAAGTAGTACGCTTTATTCAGTACTAAAAACCGTAGTACAATATCGCGGGTTAATTCACTGTTCAGTACTTCACTGTACAACACTTCAAAATAAACTGATTGATTTGCGTTGTCTTTGCGCGGTTTATATACCCTAGCAAACAGCAGCATCACAACCTAGAAATGTCTACACCTTTCTGGTTTATTCGTGCAACAGTGTTCTCGAAGCGTTCATCTATCGTCATCTCCTCTTTGTGCCACATTCGCAAACACGCGAGCTGCCTCTCCCTCTCTCGCTCTCACGTCATGTATGTAAACAGCTGTAGTTGTGGTAGTGACGCTAGTGGTGGAAGATGAGCGATTCTTGATAACATTCGCCACAGTAATAAAAAATAAAATAAGAAAATGAAGAAAATAAATAAATGAAAACATAAAAATAAAATATAATAAACTAAAAAAATTAATTGGAGTAAAAAAAAAAAAAAATGGAACAAAAAGAAAATAAAATAAAAAAATTAAAACAAAATAAAATATAATAAAATAAAATGAAATAAAATGAAATATAAAAATAAAATAGAATTAAATGAAATAAAATAAAACAAAATAAAATAAAATACAGTAAAATAAAAAAATTAATACACTAAAACAAAATAAAATTGAATAAATATAATAAAATAATATAAAATAATAATAAAAAAACAAAATAATAAAAAAATAATAAAAAAATAAAATAAAATAATAAAAAATAATAATAAAAAAAATAAAATAAAATAAACTAAAAAAAAAAGTAATAATAATAATAAACTAAAAAAAAAATAAAAACATAAAAAATAATAAATAAAAAACATTTAATTTAATTTAACATTTCTTTTCGGTTCCGGGATTTTAATTATCTCAGATGTTTTTTTTTAATAAGGCATCGAGGGAGTCCCAAATCCGAATCCAGGCCTATCGCGCCATTTTTAGTCCCGAAATTTCTAGATTCTATTTTATAAAATTCCAGGCTTTCGGATCCCAGGAGTTGAATAAAAATAGTCCCCCGAAACGCGTCCAAAAATGTAGCAAAAGCTTGTGGTAAAAACCAATAGTTTTATCTTGTCCGATCCCACAGTATTTATGTGCAGAATTGTAATATCGAGTGCTCGCTCTCGGATTACACAAACCCACAGAAAAAAAAATGGGATGTTCAACGGAGGAGACAGGTCGACCTTATGGATTTTGGGTCGCTGAACACGAATCCGTAGTCAGAATTCAAAAGTTAGCGATTGTTAGTTAGTGTTAGCGTTTTAGATTAGAATTAGTTACTTTGAGTTACAAATAACGTTTTAATATATGTTAGGTGTTGAGTGATAAACATTTAAGGTCATTTTTATATTAAGTTACGAGATTGAGCTCGTGACTTCTTACAATGTCTCTAAAACTCGAAAAAACTGTAGGTTTTTGAGGTTAAAGAAAAAAAAACAAGAGCCAACTTTTGAATTCTGACTACGGATTCGTTTTCAGCAACCCAAAATCCATAGGGGTTGACCTGTCTCCTTCGTTGAACATCCCACTTTTTTTTGTGGGGCTGCGTTTTTCATACCGAGGTCAAAACGCGTCTTTTGATACCCCTACCGACCTTTTTCGTACTGTCATTTCGAAATTTCAAATCCTGGCAATGATAGACCACTACATTTTTTTTTTTCATTGCTATATTTTTTTAATTTCAATAAGTATATTGCCATACAATTAAGTTCATCTTAAACATACTCAATTTTTAAAACTGTATCGTAAATCTAAAAACAATTTAAACTAATTCGCCATTTTCAATGGGCTTATACTACACACTTTTCTATTTACAACATAATGCCAATTAAAATTTATAATTAACGTAATTAAAATAATTTCTAGCACAAGAACAAAGAAAACGAATAACCTTAAAACTGTAAAATTTTATGTTATTGAGCGTTGAATATCGATTCCGGATAATAACTGGGCGCATTGAACATACGTGGAAAACCATTGGCATCCAATTGTTGAACGGGTAAAACGGACATGATATCACTGAAAAAGAAAAATAAGGAAGTTTAATATTTGAATACATTAGATAATATCTAGAGGACTATAATTTAACATAAATATCGTGCCATCTTTTCCCGGGATTATATTTGTGAAGTACCGAACTTTCGGAATAACGGAAAATCCCAAAAAACCACGATTTAAATAAATATAATCCCACGAAACTGTTTTGATTCCGATTTCAATAATCCGAAAGCAGCAATTAAAATTTCGTTGCCCATATTAATTATGTCCATATCTCTTCACAGAAAAAAAATACAGAGTCTTGGTTTTCGCACTATAGGTACATACCGAGATCAAACCGCGTATTTTGATACCTCTCCCGACCTTTCTGGACGGGATTGTCATTTTAAAATCCTGAGATCCCGGGATTGCCAAAAATATTCGGGATTCGATGCCTTACTGAAGACAAGTAAATTTGACTTCGTTTTTAAGACTTTTTGAAGTGAATCCTCACGAATTTCAACTTGTTGAAATAAAAAAAATAAAAACCCATTTTAACGGTTTAATGTGAAACATGTGTCGTTAAAAATCGTTCGTATGACAAACACTTGACTCGGAAAAAAAATAGATTTCACACCGACGCCCCACTGTGCAAGCAGTTCAGCTGCTCTTGATTGCCGATGCTGCCGATGGCACATGAGCTAGCCATGCGCAGCATTTACATACCAATTTATGTATGTATGAAAAAAAAAAAAAATAAATTGAAAAAAGTTTAACGATTCTGGCGACCAAAAGTCTAAAAGTACGCATATTTAGCCCGCCAGCGAACCGCATCGGCGCAATGTGAAAAAAATGCATATAAAACACGCTCAAGTGCTAAGTGAGTAAATTGAGTTTATGTTGAAGCAGTTAAGAAGAAACAAAAAAGAACTCTACAGTCTCACAGGAAACACTTCGTGGTACGTGTCCAGCGTTCCCCTTTTTCTTGTTTTTAATTTTTTTTACGGTCAACTTGTAATGATTTTTAATGCCAATTTGGTGCGATTGAATTTTCCGCTTAGCCATTGACTATTTGTAGCACGCCAACACCCCAATGCGGCAAAGGCGGAGCGGAGCGTTTGTTTTACGAGTTATAGGGAAATTCTCGAGTTTGCTCATTTTCTTTCTTTTTTTTTTTTGTTTTCGAGAAACCACTTGACGCGCACGCCCTTCGCAAAACGTCAAGTGGCTGCACGCTGTGCTTTGCGAGTCGCGTTGCCTTTAGTTGTTTATATGATGGGGCTATAGGCCATTCATTGACTCGATTCCTATTCTTTTCTTACACTTTTGGTAATTTGAAACCTTTTCGAAACCGATTTACTTTAGTTTTTTTTGTTGTTGCGTGGAATATGAATGCTTTATTGAATTACATGAATGTCTGTATGCTGAAAGATTTGTAAGAACAAATTGCGAGTGTAATGGCTAATTTTGAAATGATAATGCAAACAATCTATTTATCCCTTCCGCTTATTTCACATCCCTCAAAGCAGCGAATTCCGAAGATTTTTTTGACAATCCCGGTATTTTGGGATTTTAAAATGACAATACCGGGGTCCCGGGATTTTTCGGTATTATCAGAGATACCGTCGGATGCGTAAAGCGAAAGCAAATACCCGATATTTCACATCCCCCAAAGCAGAGAATTCCAAAGATTTTTGACAATCCCGGGATTTCGGGATTTTAAAATGACAATACCGGGGTCCCGGGATATGTCGGTACTATCACAGATACCGTTGGAAGAGGTATCAAAGGACGCGTTTTGACCTCGGTATGCGTATAGCGAAAGCAAAGACCCGATTTTTATTAGGAATTCTACACAAAATTACCATCCCAGCAAAACCACCGTGACCGAAACTCCAATACATTTACACTTTTTGCGCTGAGACCAACACACTCGCATTTTAGTGGAGAAGGGATTTTGGAATTTCCAAGGATCCCGACAGCCCGGGATTTGATCAAATATAATCCCGGGATTTCGCACCAAAAATGGGGCTCGTTCGCCTAATCGATACATTTAAAATTTTGTTTGACTATCACCCCTATCTCTTATGAAATATGTCATCTCTATTGTGTGACAGCAGTAGAGGTAATTTTCAATTTTTAAATATTTCAACAAAAATCATCAATTTCGGAATATTTCAACAAAAGTGGAGATTTAGCATAGCATACTGCAATACCGAACCCCCGTAAACCACAACCAATATCAAATACTTACGGTCTTTGCTGCGGCGTTCGATCCCGTTGTCTACGATTTTTGAACCAATTCGATACTTGTGTCAGCGTTAGACCTGTCTTCTTAGCCAACGTCTTCTTCTCATCCGGCGTAGGATAACGATTGGTCATGTAGCAATCTTTTAGCGCATTTCGACTCTTCTCTTTGAAACAATATACCGTCTCTTCACCATCCCATATCGTTTTCGGCAGTGGATACTTCTTACGCAAACGATATTTATCGACCGCACCCAATGGGCGTCCACGCACCTTTTCCGCTTCTTTATAATGTGCCTTAAACCAAAGATTTTGCAGGTCCACATGATATTTCACCGAAAAGCAATGTGTCTCCAACAAACTGTAAAGTTCATGAAATTGACCACGATGATAGGCGACCAAAGCTCGTGCACGTAATATGCTCTCGTTAGTTTTGAACAGTTCACTGGTGGGTAGACTGCACAAGAAGGTGGTAAGCTTCTCGATATCACCTTTTTGTTGTAGCGCTTCGCACATGCACTGGATCTGTGTGAGGGAGGGAGGAAGAAAACAAATTTATTTGCTAGATAGTGCAAGTGTTGTAAATATAGCGTGTCCCACCCACCTGATCTGTTGTGAATTGTAAAAATTTACGATCCAACTGAAAGCCAGCGGACATGCCATGTGTCGTTGTTGGTAGGCCGGAAATCAACTGGCTGCCACCATTTAGCCCAACTGTTGTTGAGCGGTTAATACTATTTAGCGTTTCGCTGTTAAGCGTTGTTTTCGTATTGCCATTATGATCACTAATACCATTCTCATAGACGATACCATTTAGCGCGGGATAGAGTGGTGAGTGAGCTGCTGTAGGTGGCGGGGATTTGTCATAATCACTGGTGATATCGCAGAATCTTCGTTCAAGCTCCTTATCACTAGCATAGGCGGGGAACTTGTCAAAGTGGAGCACAGTTTTGCACGAGATATTGCCACGATAATCTAGAAAGGGGAGATGCAATTTAAGTTTCAAGAGTAGAATCAAAGCTCAAGTACAAAATAGAAGATGGAAATGGCGCTTGAGTGAAGAGTGGAAACTGGAGATAAGTTATTGCCGCTGTGGTTTTCAGAACAATTACTGGTATCTCAAACACATAATTTTTGGCATTTAGAGTTTCCACTAGATCGCAAAGGTCTTTGACTATATCGATCAAGAGAAAATACATATAAAGAAATTTTGATAGGAAGGGAATCCAATACCTAATACTATCTTTCTTCTAGTAATATGAAAATACTCAGTCTATGTGGGGTATTCATAGACCTAAACTAGCGCGACCAGTCAATGACCCCTAGCCAAATCTCATAGCGTTCAAAAGGAGTGAGAGGCATTTTAAAACGACATGTGAGTTGAAGATCAGGATAACTAAAAATATTTTTCAAAAAAGCTCTATTCCATATTTCAGAAATTTGTATCAATAACGGCCTATCCGAGTATTTCATTAAAAGAAATCCTTTCTGATTTAAGAATAAATTTAATCTTAATAAGATATACAAATATTTTATTAACAGCCACAGATTGTCCTCCCTCGAAGAACAATAATCAACTCAGCACATTTTCAGGGGTGGATTACATCTATCTCAAATGATTTTAGAATAAGTCCTAAAAGTGTCTAAGATTAGGCTACATTTACTGAGTAATTTTTTTCCAAAACCATTATAGCCCGTTTGGTTACTTTTTTTTTTTGCAAAGTCTGGTTAAAGCGGCATTTGGGTGGCCTAGACGGTGAAAATATTCTGGAAAAGTTTTTGCCGCAAACAATTCATTAATGCGAGGTCGAAAAACCAGATCAGTCCTACATAGGCCATTTTAAGAAGGGCAGTTGTGATACCACCAACTCTAGGTAAGTCAATCCCGGGACTCGACCATATAGAAAATTTCCGGATTGTCGGTATTCTCCACATAACAGAGTCTTGGGAATGACACCCCAAACGCATTGCATGTGGTAAAGGGTATACCTAAGTGATCCTTATCCCGAAGAACCTGCTTGGTCGTGCCCTGTAGGGTGGATCGACAAAAAAAGTTTTTCCAGTCCACCCCTTTGATTAAAGATATTTTGAAGGCGATCCCAAAAATTTTTTTTTTGCCACGCCCCCCGATGTGCTATTTACTTTTTTTGACACTACGTCGCCATTTTAAGTCCGATTTTAATGAGTCATACACCGTTGTTCATGGCTTGGAAGCCGCCACAATTCTTACCTTAATCATTTTTTAATCCGAGTTCAAATTCTAGTAGTGACTGTCGGTATTTCGTTTCACATCATCACATCACATCATATGAACTCGGAGAAAAAAATGATTAAGGTAAGAATTGTGGCGGCTTCCAAGCCATGAACAACGGTGTACGGCTCATGAAAATCGGACTTAAAATGGCGACGTAGTGTCAAAAAAAGTAAATAGCCCATCGGGGGGGCGTGGCAAAAAAAATTTTTTTTGGGATCGCCTTCCAAATATCTTTAATCCTAGGGGTGGACTGGGAAAACTTTTTTTTTTTGTATGGGGACCGATCCGGGTTAGGGCCCTGCCTAGCAAGAGAGTCCGTCTGATATTTGTTTCACGAACTTTAATAAATTAATATTTTCTACCATTTTTCTAAGTGTAGTTTCCAAATTTTTTTTGTTTATGTAAATTGTTTATGCTTTTTAACGAAATTGTTGTTGTCTTTTGCATGTAATTTAATGCTTGAGAAATGCGCCAATCTAAGCTAAATATATATTAATTTTTTAATGCTTCTAAAACTTGTTGCTTTCCTTTATTTACATATATGTATTCTCATGGGAACGTGCACAAGTACACTTAAAATCAGGGATCGTAACGGTTATTGATTTAATTAAAAATTAAAATAAAATCGAAACTGAGAACTTTGTCATAGAAGGCCTAGTAGCGTCTGGTCCTTTTTCTCAAACACAGTAGCGTTTTTTTTTGCTTTCATATCGGTTACCGGCATCATTTCCCGCTTATAGACTCGGAAGCAAGAAATCATATCCTCAGTGCTGAGATCTGAATCTGAAATTCACCAGAATGTCTTCCTGAGAAGAGAACTTTTTTCACAGAAAACAGTCAAGAGTGTCCCCTTGATTCTTGGGATTTTTTTGCCTTGATCCGATGAACCATTTTATCGTCCCTCATTTAATACCACCGGCATAGATTGAACTGCCTTAAGATACTAATACGATATCCTGTAGGACTCATCTCGTGAACCGCTCTAACCTTCCGACTACGGCTGTGAGCTGTGGACTCTGTTGGGCTGCGCGTAGCCGAAATTTAAGCCGTCTGTATCCTTGCCTAAAGCTCTCTTCTTCCTAGTAGTATATTTCTCCTGGGACAAGACGTGCCGTGAAAAGCGATATACATAAATTTGGGTTGGACTTCAGCTCCAGCTGGCTAGAGGCTGTACTACGACTTTCAACGGGAACAAGAAAGAACAAAGGCACTGTACCTCAGCTTTCGCCTTATTGCGGCTTTATTTGGGTACCAATAACTTCGTGGACCTCGGTTTTTTTTTTGGAGGATTGAGAGATAAGAGGGGCTAAGTCGGCGTGGAATGTTGCTATAGCTGGCAGGCCTCTCGACTCTCAGGAAGTGAGAATTGTTAAACCCTCTTCCCTTACACCAAAAAAATTATTTGAACGGAATATTTTGTTGAGTTAACAATTTTGTTTGTTAAAACAACAAACTCCTGCAGTTAATCCAATATCGAAGGAGCTGTGATTTTATTTATTTATTTATTTATTTGTTTATGTCTAAGGTACAGCAGACACTTACTATTGCAAATTATATTAGACTTACATTAATTGTTACATAAAAAATAAGTTTTTAATTTAAATTGAGTTACCAGTTTAGGACTCGTTATATCCAAATCTAGAAAATTTGAGAAATAGTTGAATTCAGATAAAGTTCTATTCAGAGGAGCGTTAGCTCCGTAAACAGTTCTATTAAAACCAACTCGAAACACTACAAAAGTACGAAAGTTTCTGCATGGAACATTAAAATTTATAAGCTGCAAAAGAAAAGGGCAGTCAATCTTACCAGAGACAAGATCGGCAATAAAAGAAATTGACAAAATCGATCTCCTATTCGATAATGATAATAAACTTATTAATCGGCACCGTGAAACGTAGGACGGAATAGGATCAGAAATGTTTAGATACCGCAGGGCAAAACGAATAAAGCACTTTTGGACTCTCTCCAGACGATTAATATGGACCATATGGTATGGCCTCCATATATAAGCTGCATATTCAAGTTTGGAACGAACAAATGCAGAATACAAAATCTTATAGGTATACGGATCCGAGAAATTAGAAGAGTGGCGTTTTATAAAAGCAAGTGCTCCAAAAGAGCCAGCGATAATATAATTTAAGTGAGTATTAAAGCTTAATTTAGCATCAAAATATACCCCAAGATCTTTAATTTCGTTAACCTCAGATAGGCACGATTCACCTAAGAAATAGCAAGTTGGAAAAGGTTTAACCATTTTCGAGTAAGTGACTTTATGGCACTTGCTAATATTAAGATAAAGCCTGTTCAAAACGCAATAGTTAAAGAATTTATTAAGTTCATTTTGAAGTAGCAAAGAGTCATATGACTGTTTAATTTCAGAGTATATTTTGAGGTCGTATCATCCAATTAAAATATGTAGTAGAACCGACAGAGTTTTTGTTGATCAAACAAAATTTTGTCTTGAAACAACAAACTCCTGCAGTTAATCCAACAGCGAAGACCCTGTCATTACTGACATAGAACAAAGTTGTAATTAGACGCTGGCAAGCATAAGCACATTATGGCATCATGGTAGACACCTGCGTTCAGCAGTCATAATTTGAGCTCGATTCTCGGTGAAGGCAACCAAGCAACGGGAGAAAGTGTGGTCTGTCATTTAGAACAAAGCTGTAATTAGACGTTGGCAAGCATAAGTATACGATGGCATCATGGTAGACACCTGAATTGAGCGTTCAAGAATTTAACAGGACTGAATAAAGTATAAAAATTGACCGTTATTTTATTTGAACCAAAGCAAAATTTGGTTGGTATGACCAGCTTATTTTTCTCTGTTTACCGAATAAATGGGTACGTACGACAATAATCGTTTATTTACTTTTTAAGGACCTCCTTATTCCGTCAAGATTTTTTTTTTTACAAAAAAAGTTCATTTCAATTTTTTCAGTTAAATATTTTTTCTCACATGTTCCTTACTTGTATTGGGTAAATAAAGGCTACCATATTGCACGGGTGAATGCATATTATCCTGTAAAATAGTTGAATTATCAGTTGATGTGCCGCCGGAACTAGTTGAATCTAAATCACCACCGTGTAAGGATGATGAAAGCGTAGCATCCATATTCTTTTCAAACATTGAGAAAAAATTGTGTAGCAATTAAGCTAACACTTTGTTATTTAAATTAATTTATTTCGCGTGCACTTTTTGTTAATTATCGCTTATATAACTTTTTTGTTAGTAAATGTAAAATCACGAGGAGATAAATTTTTTCGCAAAATAAATTTCACATCTTTCATCAAATTCACTGTGTAACAGATTGTAAATTTTCCGAGCACTCAAAATTTTTCCTTAAAAAAGTTATTATTTTTTTGGCTAACGAACACAATACAATCCCCGTTTTCCAAGCTACCACGCCGTGTTGTAGTTCAATAAGAACTGATACAATAAAGTCAACAACACATATTTTCGAGCCCCAGAACTTGCTGCTGTTGTAGGATGAATGTGCTACACACACAAACACACAAACAACATAATGGATGGGCGAATTGTTGAATGAGCGTAGTGGCCGTTGAAAATGCGCCTGCAAGCCTTTCTTTGTGTGGGTGTGTACTCACTACACACACACACACACGCGCGAACTCAAACAAGCAAACCACTCACAACGCGAAAACACCTTGGCTATTGTATGTGAAGAAACAAAATGGAATTGGAACGTGTTAGTGCATAGCGAGCGAATACATTTGGGGTTGTTTTACCCATAACAAGGATATCCTTGGGAGGCGTTACCCTTGTTGCATAAGCGCCATTTTTGTTTCAAATTACTGTTATGGTTTTTTTTTTTGTTTCTTGCTTTCATTTGGTATGAAAAACAAGTTTTTAAATTAAAATAGTTTCACATTATGCGCAGCTCAAATTGTAACACAATTTAATATAAATTGATATCGAAAGTCCTTGACCCAATTTTGCTTAGATCGAAATTTTTTGAAGCATTTTAAAGATTTAATTAAACCCTTTTTTGTTTGAATTTAAATTGTATGCTATAATTGTATTCGACTCTGTTGCTATAGATGTGTGTTACATTGTTACCGGTTTTGCACTAAATTTTCTATTTTTCAGTAGCATTTAGCATAGATTTTTGACATGCATGTGATATTATGTGTCGATATGGTGTGATGTGATATCACGTGAACTGGAAAAATTGCCCACTATTATTTTATGTTCAATGATGTATCAGAATTGGGAGAGTTGGCTTTCAACTATTTCAGGAAGAGGTGATTTGATATCTAATGATGTGATATCAGGCTACTACTTAGCCTGTGACATTGATACAACAATCTGATCTTACCAGATTTTTCCAAATTTTTTATTATTTTATGGACATTGCGGCTCCAATGTTAATGTCCTTGATCTGTGTATGTATATTAAAGCTATGTGATTTGGTATCATATGATGTGATATGATCTTATTTAGCCTGCATGTCATCTTAACTCTATTGCTATGTGATTTGCTGTGATGTGTTTGGGCGTGATATGAGGATATTGATCATTTGTGACATATTATATTCAGTCCGTGCCTCAACCTGATTTTACTAGATGTTATCACATGCCATTTGCTTTGACTTGATATGTGACATTTCGCTATCTGATATGACGTCGTGTGATATGATATAATGTGACCAAATTTGATTGAAACCAATTTGGTTCTTGATTTGATCTTCCCTTATGTGGTAATGTTGAACCACTATCATTTGATTGATTACTTGTGATATGATATCATTCCTTGCAACGATCTGATGAGAGCAAATTTTATCCAGTTAACCATGGCAGGGTTGCTGTGATATATCAAATGATGTGGGTCAGATATTGGCAGATTTTTACTCTACGGCAAACTAAACATCAAATCCGAACTAAAAACCATTATAATCACATGACTCGGTATGATGTGATATGATGTTACGAATTATTTATTGATCTAGTTAGATATGAATTTTTAAGCTTTTTTCTTATTGTTGTTTTCGACCAGTCGACTCCTGTTAAAATCCGGTTCCTCTAGTCCGATTCCTTTGATCTAAACATCACCAGTCACACGCGACTCATACAATTAGTCACCTTCTTCACTTTACCATATTACATTTTCACCTTCGATGAGTGTACATTTCCATTAGAAACCTCATTTGTTGTTTCCAATTACCAAAAACTTTGTTGCACAAACCAAAATTGCAGCGCTAATTTTGTGGTTTTAATTTCATTGCAAATATTTGAAGAAAAAAAAAAAATTTTAAAATGGGACGTTTGATTGTGTGTAGAGCTGCTTGCAACAATATCGCGCGTACTTTTATTTAAACCGTCATAAAATTCCGTTGAAATGAGCAAAATTGTGCAAGATTTAAGTGTCAAATTATTCAATTGTTGACATGTTATTTGAAGAACATAAAAAGTTGTAAAAAAAAATTGTAGATATTTAATGAAAATTAACGGTAAATTTTTATAAAGGCACATTATCAAAGTGCCTTGGATGACAATTTTTGTCAGCTAGGAGGTGAGATATATTTTGACAGTTATGAGGTCAATATGAACAGAAATTCGAAAGTTGTTATTAGAAAATGTTCTCACCACACTATTGGAACATTTAAATATCTACAATGGTTATTCATCATTTCATTTCATTCCTGTTTCAAAGTACATTGCAGTGGAAATTTTTGACAGCTACGAGGTGAATATATATTTTGACAAATGAGAGGTGAATCAAATTTTATATGCACCCACATTACAATAAGAAAAATTTCTAAGAACTGAATAAACATATTTACAGTCGGTATCAAACGTAGGAAAGTTACTTAGAATGTGAATCTTTGACATTTATGAGGTGAATAAGCTCAGCTCCGATTTCTCACCACACTAATACAACTTTTTAATACAGTAGTTACCATTTCATCAAAGAGCCCTTATTTAAAGTACCTTGGAGTGGGAATTTTTCATAGTGAATATAAAAAAAAAAAAAAAAATTCAATGAGATCCTGCCCAAAATTAATTAATTTCGCTCGCTAATACAACGTTTTAGCATAAAAACACATTCCAATCATCCTATCCTTATTTGTCTCTCATCACTTTAAATCACTGTAACGTTACGTTGGCATGCCAAAAACAACAATTGCTGACATTTGCAACATGAGACATAAACAACTACAAAAACAACACAAAAATCACTGTAGCACACACTAGAAATGTCATGGGTGCGATTCTTCACGTCTATGCGCTTCATCACTCCTCATATAATCTCTGTAGCCGGGTGCTTCATCATTGGTTGGCTGCTTGGTTGTTTGGTTGGTTGGGCGCTGCAACCTAATGGAATCAAATTTCAATTAAGGAATTTTCTGCTCTGATTTTCTCTATATTATTTTTTTTTTTTGGTTCATTCATTTCATTTAGTCTGACGAATTTCACAGATTTCGTAAAAAAACAGGGATCGAAAATAAGCCATCGTTTTTTTTCAAGTGATGCATCATTGGAAAACATATGAGTGAACCGATAACATGTGATTGATTATTTCTGATATGATAATATGACCTTATGGTCACGCTATTGCGTGATTTGATATGGTGATGTGTTATATGATATGATGTCACCTAATTTGAATTAAACTATATAATGTTAGAAAACGCACTGCACCATTCCGAACAAATTTGGAGTAGCTTGATTTGATCTTATCTGATGTGATGATGTTGTAAACCGATATCGTGTGATTGCATGTTCCTGATATGATATCAACCGATGCATTGGTCTAATTTTAGGAAATTTTTTCTGGGTGTGCTCCTATCCGATTTGACCAAATATAACCAAAAGGAGAAATTTGCAGGAGGGAGAACATCACGTGACATTTTTGTGTTGGAAAACAGCTATTGTGATTATATACGATTTAAACGAATATGATATCAATACTTACTTGGATGTGGTCTTACTAGAATTTATATAATTCACTAAGTGGATATATTGAGAACTTGATTGCTAATATTTCGACTGAAGCTGACGTCTTATGTGACCAAATTTTATGTATATGATGTGACATCTTATTTAGCGTGACTTGAATTAATATAAATATTGTCATATTATATCAAGGGATGAGGGTCAGACGCTAGGAGATTTCGACTCATCTGGTCTACCTCAACAACTAAATATCAAATCATAACTTAATAATCAATACGATCTTATGACTCGACATGATGTGATATTTTTGTGCACATCACATCATAGATTCTCCAACTGCTACGATCCCTGACAAACAAAACAGCAAAAATTGTTGGCTGTTTTAAGCAGTGAATGAAAGACAACTCGGCAACAACAACAACAACAACAAAAGATAGAGAAAAACAATTGAAAGCAATGAAGTGCTACCGAAAATTTACTCTGTGATATTACATGCAACAATAAAAAGGTGACAATAAAAGGTGTTGCAGGGTTGAACAACAAAAGCAAATGAAGTGCTTGCATTCGCGTTAAGAACGGTTGCTAGAAAATGACAGCAGCACAAAAAAAAAACCTGAAACAGATTTGTCATAGAAGAACAAAAAAAAAAAAAAATCGAGCTATACACCTCGTCACCATACATAGGCAGTCAAAAGAAAGGAATTTATGAAACATTTGACAATATTGTTTGAGCTCAAATTAGGGATGATTATGAGAGCGATTATGAGGATTAAGAGTTCATAAAACTGACTGGAAAAGTGCATACAAAAAAACACAAGAATGTCAATAGTTTTTTTGTTTGGCTTTTGGATTGCATAACACATTTATGTCACTCTTTGGGTGGGTAGGTACCTGTTCGTTGATCTTGTCTTGGATGGTTGAATGCAAATGGTATTTAAGCCGCTTATGAGGTGGGTGCTAGCACTTTGGAAGGTTAAACAGAATTTTGGCTACTGAATGTGTTATAAGGATGTGAGTTTATTTTAAAATTTTGTAAAATTTAAAAATGTTTGAAGGTGCACTCAGACTAATCTAAGAAAAAATTTTAATAAACGATTACTGACGTCTTAAATAAATCGGGTTTAAAGACGGGAATAAATTATTTTTTATCATATATAGGAGGAGATTAGCTTCTTATGAAAAACGTTTCTTTCGAATACTCCAAGAGCTATCTCAACTGCCCATGATTCCGAGTCGTAGATACGTCAGGACCGGTATGATGAGAAACTTAATAGAGCTTGTTTGAAATTTGAGCAATGAGCCATGTCCGTTAGCTACAGTACTGAACAATTTCAACACCGCAAATGTTATCCTCGTACTACCAACCCTTTCCTAGCCTTTTTTTTATCAGTCATAGCAACTCCCCTCAAAGTATTTGTAAACTCTACCGTAGCTTAATTGGCTGTATGCCTGAGATTAAAAGTGATTTTTTTACAAGTAGTTTATAAATTTAATAAAAGACTTTGATAGGACAAATTGACCGCAAATAAAACACGCCTGCCAGGTAAATAGGATTAACACTTCACTAAATGCATGAAATGTAAACTTTCTGCAACGGACTGAAAAACGGTTTTCTCAGTTATGTAAGAGTATTAAAAACTATGACAACGACAGTAGCTGTCTTGACTATGGAATGATTTAGCTTTAAGGTGGTGTGAAATTGCATACCCCTTAGTTTCGTGATGAGCTCTCGATTTCCTTGACTGTTTTTTAACCTGTAGTAGTGATGTGTATATGGAAATTTATTTTCTCGCATTTTTGGTCTACCAAACCAAGTATTCGGGTATCTCAACCCGTTAAAATCAACATCAAAAACTCTTTAGAAAAAATTTTTTCTAAACGGGCTCGCCTCTCGGCAGTGGTTTGGCAAACTCCAAGAGTGTATTTCTGCCATAAAACGCTTCTCAGCAAAAATTCATCCCCAAAAAACTGTAGGTATTTGTAGGAAAAAATTTAAAAAGCAGCATACCCAAAATTTTGAGAGAAGCTCGTCATAAAAATCTCTTTAGAGGTTATAATGATAACTTGTAGATATATCACCGACATACGCTTTTTTAACGGCTTGCAATTTATTATTTACTTTTTGTCTTTTATTGCCAATCATTGCTTAAACTTATGTCAATGTCACGACTTTCATAACTGATTTGCACTAAATTTGCCTGGTTTTGAGGAGTTGAAAAAATAATAAACAAATAGGTAGAGCACAGATATGTATATTAAATGCCTTATACCTTTCATGAATATGGGAGTAATATAATCCCATTGGTTGCCCTCACAGTACAGTTTTTTTTTAAATCACTTCAGCGGTAAAAGTCGAGTAAGGTGGCAATCTGTGGCAACTTGTGACGTAGCAATCAGCTGATTCTGTCAAAGCGGACAAATTCTTTGTAACGGTATTGCTTTATAGTACATTTACACTGCACCAAATTTGGCGAATTCAAATGAGCCAGTTTGATACCGTTAACATTGGCAACTTTGCATTTGGCTTCCCCTTCCATGCAAGAATTCTCCACCAGGACAAAAAGTCACCTAAAGAAAATGTACTACCGTGAGTTTTTAAGTCATGTAGAGGAATAATAATGGAAGAGTAAAGAAGGCTTTTGTCTTTTCCTGGTATAATTGGCCAATTTTCTTTAAAAAACTAGTTGAAATTGTTATTTACAGCTGTGTATAGTGCAAAAGTTATCACAGGGCAATAACCCATTAAGTTTCTTGCTGGGTAATTCTAAATGTGGAACACAGGCAGGGTTTCTATTTAGAGGAACTGTGGATTGTGTTGTTCGATAAATGAGGTTAAATGTGATGGAATTCCAAATTTGGAAAATGAGATTTGTATGGAAAAAATTGAAAAATTAGCCTAATTTGGTGCGGTATAGATGTACTATTAGACACAATCTTTTTGTTAATTCGTGGATGGGTAGATAGCATAGGTAGGTAGGTAAGAAAGTGATCCGAGAAAGAGGGAGCGATTTAAAATCCCTCAGTGTTTCTTATTGGGGCCATTTCAATTCCTAACACTGATTTGAATTCTACACTGAACCAAAAACGTACATGTTTTTAAGAAAAAAGTTTCATAGAAGTTCAAGCTGATATTTCTTAGAATAGAAGAAAAAATACATAGATTCTAAGAAAATTATTTTACAATTTATAGAACAAGTATACATATTGTAAGAACAAGTATGTACTTATATTCTAAGAAATATTCTTAAATTTCTACTTTTTCTTTGGAAACATGAACTTTTTTGGTTCAGCGAAGTAAAATAATAAAATTAAAGAAAATAAAATGAAAAAATTAAGCATAATAAATAAATTAAAAAAAAAATAAAAATTAAATAAAAAAAAAATAAATAAAAAAAAATTCAATTAAAAAAATGAAAAACTTGAACATAATGAACAAAAAAAAAAAAAAAAAATTAAAAAAAAATAAAATTAATAAAGAAAAAAATTAAAAAAAAAGAAAACTAAACTTAAAAGAATAAAACTAATAAAAAAACAAAAAAAAAATAAATAAGAACAAAAAATTAAAAGAGTTTAATGAGTAAAATATATATACACAGTCGTAAGTAATATCGATAAATCTAAAAATGGGTAAAAAGACAAAATCTAGTATGATCTCAAGTTCATGGAAGGTATAACAAAAAAAATCGCAAATTGCATTCCTTTTCTGCCTTCAACTCAGCGAAAAAGTATTTTAAAGTTTTTTGTCTTTACTCTGCATTGCAATTTTAATTTTTGCAGAGTTATTCCTGCACTAAAGTAAAAAAAATATTCTTTGCTTATTTTATAGTTCCCACACTTCTGTCTTTGCTGAGGATGACAGATTTCAAATTACAAAATTACATACAAATAAATACATATTTTTTATATAAACAATGTTTTCGCATACCTATACCTAACATATAAACTTACACACATACATACATATGTATGGATAAATAAATGTTTTGTATATATTTAATTATATTTATTACTTTTATTGTTATGCTTATGTTGGCAGTTCTCTTTGCGCCCTCACTTGCTGTTATGCTCGTATCCATTTCGATTAAGTCGCATGTGATGCATACTTACTTGAGGATTCAAAACTTTATAAAAAACCAGTAAGAAAGCCTCAGTTTGGGTAAAATAGAAAATTATATACCCAGTTGTGAGATATTGATGCACCTGCAGCTTCGCAGCCCTGTCACTGTTGAAGTGTAATTTTATTACGATACCGATATGTTGGCCTTTGAACATTCAATATGAAATTTAAAATCCTTTCGATGAAGTTCTCTTTATTTTTGCTGTAACCCAAGATTATGTTTTATTAAAATTTCATATAAGTAGTTGAGCCTGCGCTGTGAATTCACTATTCGATTTTTGTCTGTTTTCAAGGTCAATTAGTACAAAATCCTCATCAAACACACTCTCGTGCAGCATTTGTCGATCACAGCGTAGTCGGACCCAAATAAAAACCTCATGATTTTACATCGTTCCTAATGAGTTTGTAATTCAACACCTTCATCACCACTTAATATGGTGCATCAGCCATACACCCAACCCATAATACTTTATATGCTCACACAGAATTTTGACATGACACATGTATTTACAAATGTCATCTTTTGTTTCTGTTGCATGTAATTGTGCGTAAAAATGTGACATACTTTTCAATTTTGTACAGCCTTTAGCTTATGTGGCATATATCACAAAGTACAAACTGGTGAGGCAGCGAAAAGGTGTAAAAGTGATTTGTCCAATAGGTATACTATACATTCGAGTGGTGTTTAATGATAAATAATAGGAACTTAAGGAACCGAGTCCGTGGAGCACGCTGTCCGAACTTTAGAGCGGGTAAAACGGTGGAACAAACGGTTAACAACCGCGCCGTAAGCGCTGCCTTCTCTGGACTGGATAAAGAAGCGAAAAAAGTGGGTCTTGCGGTCAACGAGGACAAGACGAAGTATTTGCTGTCATCAAAGAAAGAATCGGCGCACCTGCGCCTTGGCAGCCACGTCACTGTTGATAGTTACAAATTTGAAACTGTGAGGGACTTCGTCTATTTGGGAACCAGCATTAACACCGAAAATAATATCAGTCTAGAAATCCAACGGAGAATCACTCTTGCGAACAAGTGCTACTTTGGACTGAGTAGGCAATTGAGAAGTAAAGTCCTCTCTCGAAGAACAAAGATCGCGCTCTATAAGTCTCTCATCATACCTGTCCTGATGTATGGCTCAGATTCATGGACAATGTCAAGAGAAGATGAGATGGCCCTTGGAGTATTTGAGAGAAAAGTTCTCCGGAAGATTTATGGTCCTTCCCGTGATGCCGACGGCGAGTATCGAAGGAGATTTAACGATGAGCTGTACGAGCTTTACGCAGATCTGACCATAGTCCAGCGAATTAAAGCCCAAAGGCTCCGCTGGCTGGGTCACGTCATGCGAATGGACAAAGAAGCTCCAGCCCAGAAGGTTTTCCAATCGTCACCCGAATTCGGCAGCAGAGGAAGGGGGAGGCCTCGACTGAGATGGAAACAACAGGTGGAGGATGACTTGAACTCCCTTGGGGTTTCCAATTGGCGTCAGTTATCGCTAAAAAGGAATGACTGGCGTGCTTTGATAGGCGACGGCCAAAATCGCTTAGGCGGTTAAGCGCCAATAAATGATGATGATGAATGATGAAAACGGTGGAACCCATAAACTTGTAGTTGGGATTCTAGTTCAATGAAAAGGTTAGCTCACTTCATATTCGTTCAATGCTTTCAAATATTTCTTGAGAATTTGATTTTCATCACCTTATTAAACTATAGCTCAACCAATTGAACTAGGATTGCATTTCACTTTCTTTGCATCACCACCTTCTTTGAAGTGGCCCTATATTGCACTTGGCTTCGATATTCGGAAGATATCATTATTCATTAAACACACATGATCAATTTTTATAGTCTAATTTATTATAGAAACATAACTAAAGCACTTACGATTGCGAAAATTACGGCTAATTTTGAACAGCTGTTTCAATATATGACAATGAAGTGAACTGCCATACTTGCAAAATTGGGACAGAGAAGTTTGTTTCACTTGATTGAAGGATCTAGCAAACTAGTTCAATTAAAATAATTCTATATTAGTTCTTTAAGTCAAAAAAGTATCCAAGCTAATTTTGGGGTCCGCAGAAATTTCTTTAGCTTTAAATTCTTTAAAATTAGAAGTGATGTTTCGCGATAACCCGGGTAACCGAGTACGCGGGTAAAATTATTAGTCCCATTTTAAACCCATCCTAGTAAGGCCATGAACCTTATGATACATTTACACTGCAACAAATGCGTCGCATTTGGCGAAGTTATTTCGAGAATGTTTGTCCGCAGAATAAATTTGTTTGCCAAATTAGATGAATTTAATTTAATTTGACCAAATTTGGTGATCAAATTCAATCTGCGGATGAACGGTCTCGAAAAAACTTGGCCAAAAGTGACGCATTTGGTGCAGTGTAAACGTAGCTTTAAGTTCTTTATGAGACCCGTTTGGGGGTAAATCTCCCAAAATTTTGATTTCAATTCAAAATTTCCTCTCGATATCCTCAGATATGTAAACACAAAATAAACCAAAAAGATTTTGCCAAAGTTTGTTACTAAATAGATACATGCATCAAATATGAGTCGTTATTTTCTATTGTTGACAAATCCTGTCGATTTGACACTTTACGAGGGATGTGCTCGTTATTATGAATTGTGTCATTGTTTAGCTGTCAATATGACAACAATTCGGAATGATAATTTAATGGTGCGAAAATCATTTTTGACACATTTAATACGAAATTTTAACACATTTTTTGATGGTGAAAATTTTTATTACAAATATGCACCTATAAACGCTAAATATTACAATGTATCATTAATTATTACAAAAACAAATGTCTATGCTGTCATATCGCCCCACTACCTTTTCAAAGTATAAAGGGTACTTTGGGTAATCTCTTTGTTGAAATCGTTGTGTGGCGTAAATCTGTCTAAACCTTTATAAACCTTAAGGTGCAAAAAGAGTGTTGAGTGTTGTATGTTTCTGTTGTTCTTTGAACTCATTTTGTTTTATTTATCTTGTATTGTTTTTGTTTGCTACTGTTTTATGTATATTGCATAGGGATTGCGTGCCATTTCCCAGGATTAGAAGATGCCTTTATTTTACAACCAAATACGCTCAAGTGCACTTGAGTCAACACAGTAGTACAAATAAAATGCTTCTCTCATTGACTTCAAGCCGATTAAGTTGTCTACATGCATTTTTTCTGCGTAGCGATAAAGCAATTTTACGGAAAATTGGTGCGACACAAAAATTATACCAGGAAAATTGAGATTTTATATTTTTTTGCTCGAAAACTTGCTGATATTTTGAAAAAAAAAAAAAAAAAATGCACATTTGGTGACTGTTTTCCGCAGTCGCTCATGCAGAAGGTTATGCACACCTATGTAAGAGCGTTGCTTCTAAGACATCGACCCCGGGGAATCGCAATCAAGGAAAACTGCTGAGAATATCGGGAAGGGTATCAAAAGACTCGTTTTGACTTCGACATCAATAATCCGATTGGAATTTGGGAGTGCCACTAAATCCCCAAAAACAAAATCCTCAAACACAAAATACCCAGCTTTTAAAAAATCGCCATATCAAAATCCCCAAATCCAAAATGCCCAAAATAAAAATCCCCAAACATAAACTCCTCATTATTTGAATAAACAAGAATACCGTGTAAAAAGTTTTTCGGGGTCAAAGGTCGATAAAAATAAAAAAACCCTCAAATTTGTATTTTTCTTGACTTTCGCCCCAAAAAAACTTTTTTCGCATAAATCGGTTCGACAGCAACTTTTGCAGTTGTTTTCCTGGAGGCGAACCTAAGCTCAAAAAAATTGGCTCTGTGGGATTTTTTGTTTTACAAGATAAACTAAATTTACCGGACTAGTATTTTTTATATTATGCAAGGAGAAAAGGTGATCCAGCTCGAGAACTAAAGGCTTTACAATAATAACTATTTTCAGTCGATGGTGAACTTCGTGAAAAGAAAACGGCAAAAGAAAATTTTTCTCCGCATACTCAAATTTTCGAAAAAAATCCTGAAAAGTCCGTACGTGGCATATATTTTCATATAATTTCCAGAGCTAATTTTACAGTCGCAGTATCTCTTAGAGAAAATATGCACCTGTAGAGAATTTCCAGCTCTAAAACTTTGTCTTAAGTAATTTTTCGAAAAAACTTACAGTTTTGACCTTTGACTCCGAAAAACTTTTTTAGCACATATGGAATCAATGGGGATTGAAGTTTTTTTTTGACGGCGAACCTACCAAAATTTGGCTATGTGTTTGAGGGTATCTACATATATAAGATAATCCCGAAAAATCTGTGGCCCCGGGGCTGTCATTTTAAAATCTCAAAATCCCGTTATTGTCAAAAAGCTTCAAAATGCGATGCCTTAGCCTAGATTAATAGCATTTTTTGTTCATAAATAAATAAATACTACTAGTAAGTAAGTAAGTAAGATAAGTTTCACTTGGCTAGAAGTGTCTAGTACTTCATTCATGAAAAGTTAAAAAAATTATAAACATTTCTTAACGCTAATATAAACAATTATTTGCAGTTGTTCAACGCCATTAATGGCGATATCAAGTAAATAAAATGAATACAACTTATGAATGTGTGTAAACATGTTTATAAATATTTTCATTCAGTTTAATGGATTACATGGAAATTCATTGCGCTACAGAAATAACAGAATAATTTTTCGCTCAAAAACATCATCCCTGGCTCCGAGCCAAATATTAGGATGAGCTACATGAATTAACTTTTCTAGTAACAAGTCTTTCTTACTTGATAAACCGCTTTCAAGACACAAGGTATCCGCCAAAAATGGCAATTCCATAGTATTTGTATTTCGTTTTCTAGGCATCGCCGCTTTTTTTTTAAATGACCGTATATTACACTTCTGAATTATTAAACCATTATTCCTTAAACACACTCATCACTTTCTATAGCTGAATTTGTAAAGGCCATAATTTAAGCACTTATTTTTGCATATAAATTACTAATTCAGCTAAATATGATACATTTTAAAACTTTTCAAATTCAACTAAAAGTTTGATCAGCTGTTTCGATATACTTATGACAACGAAGTGAGTTGCCAAACGGTTGAAAATAAATTCGCTGTTGAAATAGTTGCCACAGAAATGTTTAATTCACTTTATGCAACGTACTAGTTATCCGACTATTTAAATTAAAAAAAGATAGCTCACTAATTCAAAAACTAGCCAAACCTAGTGCGAAACATGAATAAAGAAAGCTAATCGCCCTTTTGACTGTTTTTTCCATTTAAGAGCTGCTTTTCACTTACAACAGAAGTCATCGTTTAGTAAATTCAAAAGACTCTTACCTTTGCCAATTTTTTTCATAGAATTCATTTAAGAAATTCAAAAGGTTTGTCTGGATTTTGGTATCAGTCTGGATCATCACACCTATAGAAATGACAGAACACAAGCTGATTGCTATGGACAATGCAACAAATGACAAGCAAATATTAAAATCTTGAGGAACTTCTACTTGTCTTCGATGTGTTGAAAGGAGTCTAAAAACAGTAGAGAAGTTGAAAATGCAATCATTGTACTCGATCAATTTTAAAGTAGAGCGTAAAAGTATTAGCATCTAAGTATGGTTTGTTAGTTTTGTAGGCAGGGCAGCATAGAGCCACAGTCACTTTCACGTTTCACAATAAAACAAAAATATCAATTGATCGCTATCGTTCTGGTGAAGGCGTAAATTATTTTGGAAAGTGAATTTGCTACTGAAACACATTCTGATTTTTATTTCCGTTTTTATAATGAAGAACTGCAAAAATCTTCACTTTCGATCTTTAGATTGTTGTAGTATAGATTACAACGGGTCAACAGAGTGGCATTTATAATCTCTCACTTCCCATTTCCTGTTTTCAGAGAATCACTCTTTACTCTGCGTCCTTTCCTTTTCCCCAAAGCACAATTTATCATGCGGAGTGAAGCGTTCAAAATTAGCGGTTTTCGTAATTGAACCACGTCAGGGCGCAGCCTCTTTCGTAGCACAACCCTTATAATTACTCATATACGGCGGGTAGCGTCAAATGCAATTAGAGCTAAATTTTCATGTTTTAATAATTTTTTTAACACCCATTAATTTAAAACTAAAAAAAAAACGCAAAATCTCACCCAATTTTTTTTTAGTCAGAAAAAAATTTATTTATGGTTTAGTAAATGGACACCGTGTGTCTCTGCTAGTCGTCTTCAACATCATATTATGTATGCAGCCACCTTCTCGTCCCACCCTAACATAAATCACTGTACCCTCATAGCCAGTGTTGCCTAGTTACCTCGTTGCTTGTATGCTTGTGGGCCGTTGTTTCGTCGCGCAGGAGTCATTTTACAACTAAATTGACGTTGTTTGTTATTTTTGTGAGTTCTTCATAATACCCCTTTCGCAGAGTGTGAAGCATGATTGCACTCGAAATTGTAGATATGTAGACATGGGAGTAGTTTTGATATGACAAAGGGGGCTGGAGTTTATATATCGATCGATGGATCGAAGATACCCTATATACATTTTCTTTCAAAAATATCCTATGTCGCCAAACGAATTTCGATGAAGGACGCTCTTTAATAAAAATTCTGATATATGTATTCGGTTTCTCAAAAGCTCTTGAGTTTTTTATATCCCTTAGGAGGTTGGCTGGAAATATGGCATGGATCTAAGGTCTTGCTTCCTTCAGAATTTCCATTCAGCTTTCAACTGCCGACATCATGGAAACACTGCACAGCTTTCGAAAAATGCAACATCATGTTACGACTGGGCTAGCGGACAGGATTACATGATTAGAGGATCAATACCTACCTTTGATCTCTCAGAAACTGTACTCATCTACGAATGACTTTGAGGGCATCTAGACCCAATCGACCCCACCCTAGAATCTACGTCCCTGTAAGTACATACGGTTTATGATACCATGGCGCTTCGTTTACTTTTCCCTTTTAAAATGCATGCCATTTATTTTGTTTTGCTGCTATTTAGCCCGTTGTTGACAAGCAAGTGTCCAATTAGCTCTTAGAACCTGTGAATGTTGTTTTTGGTTTATGCGCCATATGTTGCAAAAGAATTTTTTGATTTCATATGGATATTTTGAGGTTATTTTTTGTAGTTCGACCTCACTACCTAACAGGAAACGGAAATCGGGAACGTCGTGGAGTGACTCCATGCTGAGAGGTAGCAAGCTCTTACAAGAGGATATGGTACTACTTACATCTTATTATTCTAGAAGAAGATTAAACTCAGTCAGTGATACCAAAATCTGGAAGAAGGCCTTAATCGGTGATTTAGCTCACAAACTAACCTAACTTAACTTATCTGTGTCACCCCGTATTTAAGTTGAAAATCAATTTTTGAAATTTCGTTTAATTTTTAACTCAAGCAAAGTACGCTGCTAGTAGTGGCACTGTGATTTGCTTATACCGCAATACATAACCCTAAATTGAATTATACGCGTTTACAACTCTCCGGGGAAGTAATTATTTCAATCAACGCACGATAACTTGCTGACATATGTTGCTTGTACTGTTTTTTGGTGTCATAGACAACCAAACAAAATTTTCTTTAATGAAACCACCGGAAATATACAGACATACATAAATACACGCTAATGTCAGTTTGGATTTTGGGTGGTTAGAAATTGCTTATTGTTGGTAGGCAGCGAAATGAGCAAAATAAATCATAACACCACAGTAGTAAAATTGTTGTTGTATTTTGTGTGTTATAAATACTTATAATTTTATTAGGCTCTTTTGAGCCGGATATTACAACAACGGTAAATAGAAAAAATAGGTATTAGCAAGAACAATAAAACAAAGAGTAGAAGCAGATGAAGTACCAGACTCTTGCAGTTTGGTTGAGTGCAAAATGCATTTGATTGTCATTTGACACCAAAATGAGGCAATTTTGCGTAAAATTCAGAAGTGCGATAAGAGGGGTGAAAAACAGATTGGCAGACAGACAGACACACAAAAAATATTTAAATATGTATGCAAGGATAACAGCATATGGTGGTTGTTTTCCTTTATAACAATGCCACTATGGGCATGCCTACTTCTCACACCACTGCAAATGCGAAGCTCCACCCTCGACTGGCTTACGAAACAGTAAAGGGAACGTGTGGGAACGGAACAGCAAGGACAGATTGGAAATTTATGGATGCTATTTATTTTAGGAGAAATGTGGAGGAGACTGCAAGGCACTTGAAGGCCTTAAGGATGATTTACACAGGTCGATTTTTCATTCAACCTTCAAATACAAAGTGTGAATCGATCGAATTGCTATTTACACGGTGGAAGGACAAAAAATCGATCAGAAAATCGACCCCCTGTAAATCAGTCTTTAGATGACTTAGGTGATGGCAAAACAGATCATTCTGTCTACTCTATTAGAAGTAACTGGTTATGAAATTTGATGGAAACTGTGCATCTTCTTAGATGCGGTAGAGCTATGGTACAAATTATTACATACATACATGTAAAGAAATGGTCGAGAGAAGAGTATGTCCGGGCCAAATGCGAACGATGAGAACTTTGATGTCATGAGTCAGCTGAAGAACATCGCCGCTCTCAGGGAGTACCACATCAGGTGCCCATAATGTAGTGGGTAGGGTGCTGCTTCAAGTTTAGAATTTTGGTGAGATTGCCTAGAAGGTTTCACTGGTCATATGAAATAGCTCCCGCGGCAGTAGAGCAAGTAGATACCGAATGGAGCCAGCACCGAAGAGTATTGAGTCCATATCCGGCAATATAACCAACATAGGGCCAACATACTCACTTTCCTTCTAACAATTCTTATGAGCTAAGTTGTAACTACATCTGGTAAAAGTCCTCATGATCCCAAATACCCTGTAGGGAAATTGAGATCAGTAGTGTCAGTATGAGCGAACTTATACTTAAAAACTAGACCATACAAAACTCAGACTCAGCTAAGTATTTGTCAGTAATGATTCGGAAATGTGGAGGTCTTGTTGTAACGGAACAACAGAAAGTAGACTAACAATTTCTATCGACTTTATCGAAATAAGCAACCGAATCTCGATAAAGTCGATGAAATTTGACACCTTTTGACCTAATGAAAACCAGCCTTTACTTATCCTCAACCAAAAAAACCGGTGTTCAAGAAAAGTCGATTTAATAAAAAATAAATATTTTAATCAAGTTTAACAAAAATAAATCACCAAAACTAAAAAAACACAAAAAAATTGCTCTACTAAACTTCCTTCTCCAGCTTCCGCGTATTGTAGCTCACATGCACCAGACGCAAACTCTTGCCCACGGTTGCAATTGGACGCACAAAATTGTTAATAGTATCAGCAACCGGCTCCAATATGTCACGAAAAGAGGTTAAAATATTAAATATCAAAATCAATGGCGGTTGTAGAAATCCATTAAAGATAACGGTCAATATTGGTTTGATCAAATAATCCGAAGTCATATGAAGAAACCCCACCACCAATGTATTCACCAGCGAATATAGTACAAAGCGATAGGCTTGCAATACAAAAGTGACCACAAATGTGACACCAATGTGTAAACTACCAAAGAACTCCGCCCAGAAACGTGTTGCATAGTAGGTGGCGCGCTCAGCCAATACCACGGATAAAAGCTGCGGCTGACAATCGGTGGTGCGCAAATATTCGGCACAACCATGTTCGAATGGATAAATGCCAATACGCGTCTCACGTGGTGGTGGTGGTGTAACGTCTCGTTTCGCCTCCTTTTTATCTGCATCGCCAGCAGCGCCCTCAAATTCCGGTAGATCAACAAACATTTGACTGCATTTCGGCGTTTTCGGTTTGGAAATATTTGTACGCGCTGCACGCATGTTCTCCAGCGAGTGACGTAGACGCTTGAAGATCGTATTATCACTAGCTCCTTGTTGTCCTGCCCGACATGTGCAATGGTGTGCGCTTGAGTTTTTCTGGTTAGCTCTTTGTGGCTCAGCGAAAAGCTTACGTTTGCTCTTCTTCTTTTGTTCGCTACAACATTTCATGGCCGAGCCTGGTGTACTTTTGGAACGACGCACACGTCTTGTAGCGGTTTTATAAAGTTGAAATTCGATTTTTGATGGCGTCGGATTACGTTTGCCCGGATGTCGTGTGGATGCTTCGCGTACTGCGTGCATTTCGTATAATACTTTGGAATGACTCTCGGTTTCGGTCTCAGCTTGCGTATCATTCGAGAATTTGTTGTACTTCAGCTTGTGACGATGATGATCGTGAAAGAGCAGTTGTCCAGTTTCGGTTTCTGTGGAAGACATCGGCGATTGCAAGAGATTTTTGAGTGGCGATTGTAGTTTGGCCGTCACGCCGACATGCTGTACCTCGATGAGGTTCGATTTCGAGTTGGAATTGCGTTCATGTGGTGTATCGGACATTTTTTGGCTGCAGAAAATTGGTGTATAAAATATTTTTTTTTTAATTCTCCCTCTTTTATATATATTTTTTTAATTTGACTATTTCTTTGTCAAAGTTTGTACAGTGGGATCGAAGTGGGCAAAGTTGCGAGATTGTGTGGTGAAAATGAAAAATTAGTATTTATATTTTTTTAATTTTCTAAGTACTTCATTTGTGAATTTAAAAAGTCTCTAAAGCTGATTTACACGGGTTCGATTTTCTGATCGTCTTCTGTCGTTCCACTGCATTCTACCTTCAAAAACAAGGTGTGAATCGATCTAATTGCTATTTACACGCTGGGACGACAAAATTCGACTAGAAAAATATACCCGTGTAAATCAGCCTTTACTATTACTATCATCATTCCTTCTGGATAAGAAAAATTATTGGCAAAAATCGAAAAGAATCCTCTTTTTCGGTGGATCGAAAACAAAAGCCCTAAAGAAACACAAACAGAAAACTAAAATTTTAAAAATCGATAAAATGATTGATGTTTTAAAACGAATAGAAAAAATCGAAAAGAAATGAACCAAATCGATAATAATCGAAGGGCGAAAATAAAAAGAAAACATATAAAATCGGATACATGTAACAACCCTACCAACCAGCGCCAGCCATGGTCAAAACAAAATCAAAAATTATTGCTGTGCAATACCAAAAATGACTGTGGGTAAAAGTAGGCATCGATATCATCATCATCATCATTTATTGGCGCTTAACCGCCTAAGCGATTTTGGCCGTCGCCTATCAAAGCACGCCAGTCATTCCTTTTTAGCGATAACTGACGCCAATTGGAAACCCCAAGGGAGTTCAAGTCATCCTCCACCTGTTGTTTCCATCTCAGTCGAGGCCTCCCCCTTCCTCTGCTGCCGAATTCGGGCGACGATTGGAAAACCTTCTGGGCTGGAGCTTCTTTGTCCATTCGCATGACGTGACCCAGCCAGCGGAGCCTTTGGGCTTTTATTCGCTGGACTATGGTCAGATCTGCGTAAAGCTCGTACAGCTCATCGTTAAATCTCCTTCGATACTCGCCGTCGGCATCACGGGAAGGACCATAAATCTTCCGGAGAACTTTTCTCTCAAATACTCCAAGGGCCATCTCATCTTCTCTTGACATTGTCCATGAATCTGAGCCATACATCAGGACAGGTATGATGAGAGACTTATAGAGCGCGATCTTTGTTCTTCGAGAGAGGACTTTACTTCTCAATTGCCTACTCAGTCCAAAGTAGCACTTGTTCGCAAGAGTGATTCTCCGTTGGATTTCTAGACTGATATTATTTTCGGTGTTAATGCTGGTTCCCAAATAGACGAAGTCCCTCACAGTTTCAAATTTGTAACTATCAACAGTGACGTGGCTGCCAAGGCGCAGGTGCGCCGATTCTTTCTTTGATGACAGCAAATACTTCGTCTTGTCCTCGTTGACCGCAAGACCCACTTTTTTCGCTTCTTTATCCAGCCCAGAGAAGGCAGCGCCTACGGCGCGGTTGTTAAGGCCAATGATATCAATATCATCGGCATACGCCAGCAATTGCACGCTCTTGTAAAAGATTGTACCATTGCGGTTTAGCTCTGCTGCTCGAATTATCTTCTCCAGCATCAGGTTGAAGAAATCGCACGAAAGGGAGTCGCCCTGTCTGAAGCCTCGTTTGGTTTCAAATGGCTCAGAGAGGTCCTTCCCGACTCTGACGGAGCTGTTAGTATTGCTCAACGTCATTTGGCAAAGCCGTATAAGCTTTGCAGGGAAGTCAAATTCAGACATGGCGGCATACAGGCAACTCCTTTTTGCGCTGTCAAAAGCGGCTTTGAAATCGACAAAGAGATGGTGTGTGTCGATTCTTTTATCATGGGTCTTCTCCAGGATTTGGCGTATCGTGAAAATCTGGTCGATGGTAGACTTACCAGGTCTAAAGCCACACTGATAAGGTCCAATCAGCTTGTCTACGATGGGCTTCAGTCTTTCACACAATACGCTAGAAAGAACCTTATATGCGATATTAAGAAGACTAATTCCGCGGTAGTTGGTGCGGTTAGCGGGATCGCCTTTCTTGTGGATTGGGCAAAGCACACTTAAATTCCAATCCGGAGGCATGCATTCGTCTGACCATATTCTGCATAAGAGCTGATGCATGCTTTTTACCAGCTCTTCGCCTCCGCGTTTGAACAGCTCGGCGGGTAGTCCGTCTTTTCCAGGCGCTTTGTTGTTTTTGAGCCGGGATATAGCTATCCTCACTTCATCATAGTCAGGTGGTGGGACGACTTTTCCATCGTCAGGGATTGGGGTATCGGGTTCGACGTCTCCCTCGCACTTTAGCAGTGAGGAGAAGTGCTCCCTCCATAATTTAAGTACACTCTGTACGTCGGTTACCAGGTCGCCATTATTGTCCTTACAGGAACTTGCCCCGGTCTTAAAACCTTCCGTCATCCGCCGGATCTTTTCATAGAATTTTCGGGCATCATTCCTGTCAGCCAGCATCTCAAGCTCCTCACACTCACGCCTTTCGGCCTCACGTTTCTTTTTTCTGAAAAGGCGTCTCTCTTCCTTCTTTGCCTCACGATAGCGTTGCCATACACTGCGGGTTGCGCCTGTTCGCAACGTCTCCCTGTAGGCAGCGTCCTTTTTGTCCGAGGCAGTGTTGCATTCCTCATCGTACCAGTTGTTTTTGCGGGCTCGCTGGAACCCTATAGTGGCCTCAGCGGCGGTACGTAATGAGTGAGAGATATGCTTCCATTGCTCGGTTGCATCGTTAGGTCGAGGATTGCTCTCCGATAGCAGGTGTGAGAGTCGAGTGGAGAAATTGTCAGCTGTCTGTGTCGTGCGCAGCTTCTCGACGTCAAACCTTCCTTCCGTTACTGTGCGCACTTTCTTTGCTACACAGAGGCGTGTGCGTATCTTGGCTGCAACAAGATAATGGTCCGAGTCGATATTGGGACCACGAAGGGTACGCACGTCCAGAACGGTGGAGCTATGTCTGCCGTCGATCATGACATGATCAATCTGGTTTCTTGTTCTTTGATCAGGAGACAGCCATGTGGCTTGGTGTATTCGTTTATGCTGGAACCTGGTACTACTGATGACCATATTGCGGGCAGCGGCGAAATCAATCAACCTAGTGCCGTTGGGGGATGTTATATCATGGAGACTAAATTTTCCAACTGTTGGACCAAAGACTCCCTTCCTTGCCCACCTTCGCATTAAAGTCGCCGAGCACGATTTTGATATCATGTTGGGGGCAGCGATCATAAGTCTGTTCAAGTTTATCGTAGAAGGAGTCCTTCTCTGCGTCGTCCGTCTCCTCAGTCGGGGCATAGGCGCAGATAAATGTTATGTTGAAAAATTTCGCTTTGATGCGGATCGCAGCGAGACGCTCGTCCACGGGGGTGAACGCTAGTACTTGGCGGCGAAGTCTCTTTCCCACCACGAATCCTACACCACGCGCTTTGCCGCGTGTCTGGCCACTGTAGTATACGTCACAAGGTCCGATGGTCGTCTTTCCTTGTCCCGTCCATCGCATTTCCTGCAGGGCGGTGATGTCAGCCTTTGCGTTAACGAGGACATCAACCAGTCGGGCAGCGGTACCGTCCCTTGAAAGGGTCCGGACATTCCCGGTACATGCCCTAATATCCAAATCATTATGCCTTATTCGTTTTGCCGGGTCGTCAACATTAAAGGGGGTTCTCATCCGAGGCTTTAATACATTTTTCATTGGACTAAATTTTTTACGTGGCGGGTCCCAAACCCAGCGCACAACCCGTTTCGGGGTTTTTGGAAAAATATTTACACATTTATATAGCGAGCCGCTTGCTTCAAGACAGACGCCCGCTTGCAGCCGCACCTCATGGTGAACAGACGCTGCGCAAAAAACCTCGGTGAGCCCTTAAACCAAGTATGTCAGAGTGGCCCCACCGGGGCTCCCTCTCCTTCTGCCGCGAGCCTAGGTAGCTCCCGTTGCCCAGAGTGCACGAACGAGGACGCAAGAGTCGGGATTGAGCAAGGTCACTTAGCAACCACACTCCATTACACATCGATATATCAACGCTTAATTCGAAATAACTTGATAAATCGAAAATTCCCAACTCTAATTAGCACCCTCAACAAGGGCAGAAAAGGAACTGCGCTGAACAAAATTGCCCACTGTTTTATCCGTTTTTTTTGGTAAGCGTGACCCAGTAATTTCCCAAGATTTTATCCGCTATTGATTAGCAGGGTAGTTATTTCGTGACCTACGATTGAAAAACTGTTAAATTATTGTCGAAGTCCTTCGAATAGTGAGGTCTATCAGTTTTTCCGAGGCAGCTTGCTGTTGGGAATAATTCAAGAGAGTCGATAGATATATTTTCGACTTGGATAATGGGGTCTAGCAGCAATTCCAACGGAGCCTCCCGTGGGGAATAATTCTTGACGATCCGTCGGAATATGTTATAAACCCCATTATCTAAAATGAATTTTTCGTAAAAGTAATTTTTCACAAATTCTTTTATTTTTAATATTTTTTTTTTTTTTTAATTCAACCATGTCTTTTTTTCTCCAAAACACCAATAATTTTTAAAATTTTGACAATTAAAAAATAAGATACCTTTTCACTACTAATTTTTCTGTACATTATTTGGTGCATTTGTCCATAGTACTTACTGGGACTTACTGTCATTTCAAACCCAAACCGGAAGTATGCAGAATAGAGCACAACGCCATCTAGTGACTTTTGTATACGAAGGGTGGTGTTTTTTTTGAGGAATTTGTGTGATGTGAAGTAATTTTTGAGCGCTGCCATCTTTTCTTATCAATCCAACTCAACTATATCAAATATTTGAATTTTTTTCCTAGATAGTAGATTATATATTTAAATCGAACAAATGTGTGCTAAAAATATTTATAAGCTTATCAAATTTGTAGAGAACGCATTAATTTTTCTCCATGGCTGTCGTTAATAAATCCACACAACCGGCAGCAACATTTCACCTCAAGTGCTTTTTATTTCAACAACATACGGCAACCCCAGCCAGCTGTCATTCTAATCAGAACAAAAAGTACGAAGTGGATTTTTTTTACAAAATAATTTATAATTTCTTTTATAATTTTCACAATTTTCTACACGCTATAACAATTTATAAACTAGTATTGATACAAATTTTGCGTTTTAAGAAAGCCTCAAAAGAACTGTGAATAAGACACAAACTAGCTGAAAAAAGCGCACAAACCACGACAATAACAATCCTAGTTTTAGCATATCAAACAAAAGATCTTATCTATTCCTACTACTTATAAATAAGTGATTATAAAAGCACAAAAATCAATAGTTAACTAGTTAATAAAACTATTTAAATGCTTACCGCCGTGTTGAGAAATGTACCAAAGCCATTTTCACGCAATTTGAATGCTGCGTTTTTTCGAGGTGCGTGCAGCGGCCCAGGAGCACCCTTTTGGTAGCGCGAGTGCACTTGCACTTGCTGATTGCCGGAAGAGTGCAGATTCTGTGTTATGTTGTGCTCGGAAACTAAGTGTTATAGATGTTGCAAATTAGCAAATAATTTATTTTTTTCCTTATACTTTTAGCATTATTAAAAGTGATATCTCTTTTTCTTGCAGTTCAAAAGCTTCTCAGCGTTGGTATAAACAAAATGCATAGTTCCGTGGAGGATTTAAAGATGGGTAACTTGCATGTCAAGGTGCTGCCGGCTCTGCAGGATAATTTCATGTATTTGGTGAGTATTTGAGCGATAGATAAATGCGTTTAAATTTTAATTCCATACTCCGAAATGTATGAACCAATCAGAAACAGATCTCGGACGGGGGTGAGAAAGAAATAGGCTGGATGGATATTTCGGCTATGAGAAACTAACTACCTGTTCAAGTTTTGAAATGATATATCAGCACAAACGCGCCAATTGAGAGGTCCTGCAACTTACATATCTGCTGCTTTTGGCGGAATAGCAGCCAAGCACTCAACGATCCACGGTTTCACTTACGGAATCCCAACAGCATCTACACAGAGACGGTCTTCACCTTTCTCTGATCCTGTTCGGCGAACGCCGTCCAAAAAAAAAAACAAGCGCAACCGGTTTCTGCAGAGGAGCAAGCTCTTTCGAGGGAGACTAGAGCCCCTTTCACACAACTCGGAGCTGGGTATTGAAATTAGCTGAACCCTTACTTACCCAGACTGGACCCTGAACTTTCAAATGTTTTCCTGGCATACGGCTCTTCTCCTCGCGACACCAAAAACTTATTCAGCTGCTGTTTAAGAGGCGACTAATATGCACATATGTAATGACGTGCTAACTCGATGGTTGATCTACGGATATGTTGTTGTGGTTGTAGCCATACTTTGCCCTGTCTAGTCGGAAGATCCACTTATAAAAAGTTACGTGACATACCAGTTACGTGATGCCTCTCGCCTCTCATTACCCATCTTCTTCTTTCTCACGGATGGAGGGATGGCATGACCTAGAAGGTTCCACTGGTGATACCAAATCGCTACCTTAACAGTCGGGCAATACCACAAGGGAGTACCACAGCGTACCGGCTTAATATCCGGCCAAGGACTGTTAATTTCGGCATCACTCCCCAAAACCTTCGGGGACTGTTTTTGCTGTTAACAACAACAACAACAACAACAACAACAACAACAACAACAACAACATGCCATCACCATTACAGAGCCTTAGGTCACCATTCGAAAGGCTTACAGCTTCAAAACAATAAAACGCGATTTTATATATCTACGACCTGGGGGCCAGTTCGAGCAATTGTGCCAAGTTGGTGTTGTAGTTTTTAACGACGAAAACACCTCGAAAGTTTTGGGGAGTGTTGTCAATAACGACAGACCTTTGCCAGATATGTACCGGGTACACGCCGTTATTACCAAGGGGTGTAAAAGTAGGTCGCCTCCCAGTTGGTGCACCCTGGGTAACGCTAAATGACCTACATGGCCTACACGGCTAGTTTCTTGTATTTCCGGTTTTACGAGAACGGTACCAGTACTTGTGCTGTACCCATCGTGCCGAAACGACCCGGGCCGTTTTCTTATATCGACCCGGCCAAGAGCAATACACTCGGGGTGACCCTGTCTGACATTTAGGCAGGACTACACCTCGCTACAACAACAACAACAACAACCACCATGTCGAACCTACGTCATCTCACCAACTCCTTATGTAAGGAAGAAAGTGCACATCTTACAAGCCGACTTCTCTTGGAAAATGGAGGTTTGGGCTTGTGAGCCAAAGAATTGAGGCCTTTAAATAGCGTCGTATTTCAGGAATATATGTACGCTCTGTCATGTTCGATAGTAGATAGGCCTAAGTTTGCTTTATAGAGTTGTTTTAAACCCTTTTTCTGTCTTAAATCTGATGTGTGAGTCAGCGCTCTCCTTAATCTTGGCATTTTCCAGCTTCAGAAATTCTCTTGACTGTCTGGGGACTAACTGGCAGAGCCAACTCCGGCTCGATAGGCTTTATGGTCCTCAATTCCTTTATATCTAGGCAGTGCGTTGTTGCTGGTTTCATCATCATTTATTGGCGCTTAACCGCCTAAGCGATTTTGGCCGTTTCGTATCAAAGCACGCCAGTCATTCCTTTTTAGCGATAACCGACGCCAATTGGAAACCCCAAGGGAGTTCAAGTCATCCTCCACCTGTTGTTTCCATCTCAGTCGAGGCCTCCCCCTTCCTCTGCTGCCGAATTCAGGCGACGATAGGAAAACCTTCTGTGCTGGAGCTTCTTTGTCCATTCGCATAACATGGCCCAGCCAGCGGAGTCTTTGGGCTTTAATTCGCTGGACTATGGTCAGATCTGCGTAGAGCTCGTACAGCTCATCGTTAAATTTCCTTCGATACTCGCCGTTGGCATCACGGGAAGGACCATAAATCTTCCGGACAACTTTTCTCTCAAATACTCCAAGGGCCATCTCATCTTCTCTTGACATTGTCCATGAATCTGAGCCATACATCAGGACAGGTATGATGAGAGACTTATAGAGCGTGATCTTTGTTCTTCGAGAGAGGACTTTACTTCTCAATTGCCTACTCAGTCCAAAGTAGCACTTGTTGGCAAGAGTGATTCTCCGCTGGATTTCTAGACTGATATTATTTTCGGTGTTAATACTGGTTCCCAAATAGACGAAGTCTCTCACAGTTTCAAATTTGTAACTATCAACAGTGACATGGCTGCCAAGGCGCAGGTGCGCCGATTCTTTCTTTGATGACAGCAAATACTTCGTCTTGTCCTCGTTCACGGCTGTTGTTGCTGGTTTACAAGGTGATTTAATTTGCTCATGCACTCCATCATCAGGGACACTATAAAAATATTAGGGCACATATTTCTATAGAAATACTTTTCCATTTTAATACTAATTCCCTTTTACAGATAATCGACACCACCACAAAAGAGGCAGCCATTGTTGATCCCGTTGAACCGGATACCGTACTCGCTGCCGTCGAAGCAGAAAACGTAAATCTTACAAAAGTGCTCACCACACATCATCATTGGGATCATGCGGGTGGCAATGAAAAATTAGTAAAACAATTTGGAAAACCACTCACAGTTTATGGAGGTGATGAACGTATTGGCGGACTTAATCACAAAGTCACACAAGATGATCGCTTTCAAATTGGCAACCTCAATGTGAGTTGCCTCTTTACACCATGCCACACTACTGGACACATTTGTTACTATGTTGAGACGCCGAATAAGGAACGTGCCGTTTTCACTGGTGACACTCTTTTCCAAGGTGGTTGTGGGCGCTTCTTTGAGGGTACACCCGAACAAATGTACTCGGCATTGTGTGAAAAGTTATCGGCATTACCAGATGATACCAAAGTATTTTGTGGTCATGAGTATACATTGCAAAATATGGCTTATGCACGTCATGTTGAACCACAGAATGAACGTATTTTGAAGCGTATTGAATGGGCAAAGTTGCGTCGTGCTACAAAAGCACCTACTGTACCGTCTACTATTGGTGAGGAGAAGTCATGGAATCCATTTATGCGTGTACATGAACCAAATGTGCAACAGCATGCATGCGCGCAGGATCCCGTCAAGTGTATGGGTAGTTTGCGTAAAGAAAAGGATAGCTTCAAGGCTTAGGAAGTGTGTATGTAACGGGTGGCGGGTTGACGCGATTTGCATTTGAGGTGTTGTAGATGCATTGAGCAGAGTTTTGACATGGAGGCGAATTGAAGCTGTTAAGCGCACATTTTTTATGCGATCCTTGTAATTTTTTTTTATATTTTGATTGTATGAAAAAATACATAAAAATTCCTTTATTGTTATCTTAAATTGTAAACGAAAAATTTGTCTAAGTTAACCTAGGCTTAGTATATTAATTCTGAATTTATATCTACTTTATTTCACTTTTAAGCAGACCTGTTAAATAATGATTACTTAAAATATCCATATAACGGCCTAGGCAATTTGACCGCCCAAGTAATCATTACACTATAGGACAAAATCAATTGTTGTTCTGGCTATTGGATCAAAACCCACTTTTTTGAAGATATTAAGACATGAGTTAAAAAAAATATCATTCCCCTTTTTGCGTAGTTAGCCTCCAAAACTTGGTTACGGGGGTCCGAAGCAAGCAGGCCACGCCCACATCTTGCCTCTTCCATTTTTTTTAAACAAACCAATTAGAAAACCACTTTCGCACTTCGAAAGTCAGTAACTAAATTTTAGAGGCTTACTTCGAAAAACGAAAACGCCATTTTTAAACTTATGTCTTAATCTCTTCAAAAAAGTTGGTTTGGTCCCATACCTAGAAAAAAAATTGATTTTGTCGTATATAATTATATCTTAACTGTGTCTGCAACTATTATACTTTTTTTCATCTACTGGGTTTTGGTAATTTTAAAAATAAAATAAACTGTGAATTTATGTCAATATATATGATTGAAATTGATTGATGTTATATTGAAAATTTAAGTCAACCATTTGTGATTATTGCCTGAAAGATTGAAAAATCTTGTAAATTTGGTAATAAAAATTAATTGAAATAAATGGCTGCGCTATTTAGGCGTGGATTAGCCCAAAATATAAACGCTTATGGTATGTTAATATAGACTTTGAGTTTAAAATTGTTTTGTAATGAATTATACTTCGAATAACAGTGTGCCGTGCGTGTCGTTTCTTAGCGGATACCAAATGCCCAAAACCACCAGCGGCTCCACCACCACCAGCAGCTGCGCCCACTAAACCACACAGCAAAATTGTTGATGTCCATTGTGAAGGCATGATCATCAAGATAATACCCGCACGAGCTAACAACTACATGTATTTGGTAAATTGTATAGCTGTTCAGTATTTCACTGTACACTTGAAGGGTCCTTTCAAAACGGTTTCGAAATCTGATAATTGAATATACTTCCGCTTGGGGATAGTGGCTGACGGATTTCGAGCTAAATGTAGGCCTATTAGGTAGACAACTCATTGTGTATTCTACGGCGGGCTAGGCTCAGCATCGAATTTAAGTTCAAGGACGAACCCCAAGCCCGATTTCAGCAGAGGTTGAAGCCAAAGTTTGCAATAGCAGCCAGAAAACACACAAACTAACTGGTTTACAGGGACGGGTATGACTGTCAAAAGAACGACTAAAATCCATATAACAAAAGTCCGCGGGGTTAAAAAAATATTTCCTGCGGATGTCGGACCAGGTGTTATTCCAAAGACTGCCCATGTCTGGGACCCTCCGCTAAACAAATATTTCCTGTGGAAATCGGGTTAGTACCCGAAGGGGTTAGCACATACTGGACAATTCCGCCTTCATTTCGTCCAAAGACTTCCGATGTTTGGGACCCTCCGCCAAACAAATATTTCCTGTGGAAGTCGGACTTCAGGCTCTATTCCGTTCAAAGACTACCCATGTCTGGGACCCGAAATGCCATTGAGCGAACGCGTAAACCACCATTACCCTATTGCCAAAATGAGTGCCGAGGTTGAGGAATTCGTCCTAAGGCTTACAGCTTTAAATCCTCTCGGCGATACAATACATAAGAGACAGCCATACTCCCTTATTACTCCTTGAAATCATCTGACAGTCATCGACGCGCTGCGAGGTACGGATTTGGAGGACTTCCCTCTCCCTCCCTGTCCGTTGAGTTCAGAAACGTTTCTTCGTTGCGCCACCTGGCTCCAATTTAAGACACCGCGGGTTCGCAAATCAGTCTCCACTTGTTCCTTCGATGAGAGTGGGGGCCTTCCTCTTTTTCCGCTTCCGTCGGTAGGTGCCTTAATAATGCCTTCCGGGCCGGATCATTTTAGTTTATTCACACAGCGTGGCCTAGCCAACGAAGGTTTTTTAACTCGATTAACGTAAATTTCGAACACAGATTTCGCCCTCAATTCAGAACCCATGAAAGACTCTTTAGAACTAATACGACTTGTGCATTTCTTCACACCCTTCCCAATTCCAGATAAAGGATAAACAAACTGGTTGTGCCGCAGTCGTCGATCTCTCCGACAACAAAGTGCTCTTCGAAATACTGAAAAAGGAAACTCTAAATCTAACCTACGTCTTCATTACGCATCATCATGAGGATCATTCGGGTGGTACCGTCGAATTCGCTGCCCAATTTCCTGATGTACAAATTTGTGGCGGTGACGAACGCATCAAAGCCGTTACGCATTGCTTGAAGGATGCGGAAAAATTGAAGGTTGGCACCCTAACGGTAAATTGTATGCATACACCCTGTCACACCATTGGGCATTACTGTTTTTTTGTTGAGTGCGGTGCTGGTGGTCCGCCTGCGCTCTTCACCGGCGATACGCTCTTTCAAGCTGGATGTGGTGGCTTTGACGAAGGTACACCCGAACAATTTTACGCCATTGTCAAGCGTTTTCTGGCTCTTCCCAAAGAATCGCGCGTTTTTGGTGGTCATGAAAATACAATTTTGAATTTACGCTTTGCCGAAACTGTAGAGCCTGAAAATGGCAATATTACAGCACGTTTAGCTTGTGTGCAAAAGTTGCGCGAAAATGAAATGCCAACGGTACCTTCGATGATGTGTGAGGAGCAAATTTGGAATCCATTTATACGTGTCGATCATCCGGATGTGCAGCACTATGCAGGGGATACGGATCCGGTTTATACGTTGTTTTGTTTGCGCCAACAGCGTACTGCTTTTAAGTAGCGGGTGTGTCATGTGAAAAATAATAGCAAATAGTTTAAATTTGAAATGGGCTGTTGCGTTATTATATTGAAATTATAGGTGCATCTACAATAATTAGATATTGGCGAATCAATTTCGAGTAAGGCGTCGAGTCCCAAACCTCTTTGACAATCCCGGGATTTCGAAATTTTTCGGGATTATCTCAGTTACCGTCAGATACCGTTCAATAAGGCATCGAAAGACGCGTTTTGACCTCGGTATGTATAATCCGAAAGCGGAGATATTTTATTTCTGTCAAGGGATATTTCAACTCGCAAAGGTGTTCTGTACAATTTTAAAATAGGAACCGGTAAAATTATTAGTTTTCTGCGAATAACTGTTCTTTGAAACAAAAATTTTAATTTGCGCTTCGGATATTTGAAGTCGAGGTCTTTTGATACCTCTCCTGACATTTTTGGATTGGTTTCAGCAGTTTCGTAGGATCATATTTTTTGTCAAATCCCGAAATTTTGGGATTTTACGGGATCTCGGGACTAAAAAATAGAACAGGAGGCTCGGGATTCGGGACCGGTATAACCCGGGCCTGATGGTGAGTATACTCCACTAAAGAGTGGTAGGTGTTGGGTAAACATATTTTTTTTTTATGAACTACACTGTATTAAAATGTCTCAGGCTCGATATTCGAAAGAAATGGCACTGTTAGGGTAGTGGCTGTCTGCATCTCGAATAAACCCCTAACCCGCAGGGTGTGGCATGACGTGACTCGATAATTTAAACTAGTCATCCTCCAGAGTTCACACAGATTGGACGGCACAATAAGTTTCCTGACAGCGCCTGCATCATCATAGAGAATTGAATCCTATTAAATCCGCAAAGCACTTGGGGTCGGCAGCCGTTCAAAAGGACCTCTGCACCCATCACAAAGAGGTACCACATCAGTACTTGCTTAGCTGACTCGAGGTCTACTTAACCAGAAGTAGACTACAAGTGGCCATCAGAACGCCAAAGTCCATGTACGCAGTCGCGACTGATACGCTAGTACCCGCCTGAGCAAAGAGATCTGAGTGAAGATTTTCTGGTATTCCCAGTAGCCCAGATGATTTTAATTCAAAAAAGTCGTGCATATCTCTTCTGTAGGTGCAGATTAACAATATATTGGAGAACCTCACCACGAAATCAGTTTGTAGCCTTTTAGCGACTCGAAAATCCACTTCGTGGGCTCTATAAGCTGTCGTGCCCCTGTACGAGTCCGATGAGAAGTAGTCACTGAACGTGAATACCATCCTCATTCTCAGGCACTCCACAAACGATTAAATTTTTTAGTCGTTTGACTTTTTTGTTTGTAGTTGTTGTTGTTAAGACAAAAATACTCTCCGAAGGTTTTGGGAAGTGATGTCGAAATCGACAGTCCTTGGCCGGATATGAACCCGGTACGCTCCGGTACTCCCTTGCGGTACTGCCCGACTGTCTCGGGAGTGATTTGGTATGACCATTGGAACCTTCTAGGTCGTGTCATCCCTCCATCCGCAAGGAAGGAGAAGATGGGTAATGTGAGGTGAGAGGCATATCCGTAGATCAACCATCGAGTTAGCACGTCATTACCTATGTGCATATTAGTCGCCTCTTACGACCGGTATGCCTACCTGGGGCATATTCTAAAGGGGTTTCGGGAAGAAACTAAAAGCCTCACCCTGTAAGGATGACTTAATGGTGCAGAACATTACGATGCGGGTGAACCACCCTGTTTTACGCGTTACGTTACAAAATATGGGAGTAGGATGAGCTGGACGGACTCTGTTTGTGTCTTCCATTGGCCTCAGAAGACGAACTCATGGTCCAATTGGCAAATTTTAAAAATTCCGAAAATATTTCGAAATTTAAGTGCAGTTTCGAATTTTCTTTTCGAAAATTTGTGTTTTTTAATTATATCTATTTATAAATAGAAACAACAAAAAAAAAAAAACAAAAAATTCGAACATGATTCGAACTTTAAAACTTTCGAAATTCAACATCAAAAATTTGGAAATGTGAAATTTGAGAAAGTTGTATGCTATATTTTTATATTTTTGATAATTGTAAAAAAAAAAAAAAATGTTTGATATTAAAATGCAGTTTCGAAATTTTTTCGAAATAGTTCGTTTATATATTTCGTTTCTTAAATGAAAACAACAAATTTTCTTAACTAAAAAAATTTCGAACATTAAAAAAAAAACCAAAAAAAAAGGTAATTTCGAAAAAACTTTTTACTAACTTCGAAAATATTTCGAAATTCAAAAGTATGTAAAAAATAAAAAGCCACCGATTTTAAATTTAACTGATGACTTTTCGAAAATATTTTTATATTTAAATGTTGGAAGTTTCGAAGTAGAATTATTGAATGCTTCTACTCATCACCGTTCCAAACTTGGCAATCGGACTATCTCTACTCTTGTTATCATCGTCCACACTGCTGTAATCCTCATTATGTGGCTAATAATGCAGAAAATTACTATACAAACAGAGCACATCTCGGCGTCACAGTCGGCATACATAGGTACTCAGTGACTCAAACGTGACAAATGAAAAGAAAGTGCAAGTGCACGAGTTTGTGCAATGAAGGCACACTCAAAGAACTCTCCTACATATCTATAAAAGTAACAACGCTAAGCAGTTTAATAAGGATGCGTAACACGTTAAAACAAAAAAATTACTATAACTTAAGAAATAAAGTAGCAAAAAATGTAGTACAACAATTTCTTTATATGAAACTAAAAGAATACAACAATTGCAATAACCGTTAATATAAAGTGCACTTTGTGCACAAGTTGACAGCGAAAAAATGAGCATGAAGTATCTAAATGTCAAGTAGTTGTAGTAGTTGCAACAGTGCTTGAGCAACACCAACAACAAAAATCTACTCCATAACGGATATGAACTAAGAAATTGCATTGGCAACGTACGCGGAAAATTCAAGTGAGTGTGACGCTAACATAAGTGCCATTATGTAACAATAACATACACATAAGAAAAAGTGAGAAAAAATGATTTCATAGAAATAAGTTGAGTGCAAAGAAATGCGCAAAAGAAAGAAATTTTAAGGAAAAAAAACGTGTCATAATGACGCCATCACGTCATGCAGCAATAACAAATCTATAATATTACAAAAGACAACATTCAGGAGTGTTCGAAATGACACAATGCAAAAGCAATTTCACACCATTTCACAATTCACTTTCACCTTTCTTAGAAAGTTTGGTTGTTCAATGTGAGGTGGGTGACGTATAAAATGGAGATGTGGGTTTTGTGTACCGCTTTCTTTATACCGTTAACGTCAGGAAAGTTAATACCGTAAGCTAAGCATCCAGGAAGAGTAAGAAGATATTATATTCATCGATATCGAATGAAAAGTGTCGATCACGTTTCTAATATCGTTTCGAAAATATCGTTTATATAATAATATGGCTCGGTAGATAAAATTTCAATACCAAAATAATAAGGAGATATCATATTGAACTTCATTGTAGGCCTGGCAGATGTTATCCCGCTCAAAGATAGAGAACTGTTCCAAATACTAGTCGCTAATTTCGAAATCGGCCGATAACTTCGACATCGACCGAGTTATCGAAATAAAAAATAACTTAAATACTAAGTTAGACGTTTAGAAATACAACAGTGAAAGTTTCATTCAATTCCATGCAGTAGTTTTTGATGGATACGGCTACAAACATACGGACAGAAGTTTACACTTTTATTATATAATATTGAGATAAGCAGATTTAAATTCCTTTAAACCTATTACATAGGCCATAGGATGGCCAGGCACAGCTCAGAGAGTTTGCAGTCATTGAATACTCCCCTTGGTAGGAAGGATGGGTGAAGTTTATATACAGATAAAAAAGTAATTTTCGCATATTACCACAATTGACTACTCAATCGGATATACTAATGGATTCAGAAGCAGCACAAGCATTTTTTGAGCTGAAATTGTACCAAATCCCTACCACATCGAAGCTTTCCAGTAACAACTTTCTTATAGCGGCTCCGAGGACTAAATATATGAGAGCTACAGCTGGTTTCCGAAGAAAGAGCTCAGACTTGGAAAGATGTGAAGTCTTTCATCTTCACCTGTTCGAGATAACAAAGCCTAGGAACGTCAAGGCGTAAAGTACTTGCCTTGGAGTTTGAATCTTAGGAGCTGGGGTTTCCTCCAACTGGATACGAAACTAGCATTATGCATTTAGGGGTGTAAAAGTAGGTCGCCTCCCAGTTGGTGCACCCTGGGTAACGCTAAATGACCTACATGGCCTTCACGGCTAGTTTCTTGTATTGCCGGTTCTACGAGAACGGTACCAGTACTTGTGCTGTACCCATCGTGCCGAAACGAGCCGGGCCGTTTTCTTATATCGACCCGGCCAAGAGCAATACACTCGGGGTGACCCTGTCTGACATTTAGGCAGGGCTACACCTCGCTACAACAACAACAACCCTTAAATCTTTATGAAAATATTGAAGATTCAGGGAACAAAAATATGTATGTGTCAAAGTGTACAGAAATATATTTCGGGAGCTGTGATATTTCTATATATTAAATTCTTTGCCAAAAAAGTTGTACCTAAAAACAATAAAAATATCTAAAGTCCCATCACCATCACCGTTAGCTGCAGACATGAATGTCAAAATATTCTTGCATTACAAGCACAACACTTGCACAGCTGTATGAAGTTATTGAAGTGTTTGTGTTGTTGGTTGTTGACATTGTGGTTATACTTGAATTTCTTTTGTAAGTTTTTTTCGGCATAATTTTTTTGTTGCATTGAAGAATAGAGCAAAAATGTCTTAAGTGTTTAAATTTAGTTTTTTTTTCTATTGCCTCTTGTCTGATTTAGTTACTTAGAAAAGTATGAAAAAATGTTTAACATTTTTTAGCATCTTTTTGTCAACAGAAAAAAGGAGCGGAAAACAACAGCAAGTAACTCAAATAAATAGCAACAACATTGCAGAATCACTACGTCTAAAAACTTTACGGAAATATACGATGTTGGGAAAACAAGCAAAAGTCGCAATAGCTTAGCAAAATTTTCAAGATAATGCAGTCAAAATACAAACTTCTAAACAACTGCAGTTGAAGGAAACAACTTGTTTAAACTAATATAAAAAAACAAATCCACATTCTAGTCAGACAATAGAAAATAAGCACAACAAATCTTCAAAAGCACCAACAATCATACAAATTGAGAAGTGGAATAAATCAAAAATCAGAAGTGGAATCTATTTATATGATGTAGCTGTCATTTGATTGTCCTTGCATGCATGCAAGTTTTGTTCATACATATGTACTTGTTTGGTAGTGCTTCAACTACTTTCTAGATACTACTTGTGTGACCATATGTAGCAGCAATAGCACTAGTAAACAAAAATTCAATTGTAGATGGACAACCTGTAACAAGATTGCTTGTAACACGCTACTACAGCTACATAAGTTGCTGATGCTGGACATAGGGCAAACAATTGAAGGGCAAACGATTGAAGGACAAACAAAGCCGTATTCGAAACAGCTGTGACACACAAGTTACTTGGTTCAAGAGCGAAACGGAAGGAATTACGATTGGGTGAACAGTTCGTCATACGGTTAACAGTAATGAGGTAACGGATGGTTGACAAAAAAGAAAAGACGATTGAAGGCATTTGATATTGCTTTTGTTGTGATATATGGATTGAATGCAAAAAGTATTAGATTTTGATGAAAATGGCTAGAAAAAAGAAAAAAGACAGGAAATAAGAAATAAATAAATATTTGAACAATTGAAAAAATGCAAATATTAGAGATTCAGATTTGTGAAAAAGTTAAATAGAATGAGAGGAAATATTATTTTCTCTGCCAATGCTGGTTCCCAAATCGACAAAGTCCTTCACAGTTTCAAATCTGTAACTGTCAAGAATGAAGAGGCTGTCAAAGCGAATGTTGTCTCATCTTTATCACAGAGAAGGGAGAACTTACGGCGCTTGTTCAGGCTAAAAATGACAGTATCGTCCAATGGAAAAATACAACAATATCGGATCTGTCAGTCAACGTCATTTGGCATGGCAAATAAATAGACAGGATTTAAAGATTTGAATGAATAATCGAAAATCAATAACAACTGTATATTTTCTCTGCGTGGTAGAGAACATTAAGCAGTGTTCGCATTGTTGCTCGATGAGATAAATTTTCATTTGCGTCGTTTTTTTTTTTCAAATTTCACTTTTTCTTTCCCTCTCATTTTGCTTCAATTCGAAAATACTGAAAATCGCAATAAAATTCATCGCAATTGGCATGACGTTGGCGAACTGTGACATTGAAAGAAATTCGCAGAAAAAAAATATAGCACAGAAAAGCAATTTTCGTTTAACTTCTATCAAATAACGACGCCACTATTGGTCAACTATAAAAAAGAGCAAAGCATTTAAAAAAACTCCAACAAAAAAAAAATGCCTCCTAAGAATTTAAACGACAAAGTATGCTCTCCTGTTTTGCATCTGACAAGAAGATGAAAAACGTATGTTTTATTAACTGAACATTGTAAGCAATGCAATCGAAAGACGAAGAAGATGAATAAACTTGACAAGTGCTGCAATTGACAGGCAAACAGAGAAGCAAATTTAACGGCTTTTGCATGCCATTTTGACACAGCTGATTTCGCTGTCATTACGTTAAGAAAGTTTCGAATTTTTCACTGATCTTTTTTGCTTTGCTGTTTTCCTGTTTCGCTTTGTCATTTTCATTTTTATTTTAGCAACTCTTTTTTTTAAAGGCCACTTCTTTCGCCGTATTCTCTTCGTTTCTTGGTGTCAATCAAATTTAGTGACATAAATTTTCAAAAGTTTTTATACGACAATGGCAACGATCTTGCATCATATTATAAATGGAATCGACTTCGCGTAGAAAATTTTCCAACATTTCTGGTCGACGAAATATATCGGGATTTACTGTAACATGGTTATCTCGCAAAATACTCCAACGTTTCATACTATTTACGATATCTTCGCAGAAATCGGGTTTTGGTTTCTCAACTTCGACCGGATGAGATGTTCGTCCTTTGGAAAGGGTTCTTCGCGGAACTGCAAAACAAGAATAGAAATGTAGAAAGGTTACCATAAAACAGCTGATTTATCTCGAAGACAATTCGTACGGTTATGATAATGGCTACAGTTACGGCTATGACACTACTAGCTACACTCTAAATCACTCACACTCATCAACTTACAGTTTCTCTTTTCAAATTCACTTGATTTGCGGTGTTTATATTGCAAACGTCGTTTTTTAAGTGCTTCGGCCTTTGCTGCTTCTTCGTATGTATGTAAAATTTGAAACATGCGTCGATCGATATCTTTGGTTGACTTTTCAAAATCAGCACATTTTTGATCGCACACACCATGTATATTTGGACCCGCATACGGTATGCTTGTGGTAAAAGCAGAATCTTCAAACTTTTTTCGAGCATTCTTTGTGCGACATTCAATATGATCGCGTAGTTGGCGAACGTATTTGTTGTGTTGTTTGAATGACATTGCGGCGAGTAGCTTTTCGACTTTGGAAAGGCAACTGTAAAAGACAAAAGCAATGGTTTTCGATCAGCTCTTTTTGGATTAATCTAATATTTTATGCCTGTCAGGAGATATTTTTTTCAATAACTTTTAATTGAAACAAAAACTTTTATTTGCACTTTCGGATTATTGAAATCGAAGTCGAAATGCGACTTTTGATATCTCTCTCGACATTTTTAAAAGTGCTCCAGCATTTTCGTGTGACTATATTTAATCAAATCCGGGATCCCTAAAACCTGGGAATTGAATAAATATAATCCCGCGATTTCGGGAAAAAGAAATGGCGCGAGAGGACCGAGATTTGCTATCGGAACTGCCCAGGCTCGATGACTTACATCGCTACCACAACTACTCACTGTGAGTTCTTCAACGAATACACTCCTGGTATTTGATAAGTCCTCAACATATGATGCAATTTGAAGGCGACACACTGTAGCAGATCTTCGGCCGTTACCATTTGAGTTTTTATCAATTGACCATGATCGTGTACAACCTGACGTGCCGACCAACCGCGCCAGAGTGCTTGTATTTTTGTTGCCTGTCGATGGTAGAACTTCAAAGTTTCTTCTTGCGTTCGCTCTTCCAAGAGGCGGAAGGCGGTATGCCTATTATAGAATTTACGCCATTCATATTGTATTCGTATGGCTGCTTTGAGCTTGCGTAAATATATTCGACGACAATACCAACGTCGGAAATATTTTTGTATTGTGCGTGCAGCTTTGAATTGAGCGTAGTCTTGTAGGAGAAGGGAGGTGCTACGGGAGAGGGAGTGAGAGTTACAAGGTTGTAACATAAATATTCCAAAGCTTTTACCGTGATAACTGCATTCTTGATTTTTGTTTCAAATCTGTAGCGGACCACATCTCTTCATACCTAAGAGTGGAAAAAATACTCTGAATTTAATTTGGATTTTTGTTATTGAGTTTTTAAGCGCTACAGATAAGTTTTAAAGCGAGCTTTTTCGTTAAATAAGCTTTTGAGCTTTTCGTTTATTTGTGAGTTCTGTTTTTGAAGTTACCCTCAGTGTAAAGTTTACAAAAGCTTTCATGCCGAACAGTTATCTGCGAGCTTTTAAAAATTGGAATAAAAAAATATTGACTTAAACCGCGTTTTTTTCTTCTAGCTTTAGATTGTTTCCGAATCCTTTCTTTAAAAATACTTTTACTTCAATATAAATTATCGAGCGTTTAATCTAATCTTGACTTGCGTCATTTAGGCGATTTTGTCCGTTTCATACCAAATCACGCCAGTTATTCCTTTTTAGCGATAACTGACGCCAATTGGAAGCCCCAGAGCTTTTAAAGTTTCGAATAATAAAGTATCCACTTAAAACTAGATTTATCCTTATCGCCTTTATTTGCAAAGCTTACAAAAGCTCTCGTACGAAAAAAATATATATGAGCTTTTAAAGCTTCAAAAAGCTTGCGTGACTAACAGGTATCTGCGAGCTTTTAAATCTTGGTATAAAAAAGCAAGATCTCAAAGACCAAATATCGTAACAAACAGGTTCTGAAAACAACTCTGCACCAAAAGCTTTTAAAACAAATCCCTTTTTAGGTCCTTTGGTCCTGTACTTTTAAAAAATTTTGGTGGTATTTATTGTTCTGCTTCTACTCACCAACTCTGAAAATCTTCTTGCGAAAAGAATAAATGCTTCGAATCGATTATGCTTTCCATTGTACGCAATGGTACACCCGACTCGACAGCGTCCAGTTGCTTGTTCTCCTTTTTTTTTGTAGAGCGGCGTATTGATTTTTTTGCTGTAGACATCTTGTATGTAAAAGCTTTCTAAAACTAGTATGGGTGTTAAAATTGTTGATAAAAAATATTTGTTGGCTCTATTTGGTTAGAAAATTTCTTTTTATAATTTTTGAAGCTTTCAAAAGTCGAAGTTGTACACCAAAAGAAAAGCTTGATGAATGATTGAAAGCTTTGAAGCTTTTTTGATCGTAAAAAAGGGGCTGTCAATGGCATCGTCAGCGGCTATTCTACTACTTTTTTATAAGAAACAATTTTATTAATTTATTAAGTAAAGAGAGAAAGAGAAAAATGAAAGTCGGAGAGAGGGGATGAATACGCTTTTGAGAGTAATGGAACCGGAGACTGCTTGATCTGCCTCTTTAGTGCTCGATGTTGGATAAAAGTTTACGAAAATAGGTATGGCTAGTTTTTACTTACCAGATATGCTACTCTTTTCCTTAAAAAATAAAATTATGAATAGATTTTTTTCAGTGTTTTTATAATTTTTGCTATATAATTCGTTTTTATTTGTTTAAATAATTCTAAAACTATTTTTATATTAACATCTGTATTTACACGAGCTATTCTATTATCTAATTAAATGAACTTAATTTCATTAAATGAGAGTACAAAAAATTTAGAGAGTGTGATAAATATGGGAAAATCGTATGAACTAATACATAATATAATACAATTAACTTTTATAAAATGAAATTTTAAAAAGTTAGGCTTAGAAATATAAAGAAAAAAATGTTATAAATTTTTTTAATATTAATTTCAAGTTTATTTCATTATTTTACTTAGTATTTATAATGAAAATGATTAAAAAAAAAATTTTTTACATGGCATACAGCTTTTTTTTTACTTATCTAAATGTTTAAAAGCTTAAATAATAAATATAAAGCTTAAGCGCCTAAAAGTATGTTTTATTTTTGAAAAACCAAAATTTACAGTCAATAATTTATTTGAGTGCGTATGCATAAAATTTCATGAAGTATTTACCTAAAGTACTAAATAATAAACATAGTTTTCTTAAAATTTGTGTCTTTTCGTATTCGTAAAAATTATTTTTTTAGAATTTTTCGTTATAGCATTTTTTATTTTTTTTTCAGTGTATATTTTACTTTGTGTGCTTTTTATTATTATTATTTTTTTAAGTGTACATTTTTTCTTATGTTAATGAAATCATGTGTAATTTCCAAAGTTTTTAGAATTTTTTCGTTTTTATTTTGTAATATCGTAAGTTAAATGGAATTACGATAAAGAATTTAATTTTAAGGTGCGTTTTATTTTTTTTTATTTTTTGCAGTGTACATCGTTTTGTAAATGAAATCGTGTGTAATTTCTAAAGTTTTGTTTTTCGTTTTTATTTGCTAATATCGTAAGTTTAATGGAATTACGATAATGCATTTTTTTAATTTTTTTAACAATTGCGCTTTGTGAACATTTCAATTTTTAGTATAAATGCAGTGAATTGTTGTTTTAGTCTTAAAACTAAGATTTTTTTGTGTGTGGAAAATTTTTTAAGGCGAATACTTTTGTGGATTTTTTTTGTCAGTGTAAAAAAAATGGTGAAATAAAAATAATGAGTTTGTTCGCAGATGAAAAGATATTCCAAAATAAATGTATACACAAAAAAAAAAAATTAAGTTAAAAATTTTAAAAATATAAATTTGATACACAGAAAAAATTGAAGTGTTAAAAATTTGTTAATTAATTAATTAATTGAAAATTTCTTGGAAAAAATTTGTATTCAAAATTTGCTTTGTTTAATTTTTCAAATTTGAAATACCGTAAGCTTAAAAAGAAACCATTTCTGGAACATTGTCCTATCACATTTCGTCTATTTATAATTAATTTTCTTACAACATATTTTTTAAATTAAAAGTAAATTAATTCAAAAATATTTAAAATACATATTTGCACAAAAGATGTGTTAAAATTTAAAAAAATGTAGGCGTTGTTCAAACGCATTGCACGAATAACGACAAAAAAAAAACATAAAAAATAACAATCAATTCATATCAATATAAAACATGCAATAAAAGTGTAAACATTGATTTTAAATGCATTTTTAATTGCCAATTAAAACCAACGCTCTACAATTGTCATTTACGCAAATAACGAGCGTAAATGTGAGAGATATTGAATATGTGTATGTTAGACTGTCCCCAAAAAATCAAATGTTACTCATACGCCGTGTATGACCTATAAAAAGTGCACTATAACTGCAAAATTTCAAGTTATACACAATTATTTTTGCTACAAAACATGTTCTTACGCAATATACTAAAAAACTTTTGGAACATTGGATGTCCTTTTTCGTGAATACAATTTTTTAATATCTTTGCAAGGAATCCTGTTGTCCTCAAAAAATTCAAAAGTGGAGATTTATTACACAGTCCTTTATATATGAGCAAAACATTGAAATGATGTAATTGCATATCAAATTTCGAACCTTAATTTTTTTCCATTAATTTTTGGGACGCTCTATTGTAAGAGTATATGTATGTGTGTGCTTGTGGCTTTTTTTTGGATGAAAAGTGCTACGCGTAAACGCCTACAAAATTTATTACAATTTATTTTTATCAATGCTAATTAGTCGTGCAAATAATATTTTGATCTTTTCATTTGTTTTTTTTTTTTTTTATTCTTTAATGTTTGCATACTCTTTGATACAAATATAATACGTTAATATAGTTTTTTAGTTTTTAAAATATATGTACATAAATAAAATATAAAAAAAAAACAATATTTATATGCTAAATATAAATTAAATTAAAAATTTAAAATGAGAATTATAATTTTGTTTGATTTAGTTCAAAAAGGTTTTTTTGTTTCATATTTTCTAGTGATTTTAGTAACTTTTCTTTGATAGTGGTATAAGTGACACTTTCATACTTTTAAGCCTGGTACACAGTTCCCGAGGAAATTCAAGTCAAAAATCAAGATCACGAGTTTTATATATTTTTATTTTTCGTCGAAACCCAGAATATAAAAACGAGTTTTTTTAAGTTTGCAAAAAAAAAAAAATTAAGAACTGACTTTTATTTTTAAGTTCAAGTTCAATGTAAAAATCATTTTTTTTTCTTTTAAGTCAAAACTAAGAGTACAAATCTGACTTTTATTTCTTTCAAGTCCAAAGTAAAATAAAAAACTTAAAATCAGACTTTTTTCATATTGCGGAATAAAATTAAAAACCCGATTTTTATTTTTTTTTTAAACTAAGTTAAAAGTAAAATCATAACTTTAATTTTTCAGATCCAACATTAAAATAAAAAACATAGCTTCTGAGTTTTTCAAGTTTAAAATAAAATTAAAACCTGACTTGATTTTTGTTTGTTCCAAAATAAAAAAACTGGATTTTATATTTTTGTTCTCCGAAAAAAAAAAAATTAAAAACCTGACTTTAATTTTTCTCAAGTCCAAAGCAAAGTTAAAACCTGATTTACATTTGTTAAGGACCAAAACGAAAACAAAAATCTAACTTTTATTTCTTTCAATTTCAAAATAAATAATAAAAAAGTTTAAAAAGCTTAAAATTTGACTTTAACTTAATATTGACTTTAATTTTTCCTAAGTCCAAAATAAATGTAAAACCTGATTTTAAATATTTTAATTCGGCTTTTTGTTGTAAGTCAGGACCTATTTTTTATTTTTAACTCAAAAAGTAAAAAATTTACTTTTATTTTTGTCAAGTCCAAAATAAAACCTGACTTCAAATTTTTTAATTCCATTTTTTTTTGAAACTCAGGATAATTTTTTTTTTAACTCAAAAACTAATACAACTATTATTTAATTTTTGACCAAAAATATAAAAATTTAAAACAACATTTGTATTTTTGACGTGAGAATTTAAGTTAAACTCGACTTTAGCTAGTACTACTAACCACCAAGACACAGTGTTTAGACCTCAAAGTGTGCTCAAATCAGATCTGGGAACTAAGTAGGATACGTTCAACACTCCGATGAAAAAGTCGACTCACCTTACTCGCATTGCTAATATGGTTTGAAACTTGGCTATACCGCGTCAGAAATATATGACTAGCGCTCCGCTCTTGCAATATCAGACAGTTCTTCAAAATGTAACTCCCCTCTTTTACTTCAAGCTTAACTAAATCTTATCACCGATATAAGCATTAGTCCGCACAATAATGGGTAGAGAACTTTGCTATCTTGGAACGAAACTCCACTAAATGTACAGTCCGACAAAGTAATGTTCCAAACCATTTTGCTGTTGACAGAGCGATGTCAGTTTTAAATAAGGGTTCTAAATTCTACTTAAGGGTTTGTAACCTAGCCTAGTTTTCAGAAATAAAATACAGGAGCAGACTTAGCCAACTGAATCTGAAAATAAACTTGCAAAATTCCTCCAGCGACACCAACTATTTCATTAAAGTAAAGGACAGCCCTTAAACCTCTTTCGGATAAAGTCTTCCTTAAACCTCGATGTACTGGGAATGGGCCTGCAAAAGTTCCTTAATATAAAAGGGTTCATCATTCAGGTGTTAAACTAAGCTAAGCTAAGATAATAACCAGATGGTTTAAGTAAAGACAAGCACCTACTTAATCAGAACTACTCTCATCCAAGCAGGGTGTAGCCAATACCTCTCAAAATCAAAAACTTGGTTTCCGAACTATAGCCCTACCCTTTGAGAACACAAAAATGTCACCTCAACCAAAAATTCTAATTACGAGTAACTTGACTAAGCTCCACTAATTTATTTAAGCTCTGAAAAGCCCACATCTATCAACGAGACTCATAATCATAATAGAATCTCGCACATAATCTCTCATCTAATACCCCTCAAGGCGTTCCCACACCAGCTATGCCATCGATGAGTGTGACGTCGTTGGGCTATGGCTCAAACTGGTTGCCTCTGAGCTGGGCACTGTTCTATAGTGATTCTTTAAATTCCGTCTTGTACTATGCGTTGGCATACAAAACTTCCATACCGCCAAAGCACAAATACCCAAAAACGCTACAAAGGCTAGAGCCCCTATATAGCGTACCTCAGGTCGTGTAAAAAATTGGCGTACACTTGGTTGATAGATGGTGGGTTGTGGGATGGGTGGTGAAGGCGCAGATGTTGAGAAGGTATACCAATAAGTTACAGTTGTGGTTGGTTGTGACGATGGTGAGGAGGAGCTATACGCAAATGGTGAGCTTGTAGATGATGTTACAGGGTTGACAGTGCTGGTATATGGTGAGCTCGTTGAGGGGGCTTGCGATTGTGTGGTGCTTGTTGCTTCTGTTGCAATCGAAGTTGTGGAGATGGTTGTTGTTGTTGAGGACGGTGTAGAACTTGTAGTTTCAAATTTTTCTGTCGGTGATGGAGAGCTTCCACTGGAGCTCGCTGTACTTTCTGTAGTATTGTTAATGGCTTCTGAAGTTTCTTCTAGAGTTACAGATGAGGATGAGATTTCGTGAGAGTCAGTAGTGGCGACTGTTGTTGTAGTATCGTCCGTGGAGCTGCTGGAAGATGTACTGAGGTCTTTTATACTCTCGGAGCTTAAGGCTGACTCTTTAGTAGAGCTCGAAGAGTACGAGTCCGCGCTGCTTGTGCTCGTGTCTGGGGTTGTTGATGTGGAATCGAGCTCATACACTTGTGTTGAGCTTGTCATAGGTTCCGTGGGTTCTGATTCACTCGAGTTTTGAAGCGAAGATGTGGCTGTTTGTGTAACCTGCGTAGAAGACTCGGAAGTCTTCTCTGTTACGTCCTCGGTCATTGTATTGTTATCTTCGGTTGATGTGCTGCCTATGGGACCAAAGTAGCCCTCAGATGCAATATCGTCGATACCCTTGGAGGTACTCGTAAGCTCTGTACCACTAGAAAATACTTCCGACGTCGAGGTTGAAGAATCAAAGAGCTGTAAGATCGGTTCAATGCTGGTTGACTGATTTTGGTCTGTGATAGATGCTTCGGTGGAAGAGACTTTGTTGGATAACTCAGTGGAAGATCCGCTGGCTGTACTTATACTTTCTGTTGGAGTGTTCTCAAGTGGTCCCATGGATGAAGTTATATGGACTGTCGTCGTTGACCCACTTTCCAATTCAGTAGAGTATGCTTTGGGAGATCTCGCACGCTCTGTCGTCTCGCTCTCAAGTGATGTGGATGAAGTCGCGTTAATCGCCGTCCTATTTGGCGCCAGCTCAGTTGAGTTCGATACATCCGTCTCTAGATTTGTAGAGTTCTCATGCAATACCAACACATTTTCATCATCCTCTGCACATTGTGGACAACACTGGCCCGAGACTTTTATCGGATTCTTACAAGCTGCAGGCTTACACAAACTCTCCACACAATCGCGCATACCACTCTCACAATGACATTTCGTGCAATAATCATTTTCATACCAATCGCTCCCATGTTCCATAGGCTGCAGCGTGTCTGCAGTAAAACAAGTGTGATCAGTTTCTTCACCGTCCAGCATGGGACATTCATTGTGACAGAGCTCGGGTCCTTTCGTACCATAACAGGTGCAGCGCGTGCAAGCGTCACGCCAATATGGCTGTACATTGATATCGTCGCAAGCCTTTTTTGGCGCACAAGCCCAACTCGGACAGCAATCGCCTGGTATGCCAGCCGCCTCTTGAATTTTAATCAACACTTCACCGGTGGGACATACTGGCAGTAGCTCGCAGGGTTTGCATTCACAATCTTCTAAAGTGGAGTGTCGTCGTATTCGTCTTCGGCGTCTCAACTCTAATTGCTCATCTGGAATTGTCTTACAGCAGCTAAGTAGCATGCGTTCATGCTCGTCTGCATCATCGATATTTTTGTCGTCAAAAATGAGCTCACGTTTTCTGCGATTTGGGTCGGTCTCTACCTGAGACTCCGCAGGATTTTCTTCTATATCGTAGAACAATAGATTTGTACTATCATTGACTGTCTTTGTAGGAACTGTGGACGTTTTTGCATCAGCTGAGGTTGCCGCCCCCCTTGGCTGCAAAGGAGTTTCGCCGATTTTATGATGCTCAGCTGGTTCAGTATCATCATAAAATTCACGTGGTAGCACAAACTCATCAGGACTATAGAGCTCTTCGAAGACAGGCGCTGTACTCCGTTCCAGGCTATCTGCTGGGCAAAAGCTGGGCTCAGGTGGGCATTCTACATTACTGCAATCGTCATCGAAAGTTACTGAAAAAGAGAAACGAGAAAAGAAACTAGAATTAATTTTATTTAAAAAATAAATAAAATTTTAAAAATAAAAAAATTTTAAAGTAAAAAAATTGTATATTTGCCCCAGTCTAAACATTGTGACCAATTCAATGCCCTTCCAATAAGTAACTAGAGCATGTAGACACAACAAAAAGTAAGTCAACATTTAC